>CM062819.1:802089092-802802251 GCA_031772625.1 Pinus tabuliformis | reverse complement strand
AAATGTCAATCCCCAATAACATAACTATTTGAAGATAAGTCTTATTAACAAACCTTCCAAAATCAAACCTCATAAGAAAGGTTGTACCCTATATTGTAGGGAGAGAAAAAAACATACTAAAATATTCAATCGAAACAATTTTAAATTCAATAATATATATTGTAAAAAGTTTAATGCTAAATATATTTTTAACGCTTACAAATGTCAATTTTTTTAAATTTTAATAATTTGATTTCGAAACTTATTTCTCCGATTTCATCCCAATTGTACTTCATAAACATTGGAAATTAAGAAATTAAAACTGTTGTTTCTTTAGAGTGATTTGTAATCGAATTCTTTAAGTCGAATCATGAACAATTACTTCCGACCAGGGCTTTATGGGCATCTACGCATTAAAATTTAGGTCGTGTATTGAACCTATTTTACAAAGCTAATTAATGCCTTCCATATGCTTTGCTACGTGTCCTAACAACATAGTCGTAGTATTAGGGTTACATTTGCTTGGGAGCGCAGCATAATTACGGTCATATGAGGCATTTATAAAACTTATGTTGCCTACATAAGTATTGTTGGCCTAATAGCACATCACAAACATAAAGAGGTGCAACGTCACACAATATCTCATCTGTAAAGGGCTTGATGTTGTAGGGAAGGCGGCACTGCTGGTGGACTCGGAGATCTTGTCCTAGGTGAAGCCATTCAATATTGTACAGATGTAGGTGTGGTGTAGTTGGTAGGCCCCAACCGCTTCACGACCTCTGCTAAAATAAGGTTCTTTTGGCTACCACTGTTGACAATGAATTGCAGTGGCGAACCCTTCACCCACATATGTGAGTGGAAAAGATGCACTAAACATATTCAGATTCTAAATTAAAAAGATTTAGATGCTAAAAAAGTCAACTTTTGGATAGTTAATGGTCAACACACTATTCAAGCAGGGAAAGAAGTTATAAAATATCCAATATACAGTGTACCTTTGGTGGACAAGAAAAAGTATGAAAGATGTACTGCTCAATTATTGGATCCATTAGTTGATCCCAGTGAGGTGATTCAAATTTGTTGTCAACTTAATTCTACAAATATGGTGTTTTATAAAACCCCATTTATTGATTGTGTTGACTCTGCAAGACGTTTCTTAAGTGGTAACGATAAACTAAAGAAAAAGAGGATTGGATATTCTAAGACAGCTGAAGACAAGGTATGAAATTTTAAGTATGTTTACACCTATCAACTTATTATCATTTCTCTCTATTTTAGGTAAATGATTAAATATCGTGACTTATTTAATTTGGTAATATAAGTAATTGTTATCATGTTTACAATTAATTCACATTATTTTATATTTCCTTATTTTATTTGAAAATATAATTGCATATTTTCATGTCTACTTTGAATTCTTACTAGTTTATTTTTTTTTTTTTTATCATGTCAATAATGAAATTTTTTGCTACTTTGACTATCCAGTGTCCTTATATCTTGGTCAAGCTACTTGGGATAAATTCGATACTATTTTTAGTTTTTGTGAACTAGGAACATTGAAATGTTTTCCAAGCCAACCTAAGTTAGAGAAGTACAAGGCAAATAGTCTACATAGTTTTCCAGTTGCTTCTCTTCACCCCCTTCAAGTACTAACAACAGAACAAATTTCTTTAGTAGTAGATAAGTTATTGGATGGAACTATTGGGTTTTATATTCCACCTAATCATCCAAAAAATTCCATAAAATTAAAAGATTATTGTAATAAATTGAAAAGCAACAAAATAATATTGGATGCAATAGTGTCATATTATAAAATTTAGGATGATAATTTGAGTGATATGAATCTTACTACATTCAATATTCTCGAGCATTATGTAATTACTAATATTGCATTTTCTAACATCTGTAGAGAAGTGATCATCTCTACTTATGTAAAAGGAATACATAATACAAAAATAAAGTCCCTTTCTCAGCAAACATGTGGAATCCTTGACAGGGTAAATTTTAGCATCGAATTTTAGCCCAAGGGCGAAATTTAAGGGGTTTTTCATTTTAGAGTGGCGAAATTCTTATAAAACAACCATTTCATATATTTAGCCCGACTTTCATTTAGAAAATAATTATTTTGTTCATTTTAGCCCATAAAAGAAGGCGACGGATAAACTATGAAAATACTCATTTGACTCGATTCGCCTGGTTTGGGAGGTTGTATTCCATTACAATCACACAATTTTCTACTTTGCAATGTTAAATTCGTTTGCAATTGCCCATTTTCTAGTTTGGGAGGTGGTTTGGGAGGTTGCATTTGGTCCCAATAAATAAAAATATAAATAAAGTAGAGGTATGATAAATAAATAAAACCTCTCATTATACTTACTCCAAAGGTATGGTAAATAAATAAAAATATAAATAAACTAAAGGTATGGTTAATAAATAAAACCTCTTTCTATATTTAGTCCATAACCCTCTTTCTATTTAAAAAGGCTCGAAAAAGAGGTTTTATTTAAGTGAATCCTATGGGCGAAATACCATATTTATAAAATCGGTATGGTAAATTAATAAAAATATAAATAAACAAGAAGTATGGTAAGTAAATAAAACATTTTTTTTATTTACTCCATAAGTCACCTTATATTTACAAACACACAAGGGTGTAAATAAATAAAAATAAAGATAAAGTGGAGGTATGGTAAATAAATAAAACCTTTTTTTATACTTACTCCAAAGGTATGGTAAATAAATAAAAATATAAATAAACTAGAGGTATGGTAAATAAATAAAACCTCTTTTTATATTTAGTCCATAACCCTCTTTCTATTTAAGAAGGCTCAAAAAAGAGGTTTTACTTAAGTGAATCCTTTGGGCAAAATACCATATTTATAAAATAGGTATGGTAAATTAATAAAAATATAAATAAACAAGAGGTATGGTAAATAAATAAAACATTTTTTTATATTTTCTCTATAAGTCACCTTATATTTACGAACAGTAGAAAAATGCGTTATATTTAGGTGAAGCTCATGGGAAAAATACTATTGGCCAAATAAAATGGGCCAAATTATTATTAATACCATGCAAAAAAACATTATCAACCCTAATATTAGTATTAATAAAAATAAATATGGCACATGGTATTGACCCATGCTATTCATGTGGAATGTAGCCTATTTAAAGGGGGGAATTAAACCAGCATAGATCCATCTTTACTCTGGATCTACTAAGTGCCGAGAGGGATCAAATATCATGATATGCAAACTAGCATAGAGTAAGAAAATGTTTGATCCCTCTTGGGCTTGGTAGATCAAGAGTAAAAATGGATCTTGTAATTTAATGTCACTTAAAGATTTTAACTTGGTTAAAATAAAAAAATAAAATAAAAATCAATTATTAATCTTATTAATTTTTATAAATTACTAATAGTAGTTTTTAAGCTCCGTGTTTATGATAAACCATGGTATTTACCCATGGTAATACCATGGTATTCATGTGAGCATAAACTATTTAAACGGGAAATTCTATCATCTTAGATCCATCTTAATTTTGGGTCTACTAAGTGTTGACAAGGAGAAATAGATTTCATCCCTCTAAGAGTGGTAGCTATGGAGTTAAGATGGATATAGGTTGGTTTTTGTCATAATGAAGATATTAAATAGACTTAGGAAATAATATTTTACAAAACATCTTAAGGTGAATGGTTAAAGCTACATTTAGTCACTTCACAAAATTTACTAAAAAATACCAATATGTCCATTAATATTGGTTTACCTGATTTAACAACAACAACAAAGAATCAAAACAATGAAATCTTATCACTCTTTCCGCATCGCCATCGCAGAAGAAAGATAGTCATTGCCCAGATTTCCCACCATTTTTCAAACGTTCTTAATGTGATATCTTCATGAAAATGTTAAGGGACTCATGTTCGATTAGTTGTTTGAAAAATATGTTGGTTTGTACAACCTTTCATCTTCTCTGTTATTCTTAGTTTGTTGTAATGATCTGTAGGGGTTGGGCCACTGCAGCATATTGTCCTAAAAGGCAGAGATTGTGCACAAAAAAAGGAAATTAATCCACATGTTACACCACTATTAAAAATTCAAGACGTATGAAGGTAGTGAATTATGCTAATAAGAAATTTAGATTGGGAGAGACGTAATTAAATTTCAATGTTCAATTGAATATTTCCAATTAAGATGATAATAAATCTACATTTATATATTTATATATTAATTGGAAGGTTTCTGACAATGGTCACTTCTTTCCATTAGATCCCCTTCAGGCCTTTGGGGTACCTACTACTTTCTTATATTATATAGTTGGGGCTTGCTACTTGTTGGTGTGTTGGGGTAAACAAACTTGATGTCGTTTTCTTTATCTTGTAGTTGGAATGTATGGAATTAGAGAGAAATTTGATAGCTTGACGAAAGTGCTAGATAAAAGATTAATCTCTCCTACCTTGAAAGAACTGGTGGTCAATATGAACACCTACAAGAACTTTGTTGTAGAATATTATCAAAACTAATAGAAGGATATGAATGAGTGTACACTAAGAACCTTGACAAACATGATCACTGAAACTTGCGACGTTGTTTGTAGGAAGAGAAAGTTATGTTTATTTTTACCAAAAATGTATGTTAGTATATTACATTTTAATGAATATGTTTACCTATTATCATATATGGTTTCATACTTTAACAAAACATCCGCCAAGACTTCACAATGTTTTATTATTCACTAAAAGATTTTCCAAGATCTTACAAGATTTTATAATTAAGTGAAATATTCACCATGACTTTACAAGATAATATAATCTGGTGAGAGATTCGCCAAAAAATTACATATACAAATTATATTATTGATAAATTCACCTCCCATTTTCCCTATGTATCATGGGGATTCACTCATTTATTATAGATATAAATTTGTGGTTGTTCTTAAAATTTCCCTGATCCTCAACATAATAATACGTGGATCAAAAAATATTCAACAAGTTGACAATGATTTTCAATTTAGTTATGATATGGGAGGGCTTGGTCTTTTGTCAACACTTTTTCACTCTTTTCATTCTCACTTCAAACCAATTCTATTCATTGACCTTATTTTCTTCAATACACTAGCTTTGAGAGAAGAATCATTCCACAAGGGATACTATATTGAATTTTTGTTATTTTTTATCGAAAAAATGAGTTGGATGACTTTACTATAGTTCTCTTAGTAGAAATTTGGTCTTGTCATGAATTACGCTAGGCTTTGGAAATTTCCATAAAGAACTCCAAGTTCAACTATAAAATGACTAATGTCATTTAGGAATATAAACCCCAAAATAAGTATAGCTATGATATAGTTTTAAATAAACATTTCTATACTTCACAATCAAAAAAATTTGAGGCTTTAAAATACTCTCACACTTTTGAAGACACAATTGATAAAAATGAGAGAGCTTATGACTTTTGGGTGGATTCAATGGAAAGGCACCGACAATGTAATGAAGGAAACATAGTTATTTCTATTTATGCTGGGACAAATTGAATCAAGGCATGTTGTACATATGGAAGACGAATTTCATGCGTGGTACAAACATAGCCACAAATGACAATGATGTTGAATACTTATAGATATTTCCAGCTATCAAACCCAACACTCATTAACTTTATCCAAAATTTGGGCATTACACTAACTTTGTTCTTTCTCTTATAATTCTTTGGATAATATGTTTCCTCAAATTAAGGATTATCAAAATTTCTACGAAAATGACTAATGATGGATATTCTAAAATAAATAATGACGAGTGGGAAAAATAGAAATGATCAATACAATGTGCACACTATTGAAAAAGATTGGAGATGGAAATAGGAGAACACGTTGTTGTTTTAAGTACATAATCTTCTTAGTTTTTTTTTTTTTTCCAAATTATTTAATTTCCACATTCATAATATTTTCATATGTCTATTATAGGGAACTACAAGAACAAAGATATTGATCGGGACAGTGACCATGAAATGATGGAGATGGAAATGAGCATTAATATTTGTAACTCTCTCTCTCTTTGACACACACTGTTAGTTTTGTTGTAATGTTTAATACTATTTCATATGTTTATTATATTTAAAATTAAAGAGAATGACTACAATGATAAGTCGAATGTCCTACAAAACTATATTCAATATCAAAATACTATATTGATAGTTTAACATGATTCATTGTTTGCCTAGTTAGTTAGGAACTTTATGTATTGTCACAATTCATAGTATGGAGAACTAGGACATTGATCAAATGAAAGAAAAAGAAATTTATAATCAAGAACAAAATATAATATTAGGTAATTACAACTTGTGAACTAGTTTTCCTTATTGTTTAATTATTTTGATTCATTTTTGCAAATTGAAAACATTTTATATGGTTATTATAGGGACAAATAAAAATAAATAAAAACTAGAACAATTTTAAAAGTGTAGGTTTGTATCATTCATACATACATACATACATACACATATATAGATTATTAAAGGTTGCATTGCTAATGTTTTTTTTCTTTCATTATCAATGTTGTATTGAATATGTATTACATTATAGAAATTGATCATAAGAAGTATTATTGGAATTTGATTGAAGCTTTGACATTCTTTTCTCCGGGTCTTATGAATATAACACAACAAAACTTTGGCTCATCTATAAATCGTGTAAAATTTTTTCAAGATAACTATCCTTTTATAACAATTCTTTCTTAGCAATTTTTGTAGCATGAAAAAAGTTGTTTGACTAGATTATTTGCTATTGTGTTGCAACTAAAATATCTAAAACAAAATTAGTTATTTTAGATTTAAAGGAAATTTTTTATCATATCATTGACGATGATACAACAAAAGGACATAGTCAACAAATTGGAAACGATGTAGATTCTGCAATAGAGAAAAAATTATTCTGGTTTTGACCAAATGAAAAAAAATTCATGAATTGTGTTTCAAGGGTAAATATCTTGACATTGAAATTTGGAAAATAATTTTAAAACAAACAAAAACAAGAATTCTAAAAAAATTCGCTTCAGAAACATCCCAAGATCAACGTGTGTTTACATGCACTCCTTTAGATTGTAAATCTCAAAAGGGACCTAAGGTTACTAACGATTCAGAAAATGTTATTCAGACTAAATCATTGAAAATGTTGTAGGAAATGCATACCCAATATGATGCAACTAATACCATGATAGTGGATTGTTTCTTGCTACTCAATTCACTGGAACAAACCGAGAGGATAATTGGTTGTTCAATGTGCTATGGAATATATAGAATAAATTAAATAAGGAAATACATGTGACAGCTACTATCAAGGATTTTCAATCACAGTTAATAGTACCTTAAGATGAAAAATGTCTTTCTCATGCAAAAACATATATATATACTCTTTACAATATGAATTCTTTGTCATTATACACATGAAATATTGGATTATTATTGCACTTCTAACCTTTATTAGCTTAACTTGACTTGTATTTCACGATACTATATAAATATTGGTGGTTTGATTTGTCATTAGTAGAAACAAAATATTTTTATTTTCTTATTTATAATAATATATTGTGTTAAAGAAAACAATTGATTTTAATGGTTGTTTTAGGTGTTCATATAAAAATTTCTTATGTTATAGAAATTTAAAAATAGATTAGGTTGTATGTAGAAATTATTAGATAATTGGTATGTTTTCTTGTTTTGACCATTGTAATTATATTTCAATTCCAATAAAAAAAATAAGTCTAACTTTTAAGATAAACGATTTAAATGGTGTGTCAATTTGTTCATGCAATGCTTACTTTTTCTGGATACAAATTAAATAAAGGTATTAGGCTTTATGTATAAACTAGACATATCATTAATTTTTTCTCTTGAAAGGGGCACTATAACAATGTTTTTTATTTGTTTTTAGCTCCTTGTAAAATTTTCTTTGGTATGAATGAAAGAAATTCATAGTATATAATAACATAAAATTTTAAATGTTTTGTAGCATTATGTTCTGATGTTCTTAAGAAATGAAGTCTGAAAGTGGAGATATGTTAATGACATAAATGTGTTTGAAGTGCAGATGTAAATGGTAATTAATGTAAGTCAAAATATGTTTTGATATTTGAAATGGAAGGAGTATTCTTCCAATCATACACAAGATATGAAGCAAGTTTTCATATTCAAAGAGAACCAGATTGATAATTTGGTGATAAGTCCTATTTTTTTAGGCCTTCTCATTCAGATTTATTAAAATATTGCTTAAAAAATTATGACGTTGCAATATGGACCTTAGATCTCACTGACAAGTACGTCTGAAGAGTACTTGAGAAATAAAGTATTGATATAGGGGACTTTAAATGCATATGGGATAGGTATCATTGTCATTTGAAAATGAAAGTGAAAGCAGGGAGAACAATATAATTATATGACAAAAGACTCATTTATGTGTGGTCCCAATATGGTGATAAATACAGAGAATTAAATGTATTGCTAATAGATACATCAAACCATCCTTCTCAATTTATTGGATATTGGTCAAACCACATGTTAATACAATCATATACATGACAAGAGAAAGATACTTGGCTTATGAAGATTTTATTTTCATTTCTTAAGACGCTTCATCATATCAAAGAGAAACATGAGTACATTCAAATTTTTAGTAGAACGGGTACTTCATTCTAATGGATAAAGATATTTTTTGTAATACATTTGCTGACAAGAACATTACAATTTTTCAATACAACTTGGGCATGGATTATGTGAATCAGATCATATGATTTTTTTTTTTAAATATATGGAAATTTAAAATTATATTAATATGCATTTTCTTAGTATTTATAATCATTTTTTCATTGAATTTGTTGTACCAAGTTTTTTCCCATAATGTGTGTGTAGTTTAACTTACATTCTTAAATGAATTATTTTATTAAAATAATCTTATATGATCCATTAGGGCAATTTTTTTTATTGATTTATATACTTGAGGCATAAACTTGTTGAGGAAAACTTGAGGAAAATAACTTGTTGACTTTTAATTACCTATAAAATGCATTAATATGAGTGTATAAATGTGACATATAATTTATAAAATAAAACTCCATTGTAAATAAATTGTCGTTTCTTAAAAAATACACAATTAATTGATAATGAGTGCTAAGTGAATTATTAAGATTCCATTTAACATCTATCATGCACAAATTATGTTTTTGAACTTTTTGAATTGTAAGAAATTTCATTTCATTGTCTAATGATAACTTTTTATAAATTTATATTTTTAAATAAAATGAAATTATATCATATGAGCCAACAAGGCACAAAGTTATGTTATCAAATTTTACTTATTTATATTGATTAATATGAGTGTATAAATGTGATATATAATAGTCATAAACTATCAATCACTTACTCCAACAACAAATATTATAATTTATTGATAATAAGTGTTAAGTAGACTATTTAGGCTAGTGGGAAATGAGACATAAATCAGTGACTTCAAACTCTTAAAATTTAAGGAATTGGATTTTCAATCTATAATTCTTTCTAACTTAGATGTGTTCTTAAATCAATTATTTTTGTATTCAATCATCTCATATGAGTCAATAAATCACGAAGCCATTTATTGACTTTCATTTTCCTATCATGTGGTTTAATAATAGTTTATCAATGTAACATCGTTTCTTTTGAAATCAAACTCCTTGTAAAACAAAAGGTTTTTCATAACAAAACATGGATTAATTAATGACAATGATTAATGAACATTAGGTAGACTATTTAGGGTTATTCTAGATATGGGTCATAAACGTATGTCAAGAAACCATTTATTGACTTTCATATTCTTATCATATGGTTTGATACCAATGCATAGATACGACATTGTTGTTTTTGAAATAAAACTTCATGCAAAAGAAGATGTTTTCTTAATAAAAGATGGAATAATTAATTGATAATGAGTGTTAAGTGGACTATTCAGGTTGATTCAAAAGATGAAACATAAATGGATGTTTTTAAAGGTTTTGCACCATAATATGACATTTTATTTTCCCATCCACATTAATATTTTGTAATTTCAATTTAAATATTTTTGTAGGTGACATAATCTCATAGAAGCCAACAAGTCATGAAGCTATTCATTTAATTATGTTTAGTTATATGCTTCCATAATACATATTTATAAATCTAATGTATTACTAAAATAAATCTCCTAATGTAAATAAAGATAAAAATTTTACAAAACAAATAATTCAGTATTAATGGATAATGTGTTCTAAATGGTCTATTTCAATTTTCAATCCATATCTTTTTCTAACTATGTATTGTTAAATCAATAACCCATAGTTGCAATCATCTCATTTAAGTCAATAAGTTAGAAGTCATTTATTGACTTGTATTTTCCTATGAAGTGGTTTAATATGAGTGTATAAATATGATATTGTTGTTTTTGAGAGAACATTCCATGAAAACAAAATGATTTTCTGAATAAAACATGTATGAATTAAGTGATATTGAGTGTTATGTGAACTTTTGAGGTTCATTCAACAGAAAGGTTAAAAATGGACGTCTTTATCCATTATTATGACATGTTTTGGACAAATTAGAATTAATTGATAATGAAGTTTATTTTTTTTTAAACAAATTATAATTATTTGGTAATTATTTCTAAGTGGTATAAGTGTTATGAACCTCCTCTTAGTGATTTTCAAAGGCACTAATGGGTGTAAAATCTAGCATAAAAACATATTTTAGTTAGGAACTTTCTAGTAGACTAGTTTCAAAGAAAAAAATTCAAGGGAGGCACCCCCTTCCAAGACTTACATTGAGATCATTGTAACACCTTCATATTTTGATCAACAACTCCCCATGGGTTGTGGGAAACTTGGAGGTGAGAGTTGATAGAAAAATAAATCAAAGATCAAGGAATATGATTTGATTGATTCCTACCAAGAGCTACTTGGACACCACTAATGTGTATTGATATTATTATGCCTAGCAGTCCCATATTTGACCTATTCATGGTCCCTTTTTGGTTTGAAATTATTATTATTATTATTATTATTATTATCTTATATTATTTTAAGTTATTATGGGGATTGTGCCGAGAAGCGTTATACATCCTAGTATGGTAGAACATCACATAAACATTTATGCACATAAATGTCATTTTTTCCTAGGATGTCAAGAGGTCACCATTAAATGTTTATGTTATAGACTAGTTAAGATAAGTTTTAGCCATTTGATATTTTTAATGATAATGGTTTACAATCCCATGGTATTTTTTCATGGTATTTGTTATGCTAAAGCACATTTAAAGGCTTGAGGAAATCCATTATGATATGCATGAGTACTAGATTAGATCCATATTAACTCCATACTTGATCCCTCTTGGAACTTGGTACATCCAGATTTAAGATGGATCTAGGTTGGTTTAGAAAATAAATAATGTTAATAAAGTCCTTGTAATAAAAATTTTCCAAATTTATTGTTGCTATAATTTCTATTTTATAATTATTTTTTATTGTTAGAAGAATCAATTTAAACATAATATGAGTCTTATATAATGTTTTTTCTTGTTGATCATAAGAACTTATCAACCTACTAATATAATAAAATATGATATTGAATGAAAACAAGATTACTAATAACACCTAAAATTAAAATTATTATGGTCATAGATATACTGCAATAATTCTATCATTAAATAAATTTTATGGATAAACTTTAAAATTGTGCCAACCTTCTAGTAAAATAGTAACTCGACACAATTAATGTGGTATTTAATATAACAAATTATAACTAAATTTATTAATAATACTAGTATATAGAATATTCTTATAATCAAATAATATTAATCAATTTTTTAATAGTATCCATAAATAATATTAAGAGAAATTATGTAAGAAGTCCAAGATTAAAATGTCAAAGATGAACTAACTTATTTTAAAAATAATCTACTTAAAGTTCAAAATTCTCTATACTGCATAATTCCGAATTTAGTGAAATGTGTTTGTTGTTAAAGTCCTTGTAATAGATTTTTTCCAATTTTAATGAAATATGTGTTTAATGGAACTATGATTGTTGTTATTCTATGAAAATTCCACTAAGTGGTGCAAGGTTACCCCTGCACATACCCACAATATGCATGAAACACATAAAGAAAAATTTCATAGGTGAATAACTCCCTAAGGAGTCAAATCTTCAATCTCCAAATGGTTAAGCCCTTTACAATAGTTCCTTGTTATCATAACTCAATCACCCCACCAAACCCTCTACTGGAACAATTCAACCTTTTGTAACCTTCATATAAGGCCTTATTAACCAACAAAGCATATACATAACCTCCCCCTTCCAACCAAGGGTCAATATATATAAAACCACACAAACAATGTATCGACACTTAATTCCCTTTTTTACTCAACTACAAAGGAAATCATCGTAAAACAGAATTTCCACCTTTTCTACAACCTCCGCACACGACCCGAGGTTGTACCTCATTGTTGATCGCAATTGGCCCTATAACAGGTCTTTAACACAACATATATAACTTTCCTTCCTCTAACTCCAGTATTTGATATTACATGGAATTACAAAGGAATCTACCCACAAATGCGTAGGCCAGACCTCAAATACTATTCGTCCACATATAAAAATATATCAGGTCTACCTTAAGTCACTCCACTCCACTGATAGCTGAAATTCGCTTGGCCCGATCGTCGATCTCCAATTTATTAGCGATCGCCATATCGCCGTCCCGATACCCTGCCTTCGACACATCAACACCCCGATATGCGATCAATCTTCCATCGTCGATCCCCTTTTGATCCAAAGGCTATCATTTCTTTGCAATGTCGTAATCGACCAATCCACCCATAAAGACTCCGCCAATGCTATCAATCTCGACTGTTGATCTTTTAGATCTAACGGTTTCTGAGTCTTCTCACAACTATTTCCTTCAGTCTTGATTCCAGTTATCTTCAATGAACTCTGGGTTAAATATGCTTCCCGGCCACACTCAATTTGCAATTATGGGTTCTTATATAATTTCTATAGAAAGGCTTGGATAATTGAGTGAGCATAAAATCGTTCAAACACTGCTAAGTGATTAAGCTTGATCACAGTATTTCAACAACTGTCATTTGTAAATTCATGCATAAAACAAGGAAGAAGGCTTAGGTTCTTTTGTAGGCATACACATAGAGAAAAGCAAAGGATCCCAATACAAATAGCCTATTAACACATGCACTGAAACATTTATTCAATATAACACTATTTTCAATGTCTCGCCCTCTGGCTTGACAACAGTAATAGCAAACCCTGTTTCAGTTGAAATCCTCGTTCTCTCCTTTCCGCTTATCTCACTAATCTATCTAGCCTCTCTCCCCTAATTTAGCTAACCCCTGAATTATACAATGATTTCACACTTTATATCAAAGTGGATTCATGAACCATTTTTGGTTCGAAACCAGAAATCTCTCAACCTCTCCTAAAAAGTCTCTTCAAACCCATTCTTCTAATCAATGCTAAATCAAGCTTTCAGTTTCCTCATTTCCTATTCAAACTAATTAAATCTAACAGTTTGGCCTAATATCCACATAAGGAGAATCAATCAGCCACTATGCCCCATTTCTCATATTTTACACTAAATAAACACTCTCACATATTTAAATAAATAAAATTAATTAAAATCTTGCCTTCCAACCCCTTGCTAGTCACAACATGTGATCATGCTATCACATTGCTGACTAGGCCTGAATGCTCCTGCATCAGACTCCCAAAGTTGAAAGTTTCCATGGACTCATGTTCATGATTCTTTCTCCTTCCCCTGTTGTAAATTTCATCAGATTTCATTTCCCAACTGGCTACCTGATCCCTTTCATTTGCAAGTGTATTTACTGCCTCCTTTGTTTCTCTTGGTTGCCAAACTTTGTGTTGTGGATGTATTTTTGCTCTGCATTCATAAGCATCTCCTTTGCATAATGTTTTGGTGTTGATACCCTGTATAAACACCTCCTCAAACAACATAAATCTCTGCTTCTCTATCCACTGCTATCCTGTCATTATACCAATAGAATTTATCTCCATCTTCATGTATTTTCTCTTGCCCTGTACCTGACTATTCCTTTTGACTTTTGACTCAATCACCAGCATCTCCTTCTGTCTATAAACCAATTTCTTTATGTTATCCTGTATATCATTCCATCTACCCTTGATTCGCCGACTTTGACAAATTATTATACTCATTATCTTTGTAGTTTTCATCATCCATCTATCAAATAGCTTATGTAGAGTCCTTCCAATCTCGAAAGCAGATTGGGAATTGTTTAATACAAGAAAATATAGCCTTTCAACTATATATTGTCCTCTGGTTGCAAATATTTTAATTATTGAGATTTATTCAATTTCCTCCATTCTCCTATCAAACTTAGTTGAATTGTTCACCCAATTTTCCAATTGCATCCTTAATATAAGCTCTCAACATTTAAGTCTTCTTTGTATTAAGAGCAAAATCTATTTGTAGATTGTACTTCCACATCTCCTAAAATCTTCTTCCTCTTCTGCAATAACTTGTTTAAGAGCTATGCCAACTCTCCTCCCTCTATTCCAAGCTTCTAAGTCAACTTGTTTCTTACTCTCACCCTCTTGTTTCCATAAATAAAATTTACCTTCTACAGCTCTAGAATTTACATCTTCCTTCATATTTATTAGTGCAAACATATCTCCAAGAGTAGTTTGTCCTTCATCCTGAAAATCACATTCAATAATTAATAATCGAAAGTCAGAAAATATATTACATTTTCCATCTTTGTCCTCATTGATTATGCTCCATGAGTTTTCTGATTTGTCCTCCTCTTGATTTATATATGACATTTCAAATTGGTCACATTGTTTTGTCTTGAAAAAGTCTTCTTTGTCTTCACTTTATTCTGAATGCTGTCTAAGTTCTAAATTCTGTTCTCTACTGTTCTCCTTGGTCTTCCTTCCTTTCACACTCCTTTTCATTCTTCCTATTGCTTCCTTACAAATCTGTAAGCCATTGAGTTGCCTTTCCATTCCTCCTTAGTTTCAATAAAAATCTGCCAATCTCTGAGTTTAGAACCTAAAGTTCTATTTGTTTCCATACAAGAAACAAAATCACCATATACCATAGGTTTCCCATTCCATTGTTGAGTCCCTTTCAAAGTAGTGAAAATTAATGTCATCACCATGAATATCACCTTCCACTATTCCCCTAGGTTTCTCACTGCATATACATAGTTCACAAAAGAGTCCTTACCTTCATCCTCTAAGTTTTCCTGTCTATTTTCAGTTTTCTGTTTACACTCACCTTTACTCTTTTGGCAATTTATAAAAATATCATTGTCTTCAATTTCCAGTTGTGCATCAGTGTCCACCAACCTCTCTTTTTGTTCCTATTTATCCTCTTTTCCTTTCATCTTCATTATCTTGAATGGATTAACTGTACCTCCTTGGGTTGAATTTTCTTTATAAACCTTGGTTCTATCATCTTCCATAATACACTCTTTAGTAAAAGTCCTTTCCATTAATGATCCCTTATGTCCTTTCAATATTATTTCTTGTCCATTAACTATCAATACAGGTTCATAGTTTTTGAATAAAAATTGAAGAGATAATTACATTACCTCAAGTGTTTGTACTGCATCTACACTCATGTTTGCTCCTTCCATAAGGTAATCTTTGTACCTCTTTCCTACTTCTCATTTTGCAATCTACAACTCCCTTTTGTCTTCAAACTATCTGCCATCTTTCTGCCAAGTCTTACTAGATGCATCATATTCATCTTCTTTAGTAGTTTTCAACATTTCTCCATCTCCAATGTCCTTGAACACATGGTCAATCAAGAATTGTTCTATTACTTCCATTTCTTCCAACAATTTCGTTTCTTCAGCAACCTGCATAAACATATCTTCTAAAGGTTGTTCATCACCTGCATACATGCACAAATCATTAGTTTCAAAAATTTTACGCTCCTTTTTCTTTGATGTTTCAATTATCACATCTCTCTGCCAATTAAAACTTGTCCAACAGTTCAGGAAATCATCAATGATTCCTTCCTCAGTAAGGTAAACCTCTTACTTGTGTCTGCAGTAGCTATCTTCCATCTCTAACTCAGCTTCTCTGAGTTCTTCTCTTAATTTGATATACTTTCTCCTCTTTATCTGTTTGTACAATAGCTTCCACTTTGTATTCTTTCTTTGCATAGTCCAACCATACC
This sequence comes from Pinus tabuliformis, assembly GCA_031772625.1. NCBI lineage: Eukaryota > Viridiplantae > Streptophyta > Pinopsida > Pinales > Pinaceae > Pinus > Pinus tabuliformis. The sequence goes on along the minus strand of CM062819.1, from coordinate 802,786,045 downwards.
TTTGGTCATCTTCACATTTTTCTAGCAGCATTATCCTATTATCCATAATTATCTTCAGTTTTGTAATTTCTCTATCAAATACCTCCTGACTCGTCTTCTCTCCTTTGCCTTGTTCCTTGGCATCCTCCTTTCCTCTACTTTGGCTTCTCTCTGAACCCCTACTATGAATATCAGTAGTCATTTCCTCATTATCTCTATGAGCTTCTCACTCACTGTGAGTTGCACTAAGCCTATGTGACAACAAGTCCTTCCTGTTGTCACTTACCTCACCAATCCCTTCTCTAGATTTGGCATTTTGGTAAGCATTGGTCCTCTATCTCTGGAAGCTCTTGAGCATTCTCTTCTGCTCTCTTTAGGCCAGTATCCTCAAGTCACCTTCTCTTGAGAACATTGTAACTATTCTCCCTGTCCAACTTTCAGCTGGAATCTTTAGGTTCATTGCCACTAACACAACTCATCTCTTTCTTCACATAGTCTGCTATTGTGTGTTGCTGCTACCACTCTCTTCCCTTTATAAAAAAAAATCAAATGAACCAATCATCAAAATACAACTCATACCTGTTGATCTATCTCTTTCGCCTTGCTCTAGCTGGAAAATACACATGCTGCTTTACCTTTCGTTGTCTGCACTTCAATCCTTCTTTCAACCAAATTCCTATTCTTGCTGAGTACCTCTATATTCGCTTTCTTTTCTTACAATAGTTTGCTTCAATGACACTACCTGCATTCACCTACTCATACCACTAAAGCTTTAAAACTTACCAGATCCTTTCTGATCCTATCTTCCTCAAATCCATTTTCCATAATCTCTCTTAAATAACCAACTGAAGTCTTCATTGCCTGTAACATGTAAGAATTCTTCTATGCATGAATCATTGTGCTCTATTCTCCCTCTGTATCAGATCCATTACAATGCTAGCTATATATGCTGGAAAATAAAATTGAGTTCCTCAATCGATTTCCAAATAGCGTTAAGCTTGCTCTAATACTAAAAATGGTGCAGGGTTACCCCTACACATACCCACAGTATGCATGAAACTCATAAAAATAATTTTCCCAGGTGTATAACTCCTTAAGGAGTCAATTCTTCAATCTCCAAATGGTTAAGCCCTTTATAACAGTTCCTTGTTATAGGAACTGAATCACCCTGCCAAACCCTTTGTCGGGACTATTCAACCCTTCATAACCTTCATATAAGGCCTTATTAACCAACGCAATATATACATAACCTCCTAGTTTCAACGAAAGTTTAATATATATAAAACCACACAAACCACGTATCGACGCTCAATTCCATTTTTGACTCAACTAAAAAGGAAATCCTCATAAAACAACATTTTTGCCTTTTATACGACCTCCGCACAGGACCCGAGGTTGTACCTCATCGCTGATCACAATCAGCCCTATCACGGATCTTTAACACAACATATATAACTTTCCTTCCTTTGACTCTGGTCTCGGATATTACATGGAATTACAAAGGAATCCACCCACAAATGCGTACGCCAGACCTCAAATACTATTCGCCCACATATAAAAACATATCAAGTCTGGTTTAAGTCGCTCCACTCCTCTCACAGCTGAACTCCGCTTGGACCGATTGCTTATCTTTGATTTATCGGCGATCACTATATCGGCGTCCTGATACCTTACCTTCAGCACATCAACACCCTAACATGTGATTATTCCTCCACCGTCGATCCCCTTTTTGATCCAACACCTCTCATTTCTTCACAATATCGTAATCGACAGATCCACCCATAAAGACTCCACGAATGCAATGAATCTCGACTGTTGATCTTTTAGATCTAACAGTTGCCGAGTCTTCTTGTGACTATTTCCTTTAGTCTTGATTCTGCATATCTTCAATGAACTCTATGTTAAAAACGATTCCCGCCCAGACTCTGTATACAATTATGGGTTCTTATATAATTTCTCTAGGAAGGCTTGGGTAATTTATTGAGCATAAAATCGCTCAAACAATACTAAGGAATTAAGGTTGATCATGCTATTTCAACCACTGTCATTTGTAAATTCATGCATAAAATAGAGAAGAAGGATTAGGTTCTTCCGTAAGCATATGCACAGAGAAAAGCAAAGGATCGCAATACAAATGGCCTAATAACACATGCACTGAAACATTTATTCAATATAACACTATTTTCAGAGTCTCGCCCTCTGGCTTAATAGTAGCAATAAAAAAACCTTGTTTCTGTTGAAATCCTCACTCTCTCCTTTCTACTTCTCTTGCTAATCTATCTAGCGTCTCTCTCCTACTTTAGCTAACCCCTGAATTATACAAAGATTTCACACTTTATACACAAGTAGATTCATGAACCATTTCTGGTTTAGAACCAGAAATCTCTCAACCTATCCAAAAAAGTCTCTTCAAACCCATTCTTTTCTAAACCAACGCTAAATCAAGCTTTTAGTTTCCTCATTTCCTATTCAAGCCAATTAAATCTAACAATTCGGCCTAATCTCCACACAGGGAGAGTCAATCAGTCACTATGCCCCTTTTCTCATATTTTACAATAAATAAACACTCTCACATATTTAGATAAATAAAATTAATTAACTCTTTCCTTCCAACCCCTTGCTAGTCACGACATGTGATTATGATATCACATTGCTGACTAGCCCTGAATGCTCCTACATCACTAAGGGAAGATATTTTCCCAATTATTACATTTATCCATCACATACATTCTCAAGGCATCCTCCAATACTTGGTTTACTCTTTCTATTTTCCCATCAGTGTCTAGATGATATATAGTAGTAAAGTTGAGTTGTGTTCCCATAGAAATTAGGAGGGTTTGCCAAAATCTAGAAGTAAACAATGAATCTCTATATGAAATGATATTTTGAGGCACTTCATACAGGGAAATTATATCTTTTATAAAGACCTAAGCCATAAGAGTTGTGTCATAGGTTATTTTAAATAGAATGAAGTGGGCACTTTTGGTGGGTTTGTAAAAAACTGCCATAATAGAGTTATTCCTCTAGAGTATTGTTGATGGTGCTGAACCCACCAATATTCAAGGGGTCTCCCTGATATGAAGTCCCAATTATACCTCACACTGATCAGAGTTTGAGCCCAATTTGGAGTACAACCAAATTTCCTAAACAATGGGTTTTTATGATGTGTCTTGGTTGCAATAACACATAGAGTGGTGTATACGTGACTTTGTTGAACAAGTGTGTGAATATGTGGAAGTTCAAGTGCGATGTATGAAAGATTCTAACAAACAAAGGGAAAATTAATGAGTCCCTTAGAATTATGTAATGTTACACAACTTAAAAGGAACACACAAGCATAAAAGACATCACAAGTTAGTCTAAAAAATAGTTCACAAGTTAACCATGATGGAAAAATATAACAACACACATTTAAAAATATTCATACTAATGAAAATGAAATAGATCATAGGCATTAGCATAAGTATAATAACATATATGCAAACATAACAAGAATGGTCCCACTATATTGACAACATATGCATGAAAACGTGTCGGCTCTGAGCTTTTGTTAAAGTGAATGTTCCAAGAATACATATAGCATTGACAAATCACTAGTTCCAATAGTAGAACATGAAATCTAGATCTACTCCTCCCAAGAAAGATACTTCGTCTATGTTATGTGTTGACACCTAATCCGAAACGGATGGGTGAAATGGACAGTCATCTAGAAGATGAACTGATCCGTTTTATGTATGTATATAAATAATAGTTGGTTAATGAATAAAATCATCAATTCTTTCTTGCGCTCATTAATTTCTGGAGTTAACCTGGCCTGACATGGTATCAGAGCACAGGTCCCAAAATAGTGTAACTCCTGCTGAGCGCTGCATCATACTGAGCGATTCCTGAGCGATTCTCTGAGCATATAGCGCTGCCACTGCTGTAGACTGCGCCCTATGTCCTGAGCGCTGTTCTGCTCTGACATCCTGAGCGATTCCCTGCAATACGTTTCTGAATGCCCTACGCTCTCTGACTGCCAGAGACTGCGCCCTCTCAGAGCATGAGTCATTGATAATGAACGTGCATAACCGTTGATGCGTTTCACTTGGCCTGGACGTGAATTCGAAGACTTTGAGCGTTTACCATCCTGTAACCCTCGTTTGCTCCTACACCTGCTGTGCATCACGCCATTTCCTAGCAAGAACGCGCATTGAAGCTCTGTCACGGCTTGAAGAACTTTGATGGTGAAATATGGTGAATGCATAACGTTTTTCTTTGGTATTCAATTAACAAACTCATATATTGAAGAAATTTGATGGTGAATGCATATATGGTAATAAAACGAGTGCGTTTAATATTATGGTGACTGCGTTTTATTATGGTGGCTGAGTTCTATTGAAGCCTGCGTTGTATTGAAGCATGGCTGCGTTGTATTCTATTGGTGACTGCGTTTTCTTGTGTCTACGTTTTTTTTTGGTGTAAGACGACTGTATAAAAGAGCTGTGGAGCTCTATTATCAAACGGGTGCTCGAGACAGTTGGGTCCGTCATCTCATTTGGTGCTGGTGCCTCCATGAAGGAATTAATTATTCAGCGGATGCAAGCCGGGGCCGCTGGTCGTTCTTGGTAGTCTTGTTAGTCACCATAGAGCGCGAAGGCATCCGGGTTTGTATGCTGGGTATTCCGCGACCATTTTGAGAAACCTGCCCACCGGCGTGCTCAACGTTTCCTCCTTTGAGTATCTTAAGGCTGCCAAACGTAGAAGCCCCATTTGAAGCCATTTTAGAGCGTCTGTTTTGGTGCGTATGCCGAGGTTTATTGTATTGATAAACTGTATTAAAATCAATGCCGTGCCATAGAATTATGCCGAGGTTCTGTATTATTGTATTGAAACCGTGCCATAGAATTATATATTAAGACCGATGCCGAGGTTCTGTATTGACAAATTGTATTGAAACTGTGCCATAGAATTATGTATTGAGACTGATGCCGAGGTTATATAAACTGTATTGAAGACCGATGCTGAGGTTTATATAAACTGTATTGAAAAACTGAGATTCTAAAGGTAGATACATAGAATACTGCAATGAGCCGAGAACAGTAAAATGTATAGAATTACTCAGTAGCATGTGACAGTCTTTGGCTATAAAGGAACGAGTGTCTTAAACATCTAAAGATTGATATTTTTTTGGAATCTGTGGCATAAGGATTTTTTTTCCAGCAGAAGTCTTGCTGTGGCATAAGAATTTTTTTTTTCAGCAGAAGTCTTTTATCAACAGAAGTTTTTTTTTAGCAGAGATATTTTTACAGAATGCATTCAATCATTTCTATGGTCGGAATAGTTCTCACTGGCAAGGAGAACTATTCTGAATGGTCTCGGATGGTGAAACACACCCTCATCTACAATGAGCTGTGGAAAGGAGTGTGTGTCGGAGAAGAAGACAGAGACCCTGTGCAGCCCACATCAGACAAAGAACTCGCCATTTGGGAAAACAAGAACCGCAAAGCCTATGCATTGATCGCAGCATCTGTAAATGAGGAAGTAAGTCGTCATATTTCATCCTATTCCACTGCCTTTGAAGCTTTACAAAAGCTAAAATAACTCTATGATACACATTCTGCACTTGAAGTTGTTCAGCTCATGATTAAACTCTTCACCCTTGAACTGAAAAATAATGATCCTCTTGCTCTTGCATCTGAAATAAAGTCTATAATGCATGATATTAAATCCACTAAGGTTGAGCTGGATATCTCTCTTATTGCCTTTCTCAAAGCACTCTATCCTACCTACTCCAATTATCTTGAGTCTTTACAAGCAAATGGAAATCTTAAAGATATAACCTTTGACTCTCTTGTGAAAAAGTTTGCTGAAAGAGAGAAAGCCTTTGGAAAGAAAACAGTCCCTGAATCTTCTGAAGAGACTGTTTGCCTTGCTCACAAAGAAAAGCATCCTGCTCAAGATTCTACAAGAGGAAGAGGTGGACGAAGAGGAAGAGGAAGATACTTCAGAGGCAGGGGGGGCAGACATTCTCAAGCAGAAAAGGCAGATCTGCATTGCATTCGCTGCAAACGAAATGGATCACATGATGCTTCTACATGCAAGCTACCATGGGACAAGGTTGAGCAGAGAAGAAATCAGCAGAAAGGTAAAACTGATGACACAGACAAAGGTAAAGCACCTGAATCCGCTCACTATGTTGAGGCACAATGTAACATTGGAGTAAATGAAGACTTGTTTAATGCTTCACTTACTTCTTCGAAAAATGACTGGTTGCTTGATTCAGGAGCAACCTGCCATATGACTCATAGGAAAGATTTTTTTGAAGATTTCACTGATAATGTTGATGGAGCAGTATACTTTGCAGATCAGTCAAAAATCAAGCCATCAGGGCTTGGCACAATCAGGCTTAAACTGCCTGGTCTTCCAGACTTTCTTCTGGATCATGTTCTATATCTCCCACAGCTCAAGAGAAACTTGCTGTCCCTGGTCCACATCCGCCAGCAAGGTCACTCCATTCATATGTTTGATGGAAAGCTTGAGGTAAGAAAGGCATCTGACCATTCACTTGTCATGAGGGGTATAGAAGAAGAAAGACTTCTTAAACTGCAAGGAACCTCTGCTCATGCACAACATTTTTCATATATTTCTCATCATGATGAAGGTACACTTCCATCAAGTTTATTATGGCATGCTAGATTTGGACATTTAAACTATGATAGTCTCCGCTTGTTGAAGAAAAATGGTATTGCTGGTTTGCCTACAATTCCTAGAAAACATGAACAATGTGATGCTTGCATTCTAGGAAAGCATAGCAAACAGTCTTTTCATGATTCACATTCAAGAGCACATAGGAAGCTTGAACTTATTCATTTAGATTTATGTGGTCCAATGCATGTTCCTTCTGCAAATGGAAATAAGTATATCATGACATTTATTGATGATTACACCAGAATGTGTTGGGTTTACTTATTGAAGAACAAATCTGATGCTTTTCAAACATTCAAGAATTTTCATAAATGGATTGAAAATGATGCACAATCTCATATTGGGTCTATTCACTGATAATGGAAAAGAATATACATCAAATGAATTTGAACACTATCTTCGCCAACATGGGATTAAACATCAAACAACTGTGCCTTATAATCCTCAACAGAATGGTGTAGCTGAAAGAATGAACAGAACAATTTTGAATATGGTACGATCCATGCTTTTCTTCAAAAATGTAAAGACAATGTTTTGGGCTGATGCTGTTCTATGTGCTGCATATATAAAGAATAGATGTCCATCTAGTGCTATAAGAAACAAGACTCCTTATGAATTGTGGTATGGACATGTTCCTTCGGTAAAACATCTCAGGATTTTTGGTTCCACCTGTTATGCTTTAATACCAAAGGTACATAGAAACAAACTTGGTGCTAGAAGTCATAAGTGTATCTTCCTGGGGTATTCAAACACATCTAAAGCATACCGCCTCTATGATGAAGTAAATAAAAAGTTTGTTTTATCTAGAGATGTCATTTTTCTTGAATCATCCAAATATGACAGTGTTGTTGAGCGGCAACTTGATCGCTTGGATAGATTCACAAAACCGAAATCATTTCAAGAATTTGATAATCAGATTCCACATCTTGAAGGGGGGATTCCTATACTAGATCAACATGTGGAATCTTCTTCTGAAGAACAATCTCCCCTGCATGACACTCCAACAACGGATGATGCTTTAAGTGATGTAATTGATAGAATTGGGAGACTCAATCTTGATTCAGACCCAACTCAATCAACAGAACAGCCTGGACCATCTCAGAAAGGTCCCCCAAAGTGGCTGACAAAGACACTTGAAAGTGTTCATCCTGATGAAATTGGAAAAACAGGAACCAGAAATACAAACTGACAAGATGGAGGTGATGTAGATAACTCTAATTCACCTGTTGATATGGATGTTACTTATGATTGTGAATTGAACTTGTCTACAGATTTTGAACCAACTTCCTTCAAAGAAGCTGCTTCTCATGATGAATGGAAAGAAGCGATGCAGAAGGAGTATGATGCCCTCATAAAGAATGGCACTTGGAAGCTGGTTGATCCTCCATTTGGAACCAAACCAATTGGATGCAAGTGGGTCTACAAGAACAAGTACAAAGCTGATGGCTCACTTGACAAGCACAAAGCTAGGCTTGTGGCAAAAGGTTTTGCACAGAAGGAGGGGTCGATTATGAGGAAACTTTTGCTCCCACAGCAAAATGGGCCACCATCCGGACACTCTTTGCACTAGCTGCTCAGAACGGTTGGAAAGTCCATCAAATGGATGTAAAAACTGCATTCTCGAATGGAGATCTAAAAGAGAATGTTTTTATGTCCCGGCCCGAAGGATTTGCTGTGAAAGGACATGAACACAAAGTATGCAAACTTGTGAAGTCCTTGTATGGCCTCAAACAAGCACCACGAGCCTGGTATGAAAAACTAACTGAGCATCTTCTGAAACTCAACTTCAAACATTTTGATCTTGATGATGCAACTTTATTTGTCAAGAAAGTTGGCAAAACAGTTGTATATCTTGTGGTATATGTAGATGATCTTTTAATGACAGGGAACAATGAAAGCTATATTGCATCCATAAAGAAAGAATTAGGAAAATTTTTTGAAATGACTGATTTGGGCTATGTTCATTACTATCTTGGCATTGAAGTAACCCAACATCCAAAGTCCATATTTCTTTCTCAAAAGAAATACATTGGAGATTTGTTAAACAGATTTGGCATGACAGAGTGCAATCCCCTTTCTACTCCAATGGAACAAAACTTGAAGCTCACATCTATTGAAGGAAAGGAATTTGAGGATGCAACAAAGTATAGACAGCTTGTAGGAAGTCTCATCTACCTCACTACTACCAGACCAGACATTTCATTTGCTGTTGGAATCCTCTCCAGGTTTATGCAAAAGCCTTGTGAGGGACATTGGTCTGCTGCAAAAAGAGTTCTAAGGTACTTGAAGGGAACTCAAGACCTTGGAATCAAGTATACACAGGTGGACGACTTCAACTTGATTGGATACTCTGATTCAGACTTCGATGGAGACAAAGAAACTGGGGTATCTACTTCAGGATATGCTATGAGTCTTGGATCAGGAGCTGTCTCCTGGAGATCACGCAAACAATCAGTACCAATAGATTCCACAACAGAAGCAGAATATGTGGCAGCAGCTGAAGCAACGAAAGAAATTGTGTGGCTCAGGAAAATTCTTGAAGATTTGCAGGTAAAACAAATACAATCAACTCCACTCATGATTGATAACACCTCTGCAATAAAGTTGGCCAAGAACCCAAAGTTCCATGATCGTACTAAGCACATCAATACTAAATATCATCTGATCCGACATCATGTTGAGGCCAAAACAATCCATCTCCGTCATTGTTCCACAAACGAGCAAATTGCAGACATCTTCACCAAAGCACTTGGAAGAGAAAAGCTTGAAAGATTCAGAACGATGCTTGGACTCACCAACATCCCTTCAGATTAAGGGGGGGAATGTTGACACCTAATCCGAAATGGATGGGTGAACTGGACAATCATCTAGAAGATGAACTGATCCGTTTTATGTATGTATATAAATAATAGTTGGTTAATGAATAAAATCATCAATTCTTTCTTGCGCTCATTAATTTCTGGAGTTAACCTGGCCTGACATTATGGAGAAGCCAAGGCTCTCAATGAACTCCCAAGCTCTTGATTCTAAGCTAAAAAACTGGCCAAAATCTTGGCTTCCAAAAAGATTTTACACGAGTTATGAGGACATATTTTTAACAACAGGGGTGGCTATTTATCTCCATTTTATGACTCTTGGATTTCTCTCTTGACTGTTCAAATTCTTTTCAAAATGACTCTTCACATTCCACAATTGACACTTGGAATTCCCCTTACAGATTAATTACAAAGAATATTACAATATACATGTACCCATATAAGACATAATTGGGTAGAGAAAACTTGACACCCTAATAAGACAAATAAGTTAAGCTTGAGTTTGGGTGTACTTCAGTTGAAAAACTTTGAATTGTAGGTTTCTGGTCATGTGATGGTGCCAAACTTTGTACTGCACGATGACTTCCCCAAACTATGCAATGGGATCGTGCTAAAAGAGAACTTTAGCCTCCATGGAATTCATTGATTTAGAACTAGTTTGAGTTTCCTACTTTAGCAGGATCATCATAGCAATGATCTGGACAGGCCCACCAATGTACTTCTACATGTTCTTCTTGTTCACTTCAAGATCTTCCTTGGTAGTGATCTTTCTAAACTATTCCAAGTATTCTTCAACCTTCTGGTTCACCTTATTCCTGCCTTTGGCATTAGTGAGTGAGCTAATTTATGGGATCTTGTGTGATTTCACCATGAAATCCATGTTATTGTATAATCATGCATATGGGGCCTGCATATTAATGATGTATGAGGCACGTTTTTTGTTGCTTTGAATGATCATCCTCACTTGTTCTTTCTCCAACTCCACCTATTGCCATGTTTTCTTTGCCAACTTGGACAATGCCCCTTTTTATTCCATTAACCACTTGTGCATCAAAATAATGGTTGTATGGAAAATATTGAGAGCTTTAGCATTATCCTTATACCTCTACCATATGCACAGTGACAATCCCTTCATACAAGCTTCATATGGTTTCTCCTAGTGACGATACTTCAGCAAGTATGGTTTCCTTGAGTTCTTCAAGATAAACTTGCGTGAGAGTTGTGTTCAAAACCTCTATTTAGAGTTGTTCAACTTCTTTCCTCGCATCATGTAAGTTCCTTTCCAACTATTTGTTCTTAGCCATTAGATACTTCATGTTTAGCTTTGTAGCACCTTCGAAGGCCAAGTTTACAGCGACAATGGCATTTGGATTCCTTTTGATGTTTTTCATAATCACCCTTTCTGATGAATGCAAGAGATGCAATATTTTCCAGAAAATATTTATTCCTTTATTTTACAATATTCTTCTAAATATTATCATAAGTTAGATTGTATCTCTCCATAACTAGACCCTCATTAAGAGGAAAAATTTCCTCTTCCTTACTTGGAACTTTCTCTACTGCCAAAGGGGGGGGACACTAAATGGTGACATGCTGAGTGCTTGACATCATATCAACATTTTGGTTCAATGACTCTAAATCCACCTCCATGTCTTGAATCATAATCAACTCCTCAATTTCTTGAGTGAGCTCCTTATCCTGCATCAGTTCACTATCCTCTTCTGGTAGTTGGTTATGCTCTCGTTCCCTAGCTTGCTTCTGTGCCACTTCTTCTTCTTCCTCTTCTTGTCTTCACCTTTCTTCTTCCAATATCCTATGATATTTTTCTTCACTCTACTTCATCTCTTCCTCCTTCTTCCTTTGCTTCCTCCTCTTCTCTACTTCTATAGTTGCTTTCAAGCTCAATGGATCTTCTTTCATCTTATGGTTCTACTCTTCAATTGGATTGTGCAAAAAATTCCACTTGCCCTTCTCATGCACTAGGTTACATATTTCTGCTGGTACTTCCTCTAAAGTGGCATCTTTGTACAGAGTAACTCGTGATCTTCCAACGAAGCTGACTAGTTTGCAGGACTTGGAGACATTATAACAATTTTTCCATGCTTCCTCCTCGGGTCTCCAAAAGGTCCCTCTTGGCCATTGATAATGAATCCTTGTATATTTGTCTTTACAAACATTCATGGGATCGTACAAATTGGATTCTAAACAACTGAGTACCAATTTCTCTATCTCCTTTCCTTCGGTGTCTGCATCTTTCGAATTCTTGATTTCACACAATCTAATATGCAAAGGAAGATTGGGCCAAGATGCTTTCTTCTTCTTATGTAGAATTGTTGACAACCCTATGGAAATATGGTATGCAACTTCTTGCATGAACAACTTATTGGTTGCATACCTCGGTAGAATATGTAGAGACTTCTGTTTGCCAAACACTCTGAGGAAACTGCCATTCGGTGAGGTAAACCAACCTTCTATCTCTGACACTGCTTCCATTGCCCCACGTGACATGAAAGGTGTCTCTTCCTCAAAGATTAACTTATATAATGTAATGCTATGTTGTAATAAGAATTATGTGCGTATGGAAGGTTTGAATATTTATAATGTGCTATGATATATGATGAACTTTGTGTGTGGGTCATATCACAATGTCATTCAATGTGGTATATTAAATAGTATGGTGTGCCTCAAGCTGCATTCCACCCTTCCTCTAAGAGAACCATGAGCATAGTTGCAAAATTGTTGACTTAAATGCTTATTGGAGTAGTGAATACCTAAGGGACTCGACTGTAACTGAGCACACAAATATTCTCTCCTTCAACATTAATTTCTGTTATTACATTTTCATTGGGTTTGTCAATAATCAATTCACAATTTACACATACTTAGTCAGATCACATTGTTTTGGTCTCTTCAAAAGCCATTAAATGGAAGCCCCACAATAACTAATGTTGATGTTTTATATTGAATTTTGAATTCAACGGGATTAGCTCTATGTGAAATCGTCCTCGTTTGGAAAAATGACATGATTTAACTTACGCACTGTCAATTTGAATTAGTGAACACCACACAACAATATTGGTCACAGAGTTGCAATATCAAATCCATTTTCTGGTTGCATGTTAAGGAAAAGATCAAGTTATCAAGGTGTTGAATTTTCTGGTTTTTAATATCTCAACTTAGTTACTCTATTTGAGGTAGGTTCTTTGTTTCTAAACATCAATGAAGAGATATGTATATAATACACATTTAAAAGGAAAATTTTAATGCTATCCACATAAATCTTCAATGTGTCCTTAAAAAAATTACATTGTAAGTTTCTTTTTTTTTTTTTAGTTTTGATAACATGGTTTTTTTTGGATAGTTTTAATAACAATTTTTTTTTTAGAATTAGTTTGATGGTTTTATCATTAAGACTGTGTTAATCTTCCTAGAGTTTGGATGTTCATTTAAATAGTTTAATTTCCTAAAAAAATAGTTTTCATCCTCCACCTTTCCCCATAAAATTTGAACCAGAAACCTAATAAAATCTAAACCCACCTAAAACTAATTAATATACACAGAAAATATCTTAAATAACTATACAAATTAAACGTATTTAGAATCCACTACTGTTATTACTGAAAAAATACATTTAACTTTTATTTCTATTAAAATATATGTTTTTTAATAAAATATTATGATTTCAGCATAAATCTTGTAACTTAGTTCGAAACCAAAATACCCAAAAATCTCCTATTTAGACACTTTTACGCTAAACATAAAAAATAGTGGAACCTCACTGCTGTCTAGTCTCAAATCCACGCGGTAGTTTTCATCTTACGCAACTCCCTGTTTGTCATTGGGGGGTGAGAGGTGTCTGCGTTTTCCTTTCTCACATTTTTTTTCATATGTTAAAAATAGCTGATAGGAGTTACGAAATTCTTGAAGTCTAAATTATCATTGTCGTCTTTTTTTCCTGGCAAAACAATTTATTACGAAGATTCTACGAAGATTCCTGAGCTTTCATGATGATGGAAGTGAAATACGGCTTTCACGATACAATAATATATTTGAATCCAATCTTGCTGTGTTTACCCATTATTTTAAATTTCCAGTCCTCCATGATAATATTGCAATTTTCACTTTGGTTTGAATCCGGAAAGGATTTCGACCGTAAAATATCTACCACTGCATCTCGTAAAATACAATTGTTCCCTTACTGGAGACAAGTTTTCTACATTAAATTTAAGAGGAACACTTGTATTTACATTGCGTTTTTAGCCAATAAATTATAATTATAACTTGTCTTTCCTTATTGAAGACAAGTTTGTTACATTAAATTTAAAGGGACCACTTACATTTAAAGTGCACTGTTTATTGGGCAACCAATATATAAGTTATTAATAGGCATTAAATGAATAGAGTTGTATATTCTTTCTTCACAGAAAACGAATTTAAATTGCATTATCTTTTAAGCAACAAATATATAATTTGTTAATGAACTTATATATCCCTAAAGTTAAATAACTAATTTAGTAAAATCCAAAAATAAACATACACCGCCCAATTCATTTAATGCTAGATAGCAAACTACTTATTTTGAACCTTCCTTTCTCATGCAAAGAAATAAAAACATATGTGATTTGTCCCGAAGTCGTTGGATTCTTGAATGCCTACAGCCAAGTATGGTACGACGTCCTCGAATGAGGAAGGAGAGGAGAAAAATGGGGCAATCATTATGATGTGGATTCATTGTTATTATATTTATTTAAAGTCGCAGCTTTTCCAAACCTATATAATTGCATTACATTTATATTCAATATTTTATATTTTTAATTAAATGATATATAAATTTAAGTTATTTAAAATAGAGATGATTAAATTAAAAATAATTATAGATTTAATAATATATATTTCAGGGATATTATTATTATATATATAAATATATTTAATAATATTATATTGAATGTTGTAGTTTTCTTGAAATAGATAACTGGATATAAAGTAATTTTATATTTAATTCTTATACTTTAATGTTCTGAAATGTAAAGTAATTTAATATAGAATGAAATAATAATAATAATAATAATATCTATTTTTAAGGTCACAGCCAAGCTAGACACCAAATTGGTGTATGAGACCCCCTTATTTGTGGGACAAGGGACCCACCTCCGCACAGCGATTTGACTGCTAAGTCTACGAAGGCATACATACTCTACCCCCCTTTGGTTTTGAACCTGTGACCGCTTACAAGGAAACACATGCTCTTAACCATTAGGCCCACTCAAGCTGTATATTTTGGTAATTTGAAATGTAAGTAATTTTAAATTTAATTGGAAACATTTATAACAAAAATATTAAATATGTTATATTAAAAGTATTCAGTACTATTTAAATTTAATTAAATTTATTTAGAAAAAAAAATATGAAATATGTTATTAAATATGTTATATTGAATTTACTAGTCGTATTATATTTAATGGTGTAGGTTTTTAGAATGTGGATAGTTGGATGTGAAGTAATTTTATATTTAATGCTATTTAACTGATGTAGAATGAAATGAAAATTAATTTTGAAATTAATGATATATAGTTTAGGATAATAATATTAAATTTATTATTAAAAATTTTAATATTAATATATTTAGCAATATTATATTTAATAGAGTAGATGTCTTTTTCAATGAGTGTTTTCAAGAGTGGGGTTCTTCTCATTTTTATATGATGTCATCTCAAACAAAAGGAAGTTGATGCTCGAGGTATACTCTAGGCATTGCATACACTCCCATCACTTCATCAATCATGGTACAATGCCTATACAAGGTTAAATATCATTTGAATATTGTAGGTGACATAAGGATGTACGAGAGGACTAGATAGGAGAATTATTTCATATTGGAAAAGAGAAAAGAATTGATAATAATGACCACAAGTTGACAATTTTAGTGAGGAGATCAACCAACATTTCCTTCACCTCATATGAGGGTAATGACTAGCTAGGGAAAGATGCCTAAGGGCTATGCCAAATAGTTGTTATGACTCACTAGTTTTTTTCTTACAGCAATATCTTTCTTTTCTCTCTTCTTATATGAGTGTATGTCAAGGTTTGACACATATAAATTTCTATTTACAAGATGCTCTAGTTAAACTAGGTTTTAACAACCTCAAGATTTTGAATTTATGTTGGTGGTATTATTTCTTTTAAAAAAATTAATAAATAAGAATTTCGTATCTATATAATTTTCATTCAAAATAATATAAAATATCTAAATTTCATTCTAAATAATATAAAATAATCTAAATTTCATTCTAAATAATATAAAATATCTAATTTCAATAGATATAATTTTTTTTAATAATATTTAATAGATATATATTTGGTAATATCGTATTTAATATTGTATGCTTTAAAATTATATGCATTTCAATGATTTTCTGACCTCACGAAAGCATTTACTATTATAGTGAGGATTTAATTGGACGGAGATTCACTTAGTTAAATGATAATATATTTAATAGTATAATATTTAAGGTTATGAATTTTCAAAATATAAATCGTTGAATCTAAAATATTTATTAGTGTGACCATTAATGTCATGGTTTTTTATTAATTATATTTTAATTTTTTTTAAATAGATGATTAGTTGTAAAATAATTTTGTATTTAATGAAATATTTGTTTGTAAATGGGAAATGATTAAAAGTAAAGTAATTTTTTATTTAATAAAATATAATTTAATGAGTTTATGTTTATATATATATATATATATATATATATATATATATATATTTTTAATGGTATTGTTTAATGAGGTTATAATTTTTTTTAAATAGTGAGTTTTTAGGTGGAATTTGGGGAGAATTTTAAAAAAAGAAGCTAATTGTGAGAGTGTTTAAATCAAAATTTTATAGTTAAAATGGAATCAACACAATGAAGAATCCAAAATTTCAAAAATGTTTGTCAAATTTTGTAGATAAAAACATAGCTACAACATATTTTAATTATTTATAACATAAATGTCCATCCCCACTAACATAACTATTTGAAGACAAGTCTTATTAACAAAGCCTTCCAAAATCAAACCTCATAAGAAAAGTTGTACCCTATATTGTACTCAGAGAAAAAAAACATACTAAAATATTCCATCAAAACAATTTTAAATTCAATAATATATATTGTAAAAAGTTTAATGCTAAATATATTTTTAACGCTTACAAATGTCAAATTTTTTAATTTTAATAATTTGATTTCGAAACTTATTTCTCTGATTTCATCCCAATTTTACTTCATAAGCATTGGGAATTAAGAAATTAAAACTGTTGTTTCTTTAGAGTGATTTGTAATCGAATTCTTTAAGTCGAATCATGAACAATTACTTCCGACCAGGGCTTTATGTGCATCTACGCATTAAAATTTAGGTCGTGTATTGAACCTATTTTACAAAGCTAATTAATGCCTTCCATATGCTTTGCTACGTGTCCTAACAACATAGTCGTAGTATTAGGCTTACATTTACTTGGGAACGCAGCATAATTACGGTCATATGAGAAAAATATGGATTTCAAAACATGGTTGAATTTCAACTTGGTGAGGGTTTTTATGACGGTGACTTCAGCATGTTAAATCAAAGAAAATATGTTTGGCATTTAATTAGATACTTACTAAGCCCTCTAACTGGACCCTATTTTAGTTCAAAAAGGAAAACTAATGATAATAAATAATAATGCTTTTATTTATTTGACTAAACTATTCATTTATGGTGATGACGTTGTTTACATTGTCAAGCAACAGAAACAATAGAGAAAATAAAACACATGCCTAGGTGTCCGTTGGAAACCCCTTGGTATTGTCATTGCTTAGGTGTATTAAATCGAAGTATAAATGTGCATTGATCTAATGGCCATGTAGTCAAGCAATTTCGGTAAATCTAACATGGTTAAAGTTAAGTTATTTTTGGTATTTTATTTTCCAAATTTTGAATAGTTGCTTTTTTTAGTTTATAGTATTTTAATATAATTGAAAATAATTGTTTTTTAATATTTTAATGTTTTAAGGTATAGGTTTTTTTTAAGTATGGAATTTAGAAAAGAGTTTTGTAAGTTAAGAGATTTGGTCTGTTTCTAGGTTTCATAAATCTGGAATTAAGATGGATCTAAGTTAGTATATAAATTATTTGACATTACAAAAAATATATTTTATTAATAACCATATAATATAATTTTATATCAACTTTATACATAGGAAAATAGAGTAATTTAAATTAATGTCAACTATGTATATATTATATAAAACGAAAGAAAACTATTTTTTAATGTGTTTCTTAAAACTAGTATAGATCTATCTTAACACTAGATTTACCAAGAGCTAAGAGGAATCAAATCTTTAAAAGTGGAAATCTTTTCACAAATTTTGTATTAAAAAAAAGTATTCATTTTGAGAGATGTGATCCCTAAATAAATTCAAGTACATTAATAATTAGTAACATTAGTTAAGAGAATATGATTATAATCAATAATTTAAATTAAAAAAAAAAAGTATATTTTTTCTTAGATGCGCTCTATAGATCAGTATGAGGGACGTGTTCTAAGGTAACGTTACATTTGAACATAATCAAATAATATTTACACTAACAAATTAAGAAATAGTAATAAAAAGAAAAAATAATGTTGAGCACAAATACTTTAATTCTCACTCTAATTTTACATCACCTTTATAGAAAGATAAAGCAATTGAAAAAAAATATACTTTTTATTATGAGGGAAAATAATATTTCATGATGTGTTATGTTTATTTGACACACACATCCCCCCACATACACACACGGCATTATAAAACAAATATTTCAATGTGCGCGAAAGAGAAAAGTATTTTAATATCAAATATATAGAGAGGAAAAGAAAAAGAAAATCTTATTTCATTAATATATGTTTTCTAGTTAAGGTACGAGAAAGATTTACAATTCTTTCTATGTTTAACATAGAATTAATATATGACATTTCATATATATATATATATATAAACAGCAAAAAATAATTATTGAAATAATTCAATGTATGGATATATGCTTTCTATTTCACAATATGAGGGAGCATGTAGTAACATTTTATGTGAAGAATGTGAATCATAAATAAAAATTTTCAAATGTAAACTTAGTATATATTATATAAAACAAATGAAGATATTTTTTTCTTATAGTTAAAGCATTTTATTATTGTGTTGCTCAAAAGTATTATAGATCCATCATAATTTTGGATCTACCAAGAGCTGAGAGGAATAAAATCTCTGGATATGCAAAATTTTCCTAAAGTATTTTTACTAAAACAAAGATTTGCATTTCAAGAGATTTTATCTCTCTTTGTTCTTGGTAGATTCAGGGTGAAGATGGATCTAGGTTGTTTTCAATCATGCACCATCACACAAAATTTATTGAACAACTAAGTATTCCGATCATTTTAAAGATGCCATATATGCCTAAGATTAGTCTTGTAATTTTAAGTTTATATTTACTCAGTCACTTTAATATTTTGAGATGAGAGAGACTATTAATAACTTGAATGATGAAAAATTATGAACTATAATTTTTGAATGCAAAGTGATAGTGTAACAATGTTGAATGATAGAAAATGTGAAAAATAAAAATATAGTCAATTGCAAATAGTCTTCATTATGATCATTCTCAAACTATTTTTTCTTATGGTTCTTATTGTGACACCCCTTACTTTTGTCATATTTTCATCCATTATGAATATATTGGTTGAAATTCTAAACCACTCAAATCTTAACTCGAGTTATTGTAGTAAATGTCATACCATGTCTCATTTTCTCTCCAATAATAATGGTAGCTTTCTCCAATGCCAATCATTGTGACTTATGTAGTGTTAAACCCCAAGTAAGTTTCAATGGTAGTTTTTTTCTATTACATTGTTGGAATGAAAAGTGACTAACAATGTTGAATGATGGAAAATGGGAATAATAAGAATTTAGTCAATTACAAATTGTCTATAGTTTCAGGAAACCAACATTTTAATAAGTGAACATTTTATTTAAGATGAAAATTCAAGTATTTTATTTATGGGTAAATTACCATAACACAAAAATTAGTTCACATTGTCAATAATTTTACTATGCTTACATTAAAATCAATGCACACTACCATTCTAATTTCTTTGAAATTAATGTACATCATACACCTAGTTATATCAAGAAATAAATCAACATCTACACCGGAATCATTTCATCTAGTGTAAGAAATCAAATAGGATTATAAATCAACATACACACTAAAATCAATTCATCTATTGAAGGCTAACAAATACAATTAGAAATCAGCGTATACACTTCAATCAATGCATCTACGACAAACAATCAAATAGGATTTGAAATGAACATCTACATTGAAATCAATCATCTAGTGCAAGAAGCCAAATGAGATTATAAATTAACAATTGCATTGAAGTCAATGCATCTAGTTGATCTGAAATTGTGCACTAAAAGGATTCTTGTCAAACTTACAAGAACCTCTCCAACTCCAAAGCCTATATATTCCCAAGATCTATGCTTATGATTGATAATTGCAGAATTAAAAGTGCTTGAAAGAGGTGTATGTTTGTGTTTGTTTTTAAATTGTTCAAGTGCTTATGTATATTTTCTTATGTTGATATTTAAACACACATAACAGTAAATAAAGCAGCAATTCGGAAAACACGTAAGGCACCAATTTTAATTAGGAGTTCACCCAATCCTCTTGGGCTACATCTCTGTGAGGTCTAGTCAACTCAACTAGGCTCTATAGGATTATGGTAATCTTTCTTTTACAAGTTTCGTACTCAAATCCATTGGTTTGCAACTGAACCTATGGATTTAGAATACCATCTTATCCCTTGTTGTTTGGCTTTCTCGCTCTCGACTCTAGCTTTGGCTCTCAGCTTTAGCTCTCGGCTCTAGCTCTTATCTTTTGGCTCTCAGTTTTGGCTCTTGGCTCTCAGCTCTTCACTCTACACTCTGGCTCTTAGCTCTAGCTTTAGCTTTGTCTCTCAGCTCTAGCTCTTGCTCTAGCTATGGCTCTCTGAGCTTCTGGTTTTGCTCGACCTCCAAGCGATTCTCTACAACCTTCTTTTCCTGTCAATTGTGCTCTCTGGATTTTGTGAGGCATCCTCTGACTCTGCAGCTTCCCCAGTCATTCCTCCCTCCCTTCAATCATGAAGAATCATTCCTGCCAGTTCTGCGTCTCTTCGATTGGCCCTCTATCATCCTCTTTGTGCAATCATCCCTCTGTGGCTCTCTGCCTCTTCAATTGGCCCTCTAGCTCACTAGTTCTATGGCTCTGCGTCTTCTATAATGCATTCCTATTAAAAAACACATGCTTACAGTGTGGCACAGGTGTGAGAGATCATTTGCAATGCAAATGAACTGCTGGCCTTTTTCCAGAACAAAGTCTGCCTTAATCCCGGAAATAGAAATATAATGGAAAACACAGGAAAAACGAATCATGAGCCATTTAACTGGAACTCAAAATGCATTCAATCGCATTGATAAACCTATTGGGTTCATCCTCTGATCGCATATCACAATCGCATAGGCGGGAGGTCAAAAACATCAATACATGGGAAATACATAGAAAATCGACAAATTCCGGATTTGAAATATTATGCAATCACATTTATAATCCCATCGGGTCCGCGCTTTATCGCAAGTCACAATCACAACAGACATGTGTCAACGACCCTTTATGTGCTTGCGATCATCGATCGCCAATATTGGCGCATCACATATCGCAATCGCAACACCCAATGGACTGTGCCAGCCGATATATATATCGTCGATCCGATCCGCTCATCTGCTTTATCATAATTGCAAGTCACAACTGCCCTTTGTTCCGAGGATCTGCCGATCACCGATCACAATCACATATCGCATTATCGGCATCACATGACCCCTTTGCATTGTGGTTCCCCCGTCACCAATCTCCGATCAATCGGCACTTTCGCTTATCAGCGCCATCGCATGTTGGCAAGTCACATGGTCACGGGTCTTTTAAACACTCCGATTGACTTTCTCTGCTATGATTTTCTTAAGGAACGAATATAAATCCTTAATCCCATTTTCATAAGGATTTTCCTCCTTTTCTAAGGATAATGGGCAATCTTCCTTTTGCAATAACTTCTTCATCTGAAGTCCATTTTAGCCCATTCAAATTGTGTTAGCTTCAAAATGAAGAGAGACTATTCCCAAGAGCATCCTTTTACTTTCATTTTCCTCAGTGAGGAAGATTTTTAGACTTAGAAGTCTATGTTAGATCCATTTTGGATCATGCCTTCCCACTAAAAATATTTTGGACTCCAAAAGACTCATATACTGACATGAACAGCAAATGAAAGTACCTGACCCTGTTCTTTCAAGCTCCATACACTTGCCTTGCATAGCGCCTTTGAACCAAAGCCTTTGAACACTTCCTTCCTAGATGTGCTTGTCCTCCTTGGAAGAACTGTCTTCCTCCCTGACTTCCTGCAGAACTCCTACTGAGAAGGTTACAGAAGCTAGTTTGAACTTCTCTTCCTTGATCATTGATCCAAGGTGGCTCAAACCAATGTGAAGTTACATCTACTTCACAAAATTTTCATTTGTACCTGTTTGACATACTGTCAACAACAATTGTTAACAACAATAGGATTACAGACAACAACTAGATGGCCTAAACTTTTGCTTCATCAAAAGAAATAGAATCTTGTGAACACCTCCATGTCTTTACATCTGCATACAAATGATTTACTAGATAACAAGCCAACAAAACATGCCTTTAAAACAATTGACCCTTTAAGTCAAGAATGTAGAAAAAAAACAATTGATCGTAAAGTTATTTTTCAAAGATGATACACTTCATCATCATCTCCATCTTGGAGACCAAATCAAATTTTCTCAAGTCAATATTGCATTACACACATGTCTACAACAAAGTAATCAACCCTTCAAGTTAATCACACATAGATGTTTAAATACAAAGGAGATCATTAATATCCCTGTCCAACGCTTTTTAGCAATGTGTCCTTGCTTATGGCAGTAAGTGCAACACATGTGCATCTTCTTGACAGCATGATTTGCCTTGTCCAGTGGACCTTTGGCTTCTTTCTTCCTTTCCTTCAAAAGTTTCCTCTATGTGGCCATTCTCTTCCAACATCTAGAAGCATTATGGTTATTCAAACCACAAAATGAACATGCAATTCTTTTCCCATACTTATATAGAAATTTATCATGCTTCGCATAATCAAAAGGAATATGGTTAGAACCTTCTCTTTCACCTTTATTGCCTTCATGAGGAGGTGAATCAAATGAAGAAGTAGCTCCCCTTGGAACACCATCAACCTCTTCAATGGTTCCAGAATTTCCACAACTATCTAGTTCAAGTGTATGCTGATATACACCTTCTTTATGCAAAGTATGCTTCACAATATTGCATTCCCTAAGAATACAATCTTTACACTCTTGAGGTAGAAGAACTGAAATGAAACTCCTTCTTGGAACTATTTCAATGGCCTTCATGGCAA
The DNA here is from genome assembly GCA_031772625.1 of Pinus tabuliformis. Lineage (NCBI taxonomy): Eukaryota > Viridiplantae > Streptophyta > Pinopsida > Pinales > Pinaceae > Pinus > Pinus tabuliformis. Next base: position 802,763,044 of record CM062819.1, on the reverse strand, counting down.
CTTTGGAACTTTCTCCATAAGACTATCCATAGCTAAACCCAAATACTTAGGCCTTTCCTCAACCATTATTGGCTCAAAAATACCCTGTGCATGCTTGCCTAAGCCTTTTCCTTCATAGCCCATCTTGGACATTAACTTGGATCCTATGCGTCTGTTATGTTTTTCAAAAGAACCAATATAAACATTCTTAGAGGAAATTGAAGATAAACTGGAATTGTTTACCTCTTATTCAAGCTGATACTTGACTAAGGCTTCTTTTGAAACAAAGAGTTGTGTCTCCAACTCATGCATCCTTTCCAGGTTGATATTTGCAATATGAAGTTTTCTCTTCATTCCCTGCAATTTGTCAGAAAGCAAGTACTTCTCTTCCTTCATGGAATTCAATTGCTCTCAAAGTATGATTCTCTTCCTTCCATACTCATACATTTCTCTCACCATATCCATCATGGTGAACAATTCTTGCTTCATGTCTTCATCAAAGAATCTTGTGAAGAAAGAAGAATTTGAGGACTCACTTGTAGAAGTTTTCATTATCAAAAGGAACAAAATAACTTCAAACAAGATTATCAAAGAGCTTATTCAAGCAACCTTTTGCAACAAACCTCTTGTGCTTCAACGATTTCTTTGAGGTCCTTTGGGATAAGAAGAATGCCTTCAACCCTTCTTCCTTCTTGTCCTCTCCTGGACTTAGCTATCAATAGCTTTCACCTCTAAAAACTCACACAACAGTCAGTTTACAAACAACCAAACAACTAAATTTCTTCTACTGTTTGAACACCTTTCAAGTCAAACAAGCATATAGATTGCTCTATCAATCAAGCATTCTGATGTAATACCACTTGCATCATGACCACCTACTATGGTATAGCCACCTCAGATATAAACAACTCTAATACCACCTAATCTGAAATGGGGCACTAAAAGGCTTCTTGTCAAACTTACAAGAACCTCTCCCACTCCAAAGCTTATATGTTCCCGAGATCTATGCTTATGATTGATAATTGCAGAATTAAAAGTTCTTGAAAGAGGTGTATGTTTGCATTTGTTTTTAAACTATTCAAGTGATTATGTATATTTTCTTATGTTGATATTTAAACACACATAACAATAAATAAAGCAGCAACTTAGCAAACACATAAGGCAGCAAGTTTAATTAAGAGTTCACCCAAACCTCTTGGGCTATGTCTCCGTGAGCTCTAGTCAACTTGAATAGGATCTATGAGATTATGGTAATCCTTCTTTTACAGGTTCCACACTCAACTCCATTGATTTCCAGCTGAACCTATGGGTTTAGAATACCATCTTATCCCTGGCTGTTTGGCTTTCTGGCTCTCAGCTCTCAGCTCTAGCTCTCGATCTTGGCTCTAGCTCTCAACTCTGGCTCTTAGCTCTTGGCTCTCAGCTCTTACTCTTCACTCTTGGCTCTTAGCTCTTAGCTCTTCGCTCTAGCTCTTGGCTCTAGCTTTGGCTCTGGCTCTAGCTCTGGCTCTCTGAGCTTCTAGTTTCGCTCAACCTCCAAGCGACCCTCTGCAACCTTCTTTTCCTATCAATTGTGCTCTCTGGCTTTTGTGAGGCATCCTCCAACTCTGCGGCTTCCCCATCCATTCGTCTATCCCTTCGATCATGAGGAATCTTTCCTGGCAGCTTTGCGTCTCTTTGACTAGCCCTTTATCTTCCTCTCTGTTCAATCATCCCTCTGTGGCTCTATGTCTCTTCGACTGGCCCTCTGGCTAACTAGCTATGTGGCTCTCCATCTTCTATAATGCATTCCTATTACAAAATGCCCACTTACAGCATGGCAGAAGTGCAAGAGATCATTTCCAATGGAAATGAACTGGCGACCTTTTTCCAGAACAAAATCCGCCTTAATCCCGAAAATAGAAACATAACAGAAAACACAGGAAAAATACATCATGAGCCATTTAACCGAAACTCAAAATGCATTCAATTGCATTGATAAACCTATCGGGTCCATCCTCTGATCGCATATCGTAATCGCACAAGCAGGAGGTCAAAAGCATCAATACACCGGAAATACATAGAAAATCCACAAATTCTAGATTTCAAATATTATGCAGTTGCATTAATAACTGCATTGGGTCCATGCTTTATCGCAAGTCGCAATCTCAATAGACATGTGTCAACGACCCTTTATGTGGTTGTGATCATCGATTGCCAATATCGGCACATCGCATATCACATTCACAACACCCAATGGACTATGACAGCCAATATATATATTGCTGTTCTGATCCATCGATCTGCTTTATCGCAATCGCAAGTCGCAACTGCCCTTTGTACCAGGGATCTTTCGATCACCTATCACTGACGATGATCGAAATCGCATATCACATTATTGGCATCACATGACCCCTTTGCATTATGGTTCCCTAATCGCTGATCTCTGATAAATCGGCGCTTTCTCTTATCGGTGCCATCGCATGTCGCCAAGTCACATGGTCACGCGTCTTTTAAACAATCCGCTTGACTTTCTCCCATGTGATTTTTTTAAGGAACACATATAAAGCCTTAAGCCCATTTTCACAAGGATTTGCCTCCTTTTCTAAGGATAATGGTAAATCTTCCTTTTGCAATAACTTCTTCATCCAAAGTCCATTTTATAGCCCACTCAAATTGTGTTAGATTCAGAATGAAGAGAGGTTATTCCCAAGAGCATCCTTTGACTTTAATTTTCCTCTGTGAGGAAGATTTTTATACTTAGAAGTCTACGTTAGATCCATTTTGGATCACTAGGGGAATCAATCAAATAGGATGAGGAACCAATACTTATAGTGAAATAAAATAGATATATTCCAGTGAAAATACAAAATATTCATGGCTTTATAAATCCAACTTCTTTTACCATGTTGTAAAAGTCTTACTTCCACTTTAACTATGGTTAGTAGTGGTCATTATTATAACACAATATATAATATATGTATTTCTCTCTGTGTGTCTCTTTCTTCTTCCCTCTTTCTCTCCCCTCCCTCTCTCTCTCTCTCCCCCTTATATATCTTAACTCTCCCACCCTCCCTCTCTTTCTATTTCTCCTCTTCCATCTCTCCCCCCTCTATCTGTCTTTTTCTTTCTCCCTATCTCATGCCCAAACATACACATTATCTCTCCATACCTCTCTTTCTCTCTCTCTTTATCCCTCTCTCTTCCCTTTATAATTCTCTATCTATCTCTATCTCTCCATTGTCACCATCTCTCTTTCCACCTTTCTCTCATTATGTCTGTATTCTTCCTCCCTCCCTCCAAATCCATCTCTCCCTCTCTCCCTCTCTCACTCTCTCTCTCAAGTCATCTTTGTTATCATTCCACTCTATTCCTTTATCTACCACCTCCTTTTGTTTCTCCCCTCTATCACTCTCTCTCTCCCCTTCTCTCCCCCCTCCATCTCTATATGTGTGTGTCTCTCTCTTTCCAATCTATCCCTCTCACTCTCCTCTCTTAATCTCTCTCTTACCTCATTCCCTCTTGTCCCTCTTACTCTCTCTCCATCTCTCCCTTGCAACTCCCTCTCCCTCTTTCTCCACCTCTATGTTTCTATTTCTTTATTCTTCCTTCTTCCCACTCTCCAACTCCATCCCTCTTGCCCCCAGATGATCCTTCTCTCTCTCAAGTTCTCACTCTCTTCATTCCTTTCTCTTATTTTCTCGCCCACCTCTCTATATCTCCCCCAACCCCCCCATCTATCTCCCTCCCTCTCTCCCCATAAGATCAAGAATTGTCACTCTATGTAATCAATGTTATATGTAAGATCTAATATATTTTACACTTTAATTTTTTATAGTGAAATTAGTTATCGTTTTTCAGAATGTGGTATTGATAAGCCATGTTATTGGACCATGATAGTGTAAAAAACCTTACTTACAAGTCAATAATATCCATGGAAAAGTATTGTTGAATATCCATGGTCAAGAATCTTGTTATATTGTAATTTTATTGTAAGTATTAAGTTTTTATGTGTTATATAATTAAATTTAAATATGTATATGGGATCATTATTAGTCCTTGAAAAGATAGGAATTAAATAATCAATTTATCTATTGTTCATTATTAGTTTGGCATTGACCAATGAAAATTATAATGCTTAACTTTGAAAATTAACTATTTATTTTTTCAATATTATTAGAAAAAATTGAGCAATTGATTGGAAAATAGCTTAAAGTTATTATTGATTCGTTTGCATAATATAATTCCATGTGGATGATTTCTTTAATTATTTTATGTCATAATTTATAGCTATGGTTGCAATATTCATGCATAGTTTTTAGATATGTGTGTAGTCATTTTATATTCTTATGCTTTGGAGGAAAACAATCCAAAAACAAAATCCTTGAAATTAGTGTATACTCAATTAAACAACATATTTACGATCAATTACTTTCCACCATAGCTAAAGCAAGTATGTGCATAAAAATGGATAGCTTATCCAATTCACATCTCATGTTATTAGTTCCTACCAAAGCAAGACTATAGGATTATTTGCCTATTGAGCACTATTAATTTAGCATTGTCCAATGTAAGTTATAATTATTTATGCAATAACATAATTTCAAACTCGAGTTGGAGGGATTGAGCTGCTCTACAAAACATATTTACAATATGAAAATTATTGAATTTTATTGCTTTTGTTGCTTTTAAATTTTTAATATTGGTGGAGCAAAGATTTAAAAGTTTACACTCATTACATGCACTACAATATGGCCCCCTATTGGGTTCTATATCACTATTAACCTTTCATTATTTTTTAATTAAGTTGACATATAAATTTTAAAATTTATGTTTGTGTTTGCAAACATTTAAGCCTAGATATCTCCCCCTATACGTGGTTGTAGAGCATCTCAAATATGTATATATTATACAAAACAAAATAAAACTTTTTTTTTTTTAATTTTTAAAACATGTTTTTTAGTGTGTTTCTCAAAACTGGTATAGATCTATCCTAAAACTAGATTTACCAAGAGCCAAAAGAAACAAAGACTTTATAGGTGCAAATATTTTCTCAATTTTTTCACTGAATTTTTTTTTTCACCTTAAGAGATTTAATCTCTCAACATTTAGTACATATAAAATTAAAATAAAACTATACTAATTAATATTAATAAATTAAAATAAAATGAAGGTGAATTAATAATTAATAAAATTAATTATGAGAATGAATTATAATCAATAATTTTAAATAAATAAATATAATAACATTATTAATAATGAGAAAATATTATAGGAGTATTATAATATATTGTTTGTACACTACCTTATTTTAATAACATTACATAAAAACCTTACTCTATATTATTTATGAACATAATATTATATTATATTATAATAATATCTTTATATAATAGGTGAATTTATTTAATTAGAGTAATAAAAATACAATCATAGAAGTATAATATTGGTGAGTAATATTAATAATAACATTATTTAAATATAAAAATAATAGAATAATATCAATATTAACATTATTTTCATAATTTCAAATATTAAATCATAATATGAGAATAGATCTATAGCTCGTGAGTTTTCAAACACTAATACAAATTAAATCTCTCAAAATGTAAACTTCTTCTTGATTGTAAAATTTGAGGAAATGTTTGCACATCAAGTGATATGATTCCTCTGTAAATGAGTTAAGAGGGATCTACATTAGTTTGGATAAACACATTAATAACATGCTTTAACTATAAGATGTGTTTTCATATTCACTTGTTTGCAACATGTATCCATAGATATAATATATCTCTATTTTCATGATGTGAAATAGATATTAAACATTGAAGGAATTTCAAATATCCCTCATACTTTGAATTATAAAGCACCTATTGCTGGAATGAGGACTCTCCGGCTCTCTATATATGTATGTAACAGATGTTAAAATATTTTGCCAAAATGTATGTAAAATATTTGATTTATAATATTAATTCAATTTTTTTTATTAATATTTTAAAATGTTATATTTAATAAATGAATTACACATTTTATTCCTAGTGGATGGTGAAGATATAATTTTTTTTTTAATTTAAATTATAAAAAGTTGATAAAAATTTATATTATTTAATATGAACATTAAAATATTTTAATTATGATTGATATTAAAATAATTATTTTTATTATTATTATATTTTTATTTCAAATATCATAATAACATAGACTGAATACATATAATGTAAGTGTAACACACACTTACGATTGATAACGTACCCTCAATAATAAAATCCTTTTTTTAACAATTACTATGTCCAAATCAATTTATTGTGCCCCAAGCATGCAGTTATTCGTTAATCAACACATACGAAGGGTGATAGAATATACAAATTAATTTTCCATCCTAACTGGAGGTGCATTAGCACTCGCCCCAACATCACCTTATTAAGCATAGATTATACGAATACATTTTAATATTACAGGCTTAATGGCAGATTATATTTTTTAATATTCCAAGTAAAAGTTTATTTTAGTTGCGTCATCTAACGAGGACATTTGGAATCCCATCCTCCGTCCATCTCTAAGGGGTCATGATCCTATGGTGTTGGCACTTGGGATTCGTTTGAGGTAACCGCTTCTACCCCAGACATCGAGGCAGTCAACCATTCTTCCCTTCCTTGCTAAGCTTCCAGATCTCCAACCTCCTCTGTTGTGACGAATGCACCCTCAGAACATCTTTCCAACCGACAGGTAAGTGAAACAATTTGAGTGCCCTCTCTTCCTTCAGTGATTTGGCATTAGGAGGATTTTGGTTGATTAGCTCGTACTCAACATCTGTAGGGTTCTCTCTCTTCCTTAGAATGATGGCGACACCCTTTCGGCCAAAGGAAGAATAGATCCAGTGCACTTTCCACCAGGTAAATGGGCGTTTCGTTATCCCTTCAAATTCATTTTCCTTTTTTTTTCCCGGTTATTATTACTAGGTTCTTATATAATCTTACCATGAAGGTTTGGTGATGGACCGTTGGCTACGAATTACCACTGAGGGACAGTTCTGGGTTTATGCCTTCTATTACCAAAATTTGTTAATTTTCAGGCACGGTCTAGAAGATTTAGGTTTTGGTCTGTTATTTCCTTGCTTGTTCTGGTTTGTGCCCCTCCATGGGTCTCTTGGCCATGGCTAGGACACCAAGCTACTCTAACATTTACCACTCCTTGTTACAGGATTTTAATTATTTTCCTCTCTAAGTCGGTACGAGGGTTTGTGTTTTTTTAGCGATCTGGGCTTTTTTTTGACAAAGAAAATCCAAAATATGTGGAATTTCTTGTGATACACCTCAAAGCTTACGTAGCCTTGGTTTAACAATTAAGTGTTGGGGAATTCAATTGCAATTTTGACACCCAACAACTTTTAACTATAATTGGAAACCACAAAACATCGCTCAGTTGGTCGAACGGATTCTATTGGGAAAGATTTCTTCGGAACTATAAGTAATATGATGATATGAGAACACAACTATAAGTAATATGATGATATGAGAACACAAAGTAATATGATGATGTGAGAACACTGGAGTGATATATATATATATATATATCACTCCACTCCACTGTTCTCATATGATCATATTACTTATAGTTCAGAAGGAATCCTTCTATATATATATATATATATATATATAACTCCAGTTTTCTCATATCATCATATTACTTATAGTTCAGAAGGAATCCTTCCAAATGGAATCCATTCGACCAACTGAGCGATGTTTTGTATTTTCCAATTATAGTTAACATTTTTGGGTGTTGTAATTGCAATTAAATTCCTCAACACTTAATTGTCAAACCAGGGCTATGTAAGCTTTGAGGCATAGCATAGGAAATTCCAAATATTCTAGATTTAACCCTGCAAACCCTACTTCTATTCCTACAATAGAATTCCACTCAATAAAAACTTGAAATAATTCAGAAAGAAAATATGTTCTTGTATTTAAGTTCTACTACTAAGAAAACACAGTAAGTATACGTTCTGTGTTTTATTAAGTCTTCTTCCTATACTAGAGAGACCCTATTCCTGTATTGGAACTATCATATTTTCATACTCAGAACATGTCTAATCCTGCATTAAAATCATCCTATTCTTTTACTCATAACAAGTTTGTTCCTACACTAAGACCACTTTGTTGCTACACTAGCATGAATTTTCTCATGTATCAGAATAGATCTACACTCCACAATCTTTCATCCCTTAATCTATAAATCAAAATGTTGCGTTTTCAAGCACGAAATCGACAAGTGCAGAAAGGACAAGTGCAGAAAGGAAAACTTCAACTGAGGCAATAAAAAAAGAAATACCAAATCAAATGAAAATTATAATTCAAGAATATTAATTGCAAAAGTTAAAGGGAACTTTTATTAATCTTAGTGCAAACGGTAAAGTCTTGTGTTTGAATAGAATATAACCACTTAAAATATTCTTTACTCATATACTCTCTGAACATTGATCATTGCATTGAATATGTCCTATGTATAAACGAATTCATTCATTAAATAAAAAATGTATCTTACAATCCTAAATTCGAAAAGTGATAGCCAACTATTCTTTAACTCAAAACATCAGTTTACAAATATTTATCGAAGCAAGGAATATATTTAAACATAATAGTTTACAAAGGAGGATTAACACCACTACACAGTTACAATATGTATGATTTGATAAGAGTATGCTCGTTGTAAATAAATAGACCTTTAAAAAAAACTTGAATGATCAAACGTTGCAACCCTAATCATCACTCCATAAATTATTCAAGAGGAATCTTCTCAGATAAAAGACATGTTTCTGTGTTTTAAGAAACTATACAAAAAATGCTTTGACGGAAATAAAAACACACTCAACAAATCCAAGCCCTCAAATTTGAGATAACTCGATGAAAAAAAAAAGCACAAGAACATTACCAATCTTGCACACTCACCATTAAAAAGAAACCTTCACACCAACCATTCCTATACTTAATACACACAACTGTAAAACTGGGAAAATGAGCTAGATTGGTTGGGCCCTACCCAACTAGCTTGTTACCTTTTAAGGAAACTCTGAAATTATATAACCACAGTTACCATTACAAGAAACAATAGAAACTTTATATAAAAATTAACATTAATTCCTTTTTATTAATAAACAAAAATTCTATGAAAATATACATTACAAAGTATTTTAAAAAGTAGCATTAATTCCTTTTTATTAATAAACAAAAATTCTATGAAAATATACATTACAAAGTAGTGGATCCATCCCCGAGAAGGTTGTGGCAATAAAAATTTTCAAAAATACAATATTACCAAAGTCTTCGACAATATCGCTAACAAATGTTATTGCAAAACCCTAACTTATACATGTTTTCATCGGCTCTTGACCATATTGAATAACCAACATAAAAACGTAGCAGCTGGTAGCTGACCTCCATCTTTCGAAACTTCGTAACACCCCAAACACTATACAGGAAATGAGACAGGTCTTCAATGGTGGGTGTGTGCCTTTCCTATTCACAACTACAATGCACTTGAAGCTAATCCTCATCAAATCGGTCGGTTGTCCTAATATAGTGCAGGAACCATGGGGCTACAGGAATATCGAGATTGTGTACCAACCATTTTGACTTCGATTAATGACCATTACCTGTCAATCCATAAGGTAATGTGAATAATGAGTTACTTGAAAAAACATAATCCTATTTCATCCTTTTAAACAATAATAAGCTTACATAACCAATATCTAAAAAACCATGAGAAGGAACGAGAAACATATGTGAAAGGCTTAGTTCAAGTTGTAGAACAAAGGTTAGAGTAATATAATTGAGGGTAAGGATAAGGTAAAACAAGACAAGTTCAATAACAAACAACGGTTCTAAGCATTATTGGAGAAGGACTGTAACCATAAAATGACATTCAAATAGAGGGTGTCTTGTTTTCAACAAAATTTTACTATAACTTTGAATTTTGAAGGGAACATATATATATATAAACTAGTTCGAGGGTTTCTTAATTGATGCATTGATTTTCATAGATTTTTTTGTTCTCAGCAACTCTGGTTTTGCATGTCTAATTCTTAGTGGAATATTTCCATGCTTCTTCTATTTTATGTCAAAGATTAATGGAAAATATATGTTATTCTCATTAAAGTTTAGTCGTGTTTTTCCTTCGCACACGTCTTATTTTGACTATAAGAATTGATTTCTCTATAATTTTCCTTTCATGAAAAAAGGGACTCATTCTTATTCAAGGAATTTGTATAGGTTGAACCCTTGTTAACTACATAATGAATTTATGTAAATTCATTCTTTTTCTGCGTTATTTAAATAGGACCTAGGACGCATCTCTAACACTGATAACCTTTTGGTCATTGAGTTACCTTGTAACTTTATTATGCATACCTGACTGTGAATGGGACCTAGGTTATATAGGAACAACTCACTGCCCTTAAAGTGTTATTTTAAGATTTATTACGGTTCTAGATAGCCTTTAACAAGGTTTGTACATGCTATACTGAGCCTTAACCATAACCCTTGTTTATTAACTATGTAAATCCTTCTTTAAATTATTGTTAGATGTCCATGATATCATTCCCATAGTATAATGAAAGTTGTAACACATACTACTTCCTACAACATGTATACATACATTATTTCCTAGCAATATTATAAATTCCATACTCTATGTAAATTTAATAGTATTTCCTTATTGGACATTTATGAACAATAGTTAAGAGTACCCATAATATATTTCTTTTCTGGAGAAACGGTTCCATTACTATAACTCAATTCTTTCTATATACATAACCCCAGCCTGTTTGAGAATACTAATCCATTATTTTATAGTTTTTGTAATTAAAATACAAAAAAACCAATATTTTCTTCTAATCACAATAAAAGAAATAATTGTTGCAGATATACTTATATGTCCTATGACTGTACTGTTAAAAAAAGTCCACCAGGAATATCTCTTCGCTCAACCATGAGACTGTCAATGACGTCCAATAGCCCCCAGAGCTTCTTCCTATCTAGATAGTTTAGAAATCCTACCTCTCAGGTAGCATGTTTCTAAACCTCAAAACTACATCACTCCAATCCATAACTATACTCTCAAGGATTTGTCCAAAGGTTCCACTGGTTGTAAGTCCATCTCAAGAACACCTAAGCATGGCAACGTCCTACCCAACTTCAACTCATCCTGTCCAAGGTATTAGTTCTAGTCCTCTCTTCTCTCTCTATCCTCTAGTCTTCACATGCCATCCTTGGATCCTTATTCCATTGAGATGGTTTTTTTTTTTCCATCTCTAAGAAGAAAGAAAAAAATAATTATCTCTAACTATCTTGAGGATTTTAGATTCATTTTAATTTTTTATTTTATTTTATGTTTGGCCCACATCCATGAATTTCCTAATTCATATCACCAGTTCCTTCACATTCAATTTATATTTTTTAAATCCAAAGTTTTTATTATACCTCTTCCACCAGGTCATAAGTTACTCAGTCATGTAAAGAAAAAATGACTAACAATAAAAAAAAAATATTTAGGGTGTTGTAGTTTGATTAATAAAATTGTTTTTACTTCATATAGTACTAAAAGAATTATATATCTCCCTCATACTAAAAGGTAAACTAAATTATTTTATTTTAAATTAATTTATATTTTTATATAGAGTTTATGTAAAATTAAGATATAACTTAAAGTATTTAAATTTGTGACTTACATTGTTATGCATATTTTCAATTTGTTAATGTAAATATTTCTTATTATTTTTAAATATAATGTTACATCACAATATTTCCTTCATTCTAAGCTAGCACCTCTCAACACAATTAATATAATACTAATATAAATATATGAATAATAATATTAATACTTATAACAAAAATATATATGATTATATAAATATAATATAAATGTTATTATAATATAACTAATTACTAGTAATAATAAGCACATTTCTTATGATATTATTTAATTATATCTTATTTTAATTTTAATAATCATTTTATTGGAAATTTTCTTAAATATATACTAAAATTTTCTTCTCGGTTAAAAATTTATAATTTAATTATGATTTTAAGGATTTTTCATCACTTTATTATTTCAACTTATGAGCTTTATTTCATTCTATTTGTCTTCCGTGGTACTCGTTCACAATTATAAAAATATTTGTTTGTCTCTGAAAATGGGTAGAGCATTCAGTAGAAACTTCAAGGCGTTAGAGTGACTTCTATAAACAATTGGTCAACAAAAATATTGATATTAATATATAATTTACATTTTATTGAATATAAGTATATTGATATTAATATATAATTTACATTTTAGTGAATATAAATTTACAGAAATTATTAAAATGGCATATTTTTAATTTTATTTTATTCTCTGACTTTATTTCCTAGTAAAATAATATTTTTAAAACATTCTTTTTAATATCTTAATGCTACTGAATACATGAGAAGACATAAAATTCTTGGTAAAGATAAAAGCAAGTGTCAAAATATTGTAAGAAATAATTTTAAGGATGGATGTTATTTTGAAAGAACTTGTTTGAATGAGAAAAGAGAAAGAAAAAGGAAACGTGTGAGAAAATAGATGTAGCTTTTTATATTAGTTTGCTTTTTTTTCTCTTTAATAATAAGAATGAGAATATTTCTAATGTGTGTATTGTGCACTCAACAAGTAGATTAAAAAAAGACAATTTTTATATACGATGTATACAAATGTTTGTCTCTAGATTGTCTAGTTCACTCATTGCACTTGAAATTTTTAATTCTTTTCTATCAACCCTGTTATATTTACATGTATATCAATGTTGAGAACTAAACATGTTATAGCATTTGCACACCAATGTTTAACTATCTAAATAAGGAGTTTATTTCTTGTGCCTTCAGCTCTCATTTGCACGCATGACTTTTGGATTAAGGTGAAAGATTATTTGAAAGATTGCAATGAACTCTTTGCTAGAGAATGATAGGTCATGATGCCGCATGTTCATATGCAAGTGGATTCCTTCCCTTTATTGATGAAGGATGGATAGCTCATTTTAATTTTGTTGAATGTTTGTTCTCTTCTCTACTCAAAAATGCATGAAAGTGGCTACGCTAGATACTAGCTTATTGTGTCTCAATTAGAGAGTGTTAATTTCATCTCGGACTTGTGTGATGGTTTCCAACAATTATTTCATGAATATCATATTCATGACAAAAGGTTGTGTCATGTTGCTTATGTCATAGACGAAATGACTCTCTAACTCAGAATTAAACCTCTTCACAATTATCTTAAATTATGTTTTTTTCAAAATGTTTTCAACATTTTTACTATGAGGTGAGCACATGGATTTAGGTTACACTTTTTGGCGAAGCTAGGTGTTGAGCCCCAAACTTGCATCTTCCCTATACACCTTTCTAGCCTTTTTCCATTTACCTGGACCTCCTAAGCTGTCAAATCATTGCATATTAGTTTAAAAAGATCATATAAAGTGGCTTCCTAACTATGTTTTGTGTATGTTGTTTGAATTAGATTTTTGCTCATTCAGCTACGGAATCTTGTCACTTTCTGCAACAAGTTCAACTTTCTGCAGCCCTTTTGTTAAAGTCTATGTTACAGGTGTCTTCCGGAAAATCCGGCCACATGGGCAAGTTGCAAATGACGAGGACATGGACTGAGTCCTATTGACTCAGTCGAATTCACCAACGAAGGCCGTGGTCAAAGGTAGTCAAGCGGTGGTCAATCTAAGAGTCCTATGCTGATAAAACTCTATTTTTCACCACGTTAAGACTTGTGTGGCTGTTCCTAGACTTCTGGGGGCATATCAACACTTGCGGAATGCTCCATGAACCGAATCCAACAGCCACCCTCCATAGATTTAATCTTCACGGCTGCCATAATGCTAGATTCCTGGACGTGGTTGTTCACATGTCTTTTATCAGCACAGATTTTAGGAAAGTAGTTATATCATCCTCTGTTATTAATAAAGCATTCTCATATGCATAGTAGCTAGCTTTGGTAATGTAATTTTGACTGTTAACGAGCCCACTGTGCCGTGGCTTTATTTCTGTGTTATGACTGCATTTTAATACATGAGAAGACTCTGTTTATAAGCTCAATTCGTGGTTGATTGCTGACTACCCGAGGTTGTGCAGAGGGCACCTGTACACACCAAGGTTTTGTTAATTGTTGTATAGTTTCATGCTTTATTTCTTTACGTTCCTTATGCCATAATCATTTACTTGTATATATTGCACTACTTATGGTATTCATGTTGATTACTGTCCATAGTTTTTATGCTTTCTAATGTTGTTAACTGATCAGTGTCTTTGTTTCATATTACAATAGGCAGCCTGGGCATTTACACATAGTTTTATAATGACTAATGACATGGAATTATTCTTGTCCTTCTGCTGATTCATTTTTCTTAGTTCTTGGTTCCAGCACTGTTTTATTTATTTCAGTTTTGCTCATTTACTCTTCGGCAAGATAGATATTAGATTACTCACGTCATTTTCAGTTACCTCAGAAAGCCAGAGCGAGACGAATGGTGAGGGATTGAAGTATGAATGCGTAGTTTGATATTAGTTTATTTTTCTGCAAGTTAGTTATTGAATTGCTCATGTCATTTTCAGTTACCTCCGAAAGCCAGAGTGAGATGAATGGTGAGGGATTGAAGTATGAGTGTGTAGTTTAATATTAGTTTTATTTTCTGCAAATTAGATATCAGATTGCTCAAGTTGTTTATGATTACCTCCGAAAGCCAGAGTGAGTCGAATGGTGAGGGGTCAGAATATGAGTTGATGTAATGTGATTTTAGTTTACTTTGCTTGCAATTTTTGGATTTCTTTGAGTTCAGTCTCTTTTATATTTATACAGCAGCAAGGATACTGGGTTTCATGGTCACTATCTCACTATTTATTTAGAATAGTGGCACATTCTCATTCTCTTTTAGGAATTAATTTCATCATTGCATGTTTTAAAACCTTTTTGAAAATTTTGAAGTTTGGAAATCATTTTAAAGGACACCATTGCCTTGAACACTTATATCCATACTTGACTTTTAGAATTGCCATCTCACATTAGGGAATCAACGAAGATAAACCCAAAAACAAACTAAAATAAAAAATGACAAAAAATAAGAAATCGGTTATCTTGCATATATAGTGCGCCTCACTTCAGCAATTTACGACTCCCGGATTGACAATTAATATAGCAATTTAGGACACTCTAAATTGACCAAACATTTTGGCACCATTGCCGGGGAAGTGAAACTAAGTAGCCAATTTCTTAAAAAAAAAAACAGGAAAATTTCAAGGAAGGTAAAAATTGATAACTTCTCAAAGTATGCTCTCCTTTTGCACCTAGTGTGATCTGGAGGATCAGAAAAGAGAGTTATTGGTTCAATAATTTCTTGAGTATGCTATCTTCTTGCACCTAGAGTGATCTGGAAGATCAGAAAGAGAATTATTAGCCTGACTTGAAGAAAAATAAAAATGACATGCATAGAGCAAGAGATTCTAGGGGAAGGTTTATAGCTAGGGCCAAGAGTTCGATTTTTACAACTCCATCTACTTCAAGGCATAGACAAGATACACCTCCATCATCTCCAACTCACACTCCCAGCCTTAGGATTCCTAGAATTCAAGGGGCACCAACTGAATTAGGAGACTCTCCCACACTATCCGCCGAATTTGACTTAGGAAAAGAACCTTTCTTTACTTCTACAGGAGAACAAATTGTAATCGAGGAAGTAAAATCACCTGAAGAAGAAGAGGGAGAAATTCCTCCTCGTTCGCCATAAGTAGAAGAACCAGAGGACTCTGAAATCTTTGAGGAAACAATCATGACAGAGGAAGTAGTCAACGAATTTGGAGGAGGAGGTAGAGGTAGAGGTAGAGGGGGAGGAAACAATGGAGGAGGTAGAGGCAACAATGGGGGAAATAGGTATGGAGATAACTCATTTGGATTTCCTATAGTTGATGAGGAATCTTGTGCAACAATGAAAAACATCTCACCATCTTTCCTCCCAAACTTTTATGGGTTGCGAAGTGAGGATCCTGAAACATTTCTATTTGAGTTTGAAGTCGTGTGCCGAACTTATGATTATATGGAAGACTCTCAAAAACTCAAATTGTTTCCTTCAACATTGAAGGGAGCTACTCTGAAATGGTTCATGGGATTAGTCACTCAATCTATTAGGACTTGGAATGATATGAAACAAACATTTTTGGATAGATACCTAGACTATTGCATGCCCACCAATCATAAGGATGAGGTATTCAAAATGGTGCAAAAAGAAGATGAAAACTTGGAAGATTTACTTGAAAGATTTCAATACAACCTGAAAAGAGCAAAAATGAGTAACTTAGATGAGGATACCTTGAAAGCCCTTCTATTAAAAGCCATTAGAGATGAATGGATAGATATTTTAAACATCATGGGAAAGGGAGATATTTCTCAACTTCCACTTCATGATATAGCAGACCTATGTGTCCATCTCTTAAGGGGAAAATCTAAAACCGGAAAAGGGCCTAGAGATCCTTCCCTCATTAGAGCAAACAAATCTGCAACTGGATCGGTAAGTAGGGCTGAGATTGGCAACATGCTTGATGAGTTCAAAATTGATATTTTAGGGAGCCTTAGTGAACAACTAGACACCCTTAAAATACAAAACACGCAAAAAGTAGAAGCTGAAACTTTGGCCATCTTTTGTCCAAAATGTAGGAAGAAACATTCTCTAAGGGAATGCCCCTTGGATGCAAAAGTTGTAGAAACATGTATGATTTGTTCAGAAAACCATGAGACCAAGGATTGTCCTTCAATTCCTGGGCTCAAAGTTGTCTTTCAAGAAGATCCAAATTCAATTGAGTATCTCTGCTTTGTTTCAAGGAGACCTTGGCAGGGGCAACAAAATCAAGGGTTTAACAACCCCATGAACTTTCAACCCCCACCAAATTGGAATCCTTCACGACAACCTTGGTCCCAACCTCAAAATCCATTTCAATCATGGGTACAAGGTATGCAAAATCCTTATGGGAGATTTGCTCAATTTTATCAATATCCTCCATCTTTTCAAAATCAACAAGCTCCACAACTTTCATTGCCATTTCCACAACAACAACAACCTTCTCAAAAAATCCAAATTCTCAAATCTTGCTTCCATTCCAACAGAAGAAAAATCAACTACCATCCCAGCCATTGCCAAATCCCAATAATAAAAATCCTCAAAATGCTTACATGGTAGAAGGACAACAATTTCCTACCTATATGATTGTTCCTCTCAATGATGTACAACTCAGATTTGGTAGAGTTTTAGAAAAACCTTCTATAGATACTCAAAAGCAAAGTATTTCTGAGGAATATTTTCTTGAAGCCAATAAAGGTTCTCAAGCATCTCTTCAAAACCAAAACACTCTAAAAGAAAAAGAAAAAGAGTCAACCCCCACAACTCCTATAGTTGAGCAACCTGCATCATCATCCACACCTCCTTTTCCTGAAAGATTATAAATTGACAAAGGAGTGGAAAAACAAATCTTGTTGCCTGACTATGATTTCCTACATGAATTAAAGAATGTTTGTATCAAGATTCCCTTGCTACAAGCCATTAGAGAGATTCCAATTCTAGCAAAAACAATAAAGGAGTTGAGTCTCAAAAGACCAGGAAGGAAACCAAGAGATACAAGAAGAATCCACCTGGTAGGAAAAATTGCAGATATCATGATGGGAAAAATTACCATGCAGAAGTATGTAGATCCCGGTAATCCAATTGTCAAAACACATATCAATGGGGTAGAAATTCCAAATACTTTGATTGATTTAGGGGCTGCTATCAACATTATGAGTAGACAGACTATGGAACAGCTAAAACTTCCTAATCTTATTTTTACACCTACTCTACTGCAACTTGTAGATCGATCAATTATCAAACCAGATAGTGTATTAGAAGACATTTCGGTCTCCTTAGATTCTTGGGAATATCTAGTAGATTTCATGATTTTGACTCCCAAGAGTAATCTAGTAGGGCACCCACTCATCTTAGGAAGACCTTGGCTAGCCATAGTTGATGCTTTCATTAGTTGTAGATTTGGGGATATGTACATTTATGATGGTAGTTCGACAAAGAAATTCAATTTGTATCCTCCAGCAAAAGCAATTACAGAAGTAGGAGATAATGAATGGGTTGATGATGAGGACACTGTACAACCTGTCTTTACCATTTCTGAAATCAGTGAAGATAGCCAAATTCTGAACACATTAGAAAATTTTGAAACATCTTCAGAATATGACCACACACAATTTCAGTTAGATTCTGACATTGAGTATCTATCATCTAGACAAATGTCTCTTTACTCTATGGAAGAGTTTGGAAGTTCTTCCATTGAGATTTTTCCAGGTAAAACATTGAATATCAACAAAAACTTGGAAAAATCACAACAGGGAGAGCTAACCAAAATCTTGCGAAAACATTCTACTGCATTTGCATGGGAGTATACTGATATGAAAGGTATTGACCCTAAGACTTGCATTCATCACATCTACATTGAGGAAAATAGTAGACCAATCAGACAACCTCAGAGAAGGATGAATCCAAACCTTAGGGAGATAGTGAAAGAGGAGCTCCAAAAACTACTCAATGTAAACTTCATTTATCCAATTTTAGATAGCCGATGGGTTTTTCCTTTGGTTATAGTACCTAAAAAGAATGGTAAATGGAGAGTATGCATTGATTACATGGAATTGAATAAAGCAACTTTGAAGGATCGCTTTCCTTTGCCCTTTATCGATTAGGTATTAGATACTCTAGCAGGCAAAAAGTACTTTTCATTTTTGGATGGTTTTAGTGGCTATAATCAAATTCAGGTAGCACCTGAAGATCAAGATAAGACCACATTTACCTGTCCATGCAGAACTTTTGCTTACCGAGTGCTTCCTTTTGGATTATGTAATGCACCCGCAACATTCCAAAGAGCAGTACTAGGAATCTTTTCTGATCTAATCCATGATTGTGTAGAGGTTTGTATGGATGATTTTATAGTTTATGGTAATTCATTTGAAGAGGCATTAGAGAATTTGGAAAAAGTCCTTATAAGATGTAAAGAAACAAACCTTTCATTGAGTCATGAAAAATGCTTTATGATGTTTACTGAAGGTATTGTTTTAGGACATCACATTTTAGGGGATAGGATTAAAGTTGATAGATCAAAAGTTGAAGTCATCTCCAAGTTGCTTATTCCAAATTTTCAAAAATATGTTAGAAGTTTTCTGTGATTTACTGGGTACTATAGAAGATTTATAGAGAACTTCACCAAAATAGCATCTCCACTCTTCAAATTTCTTACAAAATACTGTGAATTCAAATGGGATCCTGATTTTCAATCAGCATTTGAAACTTTGGAAACAAGAATATCTGAAGCACCCATCTTGAGAGGGCCAAATTGGAAACTTCCTTTCCATATTTCTACATATGCTTCAGATACAGCTCTAGGAGCTGTGTTGGGTGAAAAGGATTTAGTTCCTTATGCCGTTTACTATACCAGTAAAAATTTGACTCCCACTGAGTTGAACTATACTGTGACTGAAAAATAATTCTTAGCCATTGTTCATGCAATCAATAAGTTTAGACATTATATAACAGGCTACGAAACTTTTGTCCATACTGATCATTCTGCGATTAGATATCTAATGAACAAACATGTTACTAATGGCAGAGTTACAAGATGGCTCTTACTTTTACAGGAATTCAATATTACTGTGTTGGATAGACCAGGGAAACAAAATACAGTAGCTGATTTCTTGTCTAGGATCCAAAATACTAAAGAAGATTCTCCTGTAGAGGATAAGTTTCCAGATGAATATTTATTTGCAGTAACTACTAAGACTCCTTGGTATGCAGATATTGCTAACTATTTGGTTACAGGGAAACTACCTCCACATTTATTTCCTAGTGAAAGAAGAAAGATTATTCAGGAGAGTTCAAAATATTCATGGATTTCTAACGAATTTTTTAAAACAGGGCCAGATTTTGTGATCAGAAGATGTGTTAGGGAAGATGAAATGCCTGACATCCTCAAGGCATGCCATGACGAACCATGCGGCGGACACTTTGCTGACAAAATGACGACCTATAAAATCCTTTCTTTAGGATATCATTGGCCTTCCCTCTTCAAAGATACAAAAGAATATGTCAAAAGGTGTGACAGCTGCCAAAGAGTAGGGAAACCGACTATTTCAAATGAAATGCCATTACAACCATAGGTACTCATCGAACCCTTTGAAAAATGGGTTTTAGATTTCATTGGACCTATTAATCCACCATCTAAACAAAAGAAGTATATATTGGTATGTACTGATTATGTCACTAAATGGGTAGAAGCCAAAGCATTACTTTCTGCTACTGAAAATTCAGTTGTTAGTTTTCTTTATGAGGATATTTTTACTCGCTTTGGTGTCCCAAGAGAAATTGTGATAGATCAGGGAAGTCAATTCACATCCAACATGATGGAGAAGTTGATGGAAGAATACAAAATAAAGCACAGAAAATCTACTCCTTACCATCCACAAGAAAATGGCCAAGTGGAGTCTACAAACAAAGTTATTGAAAGTATCATCACCAAAACTGTTCATCTACATAGAAGAGATTGGGCAGAAAGGCTTCCTGAAGCCTTATGGGCCTATAGAACTACATGGAGGAATACAACAGGACATTCTCCCTATGAACTTGTTTATGGGAAAGAAGTCTTGATCCCCATTGAGTTTCAAGTCAAAACTTTCAAGATGGCAGTTCAGTTGGGGATGGATTTATCAGAAGCCCAAAAGCACAGAATGGAGCAGTTGAATGAGCTGGATGAGATCAGACAAGAAGCAATCCTAAGAACTAATCTAGTTCAGCGTCAAAGAGCTAAGTGGCATGACAAATACATCAAAGAGAAAAAGTTTCAAGAGGGAGATTGGGCACTACTATTTGATTCCAAGTTTAAAGACTTCAAAGGTATATTTCAGACTCATTGGCTTGGCCCATATGAGATTGACAAAGTCTTTAGCAATGGAGCAGTAAGAATCAATACCATTGATGAATTTCAAACTCCTCTTATTGTGAATGGCCACAAATTAAAGATTTATCATAAGCCACTCTCAAAAGAAGAATTTGCCAAAATGTTTCAAAAGAATTCTGCAATAAGGCTGGTCAAGAAGAATCCTTCTTCTCCACCAGCCTAACCTTTGTTCCTTTCCGTTGAAAAAAAAAAAAAAAACCGTATAAGCCTGAAAACCAATCACTGATTGGCAGTCTTATACAGAAAATATAGAGTGAAAATCAGGAACACCTGACACCCTATATTTTCCAAAAAAAAGATCTCTCTTTCTCTCCCATTTTCACTTCACTTCATTTTCATTCCACTCCATTTCATTTTCATTTCACTCCACTCCATTTCATCCCACTCCATTTCATCAATAAAAGTCTCTTTCATGACCATTTTCATTCAGTTAGTTATTATCTATCCATCTTCATTCAGCCAAGTGGTTGCTATGTCAATTTCCGTAGCTAGAATCAGTTTCCGCAGCCAGAAGCAGTTTCCGCAGCCACCACTCTGCTTTTCAAATTGACAGTCAAGATGTTAGTTCAATAATCATGAAAGCAAATGCAGGTATGACCGAGGACATATTATGAAGACATGGAGCATCTAAAAGCATCAATAAGGAGCAGTTAATGGACAACAAATGGCAAAGATTCCAAGGTATGAGTAAAAATTTCTTTCAAATAGCAATCAAAAGCACAATTTTGCATAGTTATTAAACCATAAGCTCCACTATATGCAATGATTGCTATGATAGCTCCATAACCATTCCACGACATTCCTCCATGAACCATGCATTTATTCTCTAAACGGTCTCATGATTAATTCTCAGGTTTAACTCGTATTTAACTGCACTTTCGCACTCCACCTGTAATCATGAGACGTGACCGATTTAATTACGGCTCCTCTCCACCGCATAATTTCTGCAACCATTTCATAAATGTGTTAACATCTCCTCCGCAGCCATTTAGTTTAAAAATTCTGTCGGGTTCACTTCACTCCCCTGCCATTTTATTGAAGCCACGGCTACATTACCACCTCGTTCACATATGCCTTCACTCCACTTTGTGAACTCATCTCAGCTGCTTGTACTATGTTTTCCGCTTACAGTCCCTGAACACTCCCGTTACCTGTTCTCCAGTTTCCATTTTCAGCCACTATGTTCTTCTCTATAAACCCCGTAACCTAGTCGTCTTACCTCTACTAAACCCCTCACACGCAGACTAATTTCAAATAGAAGAAAGGATGGGTCAGTTATTGAGGGCAGAACCAGAAGGGCCCAAGTTCTTAGAAGGATACCCTCAAGTTAAAGACTTACTGAAGAAGGCAAAATGGCTACGTTTCATTCAAAAATTTAAGGGCCACAATAAGGAGATAACAAAAGCTTTTGCAAGGTCTTTTAACGGCCAGGTGGTGGAAATTGGGGACCTTAAGTTCACAGTCACCGAAGCATCCATAGCAACTGCTACAGACCTGCCCCAGGAAGGTGAATGCTGGTTCAAGAACAAGAGTTTGGATGAGCAGGCTTGGAGAGTCATATTACGCAACCCAGGTATAGACGTAACTATATTCACAAAAGGAGTTCCCGTTCATGCTTTAAAAGAGGAGTGGGCCAGCTTACTGTTAATCATTCAAAAGTTCATTACTTGTGAAGGCCGTTTTGGGGCAATGTACATGTACCACACTCAGTTATTGATGAACTTTTTAGAGAACCAAACCCTCAATCTGTTCTACTTTTTATTGATGAGCGTGAAAAAGATGTGCACAACAGTCCAAAAGAGCATAGAAGACATAGAACCTCATTTGTATCATCATGGGCTTGTGAGAATTCTAATTGAGGACCAATTGAAGAAAAATAGGGATACCTGGGAACGATTTTTGGTGAGAAACTACTTTCAAGAGCCATCTGAGGCACCTAAAAGTAGTACACCAAGAAGGAGTAGGAGAAAGGAGAAAAGTGCAATAATTCAAGACCCTCCTATTATTAAAACCAAAGAAGTTGATCAAAAAGAGAGGGAGGAAAGAACTAAGGATAGAAAACAGAGAAAATTGAAAGGGAAAAGAAACATAGAGGATGTCTACCAATCACCAGAACCTTCTTTAGAAGAAGACCATCAAGTATTGTCTGAGAGACTAGTGCATCTTAGAAAAGAAGTGGCTACAGCCAAGAAGAAAGAAAAAGGAAAATAGAGTATGGAAGAAGAGAGTACTAGTCCACAGCCTTTAAGAAGAAGCAACAGGCTTAGAGGAAAGTGGAGGAAAGCACAAATAAAAGGACCCCACTTTATTGACTTGGGTGGGGAAACACTGGAGAAACCTCCAGCTGGCTGTAACCCACCCCATCTTCAGCCAAATATTGAAACCAGTCCTTCAAATTTTGATATGAGTCCTTCTCAGCCAGAGTTAGAAATTAGTCCTCCTCAACAGGACTTTGAGGTCAGCCCAAGGAAAACACCCGAAATAGACCCAAATCAACAAGAGGTGTATGATCATCTAGAATCCTTAGAGAAGACAGCTACAGGCCCGAGCACGTCATCGACTCTGCCTCACACAGCACAAGAAGCACAAGTCCAATCATTGAAACAAGAAGTGTTTGAATTGGAGGTCTTAAACAGACACATTAAACAAGAAAATGAAGCATTAAAGGAGGAAAGCAAACTGGACAAGATCATTCATGACAACATTGTGTTACATCTGGGACTGTGGCAGAAAAAGAACAGGAAATTAAAGAAAAAGTGCAGGAAGTTGAGTAGAGAATTGATCAGTCTCAAATTCAGATGTTTGATGAGGAAGCCCAGGATGGTAGTAGTACCAAGGAAGAGGAGAAGAGGACTGGATGTACTGGCAGAAGCTTTAGAGCACATGGACTAAAGGGAAGATGATCAAAATTTTGGTTGCATGAGGACATGCAACACCTTCATAGTGGGGGTATGTTGAGCCCCAAACTTGCATCTTCCCTATACACCTTTCTAGCCTTTTTCCATTTACCTGGACCTCCTAAGCTGTCAAATCATTGCATATTAGTTTAAAAAGAGCATATAAAGTGGCTTCCTAACTATGTTTTGTGTCTGCTACTTGAATTATATTTTTGCTTATTCAGTTGCGGAATCTTGTCACTTTCCGCAGCCAGTTCAACTTTCCGCAACCTTTTTGTTAAAGTCTATGTTATAGGTGTCTTCGAGAAAATCTGGCCACATGGGCAAGTTTCAAATGACGAAGACATGGACCGAGTCCTATTGGCTCAGTTGAATTCACCAACAAAGGCCGTGGTCAAAGGTAGTCAAGCGGTGGTCAACCTAAGAGTCCTACGGTGATAAAACTCTATTTTTCACCACGTGAAGACTTGCGTGGTTGTTCCTAGACTTCTGGGGGCATATCAACACTTGTGGACTGCTCCATGAACCAAATCTAACAACCACCCTCCATAGATTTAATCTTCACGGCTGCCATAATGCTAGATTCCTGGACGTGGTTGTTCACGTGTCTTTTATCAGCGCAGATTTTAGGAAAGTAGTTATGTCATCCTTTGTTATAAATAAAGTGTTCTCATATTCATAGTAGCTAGCTTTGGTAATGTAATTTTGACTGTTAACGAGCCCACTGTGCCGTGACTTTATTTCTGTGTTATCACTGCATTTTAATACATGAGAAGACTCTGTTTATAAGCTCAATTTGTGGTTGATTACT
Source organism: Pinus tabuliformis (assembly GCA_031772625.1). Taxonomy (NCBI): domain Eukaryota; kingdom Viridiplantae; phylum Streptophyta; class Pinopsida; order Pinales; family Pinaceae; genus Pinus; species Pinus tabuliformis. The sequence goes on along the minus strand of CM062819.1, from coordinate 802,738,331 downwards.
GACTGCCTGAGGTTGTGTAGAGGGCCCCTGTACACACCGAGGTTTTGTTAATTGTTGTATAGTTTCATGCTTTATTTCTTTGCGTTCCTTATGCCATAATCATTTACTTGTATATATTGCACTGCTTATGGTATTCACGTTGATTTTTGTCCATAGTTTTTATGCTTTCTAATGTTGTTAACTGATCAGTGTCTTTGTTTCAGATTACAATAGGCAGCCCGGGTATTTACACATAGTTTTATAATGACTAATGACATGGAATTATTCTTGTCCTTCTGTTGATTCATTTTTCTTAGTTCTTAGTTCCAACACTATTTTATTTATTTCAGTTTCGCTCATTTACTCTTCTGCAAGATAGATATTAAATTACTCACGTCATTTTCAGTTACCTCCGAAAGCCAGAGCGAGACAAATGGTGAGGGATTGAAGTATGAATGCGTAGTTTGATATTAGTTTATTTTTCCGCAAGTTAGTTATTGAATTTCTCATGTCATTTTCAGTTACCTCCAAAAGCCAGAGCGAGACGAATGGTGAGGGATTGAAGTATGAGTGTGTAGTTTAATATTAGTTTTATTTTTTGCAAATTAGATATCAGATTGCTCAAGTTGTTTATGATTACCTCCGAAAGCCAGAGCGAGTCGAATGGTGAGGGGTCAGAATATGAGTTGATGTAATGTGATTTTAGTTTACTTTGCTTGCAATTTTTGGATTTCTTTGAGTTCAGTCTCTTTTATATTTATACAGCAGCAAGGATACTGGGTTTCATGGTCACTAGCTCACTGTTTATTTAGAATAGTGGCACATTTTCATTCTCTTTTAGGAATTAATTTCATCATTGCATGTTTTAAAACCTTTTTGAAAATTTTGAAGTTTGGAAATCATTTTAAAGGACACCATTGCCTTGAACACTTATATCCATACTTGACTTTTAGAATTGCCATCTCACATTAGGGAATCAACGAAGATAAACCCAAAAACAAACTAAAAATCAAAAACGACAAAAATTAAGAAATCGGTTATCTTGCATATATAGTGTGCCTCACTTCAGTAGTTTACGACTCCCAGATTGACAATTAATATAGCAATTTAAGACACTCTAAATTGACCAAACACTAGGACGTGATTTAGAGGAAAAATGATGCTCAATCCAACATTTTTAAGTGCTTGATCCATCAATTTCTAAGCGATTTATCGAGCTATTTAGGTGCTTAAAAATAAATTGATCAAGTGTTTAAACAAACGACCCATTGAGCCTTTTTCTACCTTGAGTTAGAGGCTCAATTGAGCCTATGGCTTGATCAAGCACTTTGGCTCGATCGAGTGTCATTTCTTATTAAAAACCATATTAGTTTCTTATTAAAAACCATATTCATGACTTGCGCAAGTCCTTTTTCTTAAACCGTGAGAAAAAAAAAGTTGAACGAAAGATTTCTAAGATCAATCGAGATGTAGGAACTCAATACAACTAACCATCAACCCTGCCAATGACCAAGAGGCTAAAGATGAGGTAGGTTTCCTATCATTTTTGTCTCTTTTATTTAATTTTTTTGCAAAATGAAATAAATTAATTTGAAAAACAACCTAACATACAAGAACTACAAAAAAAATCATGAAAACCACCATGAAAAATCACAAAAAACCACCATGAAAACCCTTGAAAACCACCAAAAAAAATGTAGAAAAACACAAATAAAGCTTTTGAAGACCAAAAACAAAGAAAACCATGAAGAAAACTGTTGAAAACCACCCCAAAAAACTATAATTTAGGTTTTAATTTTTTACATTGTATAATTTATCTGCAATGGTACCATGTTTATTATAAATATTGTATGACAAACCTTTAATTTTTAATTATTTTATGTTTTTTTTAGGAATTTAGAGAAATAAATTTTCCAAAAAAAATGATTTTCTGTTATTAAAAGATGTATTATAGATTTCAAACAAATTTGATTAGAAATATGTTCCCAAAAAATTCAAAACAGATAACAATTAAACTATAACCAATAAATAAATAATTTGGAAGCTTTAGATTGATATAATGAATATGGTTGCTGATGGTGAGCCTCTATTAAATCAAATAAGAAATTTTATTTTATTTTTTATTTTAAATTTAAATAAATTTATATTTTAAATATTATTTAATAATAAATATGGTTATTTGTTACAAAAAAACTAGTTGTACTTAAATAAAATATTAACTAAGTTAAAAGTCGAAAACAAATTTGTTTTCTTTATAAATTATATATATATATATATATATATATATATATATATATATATATATATATATATATATAAATATAAAGTTTTTTTTTTTTCTCTGTAAAGACTAATTCTATTAACTGAAAATCAAAATAATGTTACAAGGAGGTTGAAGCCTCAGGCAAGAGCATCTAAGAGCTTTCAATGCCTCAAAACTGTCCCAAGTAAGGGAAAACTAGTTACAGTAAGCAAGGAACCAAACATAGGAACCGGAATTTAACAAAAAGATCATGATGAGGAGATGGGATAACCCCCTATGAAGTTGTCGAGACAAAAAATAGGAGATAGAGACACTAGCCAAAACCGTAAAAGAGCTATAGATTGCTGCCCCACCAGGAAGAAGAACGAAACTACCAAGCTACAGAAGCATAACCAGAGCTGCAAACCCAAAACCGCATGAACTTAACCATATGAACCATCAAAAAGAAAACAGGGAAGGCCCGAAAGGGCCCAGGAGGCATCATATTACCACGTTCTCATTCGGAGGCTCCTCCACAACCGGGCATGCGTTGCCATACCACATTTCATCATTTCTTGCCATGTTACCTGCATCACTGCCGCTTGGAAGAACCGACGAGGGATGGGTGTCGTTGGAATTGCCTGCACTGACCATCGAGACATAGGCACTATGAGAGCTGCCACCTGGTGGCTGAGTGTCTCTAGGAGCCCCACCCTCATTATGCTGCTCACCACGCCCTTCCTCCTGGCCTTCGTTAGCCAAATTCTGCTCATTGCCCTGGCTGCCCTCCATTCTGTGACCATCCTGAGGAAGCTCAGCCTGAAAGCGCATAGTAGTTTGAGGCGGAGCCTCTTCTTCAGAAAAGATAATAGTAATATTGGCCATGATCACAGGCCTGTTTAAATTGCTCTGAAACTTGAAATGAGTAGTGTGAAAAGCATTGTGCGGGATCGGCCTTCGAGAAGGATTGAGAGGAGGCGAATTCCCCGGAGAAGAGGGCAGAGTAGCAAGAGGCGGGGGAGGATCAACAGAGAAAACAAACTGTGAACGCCCACGACCACCATGGCTTCCCCCATAGTGGCTTCTCATGCGATGGCGAACCATGATGAGGCCACGGAAGGGAAGCTGATCAAAATAGGAAACAATGGTGTGGAGATGAGACATCACAACGAGAATCCGCTTCATGATCAAAGAACAGGCCAGAGGGTGAAAGGAGGGAAGCACAATTCTAACAGCAAGAGCACTCGAGAGCAATCCCCTGTTAGTAGAAACCGACCTGCTGCAAAGACAAGTAGCAAGGAAAGGCCAGAGGCAAGAAGACGAAAAGCAAACAAAGGGAAGGAGGGCCAAAATTGCCATGATTATAACAACAAGAGACTCGCCTCGGACAGAGCGAGCACTTAATACAAATTTTAGGCCAAATTGCCCTTGCCTTAGGTGAACCTGGTGAGCCAGATTTTCTCATGGAGAACTGCGCTGATCTGCGACTGGCAATACCAAGCGCTTACACCCTTCATTAATTCCATAAATTAACATTTAATTCACCTGCATCCGGGTAAAACATAAAGTTATATATAGCATAACTAATATATATATGTGTGTGTGTGTGTGTGTGTATATATATATAACACAATTGTTTAATTATATATATATACATGTAATATAAAGTTGTAAGGTATAACAAAACATAACTGAAGGGCACAACAATAACAATAGTGGGCATCTGATTTGCAAAGATCTCAAAGAAGATTACACTTAAGGAAGGAAAAATGGCACAAACTGGTACTAGGGTCTCACATGGTGAAAATAATTTCTTGGGTGCGGGCGACTGGCCTTGTTCATAGGGGGTCTCACAGGGTGATTTGGGAATACGAATTTCCTTTACCTCTTTTGGTTCCACCCCCATGTGGCTAGAGCTGTGTGGCTGCTTCATTTGGAGGGGTCACTGAGGGTTCGCGGGCATTCTGTATAGTGGTTGAGTGCAGCGACTCTTCGGCGGGAGGTGGAATCTCATCTGCCAGAGCATCGACCTCTAGCTGCTTGCAATGATGGACCAAGGAGCTCAGAGGTGGCCTCTGTGTGGAGTATGACTACGTCATCGACCGTGTTTTTTTGAGTGCCTCCAAAATGGGCCTATTTTAGATCGTGGGAATAGGGGTGGGTGCAGATCAATCCTTTCAACTCCTCTGGGATTTCCTTTTTTCGGGCCATGGATTTAGTTTTTTTTCTTGGTTGTAATGGTCTTAGTGCCATGTCTAGCCACCACTCGCTTCATCCATCCCCAGTGACTCTCAGGTCCCCCATCAACGTGTGGACTCTGGGCTTTCTGGGGGAGAATGGCTCCAACCACCTTTCAATGCCCACCCAGTTTCAAATTTTTATTAAACTTGATGTAGGGCATTCTCTTTTAATATGGGTAAATCTAAGAGATAATGTGTAGCAACTAAAATTTAACATCATGCATTAGGTCAATTACCTTATTTAACTGCATAACCTAATTTTTAAAGGCAGAGAATTATAGGATATTCAGTTTCTACAAGAATAGCATATTCAACCAACATCCTCCATAATCCTCAATCTTAGATTGGGGGGGTGCGAGATCTGCCAACAAAAAATTAAAGGGTAGAAATGGCTATGTGGGCAGTTTTTTGAAAACCACAAAAGCCAAACAGAAGTAAAAAAATGAAGGAACCTCTTTCAAGAACATCCTGCAAGGGAAAAGAATAGCAGTAAAACCAAAAAAATAGGTTTGTACATCCCCTATCCCATACATTGCGGGTGTTGGCTTAGTGGGGATTGACCCAGCTTTGAAAGTGATTTAGCCAAGCAAATCTCGGTACTACTAGCCCTTTCGGCAATAGTCCGCGGAGCATGGATTGAGGTCTCACCAAAAGTAGTATGGGAGAGTGTTAGAACCAGGTTTCCCCACCCTGGGGATATCTGATATGTGGTGTTTGTTACACGGTCCAACCTTTGCACTTACTGCTCTACGCACACCTGTGGTTACTCCGCGCCTTGTGATATTGTCTTTGTGCATTTCTAGTCACATCGTGACCCATGTTATTTACCCAAGTCTTCCTTAATTAGTCTCTGTTAGCTGATTACTTAGACTAAATTTACATACAAGCATTCATACAAGTATTCATCCAGTGCACATAATAAATAAATGGAGTAACATCAATGTATATCAAAATAAGGATTCAAGAACAGATGCATAGAATAGTCTTCTTTATTAACTTTGAGTTCCAAATACAAACCCAACTCACCCTGCGCACTCTGACTACAAGGGTCTGTGCACTCAGCTGCGGACTCTACTAGGCCTCTGCGCACTCAGCTGTAGAGCCTCTTCCTACTACTATGACCCGATACACTTCAACTTCCCCCCTATGCTCTAACCATGTCTTCGCATCCACCTATTACTTTCTTGCCCAAAAACAATCTTTTTACTTAGAGCCTCGCTCTATTATACAATCCCATGGTCTGCGAACCATGGCTAGGCCGACACGACTTTACATTATTTTACAATTCTTAGGGTGGACAACCATATGACTCACCTAGACTTTCGTGCTCCATGCCCACACTTCATGGAGTCTTACAATACAATTGACCAAAACTCAGGCTTTAAGCCCTAAAATCCTACCGCGGGGGATTCCATGCCCAATAGGCCCCCAACACAATCATTGTGACTCGTCCCGAGTCAATCTGATGGTGCGTCGATTTTTGCGCGGAGTCCATCCAGGAGGTGTCGCGCAGCTTGGGTGTCCACGACACACTATTCCACTGTATGCTGTACTTGTTGCACAAATATCTATGAACCTTCGTGTGCAGGGTCACATTCCTGTCTAACCGCATAAATTTCATGCATTTGTGCCAACTTTCCTTCAATGGTAGCTGTAATTGTGAAAGCTTCATCTATCCATGGCTGGATGCGCACTTTAAGTAGGGCTTCTTTTTGTCACGCAATGTCTAATTTGTCCTTTGGTGCCCTTGCCTATTGTAGTTTGGTGAGTCGTTGAGTAAGGACAATTGTCTGCATGGTCCCCCAAACACTGTCATACTCCTGCTGCAAATAGAGTGCCTCTGTCTCTAGGCGCTGTAGATTTCAATCTTCTTGTAGGTATGTAAGCATGGTTAGTGCTTGATCCAACATACTAGTGCAATCCTGTACCACTTGGCCAATTTTCTCCAACCCTATTTGGATAGTGTGAGCGCACTGCTCTCTGACCTATTGGGGTGTGGAAGGCTGTGCCTTCAGCCGTAGCTCAATGATCTACACGTTCAACTCCAACTGAACCTTCGACGTTTCCTCCCTAGCCTCACAGACTCTGGCCGCCAATTTGTGGACCCGTTCTGTTTCTGGTAGCTCTGCCGGCAGGACCAACTCTCGGACACTCCTCCATGCATCCTCTATCACTTGCTCTAGTTCGGGAGCCTGCGCAAACAACTCATCACGCTAGAGGCTGAGTTGATCCATGTTGATTTTCTGCTCGTTTAAGACCTGGATCGCGTGGCCTTCCCTGGCGCAGAGCTCTGCGATGACCCCATCCTATAACTCGTACAAGGTTTCACGTGGCAGGGCTGCCAAGTTTAAGCCGACATCTTTCATGATGCTCATCGCAGCCTAGTCAACCTCGCTTGCTTCTGCTAGGGCGTCTTCAAGCAACAAGAAAGGTTTGTCCCTACATGTGTGCCACGTCTGTTCGGCTTCTGCAGTTCCTTCTATGACGTATGGAGTCATTGTACCTATTTTGGGGGGTTGCACCTATAAACCTTGTAGCTGCAAGCTGAGTGCCCCCAACACAGTGCTCCATACTCATTTCTTGGAGCGCGTCCTTTGTGACCTCGCAGATTGTTTCGCCGATGCCAAATAGATCACCTTCTATGAGCATGATCAGGTCGATAGACGTCTTAGTCACCTTTACCTTCTACCTGGGAGCTTTTTTCTCAGAGACGCGTGGCCACTTGAGTTGGGTCGATGTTGAACAGGGGTCTGCTCGCTCTTCTATCCTGTTCACTTCCCAGGTCTGCTGCCCTGTGGACATTATGGTTTCTGCCATTTGCGCCCTTGCTATTGCATCAACTGTCTTCTACTGTGCAGCTGCTTCTTGTTCCTGGTGCCTCGTTTTAGCTAGCTGCACGATGTGCAACTTGGTGTCCTTCTTCTTTGATGGTTTGTGGCCTTCTCCATTGCTGCCAAGTCCGCGGTGTGCCACTCTACAGGCCATGACTCCATTACTGTGAAGATCACATCATTTGTTGCAATGAACGGAAGCTTCACCTATTTTTACACTAGATCCTTACGCACCCAGATATACAGGTTATGCATATTCGCCTTGAACTATACCGAGCTCTGCAAGTTGTTATAAACTATGGGAGATAGGCGTGGCCTTCGGTTGATCCACATTCGGATGCTTGCCTCCATGAACACCCAGAACACCTTCGTCTCATGAATCCTCTTCACGTCTTTTGTAGCCCAAAGTGAGGTGTACCTTGCAGTATCGGGTAGATCATCCTCAATACTAGGAAACCGACTGTCCTCCGGCAATTCCCCTGCAACTAGCAAGATGGATAAGAGCAACCACGCATAGTGGAAGGTATTACCCTACTCCTGGGCCTCCTTGTAGTTTGTCAGAAACTCCTCGCAGAGGAACTGCACCCAGTTGAATTGTACCCCCTCCGCGCACTGTTCTGCCAGTGCAGTCACAGATGCTGGTACTTTGTCGACATGGAATTTCCTCATTATCTTGCCAACCAGCAGTTGGGTGGCTACACACATGCCTTTGTCCTTAATGCTTGCTATTGCGTACCCCCACTTTTTCCTCTCTAGTTTATACTTAGCCTTCATGGCTTATGTGAGGGCCAAGTCACTGCTTTTTCCCACTATGGCCATGAGGTCATGTCCTTTGAAGGGTAGTTGATAAATTCTATGAATTAGGTTGGTTGTGATGGGAATAGGCTCCTGCAGCTAGAGATACCCATCATGCACCAGGCACAACAGCTACCTGATGATGAAAATGGTGATGGGCACGCGGTGGTAGTGGGGTATCCTTCACAGATGGAGTAACCCAGCCTTCTCCACCCCGCGTAACCATTTCATTAAACTCTCTGTGTCCAGGTGCGGGAACTTCTCACTATCTACAAGGTCCCAATCCTTGAACTTCCTAGTAGGTATTCGTCCCAAAGGTAGGTCTTCAAACATTCCAACGTCGGGGAGGAGTGGGGTCTGGAGCGCACTCTTCGCGTCCTCCAGGTCTTTTGGTATCTTTCCTTTCCATTTCCATGGGGGGACATACGTACGTAACTTTGTTGCAGAAGGCACTAGTGAGACATCGTCCGCCACATCGTCTTGCACCTCAATTTGAGCGATTAGAGCTTGCAAGTATTTCTCCTCTTTTTCTGATTCAAGGGTGACGATTTTCCCTTTTCTGCCATTGACAATTTGTGAAATCGTGGGTTTCTTAGGGATACCGGACTAGGCCCATAGTTTTCTTATCTTTCTTTGGCCGCAACATTTGTGGTGATTTTTGAACTCCTGGCGCAACTACCACCTCTACGGGCTCCTCACGGGTCATATGAGGCTCTGTGATATCTTCAGCGAATCCTACTATTGTTCTGGTAGCAGTCATCGTGTCTATAGTCAAAGGTGGTAAGAGTACGCGATGATCACTCCTCCATAACTGCTCAATTATCACACAACGAAGTGTTGCCTCGTGGCTAGCCCTGGGGATTTTATAACATCCTTTGAATTTGAATTCGACCATTCCCCCCACTTTTGATTCATTAATGCCTTCTTGGTGGCAGATCGTCCCAAATCTATCTCTTAATCCATGTCGTAATTACCTGCCACCCGCTCCTCTTTTCCTTAAATTGGACATCTCATCATGAACAGTGACACCAACGGTCACCTCCCAACCTACCCGCATGGCAACGCAACCCCCTATGCATGGGTGTGACCCCTGTGACATATTGATCTTGCACGTACCCTCCTGATCACACAGCTCCCTCATGGACTCTTTTATAGTCCTGCACTCTCTTTCAACTGCTTGGAGCACTGAGACTGTGCTCCCTACAGATATTCAGGTGGTCACACCACCTATATGAGGCTCCAATTCACCTTCCACCCCAATCCGTGGGTACCCTTGAGTTACCCTTGTGACATTCCTCACTGTGTATCCATCCTTACGTGATGTGCTCCCCTGGTTACTCTGTTTGGTAAGGTGCGGTCACAGCCATGGTAGTAGAGTCACAAGTACTCGGCGACAATATTCTAATGCAATGGTATGGCTGCCCATATCTTGTCCTGTCATTTTATCGATCTGACATGCTTGCGTGGTTTCAATTTCTAGATTGTTGATTTCTGCATCCATTGACATGCTTTTCTTCCTCAACCATACCTGATCTTCTTCGAGTTATCAAAGTTTAAGCTTCCCTTGCCGAATGGCTTCCTATAACTACATAATTCCTCCGTTCAGGTCCTCGCATGCTTTCCAACCTATGAGAGCTATTGTGTGAGGATTCCTTTCCTCCAAAATTATGGTCTTGACTCTGCTCTTCAGCTTCGAAATCATTTTTGTGCTCAAGTTTTTTCACATGGCCCTATAGGCCCATCGGGCCACTGGTACACATAGGTCTGAATCAGTTCATCTCGCCTGGTGAACTCTGTTCAGGATTCTGCATACCTTCTTGAATTCTTCTACATGGAACGTTTGTGTTGTGCGTCGCCTTTCCTACTACTGTGTCTTGTTCAGATTTTCGATCCTGAATTTGCGGTGTGATTGTGTGGGTTACACAGCATGTGTTTGTACCCATCAACACAGGTGGGCACGTAAGTTTTTCCATCCTCGCTAATCGACTTTTGTTCAAATCTAGGGGCTTCCAAATTGTAGGTGCATCATCCTTCTACATCCGTACCAGCGCTCAAAATTTATGTGATGTGTCTCCCACCATCATGTTGGGGTTGCGCGTAGTGCCCACTTCAACACATCAAACTACTGCTGTTTCAGTACTGTGCTTTAAAATTTGCTCAGGAATTCATCCACCACTATCAACCCATCATATGTCGGTAGCTCTCTTGCTTCCATTGTCATGCAGTGCAGTGATCTAATCATCATGTTTCAATTCAGCGTTGTCACTTCGTGCAACCGATTCTGCCATTATTTTACTTCTTCGTCTAAATCCAAAGTGTAGGAGCTTTCACGCTCCCACAAGATCCTCCCATCTACAGTCGAATTCACCCTATGCTGGTCTTGTGTAGTTATCTTGTAAATACAATCAAGATCATCGTTGCTTTCATTGGCGCGCACTGGTTCAGTGTAGCATGATCCTTCGGCTGGGTCCACTGGGACTACTACGCGTAGCAACTTTTTCTCGAAGATCATTTTGCACTTATTTAGATTGATGACTCTGTTCATATCAGTGACACAGTCTATTCCTAACAACTCAGGATAGGGATTGCTGTCATCGACAATCTCTATCACTTCAAAATCCACTTGTGTGCTCGCGCCTTCAGTAACAACTATTACCCCTTGCAACCTTCCCATGGGAAAAATCTTCTGTTGGTTCACCATTCATAATTGAGTAGGGGACCACTTTAATGCGGGCCTACCCATACATTCCCATGTTTGATTCGGTAATGCATTCGCATCTGAACCCAGATCTAGGATTACCTGATCCATTTCATATTTCCCAATTTGTGCAGTCAACATCATTTCTCTTCCAGTGTGAAATGCATGCTTCCCCAATTTCCAGATTGCGTGTGGTTCCCATGACCCCATGCACCTGGTCATCAGTTCCTATAGTCCTTTAACTGTCGTGTTGTCATGCAGCAGTTTCATTCATATCTCTAGAAAGGTAGTAAGCATTGAAGGATCCATTCTTGGCTCAGGTTGATCCTTACTACCTGAAGTGGAGGCCACCGCGAAGCTCTTCTTAGCTTCCATGAATGTCTCCTTTGCGCGTTCTATGTCAAACTTAGGTTCCTTTGCAGGAGCCTTGCGAGCCCATGCACTTTCCTCTAGCTGCCTTCCCTTATCCTCTGTCATGGTCACACCACTTCTGAGCATCATGTTTACATTCAGGCCCTCTTTGGGCAGTTTAGACCTGATCATTTGTATATTCTGAGTCGGGGGAGGCTAGAATACACCTTTTCCGTTCATCTTTGTGATCAACGTAGGACAGCCTATTATTTCATGATCAAAATCAACACAATACATACAATATATCCTCGTCAGTTGGTACAGTCATGGGTATACTGCCCTGGTCCTCTGCAATTGTAACAAATTAACTGTCTGTGACCCCTTCCTAGTCCCATTCCTCCTCGTCCTCTACCTTGCCCCGGAAATCCGGCGTGTGCCATCCCCGCATCTAGGTCGAGGGCTAGCGTTTTGGTCTACATTCTATAGGCTAGGGTCCAATCCATCATTAGCAAGTAACTGTGGCAAGTGTGCTCATTGTGGCCTACAAACCTGTAGAAATTACATAACAATTGTTGGGGTGTCTGTGTATATTTCTGCAGCAAATGACAATTGTTCGTCGTGTGTTTCCCTCCTCTCTGACAAATCACGCACCATAAAGTGAGTGTCGTACTCAACCCTGCCTATGCCTCCAGTCTCAATGGAATTGGCCCTCCTCCTGCCAAGTAGTTCACGAACACTAGACGGTGGTCCTTGTCATCACCATGGCCTTTGTATTTTCTGCACCATACTTCCTCATGTGCCTCTAGCTGTGGTGCCCTATCCTACTTCAAGCTTTGCATTTCCAAACATAGATTTTGTAGTTGTGCATGTATTTTCTGAACTCCCAACCCAGGGTCCTATATCGAGGTTTCATGTAATCTCATCACCATCTCCAATGCTTTAGCCAGGGTAGAAAGTTTCTGCTATGATAGCATCATCCTCAAGTGTGGTGTCAGAGATGCTACAAACCATGTGCAATGTTGTGCATTCAATAGCATCATATTGGCCTCGTAGATCGTACTCTTCAGACTTTGGTCCAGATCCCAAGGGGTCTCACCCGGAAGCATCGTGATCTCTTTAAACCTAATGATTGACTGTGTCTTTGATTTTGGCTTACTAAATTCTCTATTCAACACATTCTAGATCTCTGCTATCCCTGTGTTTGGGTGGTCGTTAGAGTGCTTGATGTACCACGTTAATGCATGATCCTGCAATGTGCTCACCAATGTATCCCTCTTAATGTTGTCATCTCTGACACCTTGTGCTTCCCATACTGCTCTTACGATGAACCATAATTGGTCTAGATCCTCATTCCTTACTCCTCTAAATACTGGTAGTTTGATCGTGCTCGCCATACTGAACCGTGGAGGTGGTGGAGGTGGAGTGGGTGGAGATGGAGGTGAAGGAGGTGAAGTGGGTGGCAGTGTGGGTGGTAACCGCAGAATCTACTACCTTATCAAATAGACCGTGCTTCTCGGAGAAACTTTCACGAGCTTGTCCTTGCTCTCCCGTGAGGTGAAATTAAGGGTTTGTTTTCTAATTCTTCACTACTACCGCTTCTGTAGATTCTTCCGCTCCGCATAGTCCCAAACATTAATTTATTCGCATAACCCACTTTTCACATAACAACATCTTAATCCAGGTATTCAAAGATTTAATATATTTACCTCACGGTCCCTTGAGAAAACGTCGCTCTGCCTCGCTGTAACTAATGGCCGTGTCCACCGCGAACTCAGTGATAAATCCTCCTAATATTTGGTCGAGAAATTGGTCCACAACTCATGCTATCTTATCTTCTAAGGTTTCCAGTCTGTGCACTAATTCCAGAGTCCACACTATCGGTTGGTTGAACCTATACCTTCCCTAGCTATCGGCTAACCTTACAATCCACTCATACAATCGAGAAGGAAAGGATGCAAATAAAATCTCGTGGATTTCTGTATACACACAGCGATCCAACCACATTTTCTCAAATACTCACGAAGTTCTGTTTTCCTATGTCGCAAACTCGTGAATCTTCTTGTCCAACCACTTTTCAACTTCCTTCATTGTTGGGTTCTAGTGGCACAACATCAAACATCCCTTATGTAGATTATAGTCCTGGCAATGGAACCATTTGTTGGCTTAGCGGGGCCTGACCCAGGTTCAGAAGTGATTTAGCCAAGCAAATCCTGGTACTACTGGCCCTTTCAGTAATAGTTCGCAGAGCATGGACTGAAGTCTCACCCAAAGTAGTATGGGAGGGTGCTAGAACCAGGTTTCTGCACCCTGGGGATGTCTAATATGTGGTGTTTGGTATGCAGTCCAACCTTCACACTTACTGCGCTATGCGCACCTGCGGGCACCCCACGCCCTATGATACTTTCTTCATGCAGTTCTAGTCACAGCATGACCCGTGTTATTTATCAAAGTCTTCCTTAATTAGTTTTTGTTAGTTGATTACTTAGATTAAATTTACATACAAGCATTCATACGAGTATTCATCCAGTGTGCACAGTAAATAAATGGAGTAAAAGCAATGTATATCAAAATAAGGATTGAAGAATAGATGCACAAAATAGTCTTCTTTACTAACTTTCAGTTCCAAATACAGACCCGACTTCGCCCCGCGCACTCAGCTGCGGGCTCTACTAGGCCTCTGCACACTCAGCTACAGAGCCTCTTCCTACTACTACGACCTAATACACTTGAACTTCCCCCTATGCTCTAACCATGCATTCACATCTATCTATTACTTTCTTGCCCAAAAACTATCTTTTCAGTTAGAGCCTCACTCTATTTATACAATCCCATGGTCTGCAGACCATGGATAGGCCGACATGACTTTACATTATTTTACAATTCTTAGGGCGAACAACCCTATGACTCATCATAGACTTTCATGCTTCGCGCCTGCACTTCACGGCGTCTTACAATACAGTTGACCAAAATGCGGGCTTTAAGCCCCAAAAACCTATTGCGGGGGATCCAATGCCCAACAGCGGCTTCTAAACACTATTTCAGAACTTACCATTGAAAATTCTGAAAATAGATGAGCACTGTGCTTTTGTTTAATCTCAAGAAATTGTTTGTTGTTTTAATTGTTTTTGTCCGAAACATATGGAGTTAATCCATTGGACATTGACCAACTAGTCACTAGATTGTGAAATACACCTATGTTCAAATTTTTTCATTGTAAAAGTCCCTTCAACAGAGGTCAGGGACAATATTATCTAGGAAGGCCCATGGTTTTGGGGTTTGACGGGCAATTTCATCACACCACGATTCCCTGATTTCGATTTAAATACCATGGTTGTCTCCAAAATTTCGGTGTGGATGCACCTGCATAATCTCCAACTCCATTTCTAGGAGGGTCGAGTACACACTGGAATCCGGATCATCATTGGAAAATATATCAAAATGGATACCCAAAGACTGGAAGAAACGATCTACACACATGCCCGGATTTGTGTAGAAGTAGACCTTATCAAAGGATTACTAGATCGCATACAATTGATCCACAAGTAGATGAATTGGACTTGGACACTAGATTATGAGAACACAACCTTCAGATGTCGAATTGGCAAACAAACATGGAATCTACAAAATATGTCCCTGGAAGGAAAGAAAGACACCAACAAAAAGAAGATGAATGGGAGACAAGCCAAGGGATGGAATTTCCCTCCATCCGACCATGATGAGGAGGAAGATGAAGCAGTGGAGGAAACTATACAAACTGGGAACAATGAGACAACATAGGTACCAGAAAATCAAGGGGAATTCCCCTAGGACCTCAATGGAATGCATGATAATTAGGAAAAAATAGCAAATAACCCAGAAGATATGGAAACTAGTGGGTATAAATGTACCCACTCAATAGACAACTCAGACTTAAACAAGGACAAAGCAAGACCTAAACCTTGATTTCAACTTGCACTTGTCTCTGATACACCATGTCAAGGGGAATGGCACAGGGTGGAAAAAAAGAAGGGGAGAAAAGCCTAGATTTTCTCCTTATTGTATATTGGTTTGTTTTTATGCATATCTCTGCTTATCATCAGTCCTTGACTCGATGATGCTTGGTTCACAGTAAAATGTAACATGTAATTTTGTTTTAACTAATAAAATTATGCCTTTTTCCTTGGAAAAAGGTATAACATAACTATAATTATTATTTATATACAACATTATTATATAACTATATAGTGTAATATAGTATGTAACATAACTATATATACAATAGATATATCTATAACATCTCTCTCCCTCACATATATAAAACAATTAACATAGTTTTATAACTCTTTAACATAATGTGATCTTCATAATAACATAAGATGGGTGATGCTCAAGAAATTTTTAAGACTCAAGTTGATCTATAAAATGTAATTTTCTTTAAAATATCAACTACTCATATTTGTATAATTATTTAATATAATAATATGACAACTATATATATTTTAATTCCGACCTTTATTAAATTTACTAGTTGATTAATGATTTTTTAACTTACACTTCCTATATTTGTATTTCACTATAGCAACATAGCATAACTTGAACACACACACACACACACACAGAGATATAAGTCCAAGTTTCAAAAATGCATCATTGATAGATACATTAAATCCATGATCAAAAGTGAATTTAATGTGATTATAGAAGCATTTTGAATCTTTTCTAATTTGTACCATATTGTTTCATTATGTAGTGTTGTACCAGAAACATTGTCTTCATGTGCTTTCACCAAGTACGTGTCATGTGTCAAAATGAAATATTATAAGAACATGTCATATGAAGTATTTGGTTGGTATAAAGTTTTATTAGTTTTGAAAACAAGTTTATTTGAATCTTTTACATATATTTAGAGATTTATACTCTATGAATAAAATGCATTATTTAGAAATGGGAAAAACTATAAGTTATATTTGATCACATTTTTCAGTTGTGCTTACGTGGAACTCAATACTTTGGTTGATACTTTATTGAAAAATAGACTCTATTTAGTTTAGCAGATTATCCTAGATTATTCTACTTAAGTTATAAATGGTTTTCTTGTCAACATTCTTTCTATGTCAATATTTTTCCTTGGATTAGTTTATGTGTGTTATATGTAATTTGAAAAAACTTCTCCCATATGGCCCCCAACTATAACTCGTTGGAGCATTGAGGAACCTATTTTACATGGTTGAGCTAGATCACATAACCATATTAGAGTGTATGTTCTACTCATAGATCACCCCTTCAACACCATTCAGAGTGTCATAGGCAATGTTTCTATCTCTGTTGCTAATATTGCTATGGATAGTGAACCTTCTTTATCTATTGTAGGTACACATCTTGCGTTTTAAATCTTGTTTTACCTTTATGTGTTTATGTCTTGAAATTGTCTTTAATTTTTAGCTTGTCTTCAATTGATGTGTTTGGTATATGTTATTATGTTTCTAGTTTATTATACATATTAAATTATGTTGATGATTTGCAAACCCTCATCCAGGCAAAGATGAGGATCAAAGTGATGTGTCGATCCCTCTTTGGAATGATGCTATAGCCACTACCATAGTTGAGGATGTTAGGGACCAACAGACATGGATCACATGAGAGATCAATCAAATATATTCTAGTTTGTCTACTAGTCGTAGTATGTCTCTAATGCTGGATAACATCAACAGGTTGATTGAGACATATCAAAGGGTGGGCCCACAAAGACACTTCCTATATTCCATACATAATACTAGCAATCTAGAGGTTAGAGGTCCACATACTTGGAAGGCAGTGAAATATGTCGCCAAGAACATTGATGTTCGTGGGGATTTGTTTGACATCCCTTCAGACTATCATCCTAGACTTGATGGCAAAATTCCACCAAAATATTTTAAAATTTTGACGCAGCCCCTCTTCTTTGTGCTTGATTCATTAGATTTTTGGGGCTAGTTCCCCACAATAAAGAGGTCCTCATTTAGTTTTCAAAGCAAATATATGCCGATTTTGTGCTACATCTGAGGCTAGATTACACCAACATCAAATCTAAGTATTATGGACCTGCCTTGGCTCATAGTGATAAACATGAAAAGGCTTGTAGGGACCTTGCACATGTAGGACCACCTCTAATATTATTTCCATGATCATGTTAGAGGGTGGTATTGCTAACAAATTTAGAGGAGTCATCGTATCTTGGCCCTAAGACTAGGCATACCATTGTAGATAGCATGCATAGGACATTGGGCATTGCACATGTTGCATTGTGTGGAGAGACAAGCATACCACATTTGTTGCCTTATACCCCTCCAGTTATATTACATGATTATACATATATTAAGAGTCTAGGGCATTACTAACTTTTTGAATATGAACGTACACATCATGATACCATATGGGACAATTGGATGGTGCACAACCTGCGTGACATAAAACAGGTTTACATATATGGAATTTTTTACTCTTAACATCAAATTATACATTATTTATATTAATATGTTCATATCATATTACATTTATATTAATAATTTCATGATAACATGCATGAACAACCCAACTACATAAATGAGCTTCTGAGGTCATTTAAGGGGGTAGTTGAAAAACTTGAGTAGCCCCCTCTAATGCATGTTTCCATGGCTCAGTATCCTCCACCTCCACCTCCACCTCATAACACACATGTACTATTAGTTGACGTAAAGTTTTGTATTCCAAAGATTTCAACAATTTCTTTTTTTTAAGTTACATGTATGCATGCTAAGTAATACAAAGATTAAGTATAATTATCCTTTCCATTGTGTATACAGACTCAGATGCAGAAGGGTGGCGATGTTGCAGTTATGTGGACACATGAGTGAGATGCTAGGTATGGAGTCATTGAGTCACAGGAATGAGAGAACCAAACCCATATTGATCAGAACCCCATCCCACGTCACTTTCATTTGCACTCAACTAACTCACAGGTAGGGGATTATTTAAATGCATAGTTCAAAATCATTTATTTCCATATTGTTTATTTTGTACAAATAATATTCTAATTAATTTTAATTTGAATGTGTTATATTGAAATACTGGATTATGGACACTCACTCTATGCAACAGAACACACACAAGAGTTTTAGAAGTGATGCTTTCTAGAGTGGGTCATAGATTGTATATTTTTAGACCCATTTCATAGGGCACATTCACATGTGATGTGAAAACTTTGTATATTTTCATACATGGACATTTTATGGATGCATGAACATTACTTTAGTTTATGGATTCTTATTATTTCAGTTTGTGGATGTTCATTTATAATTTAATTTGTATGTATTTTCTTATGAACAATTTATTATCATACATAACTAACAAGATAACAAGTTTGACTTCTTAGAAAATAAACAAAGAAAATAAGTACAATCTTAGACTATGATGCAATCCACTTTGATACTTAAAATGAACTAAAATATATCTTTATCGTTCAATTAAAAAACATAAATAGGATTAAAATACATTTTAAATTCAATTTTAAAAGATGCCTTCAACTCGCAATTTTCAACTAATAAGTTTTAATAGGTTTTATTTCTTTTGAGGTCATCTACAAAAGATTAGTCATAACACATGATACAATTCATATGTATTGGAATTTAATATACCAAAAATAATTAATGATATGTTTTTAGATAATTTTATATAATTTTATTACCTTAAGACCTTCAAATAAGAACCTTCAAGAAGTAAGATTATACAAAATGACAATTTTGCATTCTAGTTTCATAGACTTTGAAAATAAGTATAATCTTAGTATGATGTAAGTAACTTTGATACTTAAAATTAACCAAAATATATCATGTGCATCAATTTAATAGTGAATTTGTCGAAAGTGTCGTTTAGTGTAGTCAATCTATGTTAATTTAAACAATTAATTATATGTTTCTATAATTTTATGCACTTTCCTAAATTTACTTTCCTATCGAAGTATTTGAATCAATTCATTATCTTAAGACTTTCAATTAAGAACATTCAAGAAGAAAAATTTTAGAAATAACAACTTTAGTTGTCATATTGGCTTGTAGAAAGTGTCTTTTACTGCATAATCAATGTATGTTAGATTACAATGATTTTAAAAGATGTCAAGGTGTAAAATACAAATAAGTTTTATTTGATTTTATGTCCTTTGAGGTTATATAAAATATATTAATAGTCATATATTCATATATATATATATATATATATATATATATATATATATATATATATATATATATATATGCTATTTGTTGGACATTTTACAATCCAATATGAAGAATGTGTATAACTCTTTCCATGTTTTATATTACAATTACAGATGGCATATTTATTAATAACATAAAAATATTTCAATTTTGTTCATAACCTAGATAGTTGAATTTCTGTTTTAAGTAACAATAATATGTTATCGATTTGGTTGTTACATACTAAAATGGATTTTTTAGAAACCAAATGTACGACATGTATATAGATCTATAAATTTTCTTGCATGGTCAACATCAATACTATACATGACATTTAAAAAACTTAAGATAATTTTTTTTAATTAAATATATATCCAATAACCTATTGATTCTAAATTTTAATTAAATATTAGATCTATGGGGTTCACATAAGGATCTTATCCCTAAAAATAATACCTGCTTGAAATTTGGTTTATTTTAGAAACTTAAGCACCTCAACGAAACTAAATCTTATACAACATATATGTACACCATTATGAATCCATCCTAAATCGTAGGTAAACATTTATCTAATCAAAATTACAAAATTGCAAGAGTATTCAACTATCACATTTATAGATTATAAAAATCATACATTTGAGATCTCTTATACAAGATTAGATTAAACATGATTTCTATAGACTTGGCTTCAGGGCTTAACATTTGCATCATCCACTCATCTAGCCAGTGGCTCATAGAAATGAAAGTCTCTATAATACATTCATGGTCTATTTCTATCATCTTCCATATCCTTGGTTCACCTTTATTTGTTTTCATTTCTATGAGATTGATCTGAGCTGCTATGACTAGATGACTATATTAATAAGGTATATATTCAGGGATAAAATCTCTATAAATAATGTGATCAGTTTTTTTTAACCTTTTCAAACAAATGGCCCATCATAACCATGTCACCAATATTGTATGTGAATTTTCCATCTTCATATGGCCTCACAAACCTACTTTTCACCTATGTGCATCGCAAAAAATAGTACGCCATGTTCTCTTCATTTCCTATGGGGCCAATGACAGCAAAATCATAACCTACAACCAAAATACAAAATACGTATTAGTTAAATACACTGAAGATATTAATTTATAAATGAAAATGTTAATTAAAAAAAATGGATTAACCTCTTCAAAGTTTTTTTAAACTCAACGTTTCGGATTTCCATGTGAGTCCATCTTCAGGGGAATGCCCAAATTTCTTTGAGAATATTGGTTTGGATTAGGGCAAGGAACTAAAAATATATATATAATGATGAGGGTAGTGTTCTTGAGTCGGCTGTTAGGAATTTAATTTTAATTTTTAATTTAATTTATTAAGTTAATTTAAGTGATAAATTTAGGATATAATTTATTATAATGCAAGTTAGATGAGTGAATAGATATTTATTTTAATAAATTGATTAATTTATTAATCTCATAAATTGATATATAATTAATTAAGATTTACACCTTATTCAAAAAACTATTTATATTAATTTTTAATAATGTAAAAACATAATGAGATGAAGCAATAATCTAAGTGCACATGATTTATAAATAAATTTTAAGTTTATTAGATTTTTTATTTTTTACTGAGTTAAATTTAATTAATTAGGATTCTATGTTAATTAGTAATGTGAAGTAGTGATTTTTTTATTTTATATTTTATATTTTTTTCCTATGTTACTTAAGCTCTAATTTATCATAACTATTTTTTTTATTTAATAACTTTTTTTAGTTATTCTTTATTAATTATGAAAAAATCATTATTAGTTAGAATAATTAATCTAAGTTAATAAGACTAAATTATAAGTTAATGTTAAATTTATTAGATAGGTTGTTGTGAGAGGTATGATTTAATTAAGGGTTTCTAGGTGTTGCTGATTATAAGACCTTCATCTCGATTCATATTGTTTTTTCTCTTTTCAATTTCTCTGGCTTCTTTTGTTTTTTGTTTTATGTAGTGCTCTTCCTTGATGACAAGTTTGGTGTCTTCCATACAAATTTAATGTGAGCAGGAGAAATGATGATCTAAAAGAGCAGATTTTGATGTTATATTTCTAGATGTGTCAGCAACATGCTCTTAAAGCCTAATGTTTAATGATCTGTCAATTTCTCCTATGTACTGTTTCCCACAGGAGCAAGGGACTATATATGCTCCTTTTTGAAGTCTAGGTTTTATGGGGTCGTTTGCTGAGTTTACGATTTTTCTGATAGTGTTTGGGGGAGTGAGTGCAATGTTGATGTTATGCTTGCTCAGGATTCTTGAAATTTTATCAAATGTTCCTTTTATGTAAGGTAAAAAAAAATTGGGAATGTCAAAGGTTTTCTATTCATTATGTTTCTTTAGGGTCTGATGGACAATTTTTTTAATGATGTTTTTATTATAACCATTGTGTTAAAATACATGCCAGAGGTGTTTGAGTTCAATATCTAGGTGCTTAGGGTCCAAAATTCTAGAGGCTCTATTAGTTAGGGTTTTAATAATTCCATATGTTTTGCTTGGGATGGTGATGACAGTTGGCATGAAGGTATCTTCCTGTGTGGGTTTTCTTCCTACACACTTTGGATCTTAGTTTCCCATCTTTTTTGCATAAGAGTATGTCAAGAAAGGGTAACTGGCTATTCTTTTCTACTTCAATAGTGAATTTAATGTTATTTGAGAGACTATTAATGTGAGTTAAAAATTATTTAAGTTTGTACTTACCATGACTCCATTTTGTGAAAACATCGTTGAAAAATCATTTCCATTCTTCTGGGGAATAAGGAAAGGAACTGAGGGCTTTTGTTCAAAATTTTCCATGTATATGTTCACAATTATTGTCGATAGAGGTGACCCATGGCTACTCCATAAGTTTGCGTATAGATTTTTCCTTTGAAGCTAAAGTAAGATGATTTTAAAATTTTTTTATGAGATCTATAGTTTCGCTATCAGTGATAGATTGGATAACATCTATGGCTTTGTCCAAAGGTATCATACTATATAAGGAAACAATGTCAGAACTTACCATAAGATCTTCATCATTCATTTTAAGTTCTTTTGTCCATTGAATGAATGATGGTAAATCTTTTATATAGGATGATGTGTTACCAGCTAGGGGACACAGTTTTCTAGCAAGGTATTGAGCAAGGAGGTAGGTGGGTGAACCTATGGTATTAACTATGGGTCTTAATGGGTTTCCTTCTTTATGGATTTTGGGAGCACCGTATATTCTAGGAGTGATCGAGCTAGTAGGGGTGATTCTCTTTTTTGTAATAGTGTCTAGAGAGGAATCTTTAATTTTCTTGGTGACCTCCTTAAGAATTTTAGTGCTAGGGTCTTTATCTAAAATTTTATAGCATCCACTATTGTTTATGTGATCTTCCATTTTCTGTCATAATCAGATCGGTTCATGATTACTGTTGCATTGCCTTTGTCTACTTTTAAGATAATTATGTCTTTGTTCTTTTTTAGTTTGTTTAGAGCTATTTTTTCTTCCTTAGTTATGTTGCATGATGGAGGTTTGGCATATCTAAGAATCTTGGCAATGTCTTGTCTAATCTCTTCAACTTCGGTTAGATTAAGATCCTTTAAGGCTACTTCTATGTTACTAATTATATCATCAACCAGGATTTTATTAGGGGTGATGGCGAAATTAAGCCCTTTATGAAGGATGGAATGGGAAGTGTGGTCCAAGATTATGTTTGAAAGGTTGATGACAGTGGGTCTATTGAAGCTTTCATTTTTAGAGATGGCTAGCTCATGATTTTTAGGTAAATATGAAAACTTATTTTCGAGGGGGGAGGTTCTCTAGTTGGGTGCAAAGTTTTGATTGTTTGTAGCGTTCTGCTGGGAGTCATTCTGATATGGAGTTATGTTTCCAGGAAGGGTGTTGTGTCAAATGCCAATTCTTGATGTAACCATATTTGTGCAGTCAATGTCAGGGAAATTATGGTTTTGTTCTGGAGCTAGAGAGGTATTGATCTTGCTATTGATGAACAAAACCCGATTTTCAAAGTGAGTATCCTCCATTCTTCGTCAGTAGATGTCATTCTTCTCTAGAGTTGGACAGATAACTTTGTTTTGTGACTCACTAGTGATGGATAAAATAGGACTTTCAACGTGAGAATTATCGAGTCTTCAATTATGTGGGTGGTGAGGATCAGTTTGTTGAACATTTTTAGTCATGGTCTCCATGTCTATGGTGAGCATGTATTTATAAATAGAATTTTATTTCGGCATGTTCCCTGCATTGGTGTATGGAGAGTTTCGTATTCTGCATTGTGGATTTGTGAATTTTGTTGTAGTATGAACGGTGTTTTCTTCTGTGTTAGCATTGGCCTTGGATCTCGAATTGTGTGTTTGTTCTAGAACTGGACAGGTATTGATCGTGCTATTTATGGACAAAACTTGATCACTTGAGTCGAAGATTTATAGTTGTAGTCCCCATATCACCGGTGAGCATGTATTTTTTAATGGAATTAGATTTCGGCATGTTTGTTGCATTGGTGTATGGAGAGTTTCGTATTCTTCGCTTTGTGAATTAAGTTAGAGTATGACAGGTGTTTTCTTATGCGTTGACATTAGTCATGGAGCTCGAATTGTGTGCTTACAAATTGGTGTTGCACCGGGATCTATGCCAAGGACCATTTTATTGATGATCAAGAGTGGTTGCAGTCATAATGTTAATGATGAGCATGTAGTCCTGACTCAATTTTGATGACTTCCCCTCCACGTTAGTGATGTATTCCGAGTTATGATTTAGGTTGAGTCGAATAGGATTATATGTGATATCTATTGGAGAGAATGACTTGTGACAGGAGAAGTCATTGGTGTTGATATCACTTGACATAGTAGAGTTTGAATTGTCCGAATGTGATCTGGTGTTGTCATCAAACATGTTTATGACAAGAGAATTAGTGAAGTGAATGTTGTGTTGGATAGGTTCCCGAGGGATGTCTACATAGTCTCTTAGCTGGTAACACATCATCCTATATAAAATATTCAACATCACTCATTCAATGGACCAAATACCTTAAAATGAATGATGAAGATCTCATGGTAAGTTTTGACATTGTTTCCTTATACACTATGATACCTTTGGATGAAGCCATAGATGTTATGCAATCTATCACTGATAGAGAAACTGTAGATCTCCTAAAAACTTGCTTAAAATCATCTTACTTTAGCTTTAAAGGAAAAATTTATACACAAACTCATGGAGTAGCCATGGGCTCACCTCTATCTCCAATAATTGCAAACATATACATGGAACATTTTGAACAAAAATCCCTCAAATCCTTTCCTTATTCCCTAGAAGAATGGAAAATATTTGTCGATGATGTTTTCACAAAATGGAGTCATGGTAAGGACAAACTTGAAGAATTTTTAACTCACATTAATAGTCTCTCAAATCACATTAAATTCACTATTGAAGTAGAAAAGGATAGCCAGTTACCCTTTATTGAGATCCTCTTATCCAAAAAATATGGCAAACTAAGCTCTAAATTGTATAGGAAGAAAACCCACACAGAAAGATACCTTCACACCAACTCTCATCACCATCCTAAGAAAAAATATGGAATTATTAAAACCCTAACTACTAGAGCCTCTAGAATTTCGGACCCTGAGCACCTAAATATTGAACTAAAACACCTCTAAAAATTCTTTGAACATAATGGTTATAATAAAAGTGTCATTAAAAAAAACCATCTCTGAAATCCTAAAGAAAAATAATGAAAAGAAAAGCTTTGACATTCCCAAAATTTCTTTACCTTACATAAAAGGAACAACTGATAAAATTTCAAGAATCCTAAGCAAGCACAACATCAGTATTGCATTCACTCCCCCTAATACTATTAGAAAAATCATAGACTCAGCAAAGGACCCCATAAACCCTAGACTTAAAAAAGTATACATAGTCCCTTGCTCGTGTGGGAAACAATACATAGGAGTAGTCAACAGATGATTAAACATTAGGCTTAAGGAGCATGTTGCTGACATATCTAGAAACAAAACATCAAAATCTGCTCTTGCAGATCATGATTTCTCCTCCTCGCACTACATTTATATGGAAGACGCCAAATGGGTCATCAAGGAAGAGTACTACCTAAAACAAAAAATAAAAGAAGCCATAGAAATCAAAAAGAGAAAAAACAATATGAAGCAAGATGAAGGTCTTATAATCAGCAACACCTGGAAACCCTTAATTAAATCATAACTCTCACAACAGCCTATTTAATAAATTTAACATTAAATTATAATTTTAATCTTATTAACTTAGATTAATTATTCTAACTAATAATGACTTTTTCATAATTAATAAAAAATAATTAAAAAAAGTTATTAAATAAAAAAATAGTTATGATAAATTAAAGCTTAACATAGAATCAAAATAAAAAAGAATCACTATTTCACATTTCTAATTAACATAGAATCCTAATTAATTAAATTTAACTCAGTAAAAAATAAAAAATAAAAAATAAAAAATATAATAAACTTAACATTAATTTATTTATAAATCATATGCACTTAGATTATTATTTCATCTCATAATGTTTTAACATTGATAAAAATTAATACAAAATAGTTTTTTGAATAAGGTATAAACCTTAGTTAATTATATTAATATTATGATATTAATAAATTAATCAATTTATTAAAACAAAAATCCCTTTATGCATCTAACTTGCATAATAATAAATTATATCCTAAATTTATCTCTTAAATTAACCTAATAAATTATATTAAAAATTAAAATTAAATTCCTAAAACCTGACTCAACAACAAGCCACTCATTATATATATATATATATATATATATCTTTGTATTTCCTTTCCCTAATCCAATTCTCAAGCAATCTGGGCGTTCCACTGAAGATGGACTCACATACAAGTTTGAAATGTTTGGTTTAAAAAAACTCTGAACAGGTTATTCCAAAACAATTTTTCAAATTTTACTCACCTATATTGGCTCTCTCTTGAAAATATTAATGATAGATGGGCCACATACCTTCTGTTATATGTTTAGAGACTCGATCATGATCAAGTGAAATGATGGCCTCTTCATCGTGCATCTATTTCTATGTCGGAATTGGATGAGGTTCCTTTGGATTAAGAGGGACAAATTTCCATCCTTTCACGTATACATGTTTTTGAAAATGGTAAGTCTACATCCATCAACAACAATGAAAAACTCACAAAAAGATGTGAGTTTTCTTGTCTCGATGGTAAATAGTTCACCCATGCCTTTTCTCCACACTATGTATAATTCCATTATTCCTTATAGAACATTACAATACGAAGGAATTGATCCATTCACATTGCCAAGTTCAAAATTCCAGAAGAACCTATGGACAAGCCTAATAGATTTGTGACCTTCATGTCGTAAACGGAATTTGTACCAGTTGACTACCTATAGTGATGATTTGAGTCGATTTAGATCATGAATCATTTGGTACCTCTTAGGTGCTCGATTCACATAAGAACCTGCACCATCATGCTAACCCTTTCTATGTCCTGTTTCAAAGTGGCTCCAAGTATGCTGAACTTTTGCCTTCCTGTTTAGTTAGATCAACCAATAAAAGGTGTGTGTTGACATGAACTACCCTACACAACCATCTGACCATATCTAATGCTTCCTAAATGATATGTTATTGTTTTTTAGTTATTCATAAATCAAGTCAAAACAATGTTGCACAAATAATTTGTCATGCTCATGATCATCACTAGTGTAAAAGTGATACTCTTTAATCACATCACATGACTCATAAGTGTTATCCCTACCATCAAGATTCAATTCTGCATGCATGTATAGAACATGTACAAATATGGACACTTTGTTTGAATGATAATACTAACTATGGATCTATGTCTGAAGAGAAAATGTGTAATTCTCATCAAATTCCACCACTAATAAGATTGTGCCTCGATAAAATACTTCGGGACAATGCTTAAATTCAAATGCTTTCCACCTAGACTTGTGTGAGTGTTTGGTATATTTATAGATCTGGTTTTGAAACACCCTAATGAATTGTGAAGTAGGAATCTCATCCTTAACATAGTTGATCCTCTTAGGTGCCAAGGTTGAAGAAGATGGTTGATTTCCCATGACATACTCATAATGGTTCCATGTAATGGTGACATTTTGCATCCCAAACTAGTTAGGATCAATAAGGAAGTTCCTATGGAACAATACCAAATCACCACATTCAGTGCATCTTCTCCCACCTATACATATTTTCTTGTAAAACAACTCATATGACTCCCTTATGCATAATATTGATGAAACAAAATCACACATTGTAGGAGGAGGAGGGTTGTTATGACAATTGTTCTTGTAAAATTCATGGAAAGTGTCATAATGAATTTTAAATCCAACATGATATTGACAATAACACATATCACAGATTGTACTAGTCCTAAAAACCCATGTCTTCAATTTTTGAAACATACTTATGGATATATTTACATGGCCATTTATTTCCTAAAATTCCTTGAACAATGTAACTTCTGTCATTTCTAGAATGTGCTTATCATGTTCCGCATACTTACCTTTATCTATGTGATATCGTACAACATGCTTTCTATCTAGATTAACACGAGAATGGCTCTCCCAAAACTCTATCACAACTACTCAGATTCATATTGTAAGCCTATCTTGGTAGGGTTGTCTGGTGATAAGGTCCTGACAAGTAGACTCATCATTTTCATTTACTCAAACCTTGAGTTTCATATTATTGTGCAATGATTTTCTCAAGACATGGAGCAATTTCGAAATTGTTACCAACTTTTGTTATCTTTATGTACTTGGTGTAATAATAATCATTGTAATTTCCCTACGCATAACTCCAACATTGAGTTTTCTTGATCTTCCAAAAATAGTGAATGGACTTCATATATTTTTAGTGGCATTCATATGTATCTTCTTGCTTTTAACATCGCGTACACCCAAAATCTTTGTGGCGTGTTTTAGTTTCTTACATTTGATCAACCCATGTAGTATCTGAGCTTGTGCAACAACTAAATGATTCTCAAAACATTATCAAATGATGTTATTAGCATGGTATCTAACAATGTGAGAAGGGATAGGCTCCCTGAGGTCCTGTATTGTTCTTGCATCCAAATCTTCTGCAAATGGTCCACCCCTTTCCAAACCACTGCAACTCCCTAATATCCTATCAACTTGAGAGGAAACAATTCATTCTTCCGGATGTTAATCAACTTAATAGGGAAACTATTCTTCCTCTAGTGGTTGATTAGATTTATGTGGCTCATATTGTTCCCCTAGTGAGAGTTGATTAGTGTAACAAACCCGGGTTAAAAATCCATGTAATAAAGTCAATAAATGAAAAATAATATCAAGGTCAAGGAACACATATTTCAAGATGAATGTTGGTAAAAAACATAGTGGTGGTGATCACTTGTGATTAATTAATGGCTATGAAAATTAGCAAAGGAAATGGAAAAGGCTTTTGAATGACATGCGATATTTATTTAGCATTATTTATATGAAAATAATGGAAATTAGGAGAAAAGGAAGGTGAAAGGTCACAGATTGCATGGGAGGAGGAAAATGAAACGAAATAATGGAAAATGAATAAAATAGAGGCCTCAATGATAAAAAGGCTTATCAGGATTAGTTCATACCTAATTACCAATTTTACCTTAGAGCTCTCTCTCTACTCTCTCTCTCACTATTGCACACTTAAAGTTTTCTTGGAGCACTCTTGGAGCATTGTGACATATGTTGTATTTGGAAAAATGAGGGAAAGGAAGAGGAGGAAATCACAAGGGAACATCGGAATCAATATCTACAATGAATTTTGCTTGCAGGTACCAAGTTTCATGTATGACTTCCTTGCTAATTTTGACATGCATTGCATATTCATGTGGTTATTTGGTTATGATCTGTCATTGGCATGGAGGATTTGTTGAAACATGGCAACAAGAATATTCCAATTTAATTTGTCCTTGATTTGAATTGTGAATTAAAATCGAATTTAGTCTTAACAACTACTTGGAAATAATTAATTAATTTATTTTAAATTAATTAGTTGGAGAAATTTAAGTTAGAAGTCTTTCTAAAGTCATGCAAGAGTTATCCCTTAAATTAAGGAGATAAGATTGATTTATATTTTAGTTGTAGTTATTTAACTCAGTTTAGTGAGTTAAGTCCAGTTAAATTAGCTCCAAACTATTTGAGGAACTAATAGTGAGCTAATAGTTAGTTGATGCATTAAAGCACTCAACTACTGCTACTCTAGTTAACTGAAGATTCCCTCAATAGAAACTCATGCATTTCTATTCTAAGAAAGCCCTAGTTGAGATTAATGTTCAAGGACAATGTACTATTATTTACATGTGTTTTCTCATGGAGAAAACTCATGCATGCAGTCAAGGATTCATCCTTGAGGATTGCGCAGTTTTCAAGGCTTGTTATTCCACTTGGTAATATGCTAATCATCCACAAGGAACAACGCAAGGAAATAGGAGCTTGGAGGGCAGAGAGGAGGGTTGGAGAGAAGCCAAGATTTCTTGTGAGCATCTGTGAGGATTGTACTAAGAGCTGGCTAGTTATGAGAGCTAAGGGTTTGTATAATTCCTATGTATTTACAACATGTATGATAATACAATAATGCGGGGTTTTTATCTGAGACTTTCCCCAATGTATTTTCATGTGTACTATGCCATTGATTCTTCTTCTTCTGGTTATATTGTTCAGCTCAATCTTTAAGCTTCCGCAAATTGATAGTAGAAGTAGGTTATAGTATTCTACTTTGACTTATATTGCATTATCGGGCTAACTATCACAGTTTTTCTACGTGGTATCAGAGCTGTGAACAGTATACAGAGAAGAGAATTAGAATTTTGAAGTTCTCGGTTGCAGGTGCAAATTTAATTCATATCATACTTCAAGGTTGTCCAATGGCATTCTATGGCTTGAGACTCGAGTATGCTTTGGAAGGTAGCTCGAATTACATAGCATGGAAAGATAGAATGGAGGTTGTATTAGAAGACAATGGCTTGAAGGAATTCATTGATCAAGAAATCCCAAAGCCAGCTTCAACTAATGCACAAAAGTTTGTTGTGTGGAAGAAGTGTGTTGCGAAGGCGAGACGGATCATCCTTGAAGGAGTTCGAGACCATATTGTCTCGAGTCTCCATGGGAAGGATACTCCATTTCCAATGTGGAATACATTGAAGGACCTCTACCAAAATAGTAGAGACCAAAGAAAATTGGCGCTCAAGGATAAGCTTCGAAGAATCAAGATGGAGAAGGGCGATACTATTTCCACATATTTGAACAAGCTCACCACCTGCAGAGATGAGCTTGGCAGTGTGAGAATAACTACTTCCAATGATGATATGGTGAGCCTTGCTCTCCTTGGCCTTCCAAAGAGTTGGAATAGCTACTAGGACTCTGTGAATGGAAGGGAGAAACTGCCAGATTGGAAATCATTATGGTTAGATCTTATGCAGGAAGAGATTAGGAGGAGCAAACAAGATGGTTCTTCATCTAAGAATGATGATGAAAAAAATATGGCCTTAGCAAGTAAGGCAAGGAAAGGGAAGGGGAAGGCTTCCCATTTCATATCAAATTCTTCTCATGGAGGTAATAAGGGTGACATGTCTAAAGTAAGATGTTTTAATTGTGACAAGATGGGACATTCTATGAATAATTTCCCATCGAAGAAGTCTAATAAGGGATCCTCGAAAGGATCGGAAGGTGAGGCATTAGCCTCTCAGTTCAAAATGGACATTACCCTCATCGCATGCATGGTGTCATCGATGATGTGTTGTGTTTGGTATTTTGACAATGGAGCCTCATTCGACATGACCGATGATAAAAATTTATTCAGTGCCTTGGAGGAGAAAGACCTCAAGATGCGCATAAAGATGGGTGATGATGGAAGGTATAGTGTTTTAGGAGTGGGCATGGTTGCTTTTTAGAGGGATCATGGAGCTCCTCTCACCTTGACAGATGTGATGTATGTGCCTAGATTGAAGAAGAACTTGGTATCGGTCACGATGTTGGAGGACAATGGCTGCGATGTTGTCTTCAGTAAAGGAAAGGTGTTCCTAAGACACATAGCCACGGGTTAGATCAAGAGGATAGGGGTTCGGGTGAACAATGTCTATAAACTAGATGTAGATGATTGTGCATCATTGAGTATGAAAGCAGAATTGGTGCAAAGCCAAGACATTGGCGAGTTCTGGCACAGGTGGTTGGGCCATTTGCATCGTGGGGCTTTGAAGATAATGTAGTGGATATCTACAGGACTTCACAAAGGTAAACTTGAGCAAGTCGACACATACAAAGGTTGTACCTTGGGAAAGTACACCAAATCTTCCTTTCATGATCGAGATAGTCGAGCAGAGGCTATCTTAGAGGGAGTTCATATTGATTTGTGTGGACCATTCTCGACGGAATGCACAGTGAAGAAAAGGTATTATGTGATTTTGATTGATGACTATTCTCGTAAATGCTGCATTTATTTCATGTAGAAGAAGGACCAAACTTTCACAAAGTTTTGCGAGTTCAAAGCTTTGGTCGAGAAAGAGTTAGGGAAGAAGATCAAGGCCTTGAGAAGTGACAACAGTGGAGAATATGCCTCTCAAGATTTTAAGGACTTTTGTGTAGCAGAATGAATTAAACGAGAGTTGACGGCACCTCATAACCCATAGCAAAATGGGGTGGCCAAGAGGAAGAAGATAACTATTGTAGGGGCAGCATGGAAAATGTTGCATGACCAAGGCCTACCACTTCACTTGTGGGTTGAGGCATGCAACAAACCTGTCTATTTCCAAAATAGAAGGCTGCTTCACAAACTTGGGATGAAGACACTAGAGGAAGATTTCTCTGGTAAGAGACAAGATGTGGGTCACTTCAGGATCTTTGGCTCATCAGTATATTTCCATGTGACAAAGGATGCATAGAAGAAGCTTGAGCCAACAACAGAGTTGGGGATATTTGTGGGGTACACTAACACACTTCACAACTATCGAGTGTACTTGTCTACGAGTCGGAGAACAGTGGTTCGCAGAGATCTCAAGTTTGATGAGTAGAAGGCCATGCGAGTTTCTCTTGAGTGGGAGCTCCAACTACAGGTTGTGGAGGTACTGTTGGTTCCTAAGGAGGAGGAGCCTCAGACTTATTCAAAATAGCCACATGCAGAGGTTCCAAGAGTGGAGACATCCACTCAAGCAGAGTCTTCTAGAGATGGACATCAGCACACAAGAGAAGTTGATAGATTGTTGGAGGATGTGAGAGAGAATGTGGGAGCACCATCTTCTCAACACAAATAGAGGAGGTGACCTGAGAGGTACACTGGATACATCAGCATTGCTAGGAAATGTGTTGAGACCGAGCCATCTTCCTTTGAGGAAAAAGTGCAGCACTTGATTTGGGTTGATGCTATGGTGGAGGAGTATGACTCCATAGTTCGTAACTGTGTTTGGGACATGGTTCCCAGACCAGAGAACAAGTCAGTTGTGAGTTCCTGTTGGCTTTACAAGGTAAAGAAAGTTGTTGATGGTAGTGTGGAGAAGCATAAGGCAAGATTTGTTGCCCATGGCTTTTCACAGGTTGAGGGGATGACTATGATGAGACTTTTTCTCTTGTTGCAAGGTACTCATCTATCAGATCTATGTTGGAACTATCATCATAGATGGGTTGGAAGATCCATTAGATGGATGTGAATACTTCAGTCATCAATGACTAGATTGAGGAAGATGCGTACATAGAGCAGCCGTAAGGTTTTGGGACCTTCGATTTTGAGTCACATGTGTGCCGACTCAATGGAGTGTTGTATGGGCTGAAGCAAGCACCTCGCACTTGGTACACTAGGATAGACAACTACTTCACCGAGTTGACCATCACAAAGAGTGAAGTGGATGAAAACCTCTACCACATCGTGGTGAAAGGTAAGATCTTAATCATCATACTTTATGTTGGTGATCTCACATTGACTAGTGATGATCATTTGATCATGTCTTGCAAGGAGGACCTTGCAAGAGAATTCGAGATAAAAGACATGGGTCTCATGCATTACTTCCTTGGCATGGAAGTGTGGCAAAAGGATGGGGAGTTGTTTGTGTCTCAGGGCAAGTATGCCAATGAGATACTCAGGGGATTCCACATGGAGCAGTGCAAGCGCATGCAGACTCCACTAGCAGGTAACTGGAGGAAGGAGGTTGCTACTTCAAGAGAAGTGGTAGAGGCTATTGTGTACAAGCGTCTTGTGGGTTCACTGATGTACTTAATGAAAACACAACCAAATTTTTGCTATGCGGTGACCCAGCTCAGTCAAGTGATGGTTCAGCCTACCAAGATGTTTTGGAAGGTGGCAAAGAATGTATTGAGATGCATCAGAGGCACATCTCAGTATGGATTATGGTACAGACGGACAGAGGGAGTGAAGCTACAGGGCTTCACTAATACAAATTGGGCAGGGAGTCCATCAGATCGGAAGAGAACATTAGGAGGGATTAACCTTGGGTCAGCGACAATTTCTTGGTACAATAGGAAACACAAGTTGGTTGCACTCAACTCGACAGAGGCAGAATACATCACTGCAGGTCAGGCAACATGTGAGGCCATCTAGATGCAGAAAATCCTAGTTGGCTTGTTTGATCACGGATAGATCCAACTCTAATCTATTGTGATCATCAGAGTTGTATCAAACTCTTTGAGAATCTAGTATTTCATGATAGGTCCAAGCACATTGACATCTGGTTTCATCATCTTAGAGACTGTGTAGCCAAGAGGATCATGTTGCTACAGTATATTTCGATAGAGGAGCAAGATGCTAACATTTTGACAAAGGCATTGTCAAAGTGTGAATTCGAGTACCATAGAGACAGGATCAGTGTGGCAGATAATCCAGTTCTTGTTGAGAGGGAGTGTTGAAATATGGCAACAAGAACATTCCAATTTAATTTTTCCTTGAATTAAATTGTGAATTAAAATCGAATTTACTCTTAATAGCTACATAGAAATAATTTATTTATTTATTTTAAATTAATTAGTTGGAGAAATTCAAGTTAGAAGTCTTTCTCATGCTATGCAAGAGTTATCCCTTAAATTAAGGAGATGATATTAAGTTATATTTGAGTTGTAATTAGTTAACTCAGTTTACTGCGTTAAGTCTAGTTAAATTAGTTCCAAACTGTTTGAGGAACTAATAGTGAGTTAACAGTCAGTTGATGCATTAATGCACTCTACTAGTGCTACTCTAGTTAACTGAAGATTTCCTCATCAGGAACTCATGCATGTCTATTCTGAAAAAGAACCAGTTGAGATTAATGTTTAAGGACAGTGTACTATCAGTTGCATGTTTTTTCTCATGGAGAAAACTCATGCATGTAGTCAAGGATTCATCATTGAGGATTGTGCAGTTTTGAAGGCTTGTTATTCCACTTCGTAATAGGCTAATCATCCATAAGGAGCTTGGAGGGTAGAGAGGAAGGTTGGAGAGAAGCCAAGATTGCCTGTGAGCATCTGTGAGGATTGTACTAAGAGCTGGCTAGCTGTGAGAGCTAAGGCTTTGTATAATTCGTATGCATTTCCACCATGTATAATAATACAATAGTGCAGGGTCTTTATTTGAGACTTTCCCCAAATTATTTTCACGTGTATTGTGCCATTGATTCTTCTTCTTCTAATTATATTGTTCAGCTCAATCTTTAAGCTTCCGCAAATTGAGAGTAGAAGTAGGTTATAGTATTCTAATTTAATTTATATTGCATTATCATATTAACCTATGATATATTTTCTACAAGATTGCCTAGATTAACGTTGGTTTTACCTAGCATTGCCATTTCCTAGATAGCCATGGTGTTCTGTCTTTTATCTTTTATTTTTGGATGGTGCTCAAGTTCCTTATGGTTGTGGGTTGAGTTATTAGTTCTTGGAGCCTTGGTTGGACAAATGTTGTAGAGCCCTTAGTGGGTTAAGTTACTAGTCTTAGAAGCCTTGGTTGGATGAACACTTTCGAGCTCAATAAGAGCTATGCGTTGAGTTACTAGTCCTAGTAGCCGAGTTGGAACAAATGATCTAGAGCCCTGGACATATTGGATAGAGAGTGATCCGGTGATTGTTAGTGATTTTTGACCATGAGGTGGAATCATTGGTTGAGGTTTGAGGTGGTTTGGCCTCGCGAAGCCATGGTTTGGTTTTCTTGGCTTATTCCATGAGATCCCACATTCATGTTTGGAATATGGCACAAGGATAATTGGCTGAAAGAAAGATTCGGTTTAGTCCAATCTATATTTAGGTGGTACGTGGAAGTCCTTGACTTAGTTGGATTTGCATATGTTAATAACAGTTATTTTCCTCTTGTGTTCTATGTGTAAATGTTCTTTGTTATTATGTGGCCATGACAGTTGTTCTATTATTATTGTTTATCTGGTTGTATGATGGTTAAAGGCATGGTTAATGATAGATTTGAGTTATGTGTCTCATCATGTTTTGGCTATTGGATGAAATGTTAATGAATGAATGGACTAATAGATGATAATGCAACTATTTTGAGAGGGAATTAGGCCTTATTCATGATTCTCAGGTAAGTATGAGAACCATATGATCATATATCTAATTATGACATGTAGATTACATGTTCATGATGTGTTTGAAGAATGTTCTTCATGGATAGACATAGTTAGGTCAAGATATTTTCTAAGTTTTGTGTGAAAGGCTTTGTCTTGGTGTCATTCATTGTTTTGTAATTTTTTATGAATTTTTGTGAAGTGGTCTATAGACTAGCCTGAAAAGTCACTTAAATCTTGTAGCCGCTAGCAAAAAACTAGGTGAAAGAGTATGTAGTTGCATGGAGGTCTTGTGGTGGGAGTGATTTGAGGGTCGCAGTGGCATGTAGGACTTGTCGTGGGAGTGACATGGGGTTTACTTCAGTTAAAAATAAAGTTAACTCAGTGGTTTAGAAACTGGAGTGCTTGGTTAGCCCCTGGGGGTCCTGTAGCTCCTAAGGAAAGTCAGTTTGTTTTTGGTTTGTCCATTCCACTTCCTTAACTGTACTTGGGATGTTGAATCGTATCATACTAACTCTTCATCACATATTTACCTTGATGTACTGGTTAGCTTGGGTAAGTATGGGAGGAAGGTGCTACTGAGTGGTATCGTTGCATGGTTCAACACTTGGACTGGATGGGAAGAATGTGTTGTCATGCATACATGTCAATTACATATGTGTTAATTATGCTTGTGGTCTATGTGTTTATTATGTATCCAGGGCATAAGTCATTGTTTCAGTTGTCTTTTCATATAGAAGTTGATGACATTGTTGTTGAGGTTTGTTGTCATGAATATATTGTCAATTGTATATGTATTGTTTATGCATGTTTGTTGTCTATATGTTTTTCATGAATGCATTGTACCTAGTCAATGTTATAGTTGTGACATCATGCATGGTAACTGGGATAATGATTGAGATTTATTGATGTGATTATATATATATATATATATATATATATCGTGCTAATTAGGTTGATCTTTCAGATTAGATATCCTCCCCTGAAATACACTGAGGTATGTTGGCCTTTTTATGTTTGTCTTATCTGATATGATATCTTCGCAGGTAGAATGTCAAAGATGACTAGAAAAATGGTACACTATAGTTCACAATACTCTCCCTATAGATTAGATGAGCAACATGGTAATCGATACTCCCCTGATATAGCAGACACTTTGACAAGCTTGAAGGAAAAAATAAGAAGTTGTAAAGCATATAATGGCTCAATCATTCAATCATGAGGCTTGCAAATGCACAAGAGAACCAAGAAAACGTCAATGGAGTCATCCTTCAAATCTTTTCATACTTGTATAGACATGGACCACATAGGATTAGTCATGGAAAATCAAACATGACTAATGGAGCCCATGGTAATAGGTCTCATGGTGGGGAAAGGTTGGATAAATATGATACCATCATAGATGGTAGGTTATTCGATACACCTAGTAGATGAGCCAGTGGACATGAGATTTATTCTAGTTTGGGTTCAGACAGGTATCATGGTCATCATTGCTCTCATCCTTATAGGAGGAGTGATAGGGGATATTTTCTAGATGAGTTCAAGAAAACAAAGCCACCTACATTTGATGGATAAATGAAGAAGTCACAAGATGTAGAAGCATGGTTTCTTAGGATACATAAGTTCTCCAGATTAAATGATTACTTAGAGAACATGAAGGTCATAATAGTTATGTTCAGTCTTAAAGGTAAAGAAGACATTTGGTCAGAATATGTAAAATATTTCAGGGGAATTCGGGAAGAGGAGTTGACTTGAAGTTGGTTCAAGAGACTTTTCAAGAATAAGTATCTATCAGAGAGATAATATGATGACATGGAACAATAATTCTATGAACTGAAGATGGGATCCATGACAGATGAGGAGTACACTAGTAGATTCTTGGATTTATTGAGGTAAGTGCCTTATCTTAGGGAGGAGAAAGCGAAAATTTAGATATTCTTTAGTGGGTTGCTGGTAGCATTCAAAGACAAGATTGAGTTTGATGAGGCTAGATAGTTGTAGGAAGCCATCATAAAGCTAAAGAATTTTTGTGATAAATTGAAGCACAGATTTGAGACTAAGTAGGATTAGAAGGGTAATGAGAAGAATAATGGAAAATGGGCTAAGAAGTGAACAAGACCCTAGGACACAGGTAATAATGACAATTCAACACCTACTAAGATGTTTAATGCATATGACAGAGGACAGGTGTTTCAGTCTGAGTAGCCACACAAGGGTGATGGAAGGAAGCCTTTACAATGTTGGACTTATGGGAAGGATCATAGAAGGGGTGATTTTCCACAAAATTAGGGTGGAAGACCATAAATTTATAGTGATCAGGAGGCAAAGATAGTGGGGTATGTTGGAAAAAGTATTACATATATTTATGTAGTGTTGGATAATAGGCAGATGGATCACTAGGCATCCATTATCGAGATGGACAGTAAGATTTGTGATCAATTTGTTTGTATTTTTATTGACCCTAGATATAATTATAGTTATGTTAAACATGCATTTGTGGATAAGCGTGGTTTGAATAAATAAGTGCATGAAGGGTCTTGATTAGTGCATCTGGCTACAAGGACTAAGAAAAAATTCATCACTCGGTAAGAGATTGTGGATTTGAGTTGACTGGTATGTCTACATCAACGCATTTGAATGTGCTTTTGTGGGATCATACAGTATGTTGTTGGGTAAAGAATGGTTGTATCTTCATAGGAACAAGATGGATTCTTATGAGAAGGCCACTGAATGCTTGAATGATAATGTAGAAGAAAGAATATTGCAGGGTAAGAAAAATGAAACATCAGTCAGAATGGTTACATCTATGTAGGAAAAGTGTAATCATATAAAAGTATGTGTATTATTTGTAGTACAAATTTCTAGTAACAAATGGAAAGAAGTTGAGGATGCAGATCTTGAAGAAGCATCTAGTTTTGGAGTAGTTCTAGGATGTATTTCCAATAGAGATATCAAAATTGTCACCTGACATGGAAGTGGACTTTTCTATTGAGTTTCTACCAAGGGAAAAACTAGCATCAAAGGTACCTTACAGAATTATCACACCAAATGTGGTGGAATTAATGTTGTAGTTGAAGGAAATTATTGAAAAGGGATGCCTTAGGCAAATTGTCTCACCTTGGGGTGCACTGGTGTTCTTTGTGAAGAAGAAGGATGGTCCTCTTAGTTTGTGCATTGATTACAGAAAATTGAGCAAGGTAACCATCAAGAACAAGTATATGTTTCCAAGTATTGATGACTTGTTTCATCAATTGAAGGGAGAAACAATATTATTGAAGATTGATTTAAGATCAAGAAATCATCAAGTGTGAATTAAAGAGAAGGACATCTAGAAGGCTGCTTTTCATACCAAGTATGGGCATTATGCATTTTTTGTATTTCATTTTGGTTTAACAAATGGTCCAACTAATTTTATGTGCTTGATGAATAGTGTATTGTGTCCTTATCTGGACAAGTGTGTGATTTTATTCATTGATGATATATTGATATATTCTAAGAATGGGGAGAGCATGCCAAACACTTAGCAATAGTATTAAGATTGTTAAGAGAGCATAAATTTTATTTCAAGTTTAGTAACCACAGTTTCTTTTAGATAGAGGTACATTACTAGGGACATCCTATTTCCAAGGAAGGCATAGTGGTAGATCCAAAAAATAAAAAATATATCATTGAATGGGAAGATCCTAGGAATGTGGATGATGGTGTATCATTCATAGGGTTAGTCGGTTAGTATAGGAGGTTCATCAAGAAATTCTCATAGATTTATTATCCTATTAAATCCTTACAGTGAAAAGGTAAGAAATTTGAATGGACAGAAGAATCTGCGGCTAGTTTTGAGTAGTTGAAGCAATTGCTTACAAATGCTCCCATTCTAAAGATTTCACATCCACACAAATAGCTTTTGGCATGTACATATGCTTGCAAGAGAGGACTTGGTGGAGTCTTGATGCAGGAAGGACAATTAGTGTGCTATGAATCAAGGGAATAGAATGAACACAAGCATAATTATGTGACACATGATCTTGAGTTGGCAGCAATCATTCATGCACTAAAGATGTGGATTCACTATATTCTTGGCAGGAGGTTTGTATTGATGAGTGATCATAATGGATTGAGATACATTTTTGATCAACAAAATATGAATGCCAAGAAACCTAGATGGCGGGCCAAAATCAATGAGTTTGAATTTGAGATCAGGTACATTAAAGGGAAAGAGAATAGGGTTGCAAGTGCTCTTAGTAGAAGATTACAGCTAAATCACATTGCAATTACGAGTTCATATGGTACATATCTATAGGATCAGATCTTGCAGGAAGGACAATAGGATGACATATATAGGAAGCTTACGGATAGGTTACAATAGGATACAGGTGATCAGGATGTGGATTATCATCTCATAATAGATGGTTTGGTTAGATTTAGGGACAATATCTATGTCACAGACAACTTTGAGCTCAAGAATATTATCTTGAGGTAATGTCATGCTATTTTATATTCTGGTCATGCAGGATATCATAAGAAATTAACAACAAGGAAGAAGTTCTATTATTGGCTGAATTTGAACAACAAAGTATAAGAGTTTGCGGCTATATGTTTGGATTTTTAACAGGTAAAGGCAGAGTGTAAGCATCTAGGCGGTTTATTATAATATATTTAAGGCTTCTGCGATATGCATTTTGTGTGATGATGTCTTCCAGAGTGATTGCATTCATGATTTTATGTATCGACATTTCGAACCAACCTCTGTGGTTCATCATCAAGGTTAGATATGTGAACAAGTCAGAGGTTTATGGGAAATAAATAGAGGATGGGGTAGGGATGGTAATGTAAGGAGCCGACAGGTTTAATATAGCCGGTTCCAATTCCAAAGTGGAATTTGGGAGGTAATTTCAATGGATTTCAATATAGGTTTGTCGAGGACATCTAGAAAGTATGATTTTATTATGGTTGTGGTTGACAGGTTGACTAAGGTAGTGAAATTCATTCCAGTGAAGTCTACTTATTTAGCTAGTGAAGTAGCCCAAGTATTCATTATAAATATAGTGAGGTTGCATTGTGTTCTAGAGAAGATTATGTCGGACAGGGATGCCAAGATCACCTCCAGATTTTGGAAGGAATTATTTATAGGTTTGGGTACAATGTTGGACTTCAGTACAATTTACCATCCATAGAAAAATGGGTAGCCAGAGGGGGCCGATAGGATTCTAGACGACATTTTGAGAATGTATGTTATGCATCAATAATGAAAGTGTGAAAAGTACCTTCCACTGGTTGAGTTTTCTTACAAGAATGATTATTAGGAGTCATTAAGGATGATTCCATTTGACACACTTTATGGGAAGAGTTGTAATACTCGTATTAGTTGGAATAATCCAGGGAACAGGGTATTGATAGGACCAAACATGTTGGTAGAAATGGAAAAGGAAATGCAAGAAATAAAGAATAATTTAAAGGCAGCACAGGATAGGTAGAAAGGAAATGCAGATCATCTCAAAGTGTTTAAGGATTTTTAGGTTGGGGAACATGTCTATTTGCACATCAATCCCAAGAAGATCTCCTTATGGATTAGGTCATGCACAAAACTAGAACTGTAGTATTGTGGGCCTTTCAAGATCCTTGAGAGGATTGGACCATTGAAATTCAGACTTCTACTGCCTCTGATGGTGAAAGTCCATGATGTTTTCTATTTTTCATTACTTAAGAATTACATTAAACATGTTGATCATATGATTGACTGGTATGTCTTATAGGTGGAACTAGAAGGATAAATCGAGCCAAAACCTGAATGCATTTTGCAGAGAAAGATGCTCATGCTCCAAAACTAAGAAATTGAGTAGGTTAAAGTGTAGTGGAAGCAATTTGGGCCTGATAAAGCTACATGGGAGATGGATGAAAATATGAGGGTTATATATCCTTCACTGTTTACTGATGGAGGTAAATGAATTTTGGTATGTATTTATATATGGTTTTCATTGTAAATACCGTAATGAGGTATGTTATAAAGCTCCAATAAGAAATATGGTTGTCACGTTTCTATGTTTGTCATGTTGGTTTTCCTTTAAGCGGGTTTTTCATTGTAAATATTGCAACGAGTAAAGTTAT
Source organism: Pinus tabuliformis (assembly GCA_031772625.1). Classification (NCBI taxonomy): domain Eukaryota; kingdom Viridiplantae; phylum Streptophyta; class Pinopsida; order Pinales; family Pinaceae; genus Pinus; species Pinus tabuliformis. The sequence continues at coordinate 802,696,349 of CM062819.1, read as the reverse complement.
AAATATTCATGGGAAGTCTGTTTGGTTTTAAGGGACTTTGTTGGTTATAGGTGTGATTGACAACCAAGGATGGTGTTACCTTAAGGGGGAGGGGTTTGTAACAACCTCGGGTTAAAAATCCATGTAATAAAGTTAATAAATGAAAAATAGGACCAAGTTCATGGGACATGTATTCCAATATGAATGTTCGGAAAAAACATAGTGGTGGGGATCACTTGCAACTAATTAATGACTATGGAAATTGGCAAAGGAAATGGAAAAGGCTTCAGAATTTCATGAGGCATTTATTAGCATTTTAATTATGAAAATAATTGAAATTGGGAAAGAAGAAAGGTGAAATGTCATAGGTTTCGTGTGAGGAGGAAAATGAAGGAAAATAATGGAAAATCAAGAAAATAGAGGCCTTAATGATAAAAAAAGCTTATGAGGATTAGTTCATAGCTTTTTGTCAGTTTTAAATTTGAGCTTTCTTTCTACTCTCTCTCTTTCACTATTGCACATTTAAATTTTTCTTGGACCACTCTTGGATAATTGTGGCATACCTTGGATTTGGAGCAAGAAAGAAAAGGGCGAGCAAAAAATTTCAAGGGAACATTAGGATCAACAACTACAATGTTTTTTTCTTGTAGGTATTGAGTTTCATGTATGATTTACTTGCCATTTTGGACATGCATGGCATATACATGTGGTTATTTGGTTATGATATTTCATTGGCATGGATGATTTCCTAGATTGATTGTGGTTTTTCCTAGCCTTACCATTTCTTGGATAACCCTGGTGTTATGGGTTTTACCTTTTATTTTTGGTTGGTACTCATGTTTCTTATGATGGTGGGTTGAGTTATTAGTTCCTGGAGCCTTGGTTGGAAAAATGCTCTAGAAGCCCTGTAACAACTTGCTTTGAGTTACTAGTCCTAGAAGCATTGGTTAGAGCCCTTAGTAGGTTGAGTAAGTAGTCCTATAACTCTTGTTTGGAAATATGCTCTAGAGCTCAACAAAACTTGTGGGTTGAGTTACTAGTTTTAGAATTCGGGTTGGAAGAAATCCTCTGGAGCCCTGGACAACTTGGATAGAGATGAATCTGGGGATGATTAGTGATGTCCAATTGTGAGGTGGAATCACTAGTTGAGGGTTGAGGTGGTTTGGCCTATGCAAGCCTTGGGTTGGTTTCTTGATTTATTCCATGAGATCCCACATTTGTGCTTGGATATGGCATGGGGGTGATTGGTTGAAATAAATACTCGGTTCATTCTAATCTATGGTCAGGTGGTACATGAAGTCCCGGACTTGGTTGGATTTGCATATGTTAATAAGAGTTATTTTCCTCTTGCGTTCTACGTGCAAATGTAATTCTTATCATGTGGCTATGATGGTTTTATATTACTATTGTTTATCTGGTTATATGTTAGTTACAAGTATGGTTAACGATATATTTGAGTTATGGCTCTCATCATGTCTTGGTTAGTAGATAAAATGTTAATCAATGAATTACCTAATAGATTATAATGCGACTATTTTGAGAGGGCATCAAACCTTATTGATGATTCTCATATAGGTATGAGACTGCTATGACTAGATATGTAATTACGACCTGTCGATTACATGTTCAGGATGTGTTTGATGAAATTTTTGTCATGGATAGGTTTGGTTAGGTCAATTTCTTGTATAAGTTATGTGTGAAAGGAATTGTTCTCATGTCATTCATTGTTATGGAAATCTTTATGAAGTTTTGGGTAGTGGTTTGAAGACTAGTGTGAAAAGTGGCTTAAATATCACTGTCACTCGTAGAGAACTGGGTGAAATATTCTGCAGTCACATGGATGCCTAATTGTGGGAGCGACTAAATTATTACAGTCGCATGGAGGGATTTTCATGGGAGCGTGTGGGGGTTTAATTTAGTTAAAAATCAAGTTAACTTAGGAGTTGGGCACCTAGAGTGGTTGGTTAGCTCCTAAGGTTCCTGTAGCTCCTGACAAAGGCTCGTTTGGTTTTGGTTTGTTGATTCTAGTTCCTTAGTTGTACTTGGGAATTTGATCATATCGTAGTAACTCTTCATCACATATTTACCCCAATGGACTACTTAGCTTGGGTAATTATGGGAGGAGGGCATTACAATTAGCTTCATAGGGCACATGTTCCTCTAGTGGTTGATCAGGTCCATAGGGCACATCTTGATCATCATCTAGTTGATCATCTTGATGGGACACATATTCTCCCTCATGTGGATGCTCAATTTCGATCCCTTCATAATCTAATACAAAATATACTTGTAAGTCAAGTGAATCATCATCATAAGACAATTGAATAGTAGTTATAGATACACATGTTTATTTAGGAAATCACCGTAGGTGGAAGGTCCCTTATATGATTTGATATTAGGAAACTAGATATAAAAAGTTGACATGGACCAAGGGTTCTAACTTGAAGCATTAAAATAAAAGGGTTTTGATCTCAGGGAAATATTGGTCAAAGAAGAGCGGACTAGTAAAAGTATCGGTCCATGTGTCAACAAAAAGGGTGATTCAGAATAAGACGAAAGGTAAAAGCATTCCTCCTCACTCAACAAAAATCAATTAGGAAACCGTATAATTATACTCACAAACCCTAGGGAAAAGTTAAATGAAAAACCATTTGATATTTGGCTTCTAGGTAGCAGAAGTTGACATGGACCAAGGGTTCTAAGTTGAATCATGAAAAGTAAAGGGTTTAGAGCTGAGAGAAAGATGGGTCGAAGAAGTGAAAACCAATAAAGGTATCGGTCCATATTTCAATAAAAAGAGCAATTCAAAATATGATGAAAGGTAAAATCATTCCTCCTCAATCAATAAAAATCAATTTGGAAACCCTAGGATTGTTGTTACAAACCCTAGGGAAAAGTTAAATGAAAAACAAGTTGACATTTGCCAACTGGGTAAAAAATGTTTACATGGAACAAAGGTTCTATGTTGAAACATGAAAAGGAAATGGTTTCAAGCTCAGGGAAAGATGGGTCAAAGAAGAGAGTAGGTTAGTAAAAGTATTATTGCCTATGTCAATAAAAAGTTTTATTCAAAATATGATGAAAGGTAAAATCTTTCAACATGTATGAAAGGTAAAAGAATTTTCATGATGATGTGAATTTTATGTAGGAGGCACCTGAAGATGATATACTCCCTATGAAACATGTAACTAATTACAAACATTTTATTATGAGAAATAAATTAGTTGGAGGAAAGGAAAGAAATCAACAACTCCTGAAGTTGTTGCATTTGTAAGCACACTTGAACACACACATTTTCTTTAGGAAAACCAAATGAATCACATTAATAAGAGAATGTGAAAATCAAATGGTTAATTTTCCCTTTAATTCTAATCCATGAAATAGTCAACAAAAATTTGTATCTAAGGGTTTACATATGAGAAAAATCTTAAAAATAGCTAACGTCCTTTTGCTTAAGTAGTAACTAGGCCTTGTAAAGATTTGATAATAAGGTACCATGGCCACATCATAAATGTCACTTGTGACCTTTCCAATAGACAAAAACCAACCAAGTTATGGAGAGGTTTATAGTGGCCCAACGTACTAGGGCTACATCCTGGAAGAGTTGGTGACACTTCTAGTAACCTGACCAAGATCAGCATGAGTATAACTTCTCAAACGCCTCAACCTATAATGAAATATGCCCTAATATTTGGCCACCAAGTTACCTATGTCTAGTGGAAATGGATGAATCTCAGCTTCTCTTTTATAGTTTTTGACCCATAACCCCTACCACGTTTGGGGAGACAACATCAAGGTCCATGATAATCCACCACCTAGGCCTTACCCCCTTCATGAGTTTCTTTCCATGTACTGGATTTATCACTAGATGATGTAGTATTCTAAGATCCATACAAGACAACTTTCTATCATTCAGTACGAAAATCAACCATGATGGTAGATGTGTTACGTATCGCTATGGTCCCATCCTGAACTATAAATTATCTTGTGGCCCTTGTGAAGAATTTAGTGTGTTTAGGTTAACATTGTTTTTAGAAAGGCTTTGTTTCACTTAGGGTGTGAAACAAAATATAAGCTCAAAGAAATTAGGTACAAAGATTACGCAAAGAAGATACCCTTTATACAAAGTTTAAGTGAGCTTTATGTGTGGGTTGAATTTATGTGCAAGTGAAATTTTGAGCATATAAAGTGTGAATTGATGTGGATATGTGGTGAACATCTACGTATCCCTTACTTAAACTATGTGATGTTTGCTCCTTGCAATAAAAGAAATAATGTGTGGATGATGGGCCACTTACTTCTTCCTAATTATACTATGTGAGCATATCTTTTTGTGCAAAATTTCAAAGTATGGTATAAGTAATTCATATACTTGTAATGGTTAGTAAGTAAAATTGGTTAGTAGTGATGGTGTGTGCAAGGTGAATCTAGTGTGCATACAAAGTGTTTGAATTGAAAGTATGCGGATATGTGGTTCACGATCCTTCAATAAAATTCCCCTAAGTGCATTGTTTGATGTTTTTTTCATGCAAGAAAATAAATGATGTGTAGATGATGGACCACTTACTCCTTTCCTAAGTATATTATGTGATTGTATGTGTGTGTGGAAAATTTGAAAGTAAAATATAAGCTTCAGTTGCTCTATTTGTAATGGTTAGTAAAACAAATTAGTCAGTACTGATGGTGTGTGTAAGGTGGATCTAGCGCACATACAAAGTGTTTGAATTTAAAGTATGTGGATATGTGGTTCATGATCCTTTAATACAATTCCCCTAATTACACTATGTGATAATTTTTCCTTGTAGGAGAATAAATGATATTTGGATGATGGACCATTTACTTATGTCCTAATTATACTATGTGAACATATGTTTGTTTTCAAACTTTCAAGGTAAAATATAAGCTTCAATTACTCTACTTGTAATGGTTAGTAAAGAAAATTGGTTACTAGTGATGGTGTGTGCAAGTTGAATCTAGTGCACATACAAAATGTTTGAGTTGAAAGTATGGGGATATGTTGCTCATGATCCTTTAATACAATTCCCCTAATTACACTATGTCATGTTTGTTCTCTACAAGAAAAGAAACTCAATGTGTGGATGATGAACCAATTACTTGCCCAAATTATACTATATGTGAGGATAATATACGGAGATGAAAAATTAGAGCTTTGGGAAATATTATATTTCCATTACCAACTATATTGAATTCCATAATTTGATTTAGCTAAATAACTAAAATTTGTTGTTTATGCATAATTCATGATTTAACTTCAAACAATGCCACAATTGAGAACACTCAATAGAAGAACCCCGATGTAATGGATAAGAAATTTGCAAACTAGTTGATGGTATGCAATTTGTAAAATATTTACTTACTTGAAAATTTATATTTTGCATTTTAAATATGATTCTATTTTAAGAATGAAAATTAATTCATTTATATATACATTTTAACAATAAAAAATAAATTTATCTTTTATGTTAAATCATGAAGTTGTGTTGGTAAAAAAAATACAGTCAATCATATATAAATTTTAATGATATATTATAATTTACGTCTTTAAAATTTGTCATTTGAAATATGTATTATATAATTATAATTATATTTTTATAAATGGTAAATAAATACAATATTGTCAAATTTTTTAAGACATTTATTTTTATAATTTTTCCAATGTCATAATTCAAATTTGTTAATTTATATTTTAATCTTCTTTATATAAAATTATTTTATTTTATAAATTATTTCAAAATAATGTATCATGCTACCAAAGAAACTAGAATTCTTCTATTCATTTAATAATGTAAAAAAATTAAAAGTTATATATATATATATATGTATGTATGTATGTATGTATGTATGTATGTATGTATGTATGTATGTATGTATGTATGTATGTATGTATGTATGTATGTATGTATATATATATATATATATCCACCTCCACTTCTCCATTCACTAAGTGAAGCATTTGACCTTTTTCAAAACTAGTTCTTCTTAGCGACAATTTTTCACTTTTTCAAGAGACTATATAGATGGTAAACTAAAAGTGATTTCTACAACAAAGATCAAGTTATATTTTAGTTCATATTGTTGGAATATAATCCTAACATCTACATTTATTTTTTAGCCTAAGTATCCTTGACTGAGCTACATGCACTAAAAATCATGTTCACACTTGGTTTTTGGTAAACAAGCTCGGTGGACCAACTTTCCCTTGTTTTTTGCCTTTAAAGGCTTAATATTATGAAAATATTGGTCCAGCCACTTTCCTAAACCATTTATACATCTAAGTTCATGTTCACACCTAACCACACTTCATCCACTTGAGTTATTTGAGGATTAGTGCCCCACATGAAGATTCCCCCTTAAATCAAGGGATTTGGTCCCCCAGACCATTTTAGCATGTTTTAAAGTTTCATTCCTTGGGAAACACGCCCCTCCTCATGCTTTCCTCATAGCTGATAGTTGGGATAGGTTGTATTGAGTCATTGTTTCTATTTTAGGCCTCCCTTTAGCTTTTCTTAGCCTTTTCTAGGTTTTTCCTAGTTTTCTAGATTTAGCAATTTCTATATAACCACCTCCCTTTGGGATTAGATGTTTGGTTGCTCCTATATTACTATTGTTCAATTGATTTAACACATTAATTTTATGGATAAAATCCTTTCTCTCCTCTCTTTAATATCAACAAATTACTTGTGTTTAATTTAACTAGAATTCTAGATCTATCGGAGTTTCAGTAGGAATTCTACATGGTATCAAAACTAGTTCAAATCTAGTGGGTTGTAAACGGTTTTATTTGTAGGCATAGATAATCAAGAGGTGCAGTAAGCAGGAATGGACCATCTCTCTCAGCCCACAAAACTCATTCTAAATCCTTTCAACTACTTCGAATGGAAGACAGAGATCACTTAGCTCCTCTAAAGCAAAGGGCTTTACAGGGTAACAATGGGAACAGAGACTGAACTGACTTTTGAAGTTGAGAAGATCAATTATTTCAATAAATTAGATGAAGAAATTGCGCTGATATGCCTATCAATGTCCAAAGAATTTCTCTTTCATGTCAGTGGAGCAACTACTCCCAATGCGATTTGGACCATATTGGAAGGACTATTCGGCAAGTAGGATGAAAAGAGAGTGCATCAACCGGAGAATGAACTCATATCCCTAGGTCCAACTCATTTCAGTAACCTGCAAGAATAATTCACCAAGTTTAAATCCCTCCTCATTAAACATGATGCATGTGGAGTCAAGAAAGAGGAAGATCAACTCATCCTTTCGATTCTCTCAAAATTAAGCCCTAAATATTCTGTATTTGTATCATCTTTTCAAGCATCTAAATTGACTCAGGAAAAATGGAAAATTCCTCCATTGAATGACTTCATTGCAACATTGACTCAAGAGCAAGCTAAGTTAGTCCAAATGGGTGTCATCAAGCATTCAAAGAACCAAGTACTTGCGGCTATTGATGCTCCAAAGAGCAGTGGAACAGACAGGCAAAAAGGGAAGGGTAAATTTAATGAATTGAAGAAGGAGAGACCCATACAATCTTCAGAGAGCTCTTCATTTCTTAAGGGTAAGAAGAAGAAGGAAAGAATTCTTTGTAGCTACTGTTCCAAATCTTTTCATCACGAAGAAAATTACATGAGTAAAACAATCGATCAGATGGCTAAGCAATTGCAGCAGCACAATCTCACCGTGGCCGAGAATGAAAAGAAGAAGGATGATAACAAAATGGGAGATGGGAGAGGGAGATCATGAGATGGGCATGCTTTAATGGCTATCACATCCACTCCATCAGCTTGGATCCTTGATTCAGGTGCATCGGACCATATGGTTGCATCAAAAGATGAATTTTCCTCCATCAAAGAAAGCACGAGATCCCCAATTTACTTGGGAGATTCCACACCCACAAAGGTGTGCGGAGAAGGAATTGTAGATCTTGAAGGGGGCTGGTTCACAAATGTGCTTCATGTTCCCTCACTATCTACAAATCTTCTCTCGATATATCAAATCAATCATTTTGGCTCTAGAAGGAAGGTAGAGTTCGCTCAAGACTCCGCAGTAATTACTTACATATCCACGGGCTTAGAGCTTGCACATGGAATTGTAGATCACAGTTCTCGTTTGTATTTCTTCTCCCACTTTGTTCCTAAAACTATTAGCACTATATTTCTGTCACAATCTAATGATATCAATAGGTTATGGCATGAAATAGTTTTCCATCTAAACTATCAATACTTGCATCAACTCAGTAAGGAAAACATGGTAGAAGGATTGCCCGCTATTAAATTCACAAGCAACGTATGTGAAAGATGCATTCTTAGCAAGCATCTGACGCAAAAGTTTGACAAAGGGAAGGCACAGAGAGCTTCTTCACCTCTTGGGATGATTCACAGTGACATCACGTGGCCATTCCCACAGCCTTCAATCAGTAAGGCTCGATATGTACTTACCTTCATAAATGATTTCTCTCGCTTTACAAACGTATTTTTTCTGAAATTAAAATTGGAAGTACTTAAATTCCTTATAGAATTTAAAGAACTTGCTAAGAATGAGTCTGGGTGTAAGATTAAGATACTCTGTACTAATAATGGGGAGGAGTATGTGTTAGGAAACCAGCTCACAAAAAGATAGAAAAGAGAGATCAACTCCTTAGAATTCAGTCTCTTCGAGGGGGCAACCTCCTTTACATTACACAAATGAACAATTCTTGGATGATTCAAATGACAAAACCTCCTTTCTATATATAGGAGTCTAAGGAGTCACAATATAACCCAGCTGACCTAATAATAATAATATAAAGCCACAAAAATAACAATAGAGGGATTCTATGGGGCACAGTAATAACAATATGGGGACAATAGGGGCACAACAATATTAATAAGGGATACAACTACAATAGTAATGGGGTAATCACTAGTATTATAGGGACCCAACATTCCCCTCTCCTTCAAAAAGTGTTGTCCTCAACGCTTGAGTAGTTCTAGATGCTTTTGTATAAAATTATCATCCTCCCATGTGGAATCTTCAGCGGATAAGTTCTTCCACTTGATAAGATACTCTCAAATTAATCGATTTCGTAACTGTCGAGTTCTTGTTTCTGTGAATACTTCTGGTTCTAATATAATTTTTCCTTCCTCGTCAAGTTCTGGCAATATTGTTTGAACTGGGAGCTTGTCACCTATAACCTTCTTTAAACATGAAACATGGAAAACTGGGTGCAATCAAGAAGCTGCAGGAAGCTCCAATTTGTATGCCATAGTACCAATCTTTTGCAACACCTTGTACGGACCATAACAATTTGGTGATAATTTATTATCCGTCTTAGCTTACTTGAGGTACATTTGCTTATATGGTTGTAGCCGTAGGAATACCCAATCACCTACATCAAAACTTCTTTCGCTGTGATGTTGATCTACCTGTTGTTTCATTCTATTCTGTGCCAACACGAGGTAATCCTTTAAGAGATGGAGGACTTGTTGTTGATGTTCAATGTGATGTTCCACTGCTTGAACCTTAGAATTTTCTCTTAAATATGATGTGATGGATGGTGGCTGATATCCATAAAGTGCCATAAATGTGGTCATTTTTGTTGTTGTATGGAAGGAAGTGTTATATCACCACTCAGCTAGAGGCAACCATTTGACCCATTGTGTCTGTTTATCAGATACAAAGCAATGAAGATATCCTTCCAAACATTTGTTTACTATCTCAGTTTTCCCTTCATATTGAGGATGATAAGATGAGCTATGAGCTAACTGAGTACCAATACAAGAAAAGAATTCTGTCCAAAAATTTCCAGTGAAAATGGGATCTCTGTCACTTACAATAATCATTCGGTTTCCATGTAGCTTTTGAATTGTTTCCATAAATGTAGTAGAAACTGTACTGGCTTTAAATGGATGTGATAATGCACAAAAGTGTTCATACTTGGTAAGTATATCAACTACCACCATGATGACACTCTTTCCCTCAGACTTGGGTAAGCCTGTGATAAAATCCATTGAAACCTCCTCCCAACGTTGGCTTGGAATGGATAAAGGTTGTAATAGACCCGGTTTCTTAATTGTTTCAACATTATTTTTTGGTAAACCAAACATTCCACCACAAACTTTTGAATATCTGATTTAAGGCCCTCCCAAAAAAATTCCTTCTTAACCCTGTGGTAAGTTTTTAAAAATCCTGAGTACCCTCCTAAGGGAGAAGTGTGCAATTCCATAAGAATCTTTTGTTTTAGCTGGGAATTCTTACAGAGGTATAAGCAATATTTGTACCATAACGAATCATTTTTCCAGCTAAATGTATCAGATGTACTGGAGTCTTGTTGTAACTTTCGAATAAGTGCCCACACTTCTTCGTCATTCTTCCATTCCTCCCTTGCTTCGTTTATCCAATCTGGTTGGATAATAGAAATGGCACACAACAATGCTTCCACATCCTCATCCTTTCTTGAGAGTGCATCTGCCACCACATTTTGCTTCCCTTTTTTGTAGATGATTTCAAAGTCATAACCCAACATCTTTGTGACCAACTTTTGTTTCTCTTCAGAGGATAATCTTTGTTCTAAAAAGTATTTAAGGCTATCATGATCCTTTTTTACCTTGAAGTGTCTTCTCATTAGGTAGGGTAGCCATTTCTTAAGTGCATGGAGTATTGCCAAAATTTCCTTCTCATAAATAGCTTTGTGTAAAAACTTTCCCTTGATTGGATGACTTTCAAAAGCAATGGGTCTTTCATCTTGCATCAAAACAGCACCAATTCCATTTCCTGAAGCATCACATTCCACAATAAAGGTTTTTGTGAAGTTTGGTGTAGCTAAGACCAGTGCTTGGCACATTGCCTCTTTCAGATGCTCGAAGGCCTTTGCTGCTTCTGGAGTCCATGAAAATGCATCTTTCTTCAATAATGTTGTTTGAGGCGCTGCTATTCTCCCATAATTCTTAACAAACTTGCGATAATACCCTGTCAACCCGAGAAATCCTCGCAGATGCTTTATGGATGTGGGGATTTTCCATTCTTTAATGGCTTTAATTTTTCTAGGGTCTACCTTAAATCCTTCATGAGATACAATATGACCCAAATATTCCACCTCTTGTACTCTAAAGAAACATTTGGATCTTTTTGCATATAATTGTTTCTCCTCCAATAGTTGTAGCACCCTGTCAACATGTTCAACATGATCCTTCCAGGACTTGGTGTAGATTAGTATATCATCAAAAAATACTAACACAAATTTTCTAAGGAATGGTTTGAAAATGGAATTCATCAAACCTTGAAATGTTGAAGGTGCATTGGTAAGGCCAAAAGGCATGACCAAAAATTCATAATGACCCTCATGAGTTCTAAATGTTGTTTTTGGAATGTCTTCAGTCTTCATTCTGATTTGATGATATCCTGAACGATGATCCAACTTGGTGAAGTAAATTGATCCATGCAATTCATCCAGTAATTCATCAATGACAGGAATGGGAAACTGATCTTTAATAGTGAGATTGTTGAGCTCCCTATAATTCGGACACATGCACCATGATCCATCCTTCTTATGCACCAATACTACTGGAGCAGAGAAAGAACTTTGACTCAGTTGAATTATACCAACCTCTAGCATTTCTGCAACCATACATTCAATTTCACTCTTTTGGGCATAGGGATATCTATACGGCCTGATGTGTGGAGGAACACTTCCTGGAATCAAATGAATAGCATGATCATGATCACGAATAGGCGGGAGACCTTTGGGAGTTTCAAATACCTTGGAATGATTGTCCAAGAATTTTTGGAGATCTGGAGAAATAGATGATTCCAACGTGGAAACATATAGCGAACATAATTGTGCAATTACACCTCTTTGTTCCTTTTTTAGAAGCTTTCTCATACCGTTAGAGCTGATTATCTTTCCCGGTTTCCTTGCAATACCCCTTAATTCAAATTCCTTTCCTTCCATAGAATATTTCATGAAAAGTTCTTGAAAATTAAAAGCTATTGTACCCAAGGATTGTAGCCATTGGACTCCTAGTACAACATCAGCACCTCCCATTAGAATGGAAAGCATTGGGCTAGTCAATACATATTCTCCCATGGATAGCTTGATATTATGGAACTTTCCATAGCAATTGATTGTTCCTCCATTTGCAACCATCACTTGCACTTTGGTGTTGGATATAAGAAGCAATTCAATTCTTTTGCTACCTTACAATGAATAAAATTGTGGGTACTTCCTAAATCAATCAACACTATTACCTTTTTCTTCTTGATTTGTCCTTCTAACTTGATGATTTGGGGAGTGGTAATTCCTGCCAATGCATTACAAGATATGGTCGGATTCATTTCTTCTTTATCTAGGCTTTGTTCCTGGAGTATATCCTCTTCTTTTGACCTTTCTTGATCCTTTTCTTCTTCCTCTTCACAATCTATGTAGAATAATTTCTTCTCAACACACTTATGACCTTTAGTGTATTTGCTATCACAACTCTAACAAAGCCCTTTTGCTCTTTTTTCTTCCAATTTTTGTGGTGTCAACCTTATAGGTTGTGGAAGACTAGGGGCAACAACACTTCCATCTTTATAGTTGTGAGTGGTATGCTTCCTGGTTGCCATAATTTTGCTTTCCATTTTTCTTGCTAACCCGAATGCCTTCTCTAATGAATCATGTTCCCAAAGGCGAACATCATGTTGGATATTATCCTTTAAAGTACCTATGAACACATCAATCCTATGCTCCTCTGGAATATTTTTTACCCTTATGTTCAATTTTTGTAACTCCTCAATGTGCTCCATTATTAAACCCTTTTGTTTGAGACATCAATTGGCTAAAAAAAGTGTTGCTTTTTGTATCCTCATAATGTGCTGTCAATTCTTCCGTAAAAATTGGCCAAGTGATAATTTTTCTACGAGAGTAAAGCCATTGATACCATACAAACTGATTTGGTTCCAAATATAAAGTTTCAATATGTACCTTTTGTGTGTTTCGCACATTATTGAGATCGAAAAATTGTTCCATCTATAATATCCATGTTGTGGGATCCTTGCCATCAAACTTCCTCATATCGATTTTTGGAATATGGTGGGTCTTCAATCCAACATTAGAGTCTATGGAATCATGATTAACATTTCTTTTGTTCTCATCATGAGTTTCCTTTACTACCCTTTCAGCAATAGTGACCATTTCTTGTAGCAACTTATTCATATTTATCTTCAATTCTTCCATCTTATCATCCATGCCATCAATTTTAGCGTCCATTCCATTCATCTTAGCTTCCATGCCATCCATCTTAACTTCTACGCCCTTCTTTAAATAATCCATCTTAGCTTCTACACCTTTCTTTAAACCATCCATCTTAGCTTCTACATATTTCCTTAAACCATCCATCTTAGATTCTGTTGTTTTTTGTGCAAGTGACACTTGTTGCACTTGGTCTCGTAATTTTGATATATCATGTTGCATTTCTTCCTCTTCTTCATGAGTCATGCTAGAGATTTTAGGTTGCTTACTAGGTGTTTGCATTTTCTTTCCTTGAGGCATCAAATACTGATTCAAACTAATTTTTCAAACTAAGCTTACGCAAAAATTAAAAAAAAAACTACACACCTTTTTTCACTTTGTAGAAGCTTGATATTGAATTTGATGTATCTCTGCAATTTTGGATCATCCAGTTCTGAAATTGTGACCTATAGTAGCCCTCTATGCCCTCTTACCAATGCCACTAGTCTGATCCAAATTGGATTCTCCAAGGAAGAGTTATGCACAATCTCCGAAGATGACCTAATTATAGACTAGTTCAGTAGAGCGAACTTGTATGACGTGCCACGAGTCATTGTTTTGACCTTTGGCTTTGAAAAATATATACAAGAAACTACAGTCCGTCCTCTTTCTATACCTTCTTACAAAATTTCAATCCGATGCTCAGAGCGAAAGTTATGACGATTTTCCCCAGGTCACTTGTTTGGAATGTAATTCAGGAGTCTGAAAAAAAGACCAACTTCCTTAGATCATATCTCCGCAAATATAGAGGGAGAAGCTTGGCAATTTAGATCCAAGATTCAGCACAATCTTTTCTCAAATGGGTTTTTTTTTAGCTTCTGAAACATCACAAAAAAAAAAGTTATAGTTAAAATTCCACGATGACCTGTTTGGAGCAGCGAAACCCTAGAATCCAAAGCTCCGATACCAAATGTTAGGAAACCAGCTCACAAAAAGATAGAAAAAGGAGATCAACACCTTATAATTCAGCCTCTTCGAGGGGGAACCTCCTTTACATTACATAAATGAACAATTCTTGGATTATTCAAATGACAAAACCTCCTTTCTATATATAGGAGTCTAAGGAGTCACAATATAACCCAGCCAACCTAACAATAATAATATAAAGCCACAAAAATAACAATAGAGGGATTCTATGGGGCACAGTAATAACAATATGGAGACAATAGGGGCACAAAAATATTAATAAGGGATACAACTACAATAGTAATGGGGTAATCACTAGTATTATAGGGACCCATCAGTATGTCAACAAAGATGTGAAGCAACTTTGTATTGATGCAAGTATATAGCTACAACACATAGTGCCATATACACCACACCAGAATGGTGTCACAGAGAGGAAAAACTGGCCATTAAAAGAGATGACCAATTGTATGCTACAATCCAAATCATTAGCTCCTAAGCTATGGGCTGAAGCTATTAATTGTGCATCATACATTCAGAACCACATTCCTCACAAAGCACTCAAAGGCACCACTCCATTTGAATGTTGGACCGGTAAGAAACCGAAAGTGTCGCACTTTCGCATTTTTGGTTCACGAGCATGGGCTCACATTCCGACAGATAAGAGGAAGGCTTTGGAGCCTCAAAGTGTTGAATGTATCTTTGTTGGATATCCTAACAGTGTCAAAGGATATATATTTCTATACTCTCACACTGAAAAGTTCCTTGTAGCTTGAAGTGTGAAGTTTGAAGAAGAATCACTACATGATTTTTCAACAGACCCTGCCGAGGAACCGCTTGTTGCCACTGATGAGTAGGAGTCTAAAACTTCTTCGAGAACTTCAGAGAAACCATCATAGAAGCCTCTTGGGTTTGATTCATAGGATGAGGAGTAGGTCATGGCTGCTCCAACTCAGCTGCCAACTTGGGCAGAGAAAACCTTGCAAGATGCGGGTGAACTAGTCGGTGATCCTGCAGATGTGAGAAGGACTAGATCACAGTTTTTTGGAGCTCCTCAAGGCCTGGATACCACCAAACCATTTCTTCCCATACATTGATATATGAGACTTGGCTCAAATCTACAGTCGCAATTTGAGGCTATTGGAAACCCACTTTGGGAGGTTTCCATGGATGAAGAGTACTCTGCTTTCATGGAAAACAACACATGGGACTTGGTTCCACTTCCGAAAGGAAGAAAACTTTTCTGATGTTGATGGATCTATCGAACAAATATTGCTGCAGATAGTGAGATCAGAAATTATAAAGCTCAATTTTTTGCAAAAGGATACTCATAGGTACATGGCATAGACTACAAAGAGACAGTTGCACATATTGCAAAAATGGACTCCATTCGACTAGTTTTAGCCATTGCTGCTTCTCGAAGATGGGAAGTTCATCACATGGATGTGAAGAGTGCATTTATTCATGGAGATATCAAGGAGGAGATATATATGGAGCATCCACAAGGATACATTCAGAAATCTTCCCTCGTTTTCAGATTAAAGAAATCTTTATATGGCCTAAAACAGGCTCCCAGAGCTTGGTATGCACAGATGGATTCTTTCCTATTTTCCATTAGATTCATTCGATGCAAATCTGATCCAAATGTTTATTTTTTGCAACATGATGATTCATTTTTGTAGATAGTACTTTATTTAAATGATTTAATGACGACAGGGAACCTTACTTCAGCTATTTATTTAGCAAAATCAGCGTTGCACGATCAATTTTTCATGACAGATTTGGGACTGTTGCACTACTTTCTTGGTCTTGAATTTTCTCATTCTACTTCAAGAATCAAGATGGCACAATCTAAGTATGCATCAGATCTATTTTTCTTCTTTTAGATGACAGAATGCAAGCCAACAACATCTCCCTTTCTTTCGGGGATCAAATTTGAGGATGTGGGTATTACACCTTTGGTGGACAGTACACTGTATCAACAATTGGTTGGGAGTTTGTTGTATCTTACTCACACCCGACCTAATATATATTTTGTAGTAGGAGTTATCTCGAAATATATGCAGGAGCCCCATAAGCTTCACTGGAAAGCTGCAAAGAGAATCCTTAGATATGTGAAAGGTACTTCCAGTTTTGGTATCCTTTATGCTACAGATTGCCTACTTTCACTGATTGAGTACACATATTTTGATTCGGCTAACGATGGTAGTGACCATAATTCCACCTCCACCTATGTTTGTAGCTTTGGTTCAAGGCCTTTTTTCTAGTCTAGCAAGAAGTAATCCACGATCTCTTTATCTACAACTGAGGAAAAGTATAGAGGTGCAGTGAATGTAGCTACACATTCTATTTGGTTGCAGGGGCTTCTCTCCGAGTTTGGTATTCAGTATCCACTTTCAACTGTCATATTTTTTGACAATCAGGGGTCCATTCAGATATTTATTAATCCAGTTCATAGTTAGAGGACCAAGCACATCAAGATTCACATGTATTACATCCGTGAGCTGATCCATGACCGAGTCATATCACTGGAGTACTGCCCCACTGAGCAGCAGGTTGTAGACATCTTGACCAAGTCTTTCACTGAAAAAAAAAATTTAGAACTGAGAGCCATGCTTGGAGTGGTGGAGATATCTAAGTAGGCCCTTCTAGCCACTTAGCCCTTTTTTCCTCTCTTTTTTGTTGTTGTTGGGGGGGGGGGGGGGGCGTTCCCACGAGGTTTTCCCTCTTTCTTCATTTTATGAGGATCTTTTATTTATTGTACCTAAGTACCTACCATGGCATCTTGGCTGGGACTCAATTTAGATAAGTGAGTTACGAAGAAGGGGGGGTGTTGGAATATAATCCTAACATCTGCATTTACTTTTTAGCCTAAGTATCCTTGATCTAGCCACATGCACCAAAAATCATGTCAACACTTGGTTTTTGGTAAACTAGCTTAGTGGACCAACTTTCCCTTTTTTTTTCCTTTAAAGGCTTAATATTATGGAAATATTGGTCCAACCACTTTCCTAAACCATTTAGACATCTAAGTGCATGTTCACACCTAACCACACCTCATCCACTTGATTTATTTGAGGATTGGCGCCCCACATGAAGATTCCCCCTTAAATCAAAGGATTTGGTCCCGCAAACCATTTTAGCATGTTTTAAAGTTGCCTTCCTTGGGAAATGCACCCCTCTCATGCTTTCCTCATGGTTGATAGTTGGCATAGGTTGTCTTGAGTCATTGTTTCTATTTTAGGCCTCCCTTTAGCTTTTCTTAGCCTTTTCTAGAATTTTACTAGTTTTTTCCTAGTTTTCTAGATTCGGAAATTTCTATATAACCAACTCCCTTTGGGATTAGAGGTTTGGTTGCTCATGTATTACTATTGTTCAATTAATTTAATATATTGATTTTATGGAGCAAATTCTTTCTCTCCTCTCTTGAATATCAGCAAATTACTTGTGTTTAATTTAACTAGAATTCTAGATCTATCGAAGTTTCTGTAGGAATTCTACACATACATCTTAGTCACCAAACAATTGAATTAAAATCCAATGCCAACTAAAAGGGATTGTGAGAATAGAATGAAAGAGAAAAATTATTTATAAAGAATAGGTGTTAAGAATAAAATTATAGATGTTCGAGAGTAAATTTTCAATATATACCTATTTCCCAAGTAATCTAGTCCCACAAGAAATAATATCTTTTCACTTGCCCCCAACAAATGTTTAATAAATGAGAAAATTAAAACCATTTGGGAATAGCATTGAAAGGTGTGTGATAAGGCTTATCTATTGTTAAATATAACCCCAAATTTTTACTAGTGAGTTTAGTTTTGAAGCTTTGTTTGGTTTCACAACAAGTTGCATTTAACAAGTGAAGCATTTTCAAGACCTTTTTCAAATTTACTTCTTCTTAGAAGTAATTTTTTATTTCTTCAGAAGACTATATGTTATGAAACTAGCTCACAAAAAGATAGAAAAGATAGATCAATGACTTAGAAATCAGCCTCTTCGAGGGGGCAACCTCCTTTACATTACATAAATGAAAAAACCTCCTTTCAATATATAGGAGCCTAAGGGGTCACAATATAATAAAATTTGACATAACAATAATAATATAAAGGAACACAAATAAAAATAGTGGGCTTCTATGGGGCACAATAATAATAATATCGGGACAATAAGGGCACAACAATAATAATAAGGGCTACATTAACAATAGTAATGGGGGAATCAATAGTATTATAGTGACCTAACATGCCCCTATCCTTCAAAAAAGTGTTTTCCTCAACACTTGAGTAGTTCTAGATGCTCCTGTATAAAATTCTCATCACCCCATGTGGAATCTTCAGCGGGTAAGTTCTTCCACTTGATGAGATACATTGAAATTGATCAATTTCGTAGCAGTCAAGTTCTTGTTTATGTGACTGCGTCAGGATCCAATATGAATTTTCATTCCTCATCAGGTTCTGGCAATATTGTTTGAACTAGGAGCTTGTCGCCTATAACCTTCTCTAAGCATGAAACATGGAAAACTTGGTGCACTCAGGACGCTGCAGGAAGCTCTAGTTTGTATGCCATAGTACCTATCTTTTGCACCACCTTGTATGGACCATAATACTTTGGTGATAATTTATTATCCTTGTTAGCTTGTTTGAGGAACATTTATTTATATGGTTGTAGCCATAGGAATACCTAATCACCTACATCAAAACTTCTTTCGATGCGATGTTCATCTTCATGTTGTTTCATTCTATTCTGCGCCAAAGTGAGGTTATCCTTGAGAGTTGGAGAACTTGTTATTGATGCTCAATGTGATCTTCCACTGCTTGAACCTTAGAATTTTCTCTTAAATATGATGTGATAGATAGTGGATGATATCCATAAAGTGTCATAAATGGGGTCATTTTTGTTGTTGTATGGAAGGAAGTGTTATACCACCATTCAGCCAGAGGCAACCATTTGACCCATTATATCTATTTATCAGATACAAAGCAACGAAGATATCCTTCCAAACATTTGTTTAGTATCTCAATTTTCCAATCAGATTGAGGATGATGAGATGAGCCATGAGATAACTAAGTACCAAGACCAAAAAAATAATTTTGTCGAGAAATTTCTAGTGAAAATTGGATCGCTGTCACTTACAATAATCTTTGAGTTTCCATGTAGCTTTTAAATTGTTTCTATAAACGCAATAGAAAATGTACTCACTTTAAATGGATGGCATAATGCACAAAAGTGTGCATACTTGGTAAGCTTGTCAACTGCCACCAGGTTAACTCTCTTTCCTTCAGACTTGGGCAAACCTGTGATAAAATCCATTGAAACCTCCTCCCAACGTTGGCTTGGAATGGATAAAGGTTGTAATAGACCTGGGGTCCTAATTGTTTCAACTTTATTTTGTTGGCAAACCAAAGATTCCACCACAAAAATTTGAATATCTGATTTAAGGCCATACCAAAAAAATTCCTTCTTAACCTTATGGTAATTTTTTAGAAATCTTGAGGCCCTCCTAAGGGGGAGGTGTTGCAAAATGTGCAACAAGAAATGTTAAATTTAGAATGTGCTAAAAATAGACTTGCTAAAAATAGCATGTATAAAAATAGAATGTCTAAAAATAGTAGTTTGGCCAGTGAGGTCATTGGCCACATTGGGTGAGAGGTGAAACTGAAAAATAGAAAGTTCTAAAAATAGCATTTCTGGGTCCCTTCCTATTTGTAGCAGTCCCTACTCTATCTATAGGAAGTAAAATTAATTTTGGTCTTAATAGCAGTTGGAAATATTAATTAATTAATTCAGTTGAGTTAATTAGTTAAGGAAATTCAAATTTGAAGTCTTTGTGAGCATGCACATGAGTTGTCCCATTGATTGGGGAATTTATCCTTAATTTCCTCCAATGATTGAGGGAATAAGTATGAGTTCTATAATGAGAGACTCAGTTCACTTAGTTCTAACTAGACAAGTCTAGTTAGATTATTTTAACAAGTTGTTAAAATAATAAAATATTGTTTGTTAATGCTTGCATGCATGTGACAACTATTTTTTAGATAACTAAGAATTCACTCATGGATAACTATTGCATGTCAGTTATCTCAGAGACCTAGTTGAGATCAGATGTGGGACAGTGTACTATCAAATGCTAGGATATTTCTAGTAAGTATTCATTGCATGAGGAAGGAATCTATTTTCTTCTATGACTACGTAGTTGGACCTGAGGTGATAGCACGTATTATCAGGCCAAATTACAACCTATATAATGAGGCCTAGGTAGTGGATGATTTTCATCCTCTGATTGAAAATCATCAGAGTACAGAGAGAGTAGGATAGCTATTGACTTGATTCTTTTTGTATGTTGAAGAGGATTTCCACTTGATTGATAATACATGGTTGGGGATTTATGCTAGTGCTTTCCCCTGGATATATCTTGTGTTATGTGTGATGATTCATGCTTATCAGTTATATGTGTTATTATTGATGTTGCTCATGGTTGATTAAGCTTTCGCTAAATTGTTTGTAGAAGTAGATCAAGTGTTTTGCTTTACTACATTGCATTACCAGGTGATCTATAAGTGAGAAATTTCTACATGGTATTAGAGCTAGTTGATTTGTACAAAAAGTTCTACATGGTATCATAGCTAGCTGATTTGTAGAACAATTCTACAAAATTCTACATGGTATCAGAGCACAGGTGATCAAGGAGAGAATATAATACTGAGAGGATATTTCAAAGTTTTGAGTTTTAGGCCAAGATTTTGCAGAGCAGATCTGAAAGTTTTTGTAAAAAAATTTCAGAAATAAATAGCAGATTTTAATTCCTCATGGAAAAATATCGCTATTTAAAATTAGCTATTTTTCCAAAAAATTTCGTGGCGACAGGAAAGTGGAAATAGATTGGTGTGCTAGCCATGAACTTGTATGCACTTGAGGTACAAGATGCATGGAAAACTTTTAGGAGCAAGGAAAAGGTTAGATACTTGGTGGTTGAGAGGGAGAGTAAATTACCTCTCAACATGCAGCCCCAGAAGAAGTCTCAGACAATTGTGGAGGAGCCACAATTGGGGAAGCAGCTTCAGGAGGTTGTGGAGAAGCCACAATTAGAGAAGCTGAGTGGAGATTGAGTAGAGACATCTACTCATGCAGAGACCTCTGGTAGGGGGAAACTTCGAGCTAGGTGGACTAAGAAATCACATGATGCCATACCTCCAGGTAGCAGGTAGGGTGATGTGGATTGATTGTCCCAAGGAGGAGGGGCAGGATCTTTGAGGTACCCAACCTCTTCAATGAGACCTTGCTATAGGAGCCTCGATGTGGAGTAGCAAGAATTGACTGATTCAGTAGAGATAGATGTGGATGGAGCGGCAAAGAGAGCGACAGTGCAGGGAGTCCCAGGACAGTGCATAGCTAGCAAGCTACAGCAATGCGAGAGGCACAAGTGTTGCTAGGTGGCACCGAGAGGTGTGCAATGGTGCGAGATGCATGGAGATGTTGCAGCAACGTAAATGTCATAGATGGAGCACTTCTCAACAGCAGGTAGAGCTTCAGCATCAGAGTATGTTCCTAGCCCAGTAGAGTGGTTAATTGCGAGTGTTTTTGTTCCAAGTGTTGTTGGAGCAAGTGGACCAGGTAGATGTGTTGCATGCAGAACATTCCAGAGTTACAGGATTGGGTTTGAGAGAAAGCCTTTCTTGTTAAGAGAGAGTATTGAAAAATTTGCAACAAGAAATGTTAAATATAAAATGTGCTAAAATAGACTTGCTAAAAATAGCATGTCTAAAAATAGCAGTTTGGCCAGTGAGGTCATTGGCCACATTGTGTGAGAGGTGAAACTGCTAAAAATAGAAAGCTCTAAAAATAGCATTTCTGGGTCCCTTCCTATTTATAGCAGTCCCTAGTCTATCTATAGGAAGTAAAATTAATTTTGGTCTTAACAGCAGTTGGAAATATTAATTAATTAATTCAGTTGAGGTAATCAGTTAAGGAAATTCAAATTTGAAGTCTTTGTGAGCATGCACATGAGTTGTCCCACTGATTGAGGAATTTATCCTTAATTTCCTCCATTGACTGAGGGAATAAGTATGAGTTATATAGTGAGAGAATCAGTTGACTTAGTTCTAACTAGTCAAGTTGAGTTACATTATTTTAACAAGTTGTTAAAATAATAAAATATAGTTTGTTAATGCTTGCATGCATGTGACAACTATTTTTTAGATAACTGAGAATTCACTAATGGATAATTGTTGCATGTCGGTTCTCTCAGAGACCTAGTTGAGATTAGATGTGGGACAGTGTACTATAAAATGCTAGGATATTTCTAGTAAGTATTCCTTGCATGAGGAAGGAATCTATCTTCTTCTATGACTACGTAGTTGGACCTAAGGTGACAACAGGTATGATCAGGCCAACTTACAGCCTATATAATGAGGCTCAGGTAGTCCATGAATTTCATCTTCTAATTGAAGATTATCATAGTACAGAGAGAGCAGGATAGCTATTGAGCTGATTCTTTATGTATGTTGAAGAGGATTTCCACTTGATTGATAATACATGGTTGGGGTTTTATGCCGGTGCTTTCCCCTGGATATATCTTGTGTTATGTGTGATGATTTCTTCTTATCAGTTATATGTGTTATTATTGATGTTGCTCACTGTTGATTAAGCTTCCGCTAAATTGTTTGTAGAAGTAGATCAAGTATTTTTCTTTAGTACATTACATTTCCAGGTGATCTACAGGTGGGAAATTTCTACATGGTATTAGAGCTAGCTAATTTGTAGAAAAAGTTCTACATGGTATCAAAGCTAACTAATTTGTAGAAAAATTCTACAAAATTCTACATGGTATCAGAGCATAGGTGATCAAGGAGAGAATGTTGGGAGTACTACACACCTACATGCGAACACTTAGTTAGAGCATGGGACTACATGCAAGATTCCTTCTACATGATTTACTCCCTGATTTGTTCCTTCTTTAACTCTGAATCTGGTTAGTTCTTCTACATGATTTACTCCCTGACTTGCTCCTTCTTTAACTCCGCAACTGGTTAGTTCTTCTGCATGATTTACTCCCCGATTTGCTCCTTCTTTCACTCCGCAACCAGCTAGTTCTCTCCAGAACTTGTTGTAGGTGTTTATTCTTCTCATTGATCACCACTATGGTGCATTACCTTAGGATCTTCACCCAGTAATGCTATATCATGAGCATTGTAACCTATTTTCTAATGAATCATTCTTTTGTTCTTTCAATTTTCTTTTAGTGTTTTTCTTTGCAAAGCTGTGTGTTCAACCTTTACTAGCTAGATTCATCTATGTAGGTTTTCTAACACATTTACATGGTATCAGAGCTTGGACCCAGGTTCTATTCCCCTAAGTTGCATTTGAGGGGGGGTGTTGGAAGAATCACCGCACCCCTATAGAATCTGTAATTTCCACCCTGGGGATCCTAGTTACTGGTTTGTAACGTTTACCAAAACCTGTGGGTTTTGGTGTAATGGCAAACCTCCACAGAGAATAGTATACTAAGAGGAGATTCCAAAGTTTTGAGTTTTGGGCCAAGGGTTTGCAGAGAATATCTGAAAATTTTTGTACAAAATTTTCAGAAATAAATAGCAGATTTGGATTCCTTGCTGAAAAATACCCAAAATAAATAAAAAAAAATTGCTGAATCGAACTTTGGATGAGGAAGATATCGCTGATTTAAAATCAGCTCTTTTTCCAAAAAAATTTGTGACGGCGGGAAAGAGGAAAAGCTATTGGTGTGCTAGCCAAGAACTTGTATGCACTTGATGTATAAGATGCATGCAAAGCTTTGAGGAGCAAGTCAAAGGTTAGATACTTGGTAGTTGAGAGGGAGAGTAAATTACCTCTCAACATGCAGCTCCAGAAGAAGTCTCAGACAATTGTGGAGGAGCCACAATTGGGGAATCAGCTTTAGGAGGTTGTGGAGAAGCCACAATTAGAGAGGCTGAGAGGAGATCAAGTAGAGACATCTACTTATGTAGAGACCTCCAGTAGGGGGAAACTTCAGTCCAGGTGGGCTGAGGGATGACATGAAGCCATACCTCCAGGTAGGAGGTGGGGCGATGTGGAGTGATCATCCCAATGAGGAGGGGAAGGATCTTTGAGGTACCCAACCTCTTCGATGAGACCTTTGCTACGGGAGCGCCGATGTGGAGTAGCAGGAACTGATTAATTGGGTAGAGATATATGTGGATGGAGCGGTAGAGAGAGCGATAGTACAGGGAATCCCAAGACAGCGCATAGCTAGCAGGCTGTAGCAATGCAAGAGGCACGATAGTTTTGCACAGTGCAATGTGGCACAGAGAGGTGTGCAATGGTCTGAGATGCATGGAGATGTTGTAGTAGTGCAGATGTCAAAGAGGGAGCACTTGTCAGCAACATGTAGAGCTTCAACATCAGAGTATGTTCCTAGCCCAACAGAGTGGTCAGTTGGGAGTGTTTTTGTTCCAAGTGTTGTTGGAGCAAGTGGACAGGGTAGATGTGTTGCATGCAGAACATTCCAGACTTATAGGATCGAGTTGAAGAGAAAGCCTTTCTTATTGAGAGGGAGTGTTGAAAAATGTGCAACAAGAAATGTTAAATTTAGAATGTGCTAAAAATAGACCTACTAAAAATAGCATGTCTAAAAATAGCATGTCTAAAAATAGCAGTTTGGCCAGTGAGGTCATTGGCCACATTGGGTGAGAGGTGAAACTACTAAAAATAGAAAGTTCTAAAAATAGCATTTCTGGGTCCCTTCCTATTTATAGCAGTCCCTTGTCTATCTATAGGAAGTAAAATTAATTTTGGTCTTAACAACAGTTGGAAATATTAATTAATTAATTCAGTTGAGTTAATTAGTTAAGGAAATTCGAATTTGAAGTCTTTGTGAGCATGCACATGAGTTGTCCCACTGATTGAGGAATTTATCCTTAACTTCCTCTACTGATTGAGGGAATATGTATGAGTTCTATAATGAGAGAATCAGTTGACTTAGTTCTAACTAGTCAAGTCAAGTTAGATTATTTTAACAAGTTGTTAAAATAATCAAATATAGTTTGTTAATGCTTGCATGCATGTGACAACTATTTTTTAGATAACTGAAAATTCACTCATGGATAGTTGTTGCATGTCAGTTCTGTCAGAGACCCAGTTGAGATCAGAAGTGGGACAATGTACTATCAGATGTTAGGATATTTCTAGTAAGTATTCCTTGCATGAGGAAGGAATATATTTTCTTCTATGACTACGTAGTTGGCCCTGAGGTGACAACAGGTATGATCAGGCCAACTTACAACCTATATAATGAGGCATAGGTAGTCCATGATTTTCATCTTCTGATTGAAAATCATCAAAGTACAGAGAGAGCAGGATAGCTATTGAGCTGATTCTTTTTGTATGTTGAAGAGGATTTCCACTTGATTGATAATACATGGTTGGGGTTTTATGATGGTGCTTTCCCCTGGATATATCTTGTGTTATGTGTGATGATTCCTTCTTATCAGTTATATGTGTTCTTATTGATGTTGCTCATGGTTGATTAAGCTTCCGCTAAATTGTTTGTAGAAGTAGATCAAGTGTTTTGCTTTAGTACATTGCATTACCAGGTGATCTACAGGTGGGAAATTTCTACATGGTATTAGAGCTAGCTGATTTGTAGAAAAAGTTCTACATGGTATCAGAGCTACCTGATTTGTAGAAATATTCTACAAAATTCTACAAGAGGTGTGCAATTCCATAAGAATATTTTGTTTGAGTTGGAAATTCTTACATAAGTATAACCAATATTTTTACCATAACAAATCACTTTTCCAGCTAAATGTATCAGATGTACTGGGATCTTGTTGTAACATTTGAATGAATGTCAGCACTTCTTCATCATTATTTCATTCATCCCTTGCTTCATTTATCCAATCTGGGTGGATAATAGAAATGGCACAAAGAAATGCTTCCACATCCTCATCCTTTCTTGAGAGTGCATCTGCCCCAAATTTTTTCTTCCATTTTTTGTAGATGATTTCAAAGTCATAACCCAACATCTTTGTGACCCATTTTCACTACTCTTCTAAAGATAATTTTTGTTCTAAAAATTATTTAAGACTATCATGATCCATTTTTACCATGAAGTGTCTTCCCATTAGGTAAGGTCACCATTTCTTAAGTGCATGTAGCATTGCCAACATTTCCTTCTCATAAATAGCTTTGTGTAAATACTTTCCTTTGATTAGACGACTTTCAAAAGAAATGGGTCTTCTGTCTTGCATTAAAACAACACCAATTCCATTTCCTGAGGCATCACATTCCACAATAAAGGTTTTTATGAAGTCTGGTGTAGCTAAGACCGATGCTTGCCACATTTCCTCTTTAAGATGTTCAAAGGCCTTCATTACTTCTGGAGTCCATGAAAATGCATCTTTTGTCAATAATGTTGTTAGAGGCGCTGCTATTCTCCCATAATTCTTAACAAACTTATGATAATACCTTATCAACCCTAGAAATCCTCGCAAATGCTTTTTGGATGTGGGGATTTTCCATTGCTTAATGGTTTTAATTTTGCTAGGATCTACCTTAATACCTTCATGACATACAATATGACCCAGATACTCCACCTCTTGTATTCCAAATAAACATTTGGAGATTTTTGCATATAATTGTTTCTCCACCAATAGTTTGAGCACCCTATCAACATCTTGAACATGATCCTTCCAAGACTTGACATAGATTAGTATATCATCAAAATATATTAACACAAATTTTCTAAGAAAGGGTTTGAAAATAGAATTCTCAAAACCTAAAATGTAGAAGGTGCATTGGTAAGGCCAAAATGCAAGACCAAAAATTCATAATGGCCCTCATGAGTTCTAAATGTTGTTTTCGGAATGTCTTTTGTCTTCATTTTGATTTGATGATATCCTGAACAGAGATCCAACTTAGTGAACTAAATTGATCCATGCAATTCATCCAATAATTCATCAAATGGTAGGAATGGGAAATTTATCTTTAATAGAGAGCTTTGTGAGCTCCCTATAATTTTGACACATCCGACATGGTCCATCCTTCTTGTGAACCGATACTACTGGAGCAAAGAAAGAACTTTGGCTAGCTTGAATTATAGCAGCCTCTAGCATTTCTGCAACCATACGTTAAATTTCACTCTTTTGGGCATAGGGATATTTGTAAGGCCTGATGTTTGGAGGAATAGTTCTTGGAATCAAATGAATATCATGATCATGATCACAAATAGGTGGGATGCCTTTGGGAGTCTCAGATACCTTGGAATTATTGTCCAAGACTTTTTGGAGATCTCGAGAAATAGACGATTTCAATGTGGGAACCTCTAGTGAACATAATTATGCAATTATGCCACATTGTTCTTTCTTTATAAGCTTTGTCATTTCGTTAGAGCTGATTATGTTTCCTGGATTCCTTAATTCAAATTCGTTTCCTTCTGAAGAAAATTTCATGAAAAGTTCTTGAAAATTAAAAGCTATTGTACCCAAGTATTGTAGCCATTAGACTCCTAGTACAACATCAGCACCACCCATTGGAATGGAAAGCATTGGGCTATTCAATACATATTCTCCCATGGATAGCTTGATATTATGGCACTTTCGAGAGCAAATTATGGTTCCTCCACTTGCAACCATCACTTGACACTCTGGTGCTAGATATAGGAAGCAATTCAATTCCTTGGCTATCTTACAATGAATAGAATTATGGGTACTACCTAAATCAATCAACACTATTACCTTTTTCTTCTTGATATGTCCTTCTATCTTGATAGTTTGAGGAGTGGTAATTCCAGCCAATGCATTACAAGATCTGGTCAAATTCATTTCTTCTTTCTCTAAGGTTTGTTCCTAGTGTATGTCCTCTTCTTTTGGTGTTTCTTGTTCTGTTTCTTCCTCCTCTTCACAATCTATGTAAAATAATTTATTCTCAACACACTTGTGACCTTTAGTGTCATTTTTTTCACAATTGTAACAAAGCCCTTTTTCTCTTTTTTCTTCCAATTGTTGTGGTGTCAACCTTGTAGGTTTTGGAAGGCTAGGAGAAACAACACTTCCATATTTATAATTGTGAGTGGTGGGCTTCCTTGTTGTCATAATTTTTCTTTCCATTTTTCTTGCCAACCTTAATTCCTTCTCCAATTAGTCATCTTCCCAAAGGAAAACCTCATGTTGGATGTTATCCTTTAGTGTTCCTATGAACACATGAATCTTATGCTCCTCTAGAATATCTTTTACCCTTATATTAAATTTTTGGAAGTCCTTAATGTGCTCCATCATTGAACCCTTTTGTTTGAGATTTAACAATTGGCTAAAAAAGGTGTTGCTTTTTGTATCCTCATAATGTGATATAATTTCATCTGTAAAAATTGCCCAAGTGACAATTTGTTTATGAGAGCAAAGTCATTGATACCATACAAACTGATTTGGTTCCAAATATAAAGTTGCAATGGGTAGCTTTTGTGTGTTTTGCACATTATGGAGATCAGAATATTGCTCCATCTGTAGTATCCATGTTATGGGATCCTTGCCATAAAACTTCCTCATATCAATCTTTGGAACATGGTGAGTCTTCAATCCAATGTTAGAGTCTATGAAATCGTGATTGACATTTATTTTGGTCTCATCGTGAGTTTCCTTTACTACCCTTTCACCATTAGTAAGCATTTCTTGTAGAAACTTGGTCAAATCTATTTTCAAAACTTCCATCTTAGTTTCCACGCTATCCATCTTAGCTTCCATGTCATTCATCTTAGATTATACATCTTTCTTTAAATCATCCATCTTAGCTTCCACGCTCTTTTTTAAACCATCCATCTTAGCTTCTGTTACTTTTTGTGGGAGTGAAATTTGTCGCACTTGGTCTAATAATTTTGATATATCATGTTGTATTTCTTCCTCCTCTTCATGAGTCATGTTAGAGCTTTCAGGTTGCTTACTAGGTGTTTCCATTTTCTTTCTTCGGGGCATCAATTAATGATCATTATTCTTCACTATGCCCTTTGAATTATTTCAAACTAATTTTTCAAACCAAACTTATGAAAAATTTTAAAAAAACTATACACCTTTTATTTCACTTTGTAGGAGATCGATATTGAATTTGAGGTATCTCTGAAATTTCGAATATCCCATGTATGAAATTGCGAGTTGTGGTGGCCCTCTGAGTCCTATTTCCAATGCCACCAGTCTTATTGAAATTGGATTCTCCAAGAAAGAGTTATGCTCAATATCCGAAGATAACCTAATTGTACACATTTTCAGTAAGGGAACTTGTACGAAGTTCCACGTGTCACAGTTTCAACCTTCAGACCTGAAAACGATACAAACAAAAATAAAGTATGTTCTATTTTTGTAACTTCTTACAAAATTTCAATCTGATACTCAAAGAGAAATTTATGACAATTTTCCCAAGGTCACATGTTTAGGATGTAATTCGGGAGCCTGTAAAATCCCTAACTAAGTTGGATCATATATCTGAAAATATAGCGAGACAAGATATGAAATTTGGACCCAAGATTCAACAAGATTTCAGCTCAAATGGGTTTTAATTTCAAAGTCTCAGCCTTCATAGAAAAAACTTTATAGCGAAAATTCTATGATGACCTGTTTGAGGTGTAATTATGGAGCTTGAAAAAACCCTCACTTCCTCATATCATATCTCCGAAAATATAGTGAGACAAGATCTAAAATTTGGACCTGGGGTTTAGAACGATTTCAACTCAATTTTTATTTTATTTTTTGGCTTCTAAGACTTTGTAGAGAAAATGTTATAGTGAAAATTCCATGATGACCTTTTTGGAGCAGTGAAACCCTAGAATCTAAAGCTCTGATACCAAATGTTATGAAACCAGCTCACAAAAAGATAGAAAGGATAGATCAACGACTTAGAAATTAGCCTCTTCGAGGGGAAACCTCCCTTACATTACACAAATGAACAATTCTTGGATGATACAAAATGACAAAGCCTCATTTCTATATATAGGAGTCTAAGGGGTCACAATATAATCAAAGCCAACATAATAATAATAATATAAGAGAACAAAAATAACATTAGTGGGCTTCTATGGGGAACAATAATAACAATATGGGGACAATAAAGGGGCACAAAAATAACAATAAGGGGTACAATGACAATAGTAATGGGGGAATCAATAGTATTATAGGGACCTAACACTATATAAATCCCAAATTAAAAGTGATTCCTACTGTAACAAGGATGATATTATATTTTTTTTCATATATCTCATTTACCAAACATCTCAATTATTTAAATCCAATGTCAATTATTTAAAGCTACAAATTTGTATAATAATTTTCAAGGTTGTTGAACTAAAGACTAATAGAAATTAAGTTTAAATTCTTATATAGGAAACCTCTAAATATATATTTCAGAGAGAATTATTACTTAAATAACTTAATGATATGGTGAATCTTTTGAATTTTAGAGAAAGGGAGATTCTTGAAAGATCAAGATAGTGATTAACAAATTGAAGGAACAAGTTTATTTCATGAGAGAATCAAAAATCTATATCTATAATTTATGAAAATTTAATTTACTATAAGATCAAATATAACTAAAAAACTATACAATACATATATACGCACTCCATGATACAATAAGGAACTTGTAAAACTAATATTAAGTATGCTAATATTTGAAAGCCTACTATACAAAATAAAATTAGTTGGAAAAGTTCTTCTTCATTAGAATCACCATACCATTTAGTGTTCCAAAATGTGTTATTAAAATTACCATAAAACAATAGTAAGAAGAAATTTCTTAAACGAAGAACCTATCATAACTAAAAATAATTTCATAATTACAAATAAGAAGTGGAAGAAATGTGGGATGAGAAGTATGAGAAGGACAACGAAATTGTTGATAAGGAAACAAAAAGAAATCAAGAGATAGACGTTTCAGTATATTTAGAGAACAAGAACTATGCTTCAATGTCTTATCAACAATGAATTTAGATTTTTATCATTTGTGGTGAAAAGGGGCCCAAACTATTTGAGTGTTTTTTTGGGAAAGCATACATGGAAATTTTAGCACAACAATCAAGTAGGGCATAAGCAGGGGTAAGACGATTTAAAAAACTATATGTTTCTACAAGGAAACTTTTTTATGCATGTGCAAAGATGGATATCCAATGTCTTTTATGTTTTCAATTATTTCATCAAATCTTGAAAAAGTTTGAAATAATGAACCCTTTTTCTAATTTTGAACCATATTTTTCAATATATTTAATGATTACATGTTGGGAAACAACTAGATGAATTTAATCGATATTAGATTGTCATGTTCTAGGAAGATTAACATTGTAAACATTTCTGGCATATCATCAATGCATGCATGCTAATTTGTTTCTTTTGCATTTATTATTTATGAATTTAATATTGATTAATCACATAATCCTTCCATGGATCGTTATAGTTATATCCAATAATACAATCTTTTTTGTGCAAAAACTTGTTCTCTTAAAAAAATTCTCATAACCTTCATGTGAGAATTGAAAGAATAAACATGTGAGGTTTTCATAGGTGGGCATCATCATTTAGGATTCAAGTAACCATTAAATGTTATATATGATGATGAATGTTACGAAAATTTAATGTTGTTATATATGTTTGACAAACAATGTCTTATCAGTTCATGCACATTGCAAGTAGGGATATTCTTGCTCCTAGATCTTGACAATTTTATCTCTTTTAACTCCCATAAGGATATCAAACATTAATCAAAATAATGTTTATAGGTTTTGGAGAACCCATGTGACAACCGTTTTTGGTAATACCTCTTGTAAATAAATTTCCATGAATTGTAATTCATAAAAATGATTTATGAAAATTATGTTCCAATGGTTTTCTTTTGGTTAAATCACATCCTTAGTTTTTGTGGGTTATCTTAAACCATTGAAATTTGAAGGTCGTTAATAATTTGCATGAATTCAAGTAGTTTCATTAAATTCCAATAAACCATGGCTCCATTTTTTTCTACTTTTCAATCACATTTCCTAATGTGTACAACATGGAGAAATTAATATCAAAAGTGAGACAATTTGAATTACCTGTATTTGCATGAATTTCTTGACTTGCATGATCTTCTTATTCTCTTAATGTCTCGTGTCTTTTTCTCATCCTTTCTCTATCATTTTCTTGCATTTCCTTTATTGATGGGAATTTATTTCCTTTTCTAGATCCAAATATCCAATTTTCCATGTTTTCTATGAATCCTTATGTAAATTTCATGCTATGATATTTCTCTATGAATGAATATTTCTAATTTTTTTTCTACATTCAAATTTAGAGACCAATTTCTTTTTCTTGGTTGAGATTAGGGGCTTGATTGATCCGTTGAGCCATAAGATTTTCCATAAATAACATTAATAAAAGTTTGTAGGCAGTTAGTGGTGGTAAGGTTTTTAATGGCTAGATTGAGTCATAGGTTCCAACGAGTCACTAGTCAACCACCTATGTGACTCAATCACAGATTTCTTTAACGCTCGATCAAGAAATTAAAGTTTTTAATCTAAGAACTCGATCAGGAAATTTAAATTTTGAATGTAATAGACCATTTGAGGTTCTCTATTGAGCTCCTAAGGTCCTAAAAATCACAGTTTCAGTACCCCTTCTGCAAATTTCTCTACAATCCCTTTTTGTACCCTAGAAAATTTAGGGTATAATTTGTTCTTAAGTCGTGGAGTTGATCATGTGGGGTTTATGAAGGAATCCACCATCCAATGGCATATGAATTAAAAACTTTCAAATTCATATGATAATTTTAATCTAATTTCTTTGAAACATAACATTTGAATTTTCTTTGGATAGTTTTCAACGGGTTGAATTAAAAATCATTAACATAAGATATAAACAAAAAAATAATTCAAAAGATACCACTATCTATGTTTATGTGTCATATTCAAAATATTTGAAAAAAAGCTTATGCGAGTGACATGTGTCTCAAAAATGCAATTGAGTTATTATTTCACCAACTTCGAAAAATAATAAAAAATATATTTTTTCATAAAAAATAAATTTTTAATATGAAAAACTTACCTCTCTCTGTAGATCATGCTCAGATATATATATGTACATATATTAAAAATCACACATTTATACTAACTTTTGTTACATGAACACACTCACACACCTCTTAAGATATGCTAAAATTTGCAAGGAAAAGTATTGCATTTAATGGAAAATTGAGAGATTATACGACACTATTTTTTTTGCAAAATATATCATTGAGACAACAACATAATTTTCAACATATTTTATTTTTACTCTGGATCAAAAGTCAAAATGCTTATATCAATTTTGAGGGCTGAAATTTGATAAAAAGAGGAAAAATATGAAATTTCGTTGCCACATTTGGCCCAAAAGTGTAACCCATTTTTCATGCATTCACCCATGATCCAATGAGATGTAGAGCCCCCACTCTATAGTCTAGTAGAAAAATAACTCACACAAATTTCCCAGTGCATTTTGAAGCCACAAAATCCTAGTGGCCCCTATGGTGATTTAAAATTGAACTTATGGCCACTCCTCGATTACCTCCATCTCTTGCAATTACTTCCATGGTCTCCCTAAGACCAAAATCTTCCAAATTACATAGATTTTGTACCAATAAGCATAATAATACTATTTTTTTAATCAAATTTACACATTCAATTACTTCCTAAGTCAAGTAATCCATGGGAACTTAGAGATACTAAATTTGTCTTAGGAGAACCCACCTTCAACAATACCAAGACCCTTAAATTTGTCCAAAAAATCATATTTTCTAAATCCACTCCTGTAGAGGCCTAATATGGTAAATAAAAAGTTCTCTAAAATCCAAGATAACAAACATTTATGTAACCACCTCTCATTTGCATCCAACTATTTTTGATAATTTATTGAGTCTTAATTTCTATAGGGCATCAGTGAAGAAACTTATTCTTTCCAAAACCGAGGTCTTCCCAATTGCATCATTTTGAAAACCAATCAAATTTACTCAATTGATTACTCTCTTAAGCAAGATAACCAAATCCAAATAGGGGCACTGAAATATCTGTTCAAGGATATCTCAACTTCCACAATACAAAGACCTTTAAATTCATCCAAGAAAATAGAAATTCTTAGTCCTCTCCATTAAAATCCTAAGATAAAAGAGAAGAAGTGCTCTATCAACCAATCGAGTACAAATTTTCCATCAAATATTTCATTGAAATTATTGACTAAATTAATCCTACCAAACATATTTTCCATGTTATGTCTTTTTACACGATAATAAACAACAATGAAAGACAAAACCTACTATTTTCTAAATTTAAAGGAGGGACCTATGTCAATTTAAGAAGCGCAAGCTTGAAATTAGTAATTTTACATATAATATCTTGTTTCCTCCCATTCTTACATTTTTTCATGTTCCTCTATTCAACTTTATCCAAAGCAAATGCCACTCTCTCATCTATGCAAATATTCTTGTGAACATTTCCATTCACACGTGGTAGACATATCTAATTATGAACTTACATCTCTCCCCAAAATGTTCTCAGATGCAAATTTCTCATTTCCTTTTAACTTGTTGTGGATCCAACACATCTTGTACCACATACGAGCTCCACTGCACCTAATAATTGAATTTGTCCCTCTCTACACTTGTCGATATCACAACATACACAAACATCACTTCTCATGGATATCTTCTACCACTACATTCCTCAAGCTCTAATTTTAATTGTGCACTTCCTTTTTTGTGTGTTTGCAACTTCCCTTTGCACATTATTTTTTAATTTTAGTTTCATATTTTATCGAAATGTGTGAAAGTTTTGAGTTACATTGTCTTAATATTCTTTGTGCCAGAGTCATGCCTTATTTTGATAATTCATCTACTAAAGCATTATTTTGTATCAAATCATGATGGAATTCTTAAGAAATGAATCTTTTAAATGAGCTTTGAATCCTCTTAAG
The DNA here is from genome assembly GCA_031772625.1 of Pinus tabuliformis. Taxonomy (NCBI): domain Eukaryota; kingdom Viridiplantae; phylum Streptophyta; class Pinopsida; order Pinales; family Pinaceae; genus Pinus; species Pinus tabuliformis. The sequence continues at coordinate 802,661,249 of CM062819.1, read as the reverse complement.
AATTTATTTAAATGCCTAAATTTTTGGGTAGAAACTCCTTGATTAAAATTTGAATGATTAATTATGAATCTCATATGTTTGAGAGATTTGAAATTTTCCTTTCATAGGTTAGCAATAGACCTTGAATAAAGGTGTATGCTTCTGCATGATTACTTCTTTAATGTGACAAGCCCCATGATTACTTCACTTCTATATCTTCATCGAGGCAGAGAACAACCTCTCCCACTCCTACATTCTCAAGTTCTCTATCAAAATTTTAATTAAGATTTATTAATTAAAAACCTTAAATTTTTTAATTTTTTAGTTCGTAATTATCAAATTTTAATTATAAAAATATTAATAAAATTTTATTTTTTTATTATTGAAATTATTGTTTTGAATGTAAAATTGGCTTTAATACTCTTAAATATCCTTATCACAACTTAATTTTAAAATGTTACTAATTGGTGTTTGAAATTCCATCAAATCCAAAATATCCTTATCAAAACTTAGTTTTATAGTGTTAATGTTATTAATTGGTATTTTCACTTCCATCAAATCCAAAATAATTCTCACCAAATTTCAAACAAAATATATAAATTCTATAGAAAATTTAAATAAAAACAATTTGAATAGTTACTCCATCTTAAGTCCTATAAATGTAACCTAAAATAACTAATAGATAATGAGAAAAAATATGTAAAAAATATGGATGAAGAAGTGTATTTCAAAGTAAGAACTGAGGGATAATTTTAAGAAGGATAAATATAAAGATAAGGATGTTTTAAAAACAAAGAATTGAGATAGAGAGAATCAATGCAGAAATTCATGTTGAGATATCATAAAATATTTTGTCTTTTCTTTATTTGGGGATCAATTATGCTTAATTTTCCATGATGGTACTTTTTTTCAATGATGTAATTTAAAATAAGTCATAATCTTAACCCCATTTCAAAAATTGGTGTTGCCAGTAGTACTACATTTTGAAATGGGGGACGATTTTGGTGTTTTGACTCAAAAGTATAGGTTTTTTGTGCCATAGTTATAATTTTCATGTCACAGTTATCATTAAGTTGGTAAATATGTCTCTCTGGTTTAGTAATGGATCTCCATGAGAAGCAAAAAATGTTGGCATTATGATGTATGTGTTGTACTTAACGGAAACCCACTTGTAGTAGAACAACTCTCTTGTATATGGTAACTAGATGAATCTACAAAAGAGATATCAAATGTGACATAATGCATCACAGGAGTATTTACAAGTGTGATGAAATGCAGGGTAGCTTCAGGGAATCAGTTCAACAACAGATCACAGTACTACACATTAATAGAACAGAGCTATAGATCAAACTACACAGAATGAAGAAAGAGAGGTATACGCAGGTTCACCATTGACCAAGCCATGTATACATGTGAGTTCACTGTATACATGTCGTGTATATGTACACATGCACTTTCACACAAGGAAAAGCACGTATACCTTGGAAAACTAAATGTTTGGCCCAAAGTATTTGGTCCATGGTATTTTGATCCATGGTATTGGTCCAAGGTATCGGGTCTGAGGTATTGACCATAGGTATTTGATCCAAGGTATTTGTCCTAAGCGAATTTGGTCCATGGTATTGAGAAAGGCCTAAAACTATAAAATGAGGAGAAGATCATTAGGCCAAGGTGTTCAAGTATTGAATATCTGATATAATGTGAGGTCTAATATGCAGGTTATTAGGTTATGGTGTCGTGCTTGATCTGAACTGAGGAAGACCCTTAGCGATTGATGAAGGATAAGATCTAATGATGTATCAGGATCTCAAGGCTTGAAGTGAATTATCTCTATGTGGTTTGATCATATATCTGAATAACTAGTGCATGTTGTAGTCTGTAAATATGATTATCTAGGTATGATTGAAGTCTGGAACTGCTGTTATGATTAAATCATCTTTTACAGATCTATATGCAGGTTCACTTCAGAAAAGAAGTGTATACACACTTGTTCTGCATATCAAAACAATGTGTACATCATAAATTTTATTTTCATATCTATATGCTAGTTTTCTTTGATAAAAGCGCGTATGCACGTAGGTTAAACACATGGAAGTAGTGTATACCTTATAAAATATGTTTTAGATGCTTCTATTTGCTGTTGCAGTGTTTTGGGTTATTGCTTGGGTTCTGGTCACTCTATTCTGGTGACAGCATTATGAATGATTAGAGTGATAGACTCATTCAGTTGTGCTTGGTTCAAAAGGAGATTAGTTAATGCAGATATATTTGATGATTGAATGATGTTGTTGATGGATCCAGTCTGAAAATTTATGAAATGCGGTCCCTGGAAGAAAAGAGAAGGTTGTAGCCTTCTGTAGGCCGACACCTATGTACTAGTAAACATATCAGCTAGTACAAGAGCTAGGGGGTTGTAGCTCCCTTCTAGTAGAAGTTGGAGAACGAGAGAAGGTTGTAGCCTTCTATAGGTAGAAGCCTGCATACTGGTATAAGACTGCACCAATACAAAAAATTTTAACAGAATTCTCTTATTATTAAAAGAAGGCAGACATGATTGCAGCAGGTGGCTTTCCCTGACATTGGGTTTCCACCTTATATCTTGGTGTTCATGTGTGTTTCTTGTGTGTGATGATCTGTTGTGTTTTTACTACACCTGGTTACTATTTATATGGTTCTGATGCATTGATTAAAGATCAATATATGATGAATTAACTGAATCATAAGTTTGTTGGATATACGCTAGTTGCTCTAAACACAATTACATGTACATGCGAGTTCCCTTAACTGAAGTAGCATATATGAATCTAATTTTTCAAATGAAAAAGTTATTTATTTGCTAATACTGATTCACCCCCCCCCCTCTCAGTATTATTTCCAACAATTTGTATCAGAGCAGGTCCTTCAAAAGAAGCTTGATCGCTTAAAGGAAGATCCATCATCATGAGTAATCAAGAAAGTGGGGGATCCATCAGACCGCCAATCTTTGATGGGAGAAACTTTTCTTATTGGTAGGTAAGAACCACAACCTATCTTCAATCTCTTGGAACAGATGTCTGGGAAATCATGGAAGGAGGAAATACATTTCCATCAGCAATTCCTACAGATGCAGCAGGGAAAAATCAATATGAAACGAATGCCAAGACTGTCAATACATTATTGGGAAGTCTGTCACAATTAGAGTTTTTCAAAGTTATGCAGCTCAAATAAACCAAATAAATATGGTACAAAATCATTCTAAGCTACGAAGGAGACTCTCAAGTAAAACGTGCTAAACTGCAAACTCTCATAATTCAATATGAAACTCTCAAGATGTACAATGATGAAAGTGTAGCTAGTTACTTCTTACGTATAGATGAGATTGTTAATTTCATGAAGAATTTGGGTGGAGAGATAAAGGAAGTTACCTTAGTTGAAAATTTTTTAAGATCCTTATCTGCTAAATTTGAATCAAAAGTATCTTCCATAGAATAAAATCAGGATCTATAGACTATTACTATGACACAACTTCACGGAATCTTAACTGCCTTTGAGATGAGAAAAGGAGGTCCATCAGATATGATAGAAGCCACATTTAAAGCTTCAGCAAAAGGAAAAGAAGAACTCAATGAATCAGGACATATTTCAGAAGAAGAAGAGGAAGCGAACTTTATGAAGAATCTTCAGTAGGGTTCCGCTAGATTCAGAGGTAAACGACCTTTCAAATGCTTTTCCTGTGGTAGAGTTGGTCATTATGCTGCCAAATTTCCTCATAAAGATAAGTATGATAAAGGGAAGGAAACTGTAAAATGGAACAGAAAACAAAGTGTAAGTAAAAAGAGCTACTATACTCATGAAGATAGCGATGGTTTATCAAATAGTGATGAAGATGAACATAGCAATGACTATAGACTTCTGATGGCTTATGAAGATGATGATTTTTTGGATGGTTTAGATGAAGATGACCTTTATGAAGAAATATGTAAACTCAAAATCTGTTTAGAAGAAAATAATATGATTATAGATACCTTGACATTCCAACTTGCTAAAAGAGAAAAACATAATGAAAAGCTAGAATGTGAAATTGTGGGTCTAAGAAGGGATCTTGAGAAAACAAAAGCTCTCAATATTAGATTTTCTAAAGGATCAGAAACCTTAAATGAAATTATCAAAGTGCAGCGCTCTCCTCCGATAAAGATAGGTCTTGGATATACTGAAGAAACATCTCAATCACAGAAGTCGTCAACCTCCATTAAAAGCTATTGAGATGTAGTAAAGAGCAGTGAACAGTTTGACAATCATCAGTAAAGGCATAAAGCAGATCACCAAGTGAATTAGGCTCAATTTACTTCAAGGATGAACAAGTGCCACAATCAACCTCAGGTAAATCATACTCAATTTGCTTCAAATAATATCAATCAACAGGTCAGTAGGACGAACTTCAACTACATTCAACAGGTCAGTAGATTCGATAATCACAGGAAATTCTTTAATGGTCAATGTTTCTCATGTCACAATTTTGGACACAAAGCTGCTCAATGTGTTGCTTACAAAACTATCATGACTAGAGAAGCATGAAATTAAAGAAATGTGACAGGGATGAAGAAAAGTTCCTATAATAGCTTTTCTCTTCATGAAAATGAAATAGAAAGCTCAATCTATAACAACTTTGACCATGAAGAATCTGAATGCAAGAGTAAATTTTAGCAAATAGATCAAAAAGAGCAAACTCCATTAAATCTGAAAATATGGAGAAAGAAATAACCGCAAACAGAAAGATGTGGTATAGCCTTGTATGCAGTAGGATAAGAAAACCAGTGGTACATCGGCAGTGGATGCTCAAAACACATGATAGGTGACAGAGAAAAACTACACTCATATAATACCCTAGAAAAGGAAAAGAGTGTCTCATTTTAAAACGACACTCTTGCTGTCATAAAAGGTAAAGGCTCTATTTTCTTGAAAGAAAAGGTTAAAGCTGGGAAGTTATGTATGTTGATGGCTTAAAGCATAATCTGTTGAGTGTGAGTCAAATGTGTGATCAAGGAAATGAAGTAGTGTTTTGATCAAATGGATGTGTTGTTCATGAGCTTGATATAGGAGAAACCATGATTAAAGGGATAAGAAATCCAAACAACCTATACATACTCAAGGGAGGACAAAAACAGTGCTATCTAAGCAAAAATGATGAAAACTGGCTATGGCATAGAAGATTGGGACATCTAAGTTTTTCTCAAATAAGAAAAGCATGTAGATTCTAGGCTATTCGTGATCTTTCAAATATCAACATTCTTGAAAATACTATATGCAAATCATGTCAATTCGGTAAGCAAACCGGATCTCAATTCATCGAAAAGGAAGGATCAGCTAGTAAGTATCTTGAACTTGTTCATACTGATTTATGTGGTCCATCAAGGAAAAAGTCATGTCATGGAGAAGAATACTTTATATTGTTCATTGATGATTTTCCCAGAATGTGTTGGATAGGTCTTCTAAAGCATAAATATGAAGCATTTGAAAAGTTCAAAGCCTTCAAAGCTTTGGTTGAAAATGAATTAGATCGTAAAATCAAATGCCTCAGATCTGATCGAGGAGGGGAATTTACCTCAAATGAATTCTTTGACATCTGTGAACAACATGGAATTAAAAGGTAGTTCTCCACCACAAGGACTCCTCAACAAAATGGAGTGGTAAAAAGGATGAACAAAACTGTTCAATAAATTGCTCGTGCTATGCTGGATGAATCTAGAACTCCTACAACCTTCTCGGGTGAAGCTGCATTTTCCACTATCACTATTCTCAATCAGGGAAATGTTCGGGTAAACAACACTCAAACTGCACATGAACTTTGGTATGGTAAGACTCCTACTGTAAAATACTTCAAAGTCTTTGGAAGCAAATGTTACATCCAAAGGACTGATGAAAAACTTGGTAAGTTTGAACCCAGAGCAGATGAAGGTATTCTTCTTGGCTACTCTTCCCGAAGTAAAGGATATAAATGTTACAAAAAAATACTTAGGAAAGTTATTAAAAGTATTGATGTTGTGGTTGATGAAGCATGCAAAAATCCAAAACAGATAAAAACCGAAGATTATGAAGAAGATGAGGATCATTTTCCCACATCAAATCACACTAATTTTGAAGAAGAAACTAATGAAGCACCAGAAGAAGAGATAACGATAGAAGAAAAGACTCTGTCCAGGTATGTTCAGAAAAATCATCCAGAAGCTCAAATTTTAGGAGAAAAAGGAGTAGGTGTGTAGACTAGAAGAACCATTGTCAAAGCTTCAAGCTATCTAGCATTACAATATTCCAGTGAACCTCAAAATGTAAATGAAGCATGCAGAGATGAATGTTGGGTCAAGGCCATGAATGAAGAACTTGAGAAAATTAAAAAGAATAATACTTGGGAATTAGTTCCTAAACCTCGTGATAATAATATCATAGGAACTAAATGGATATTCAAAACAAGCTGAACAAAAATGGAGAAGTTGTTAGAAACAAGGCCAGACTTGTTTGTAAAGGATATGCTCAACAAGAAGGTATAGATTTTGAAGAAACTTTTGCACCTATTGCTAGACATGAAGCCATCAGAATGTTTCTTTCTCTTTCTAGTTTTTAGAAATTCAAAGTATACCAAATGGATGTAAAATATTCCTTTCTTAATGGAGACTTAGAAGAAGAAGTCTATATTGAACAACCAAAAGGATTCATTCTTGGAAATGATGCAAACCTTGTATGAAAACTCGGAAAAGATCTCTATGGTCTAAAACAGGCTCCAAGGGCATGGTATTACCGTATTGACAAATATCTCCATCAACAAGGTTTTTCAAAGGGGTCAGCAGATAGCAATATATATACAAATATGGACACTAATAAATTGCTAATAATTGTTGTATATGTTGATGATATCATTTTTGGTAGCAATGAAGAATTAATGAGTCAGAATTTTGCTTCAATAATGCAACAAGAATTTGAAATGTCCTTGCTTGGTGAGCTTACCCACTTTCTTGGTCTACAAGTGCAGGAAAATAAAGATGGTAATTTTCTCTCACAAACCAATATCTCAAACAAATCCTAAAAAAGTACAGCATGGAAGATTCTAAACTAGTATGTAGTCCAATGGTAACAGGATGTAGTCTCATCTCAAATTATGAATCAACAATGGTACATCAACCAACTTATAGATCCATGAGTGGCAGTCTGATTTATCTAACAGGTACCCAACCAGACATCGTGCATGTAGTGGGAATAGTTGGAAGATTCTAAGAAAATCCAAAGGAATCACATCTTCAGGCAGTCAAAAGAATTTTCAAATATATTCAAGGAACATAGAACTTTGGCTTATGGTATTGTAGAGATACAAATCTTACACTTCATGCATATACAGATGCAGATTGGGCAAGAAGTGTTGATGACAGCAAAAGCACTAGTGGTGGTGCATTCTATATGTGTTCTAGGTTAGTGTCTCGGTTCAGCAAGAAACAAATCTCAATTGCATTACCTACATCTGAAGTAGAATATGTGGTTGTTGCATCTTGCTGCACATAATTACTTTGGATGATGCAAACCTTGTAGGATATTCAGATCACATGTACTCCACCCATCTCCATTCTATGTGATAATACAAGTGCCATCAGCATTTCAAAGAATCCAGTCATGCACTCCAAGGCCAAACACATATCCATCAAATATCATTTCCTACGTGAACAAGTGCTTCAAAAAAAAGTCAAATTGGAGTATGTTCCCTCCAAAGAACAGGTTGCTGATATATTCACTAAACCACTACCCAGAGAGACATTTGAATATCTCAGACAAAAGCTAGGAGTAGTTTCTGCATCATCCTACTGTTAAATCCTATTTTTCAGAGAAAGGTGGTTATACGCGAGTTTCATGAAGTGTAGTCATGTACATACGTGAGTTTTTGTGGACACAGTCACGTACATGTTGGTTTGAAGAAAAAAAGTGGGCCAGACTCAGGAAAAGAGGACTGATATGGTTCATTATTTGCTCAGTTTGATGATGGTTACAAACTGTTGATGATGTGTGGAAATGTGTTGGTACTCATAAGATGTTATTTAGAAGTGATTTTGATCCTCACAAATTAACTTGATGTATATCTGATTGATGATGATGCTTTGATATCTCTTACTGACATATGCAATGATCAAATCTGATAGTGAACAGGTGGCACATGCTTAGGGGGAGAACATGGTTCATGATATTTTGGGAACTATTGATGGACATATACAGGTTGTTGGCCTGGATGCTGTTGGCAAATGCTGCTGATGGTAGTTGATGATGACTATTATGGTCTTGTTTAAGACATTTGGTCTCTGTTATATATTTCATGTATATCTTTTAATGTAGCGGTCATGAAAAGTCCTAATTTGTAACCCCATTATGCATGGGATGAATGATGTAATGTTTCTTGTTTTTGACTTGTATAAACAATTGATCTATCCCCACTTGGTTCGGTGGATGATTCAAATTTGGTATATCCCCACTTGGTTGGGAGATGGATGTATGTATGAATCATTGGTGATAGGAAGGTCATTTGTATAGAGTCATGTTCTTCTTTTAGAACATTTTTTTGCAAAATTTTCTTATGCACAGGGGGAACATGGAATCACTCATGGCAGCTCAATCAACACTTCAACATATCAGAGAATTCAACATGAACTTAGGGGGAGCATGACCCTTTGCCCTTGATGTAAAAGGGGGAGAGTGACTTGGTGTGGTTGTTGTGGTTGTTGCCATCAAGTCCAAAGGGGGAGATTGTTGGCATTATGATGTATGTGTTGTACTTGATGGCAACCCACTTGTAGCAGAACAACTCTCCTGTATATGGTAACTAGATGAATCTACAAAAGAGATATCATATGTGACAGAATGCATGAGAGGAGTATTTACAAGTGTGATGAAATGCAGGGTAGCTTCAAGGAATCAGTTTAGCATCAGATCACAATACTACAGGTTAGCAGCACAAAGCTACATATCAGACTACACAGAATGAAGAAACAGAGGTATATGCAGGTTCACCATTAACCAAGCCGTGTATACACGCAGGTTCACTGTATACAAGTCGCATTTATGTACACATGCACTTTCACAAAAGGAAAAGCGTGTATACCTTGGAAAACTAAATTAGTGACTTGGTGTGGTTGTTGTGGTTGTTGCCATCAAGTCCAAAGGGGGAGATTGTTGGCATTATGATGTATGTGTTGTACTTGATGGCAACCCACTTGTAGTAGAACAACTCTCTTGTATATGGTAACTAGATGAATCTACAGAAGAGATATCAGATGTGATAGAATGCATGACAGGAGTATTTACAAGTGTGATGAAATGCAGCGCAGCTTCAAGGAATCAGTTTAGTAAAAGATCATGGTACTACAGGTTAACAGCACAGAGCTACAGATAAAACTACACAGAATGAAGAAAGAGAGGTATACGTAGGTTCACCATTAACCAAGCCACGTATACACGTGAGTTCACTGTATACAAGTCACGTATACATACACACGCACTTTAACAAAAGGAAAAGAGCGTATACCTTGGAAAACTAAATGTTTGGTCCGATGTATTTTGTCCATTATATTTTGATCCATGGTATTGGTCCAAGGTATCAGGTCCGAGGTATTGACCCCAGGTATTTGTTCCAAGGTATTGGTCCTAAGTGGTTTTGGTCTATGGTATTGAGAAAGGCCTAAAATTATAAAAGGAGGAGAAGATCATTAGGCCAAGGTGTGCATGTATCTAATATCTGATATACTGTGAGATATAATATGTAGGTTATTGGTTTATGGTGTCATGCTTGATCTGAACCGAAGAAGAACCTTAGTGCTTGATGAAGGATAAGATCTAATGATGTATCAAGATCTCAAAGCTTGAAGTGAATTATCTCTATGTGGTTTAATCATGTATATGAATAACTGGCGCATGTTGTAGTCTGTAAATATAATTATCTGGGTATGATTGAAGTCTGGAACTGTTGTTATGATTAAATCATCTTTTACAAATATGTACGCAGGTTCACTTTAGAAAAGAAGCATATATATGCTGGTTCTACATATCAAAATAGTGTATACATCACATATTTAATTTGAAGATCTGTACACTAGTTCGCTTTGAGGAAAGCACGTATGCACATAGGTTCGACACATGGAAGTAGAGTATACCTTATAAAATATGTTTTAGTTGCTTTTGTTTGCTATTGTAGTGTTCTAGGCTATTGCTTGGGTTCTGGTTACTGTATTTTGGTGACAACATTCTGAATGATCAGAGTGATTGATTGATTCGGCTATGGTTGGTACAAAAGGAGATTGGTTGATGCAGATATATTTCATGATTGAATGATATTGTTGATGGATCCAGTTTGAAAATTTGTGATATGTGGTCCCTGGAAGAAAAGAGAAGGTTGTAGCCTTCTATAGGCCAACACCTACATACTAGTCAGCTAGTACAAGAGCTAGGGGGTTGTAGCTCCCTTTTAGTAGAAGCTGGAGAACGAGAGAAGGTTGTAGCCTTCTATAGGTAGAAGCCTTCGTACTGGTATAAGACTGCACTAGTACAAAAATTATAAACAAAATTCTCTTATTATTAAAAGAAGACAGAGACGATTGCAGCAAGTGGTTTTCACCCACATTGGGTTTCCACCTTATATCTTGGTGTTCATGTGTGTTTCTTGTGTGTGATGATCTATTCTATTTTTACTGCACCTGGCTACTGTTTATATGGTTCTGATGCACTGATTAAATATCAATATATGATGAATTAATTGAATCATAAGTTTGTTGGATATACGCTAGTTTCTTTAAACACATTTGCGTGTACACACGAGTTCCCTTAACTAAAGTAGTGTATATGAATCTAATTATGGAAATGAAAAAGTTATTGATTTGCTAATAGTGATTCACCCCTCCCACTCAGTATTATTTCCAACAATTGGTATTGTATGGTGTAAGATAGTTGTATAATATTGCTTCAGGAATGAAGGTTAATGTACATAATACTTTGATATCTTTAGATGAAATAGGTGGCAATCTAAAAAATCAATGGCTACAAATATTTCCTTTTAATAAAATTGATTTTGAAGTAGGATTCGAATACCTTGGATTTTGGCTAAAACCAAATAGGTATATGAAGAGATATTGGTATTCGTAGTTGGAAAATATTGAGACTAGGATTAATCTTTGGTGTAATAGCTTGCTATCTATCAATGAAAGACTGATAATAGTGAAGTTAGTTTTAGAAGAAACTCCAATGTTGTAGCTTTCTTTGGCCTACATACTTAATGGTATCTTTGAAACAAAAATGATAATTTTCTTACATTTCTATAGACAACTAAAAACTAGAATGATGGGCTTCCTTTAATACATTGATCCATATGATAAAGCTTAAAGTGGATGGAGGTTGGGATTTAAAGACTATTCATTTTTGCGGGAGGTCATTCGTAGCTAAAATTTTATGGTGAGTATTAAACCTGAGAAATTGTGGAAGAAAATAATAGAGATGAAATATATAAGGCTTAGTTCCCTAATTGATGGGGTTATGAATCCAAGGAAGGCTTGAAATATTGGGTCTTCTCATTTAAAAGTTTTTGTCCAAATCTATCCAATGTTTGATAAGTGGTGATATTGGATGTTGGGGAATGCTAACAAGTAGGAACTAGGTTTAGATCCTTTTATAAGGGGCAATAACTTAGTTATATTTATAATGAAGATGATAAAGTTTCTATAAGAACAAGGGTATGCCACCCTTAATCAAATCATAGATTAAGGATGAACTAGTTTATGGAAATACAAATGGATAAATGATGAAACATTGGGTGTAGAGGGATAAAACATAAATATATGGATATCATGTGTGGAAACCTTATATTAATGTCATGTTAGAATTTAGGATGAGGATGATACATTTCATGAATAAAAATCATGAATGCAATGCATGTTTAAGATAAAAAACAATATTTTCTTCAAATGTATCAAGGAGTATCAAGGAGTGTGTTGTAGCGGCTATAACCAACCTCCAAAATTTTGCCTTATGCCTGTTTTGGAGCCTCCCTTCCAACCTTCACAGCATCTTGCCTTCCTTCATCAAGTTCACAAGATTCAGGTCTTTCTTACACAAAGGCAGCCTGTCGGTCGCAGCTTGATCCATTCCCCTCACAGGTTGTTCACCCGAACTTGGTCCAGCTGTAGTCCGAGAAGCTTCCCCATGAAATTTATGCATTTCTAGAGGGAAACCAACCTTCCCTCCTGAAATTGCACAATCCTCTCTGGCAACATGCTGGGCTCCAGGATTGCGCAATCCTGCCTGCCAACACTCCCAGCAGGATTTGCGCTAATATCCCCAACAAGGCTGCTCATCCTAGAATTTACACAAATCTAGGCACCAGTCTACTGCTCTACCCAAAAATTGTGCAAATCTCTTGGGCAGCCAGCCCAACTCGCAGCCAGAAATGTGCATTTTTCTTCAATAGTTGAGAAGTCTCTTTCATGTGTATCTCAGTCAACCGGTTCCCTCTGGGACTAAGAAAAAAAACTTGCATGCATGGGTTGCTTCTCCCAAGGCAGCGTACAAAGGCATCCCTTTTTCATGGATCTATGTTTAGTAGTTGGAGGTTACATGCAAGGAGAACTTCTGAAACCTCCCACCAAGTGTTGCTTCTCCAAAATTTGTAGCATGCATGTGACAACCTCGATGTTATCAAAACTCATCAACCAGACACTGCAGAGCTCATTCCTCACATCAACCTTTTATTTCTGACATCCCACATCAAATCTAAGAGCATTCAGCACATTCAGCTCAGTTGTTTTGGGGCGAGCTCGCTTCCCATGCCTTGTGTTACATTTGTGTCGCCTTTTGTGTTTTTGCTTGTGGGAGTACTATTTTCTTGATTTATTTGAATGCTTGCTATCGTTTATGTATATACTATCTTGTCCTTGCTTTGTTTTATTTTTTGTTGCTATCTCACGGCTGTCGCATGCATGAAACTGTTTTTCACGGACGTTCACCCAACTAGCAAACTGCCTCACCCACATGCATGTTGATTTGTTTACTGAATCTTTCATTCATGTTTTGCATGCACTGTCAATCACTTCTGCTATCACTTAGTATCATGATGCATTTACTATCTTAGTTTCTTTCAGTTTCCCATCGGTGAGTCGGGCCAACCCTGGCCCAGACTCTACCTTCACCAAGGCTGCAATGAGGAATCTAGGGAAGGAAGGCTTACCTTCCTCTCTAGATTTATACATTCTTGCCTAGCACTGGCCTCCAAGACTATTTTGTGCATTTCTAGAGGACAGTGGCTACTTGGCCCAAGAATTTGTGCAAATTTGTCCCAAGGTCAGCAGTCCTTCCCAGCTGGAATTGTTCATTATGCAATCCCAGTAGTCAGTAGCCAGAATGGATTGTGCATTGTGTAGTTTTAGCAGTCAGCCAGTCTCCCAATAGTCCAAACTATGCCTTGTGCAGTCTTGGTCGTCGGTCTCTCGACCTCCTGGCTGAAATTGTGCAACCATCATGATCATACACCTAGGTATGTTGCAAGTTAGTTCTCATGTTCATTTTGGTTTTTGATTAATAGATTGGTTACCATAAGTGTTTCCATGTCTCCATGTATCCAATGTGTTCATCTTCCTCTCAATAGCACAGGCACAATGGTTTCCAGGACAACGGAGATGAAGACACTATTCAAAGCACACTTGGGGATGCACTCGATCAAGTGTATATGGAATTGCCTACCCACAAATACATCAAGTTGTTCGTAGATAAGGACATCAAGATATGACAACAGCAACGTCACAACAAGCGGCATCATGAACAGTAGCTGAAGACAACATACTAAATGCAACGAATGCAAGAGGACAGTTGTTCCCAACACAGAGGCAGAACAAGGTTGCGAGCTCAAGTAGGTCAATTGATGATGAAAGAAAATTTGGAGACTCCAACTATGAAGTGATGATGTGACATGAAGATTGTGTGAAGGCAGAAGATGGAGCAAAGAAATATTTGCATGTGCTGAAGCAGCAACTCAAGTAGAACATGAAGCTGCACAGATAGATGAAGGAGTTAACATAGGAACAGGAACAGCAGTGGGTGCAACATGCACTCATAGATGAAACTACACCTGTACAAGTTAAGGATCCATCCTAGCAACTAACACATATTAGATGTGGTGAGTAGTGTTGTTGATCGCATGTAAGGGATTTAGCAGCATGCATGTCATTGAGCGCATGGTTGCAATCCTACCCATTCAACAGAATCACCAAGGCAAAGACAAGAAGCAATTCCAACTGGGGTTGAATATGTACTTCGGCAAGTTGATGTGCATGACCACCAGCACACATTTAAAGATCAACATGGACACTATGCATCAATGTATTGCTAGTTCAAACCGTACCCAAGAAGACCATGCACATGTTAGCAAATGACTTGGATGAAGGGGCTGAACCAATGCACTGGTTGCAATGAAGGCAAGAGTTCGCCTCAGTGAGATGTCACCATGCGGTGCATGCACACCATCATGGATGAGCAAGATTGGCATCAGCTCACCACCTTCACCATCACAAGAATGTCAAAGAGTTGGTCTCATCAAAGTGGACTGAGTGTCAGTGATGTCTTACAAGGCTTTCTCAAGCCCTGTTGTCTCACATGAGTACATGTGCATTGTAATGTTGAGTCATGTCAAATGTAAATCAAGTGTCAATGGTTGGATGTAACAGTCATAGAGTAGGTGAAGAGTCATGAGGGTAATTGAACTGTTGCAAAGGGGAATGTCAAGGGTCACCCCACCCTTTTCTATAAATAGTCCCGCATAACTCATTGTAAGGGCTTTTGGTCAGCCAAGCTTCTACTAAGACTATCTTGAAGAAGGCTTGGACAATATTGTAACACACCCTGGCTTCTCCATTGCACAGAGCTAGTACATCTCTTTGGAGGAGCAGGTGAATGTGGCTATAACGTTCCACTGTTGGGGCTAGTATGTTTGCATGGATTTATTTATGATTGAGACTTACACTTCTTTATATAATAAGATCCAACACATTTTCATGCATATGTTGTTATTGTAGTTGGACTACACTGGTTGCCTTAATGATATATATTGTTTAACTTATGTACTTGTGTATGAACTGATTCACATGAAATTATATAAATCTTGTTGTTAATGTGTTGTATATATTGTTAGATATGTCACCGTATGTGTCGACTGTTCTGCTGGACATCAGACAAAACTTTCACATGAACCTTTTTATAACAACCATCGCACTGGTCTTGAACTGATCCATGAGTTTTGTACGTGTTATCTTACCTTGTATGATGTCACTGCCGCATCCAAGTGGATTGCTCTACCGAAAGCTATGCATGTCCTTTTGTGTTGTGTGTTCCTAGCCGAGTTGGGACTGTTCACTTTCAACCTGGAACTCACCTTCACCTCCTTCCCCCTTCGAAGTGTTAGGACCTCTCATACACCTTCCTTGACTAACTACATCAGTCACACCTTTGTTGCTGACAAAGTTATCTTACTTTCCTTTGTGCGAAATCGTGGTCAAGGAATTACCTTACGACCCACTCTTGGGACTCCTACACCAAATGGTCTAGGGTCTAATTGGGATTTATTACCAGGGAGATCCCCTTGACATGTTGGCGGGTCCAGACCATCAACATTTTTGGCTTTGGAAGGAGGGCCTGATGATAAGCTGTGTCCTCTCATCCAGTTTCGAACCTTTGCACATCTTTCATGGAGTCTTTCACTCTTCTTCCCCTGACGTGTTTTTCAAATCGTGAAGATGTATCCATCTCAGGGAAGCTTTTCAATCTCTTGTCCACTCACACGTATGATGGTGAAGGTGAAGTGGCCTGGCTTGAGCACTTACATAACTTTCTTGCATGATTCATGAGGAAGATGAGTTTTCTGACGAATAAGCCAGCTTGTTGCTTGCATACATACTTCACGAGTCTCCAATTCGTTAGGTTCTCAACCTACCAGCTAACACCATTCACTCATTTGAGCAATACTGTGATCTTATCTTTAGGACCGATTCAAGTACTGCCTTAAGAAATCTACCCATCCGAAGAGAAAGTTTGAGGTCAAGCCTTGCTCAACATTCTTTGTTGATGGAGCTACACAATCTCATGTGGAAGAAGGTAATATCTCAACTGACTATCCACCTTCCTCTTATTCAACATCTCCACCACTGCCCAGTGATGGTGAGGATCATGTTCACACACTAGTTCATCCTTCACACCATCCAAACATCACTTCACTCAATTTTTGTGCAGATTTGGTTGTGAGTCCTTCGATTCCTCATATGTATTATTTTCTACAACCACCGTCTTCGCACCCGGGTGTTCTTCCAAATGAAGTTGTCTTGTATTCGTCCATTCTAAACTCTTCACTTGTTGTGAATGAGGAACAACCCACAAACAGATTTGGTGTTGCACAACCAACATGCATTGTCATTCATGAAGAGTATGAGTGGGAGCTTGAGTATCAACACTTGGTGAAGGATGACTCCCTTCCGTTTGAGCCCCCTCTATTCTTTCCTAACATCATTGGTGAACCTACCATCCATGATTTAGCATGTGTGTCTTCATCCACGAATGCACCCATTATTGATATTTCGCACGACACACCATATGTTAGCCCATCATCCAACAACGGAGAGGACCTATCATTCATTGGAAATGCACTTGATATTTCATCTGCTTTTTCTAGAAACGCAGAGGGTGAACATCCTTCCTCCTCATCTACCCCTCTTTGTGATTTATCAAACCATGAGGATGCTAACCAACATCCTAAATTTTATGATCTTGGTTGTCGTGATCTCTTCAGCTCATCATCTGATCACAATGTTGATCACTCACTGTTAATCTGTCTATGCCACTAGTCTACAAAGATCCATCTATCAATGAAGTCTAAACCCCACATACCGTTGAGACACTTTAGCCCGAGCTGATGGTTATGTCAAGCCCTCGCTGTCCTGAGGTTGGTTTCGCTTCCAATCAGGAAATTGTTCAAACACTTTAGGCTCCTCATCACTCATCTGTATGCACTCAAGATCAATCTAACACTCATATTTTACTTCCTCCACTCGAAGTGCACAATCGTATTGCCCATGCATTGGAGGAGTCTTACATTGCAAGCACTCGTGCGTGATGCAAATTATCTTTTTTTCTTCCGCTTTCTTGCATTTCATAGTCAAGAGTGTTCTTATGCTTCAAAGTTGCACGTAGTGTCGCACAACATCATGATAAGTCCGCCGACTACCCATCACGCACATGCACTCACTTATGTCCTATGGGCACTTTGAATCATGAAGTGTTGTTGTCTTAATTGTTATCTCTTTCTTGCTTGCTAGTTTGCACAATTGGGTTTCTCGCAGACCAAGCCTTCACCAACATGGGTCTACCAATGTACCGGTGGTTGCATTGGAAGTATCATTTCACGTGATCAGGCCCATGTACTATTAGTGTAGGAGTAGGAGTAGTGTTTCCTTTCAGTTGTTAGCTTGCATGCTTGTTTTCTTATGTTCTTTGTTTGTTTGTTTGCTTACTTACTTCACTTTCATTCTTTCTTATGCTATTGATTTTCTTTGTTGATTGTTAGTTCGTTTTCTTGTTTTGTTCATAGGTTTGTTTTGCATGAAACCATGTATGACTCTTGAAGCAAGCTGGGTAAAGTACAAGAGGGCCTGTATAGCCATCAGTACTTGGTTATCCATCATCTTGCCTCTGTATGATGAGATTGTTACTTTTAGTCCATGATACATCGAAGGAAAATACGTACTGTTTGAAGTGAACCTTGGTGTAAACACAACGCTTGTGTGCTAATTAGTGTCATCTTCTCTAGCCGATTGTTTTTGGGTTAACCCTTTTTAGCTCAGTCAAGTAGACTAAGGTAAGGGGGGAAATCTTAACAAGCACGTCAGAGATATAATAAACTACTTCTCTACTGGAACAACCTCTTCTAATCTTAATAATTCAGCATCCCTCTTCCACCTCTGAAATGAATAAGTGCTATGCACAGTGAAAAATGAAAAAATTGAAAGTCAAAAATTCAAAATGAAAAATGAATAAAGTGAATGAAGAGAAAGGCTTCCTGCATAGGGAGGTGATGTAAGTAACTCTGTCGGTGTACTGACCCGGCTCGCTCGTTGCGGAGCCATACTTGTGTTCCTATGTGACTCCACCAGGGTACTATCCAGGCCTGCTGGCAGTGGAGCAACACCAGAGATGAGACTAAGACTCTAATGACTATACTTCTTCTACACCTATATACCCCTCGATCCCAATAAAAACAACTGTGTTTCCTTGGCTTGGAATGTGTGTCAATCAACCAAGTGTTTGGCAGATGCTACATCTTACAATCAAGTTCATGTGAAACCAAGATGAGTTGAAAACTGAACAATACTTTTGGAGGTGTTAGACTTGCTTTTCACCAACAAGGTCCATTCAGAGATCTGGAGTTCTACCAGTGCGTCGCAAAGTGTTGTAGCGGCTACAACCACCCTCCAAAACATTGCCTTATCCTCATTTTGGAGCCTCCCTTCTAATCTTCACAGCTGCTTGCCTTGCTTCGTTAAGTTCACAAGCTTCAGTGTCTGTCTTGCACAAAGGAAGCCTGTCAATCATAACCTGATCCATTCCCCTCACAAGCTATTCACCCAGACTTGGTCCAGCTGCAGGTTGAGCAGCTTCCCCTTGAAAATTGTGCATTTCTGGAGGGCAAAAAGCCTTCCTTCCAGAAATTGCGCAATCCTCTCTAGTAGCCTGCTGGGCTCCATGATTGCACAATCATGCCTGCTAGCACTCCCAACAAGATTTGGGCAAATTTCTCCAGCAAGGCTGCTTAGCCCAGAATTTGTGCAAACATCGGTAGCAGTTAGCTGCTCTACACATAAATTATGCAAATCTCCTGGGCGGCTAGCCCAGCTAGTAGCCATAAATGTGCATTTTTCTCCAACAGTCGAGTAGTTTCCTGCATGTGCATCTTAGTTGATCGGTTCCCTCAAGGACTGAGCAAAACAAACTTGCATGCATGGGCTACTTCTCCCAAGGCAGCATGCAAAGGTATCCCTTGTTTCAGGGATCTATTTTTAGTAATTGGAGGTTACATGCTAGGAGAAATTCTGAAACCTCCCATAAAGTGTCGCTTCGCCTAGATTTGTGGCATGCGTGTCACAACCTCGATGTTATCAAAACTCATCAACCGGAAGCTGCAGATCTCATTCTTCACATCAACCTTATAGATCTAACATCCCACATCACATCTAGGAGCAGACGACACATTCATCTCAATTGTTTTGGGGTAAGCCCGCTACCCATGCCTTGTGCTGCATTTCTATCGCTTTTTGTGTTTTCACTTGTGGGAGTATTATTTTCCTGATTTCTTTGAACACTTGTTGTCATTTACATATATACTACCTTGTATTAGCTTTGTTTCAGTTTTCATTGCTATCTCACTGTTGTCGCATGCATGAAACTGTTTTGCACGGATGTTCGCCAAACTAGAAAACTGCCTCACCCACATGCATGTTGATCTATTTGTTGAATATTTCATTGATGTTTTTAATGCACTATCAATCACTTCTGCTATCACTTATTGTCACCATGCATTTATTGTCTTAGTTTCTTTCAGTTTCCCCTCGGTGAGTTAGGCCAACCCTAGCCCAGACTCTGCCTTCACTAAGGTTACATTGCGCAATCTAGGGGAGGAAGGGTTACCTTCCTCTCTAGATTTGTGCATTCCTTCCCAACACTAGCCTCTAGCACTTTTTTTCACATTTCTGGAGGACAATGGTTGCGTGGCCCAAGAAATTATGCAAATATGTCCCTAGGCCAGCAGTCCTTCCCAGCTGGAATTGCGCATTAGGCAATCCTAGTAATCAGCAGCCAGACTAGACTATGCATTGCGTAGTTCCAGCAGTCAGCCTATCTCCCAACAGCCCAGACTATGCTTCGTGCAGTCTTAGTAGTCGGTCTCTCGACCTCCTGACCGAAATTGAGAAACCTTTATGACCATACACCCAGGTATGTTTCAAGTTAGTTCTCATGCTCATTTTGGTTTTGGACTAACAGATTGCTTGCCATGAGTGTTGCCATGTCTCCAAGTATCCCTGGCATTCATCTGCCTCTCAGCAGTACATGTATAATGGTTTCCAAGAGAGCAGAGACGAAGACACTGTTCAAAGAAAACTTGGGGATTTAGTCGATCAAGTGTCCATGGACTTGCCTACCCACGAATACATCAATTTCTTCGTAGACAAGGACATCAAGATATGACAATAGCAGCATCACAGCGAGCAACATCATGAACAGCAACTGAAGACAACATACCAAATGCAACGAATGCAAGAGGAGGGTTGTTGACAACATAGAGGCGGAACAAGGTTGCAAGCTCAAGCAGGTCCATTGATGAGGAAAGCAACTTTGGAGACTCCGACTATGAAGTGATGACGTGACATGAAGATCTTGTGAAGGTAGAAGATGGAGCAAAGAAGGATTTTTCATGTGCTGAAGCAGCAACATAGGAAGAACATGATGCTACACAAACAGATGAATGAGTTGCAACAGGAACAGGAACAGCAATGGGTGCAACATGCACTCATGGATGAAACTATGCCCGTACAAGTTAAGGATCCATCCCAGCAACTGACACATAGCAAACATGGTGAGTAGTAATGTTCATCGCATGCAAATGATTGAGTAGCATGCATGTCATTGAGCACATGCATGAAATCCAACCCATTCAACACACTCACCAAGGCGAAGACAAGTAGCAAGTCTAATTGGGGCTGAACATGTACTTTGGCAAGTTGATGGGCATGACCACCAGCACACACTTGAAGATCAACGCAGACACTATGCATCAGTGTGTTGTCGGTTCAACCGTACCTAAGAAGACCATGCACATCTTAGAAGACAAGTTGGATGAAGGGGCCGAACCAATGCATTGGTTGCAACGGAGGCAAGAGTTCACTTCATCAATATCTCACCATGAGGTGCATGCACACCATCACAGATGACCAAGCTTGGCATCAGCTCACCACCTTCACCATCACAAGCATGTCAAAGAGTTGGTCTCATCACAGTGGACTGAGTGTCAGTGATGTCTTGCATGGCTTTCTCAAGACCTGTTGTCTCACATGAGTACATGTGCATTGTAATGTTGAGTCATGTCAAATGTAAGTCAGGCGTCAATGGTTGGATGTAACGGTCATAGAGTAGGTGAAGAGTCATGAGGGTAGTTGAATTTTCACAAAGGGGAATGTCAAGGGTCACCCCACCCTTTGCTATAAATAGTCCCTCACAACTCATTCTAAGGGCTTTTCGTCAGTCAATCTTCTACTAAGACTATCTTGAAGAAGGCTTGGATAGTATTGTAACACACCTTGGCTTGTCCACTTCACGAAGCTAGTACATCTCTTTCGAGGAGCAGGCGGATGTGGTTGTAACGTTCCACTGTTGGGGCTAGCAGGTTTGCATGGATGTATTGTATGATTGAGACTTACACTTCTTTATATAATTAGAGCCAACACATTTTCATGCATATGTTGTTATTGTAATTGGACTGCTTTTCTTGCCTTAATGATATATGTTGTCTAACTTATGTACTTGTGTATGGACTAATTCACATGCAATTATATGAATCTTGTTGTTAATGTGTTGTATATGTCGTTAATGATGTCATCGTCTCTGTCGACTACTTTGCCGGACATCGGACAAACCTTTCACATCAACCTTGTTGTAACAATTGTTGCACTCATCTCAAACTAATCCATGAGTGTTGTACATCTTATCTTACCTTGTATGATGTGACTGATGCATCCAAGTGGACTTCTCCCCTGGAAGTTGTGCATGTCCTTTTGTGTTGTGTGTTCTTAGCTGAGTTGGGACTGATCACTTTCAACCTGGAACCCACCTTCACCTCCTTCCCCTTTCGAAGTGTTAGGACCTCTCATACACCTTCCTTGACTCACTGCATCAGTCACAACCTTGCTGTTGATAGAGTTATCTTACTTGCCTCTATGTGACATTGTGGGCAAGGCATTACCTTATGACCCACTGCTGGAAATCCTACACCAAATAGTCTGAGGTCTAATTGGGACTTCTTACTGGGGATTCAAGTGATTTGGAAGTTAAGAGGCCCATAAAAGAACCATATTTTCTTGTGTACTTTCACTAAAGATAAGTTTATGTATTGGGAGGTCTTCGAAAAGAGGAATATACATGGGCTAGGTTGTGCTTATTGTACAAGGGATGGTGAACCAATGTTACACGTACTTATAAGATCACAATGTGCTCAATGAGTTTGGATAGAGTTGCAATTAACAAGTTTTAAAAATATGTGGGTAGTTGATTCTATTCAAACTTACATGAAAAAACGATATAATAAGAAAACACCAAAAAACTTTAGGAATCTACATTTTCTTGTAATTTGCGGTATTTGGTTGGCAAGAAACACACATTTTTAAAGAGAAATCCATCCCTTCATTCCAAGATTAATCATATGTTAGATCAACATTTTAATTGAACACAAACGTCTTAATGCAAGTGGCGTTATAGTGCTACTAAATTTAGAGATAAATAAATCTTAAGTGTGGGTAATCTGAGAGAAAGACAAGGATCTCCTAAATTTAGTAGTGATGATAGCGATTTGTACTTTCCAAATAACCACTATATGAAATTCAAAATTAAATTGAAACTAAAATATAATAATCACACTTAATAAATATAATTCTAAAATGCACTTTAAAAAATCAATATTAATAAAATATAAATATTACGAAAATGTAAAATTATAAGAAATTCTAATTTAGTTATCAATTAGATGAAAAAATCTATTCTATTAATTAATGCATTATTCAACTAATTAATCAATATCTCATATATTGTCCAGAAATGATGGAACGATTTCTTTTACTTATATTTTCTAGGCACTAAATGAAAGCACGTTCCTTATCAAAGGATGTTCTTTATGTTACAAAGGGGACTTTGATTATAGAGGAGTCTAGCATAGGCATATAGTTATCACTTTTTCAATTAGTTTATTATTATTCCTTCCTTTTGGTTCTTCTTATTACTCCCTTTTCTTTTTAGCAGTGTAGGGATTGATGGGCGTTTTCCAAGCATTAAATTTCTTTATCTAGTCATTATATCATTGTTTAACCAATGTTTTAGTGGAAATATTTGGTCGATTAAATTTGTATGAAATTTTTTATTTGGACTTCTTAGTGGAGACAAAAAAAAATGATTTTATTAAAACTTAAGATAATCATTTCAAATTTCACTGGAATGCAAGATAATCATTTCAAATTTCACTAGAATGCAAATTAATGCTAACTTGTGGTTAGCATTACTTACTAAACATTTAATGTTTTTCTTATCTAGTTTAATCTTCACTTTGTTACTTATGCCACACTACATCCACCACATGGATTTGTGCATGTGCTCTGCAGATTTTTACACCTGTCACTACCTCTGCCTCTGTGTCACTACCATTGCATTACAATACCGAATTCTACTACCTATCAATGGTTCGAGACATGAAACGATTTGTCTTTGAAGTCCTTTGTGCCCTACATTAGCTCCATAGTTGTGATTCTCTTTTCTCACGCGGAACAAAGCTTCGTAGAAGGGGTTTGGGCAACTTTCATACGCTCCTATCTTCTTCAATTAAGCTCTTTATCTCAGGTATGAAAAGAATGTGCATTAATGGAAGCCTTGGTCCCTAAGATTTCTATGGCCGTTTACAATTCTTGATTACCAGAATGAATGCCACCCCACCTTTTGTGCCTACTCCTCATTTAGTTTTGACTTATGTAACACCGATAGCTACCAATCTGTCGTAATATATCCATGTTACTAAATTGTAAATAAGTCTTCTTGCGCCAATCTGGTTCTTCTTTCCTTCGTTCTGAGTATGCTCAATCAGTCTGCCCCGACTCCTCTAGTTGTGGGGTTCCAGTATACATGTAAGAATGTCAATTCCCTACATTTTCCCTTGTTTGGTCCATAAATTCTTTTATGTAAATATGGATTCCCATTCCAGCTCATCTCTCATCTGAAAAAACAAAACTCTTCTTGACTAATTGTTTGGCACAGGTAGAATATATTTGTAGGAGCTAAGATGTTATTGAAGCCTAACTACATGGTTTTGCAGAAGCCTGAGTCTGCGGCAACCAAGAAACAATGAAGGTGGTAGTTTTAGTAGAATATAAGGGTGGTTTTCGGGTGTACCGGTGGTCAGATTCTTTCCAATCGTTTCCATCAATGTGAAAATAATGCATCATAAAAAAACAAAAAGCATTCCTGCATTTCCTCACGTCATTGATTGGTCTTGGTATTTTTGTTCTCTAATTTGTTGGTCCAGTTCTCATTTTATTTATGATAATCGTTGGTAAAAGTAAGGTAGAAGTAAGCTAGAGTTAGTAAAGCTAGATTTCAGTTGTATGGTAAGGAATAACCTTGGATATGGTATCGGAAGTCCATAGGTTGTGAAAACATGTGGGCATGTCCTCCTCACCATCAAAAGCTTTCTCACTATGCAGAGCTCACCTTCCCTTCAAGATGGGGAACATGGGCCAATCGTATTACAAATTTTTGCGAACAATATTGAAGTTGAAGTAACTACACAATTACATTGTAGCAAACATACCTTATTTGCAGGGAAAATAATGTATGGTGACCCTCCGACCAAGCCTTCTTTGTCGAGGTTTTCAATAATATCCAATTGTGGCTCTAATGTTTTGTCTGAGTAAAGTATTGGCAGCAATTATGCAATTATGTAATTATACAATTAATGTATGTACCGGTTATGTAATTATGAAATTCTAACTATTGTGGCTGTTGGAATTGGACAAAAATGCACTGTGCTATATGTTCTCAGTTTGTACTCAATTTATCAAAATGTATTTGACCCAAATAAACATCTGCGAAGCTAGCAGAAACTTGATCGTGGTCTGTTCTATTCATTTTAAACAAGGATGGTTGTTTTGATTTTATTATATGTCACTGCCTTTCTTGTACTGTATTTGTCATCTAGGGAATTTTTGGGATAAAGTTCTTGATGTTTGTTTATGTTTTTTTATATCCTTCAGACATGACGAGAGCCTTTTCAGTCAATTACAAGATCTTATAACAGAGGATTTGTTGGGGCATTGCTTGTATATTACATAACAAGGTAATATCGATGCTTATTCCAATGTTATAAATGTTTTCTTGTATTGTCTTGTAGCTACATAACATTGCATCTAATTTACCATACATTTTTTTTTCTACAACTATCAACCAGAAGTTGTGATAATGGTTTGTTTATTAGAATAGATTAAGGTCAATAATTTGGATTTAACGAGGTTGCATTGTCTTCTATGAATTTGATTCAACTTGTACCTGAGTTACTTTTGACTCCATGTTCTGAGTCGATAAGATGTGACTTAATTAGTGTATAGTCCAACAAGGTAGTCTAGATTCCTCGTCTTACTCATGACTTGATAAGATGTGACTTAATTAGTGTATAGTTCAACAAGGTAGTCTAGATTCCTCGTCTTACTCATGACTTGAGGTAAATTTTGTTTACCCTTTTCCCATCTATACAATCACAAATAACCACCACCTTCTTCTCTTTTTCACACCGGTTCCAACATTATTAAGTCTTTAACCCTTTTCCCATGTAAATAATAAAAACTCTCACCTTTCTCCCGAGTTCACACATCCCTCTAGATTGTGCCTACCCAACTGTTAAACTCCTTCCAATGTATAAAATCTCAAATCATCACCACCTTTTACTCTTGCACCCATTTCAATTTTCCTTACGGCCTCTGTATTTCCACCTCAGCCTAACCAACAGGTTTCTCTCTACGCAGGGTTTATGTTATGGAGATCATGGACTTCGTTTTCTACTTGGATGGTCAGTCATGCAAGAAATATTGAGAAGCATTGTCATACTTTTAGACTGGACCTATATTGTGTTGTGGTTGTTGGATCAATCATCACTGTAAGTTTCTTTCCATTTATTCTTATGGCTTTCTGTCATGAATATATTACATTTTGAATCTAATTTTTTATTTACAATTTTAGAGAATTAGCATGTAAAGGCAGATGGTTTAACCCAGAAATGGAAAGTCGTTCCTCCATGACCTCGAGCCAGAGTGTAGGCCAGACCCTTTTCATTTTGTACGAGCTTTCTCGCTTTGCTCTGGATGCTCTGCAAGTTTTATCCATACTCACAAAATGTAGCATATGTACAAGAAAATTAAAAAAATGCTACATATCAGCTTTAGATTTCTGAAGTTTTGAGAGCCCTCCAAACAATATATATTTCAGAGATGAAAATGAAATTAAGAATCTCTATTTTAAATTAAAAAGTAGAGCACTTTAATTTTTGCAAGCAAATTTAAAATTAGATCTATTTTATTTTTAAAATTATTTGTGCATAATGAAAAGTATCTATATATTTTATGATGGAAATTGCCAATAATATATCGTACTAAGTTGTTTTTTTTATGTTCAATAAAATGTTAGCAGAATTTTAATGCAATGTAACTTAAACGGAATCTTAAGTACAATATGCAGGTTAATAAGGTGGTCTAAAGAGAGAAACAAGAGCAAAGCTTCCACTTTGACATATCACAAGGTTTTATACTTCATAAATTGATATAGCTCCTTAGCAAATTCCGGGAGGTGCCCGACATACTTTCAAGGTATGGTTTGTTGCCTGAAATATTTTGTGTTTTGTCGCATTATTTCTAAGTGAAGGATTGTATGTTTCATAGCTTCAATCTGAGAGAGATCTTTCGCTATGCGGTGGTTTTTTTATTGGCGAGCAGAAGTTCCTAGATGTTATTTTATTATTTATTTATTAATTAATGTTGTCTTTTTTATATTATGGATATATCAAGTCAGTAGGGAAAAAAATAGCATTCTTCTCTAATCAGTAAATATTGCGAGCCATATGATTTACATAGTTTTTTAAAGATTTTAAGCCCATAAATCTTAAGTTTCTGTGTTCATTAGACACCCACAATTTCACCATCGTGGAAAATCATATTGGTGACATTTTAAAATGTAATATTTTCAGATTAATTTGTTAGTATGACCCATCTAAATGGTTGTTTATTTTGCTATTCAAACCCAAAACATTGATATATATTTAATGGCAACTTCAGAAAACTAAGGTTTTGTAGTGTGAGTACAAAATTGAGGTGGGGTTTTCCATGTGACAAAATGTAAATAGTTCTCACCGTTTGAGAGAGAGAAAATGGCCCCTCTAAATGGTGGTATGTTTTGCTATTCAAACACAAAACTTTGATATTTATTTAAACTACACATATTCTGGTAACTTCAGGAAACTAAGGTTTTGCAGTGTGAGTACAAAATTGAGATGAGGTTTTCCATGTGACAAACTCTAAACAGTTCTCACCTTTAGAAAGAGAGAAAAATCTCAAAGCAAATAAAGAATCCACCAGTGATATATGTGTACATTTTTTCCAAACTCATTTTAAAAATTTAAACCATTCTTGCACTAACTTAATAAAATTGTTCTTTGAATGAGTGCTTCTAACCCATAATATATACCTATCACACAACAAATTAATTTTAGTAAATGAAAATGAACTAAGATTTCTTTGTCAATTTTTCTCGATCTCCTCTGAAATCGGCAAGGACTACCCTTGCTTGCAATCCTGGTTGATATAGGGCACTAAGGACATTCTTTGTATTTTATCTTATCGGCGTGATTATGAGAATAATCCATTGATTTGTGGGTATGGATTTTAGTTTAAATATAGAGGTGATCTTCTTTTGGAGATATGTATGGATTACTATTAAACTTAGACTTGCTTTGGGACTTGGTCTTTTGAAAAAGAGAGATTGATTTTAAAGGGATATTGAAAAGTCCATTCTTTTTCGAAGTAAGCTCTAAAATAAAAGTCATCATTTTTGGAAGTAAGTTACATCATTTTTCCTTTTATTTTCTGAGAACGGTCTATAGGTATGTGGAATAATGAATGGTGTTTACATTGTGAGATAATGTCGAGAACGTTTACCTTCTTCCAAGACTCTCCAGGAAAATGATGTCCGGATTGGAATGACGGGCAATTAAAAAGTCGTCGCTGGCGCAAGAGTAAACGATTGGATGAAATTGTTTGGAAGTGTAAGCGACAATTGTGAGCCAGAAGCCTGTGAAAGAGGAATGAACATACATGGAATTCGCATTGTATGTAGCAGAGTATTCCTGATAAGGAACGGAGATGAAGATATTGAAACGCCACTTTGTAGTTCTCTCCTCTCTGCTAATCTTCCTCCTCCTGTTTATCATTTTCCAATCCTTTGTAGTCTTCCATGTCCGTCTCACCTCAAATTCCATTTCTGATACTTACAATGCCACTTTCGCCATTCACGCCCCCACCAAAATCCGACACGGAGAATCAAACGCTGTCCTGTACGTCCTCCGAGAAGAGACTCGGGATGCTCCTCTAGCAGTCGTCAATGGAACGTCAGAAACGAACCCTTCAAGGAAGTGGGTGAAGCCGGTCCCAAGCTTAGAGCAACCCCCCCTGAACATGACCCAGAAGGAGAGAACTAAATGGTTCAGGAGAACTTTGCCAGCTTCAAGGTCCTCCACTCAGATTCGCTGTCTCGTCAGTTCTCTGCGAAGGTAAAGCCTTTCTTGAAGCCCTGCAAGAAAAACTTCTTCATGACCTGGATATCGCGGATCGAATCCTTCGGTTCTCGGGAGCGGCTATCCATAGAGAGCGTCTTCAAGTGGAATCCGTCGTGCTGCCTTCTCATCATCTCCCGCACGATGGACTCCGAGGCGGGAGAGCAGATTCTGCGGCCTTTCAGAGGCCGAGGATTTCGTGTCATGGCAGCGGCGCCCGACCTCCTGTACCTTTTCAAGAAAACGCCGGCGGACAAATGGCTGAGAAGGGTGGAGAACGGCGATATCGACCCCGGGGAAGTGCCATTCGCACAGAATCTTTCCAACATCCTACGCCTCGTAGCTCTTTATAAATTTGGCGGTGTCTATATTGACGCGGACGTCATACTTCTGCGAAACTTTTCCGGCTTAAGAAACGCCATCGGAGCACAGACCAGGGATCGCCAAAGTGGGCGGTGGAATCGGCTGAATAATGCGGTTTTGGCGTTCGATAAACGGCATCCTCTGCTATTCAAATTCATACAGGAGTTCGCTCTGACGTTCGATGGCAACAAATGGGGTCACAATGGTCCTTACCTTGTTACTCGAGTTGTCACCAGGGTCGCCAATCGAACTGGTTATGATTTCCAAGTAATGCCTCCCATCGCGTTTTATCCGGTGGACTGGAGTCGAATTTACAGCTATTTTATAACTCCGAGTGACCGGGAACATGCTGAGTGGAGAAATGCCAAGATTAGGCATTTGGAGAAGGAGGGTTATGCAATCCATTTGTGGAACAAGCAGAGCAGAGGGCTAATTGTGGAAGAAGGGAGCATTATCCATCATATCTTCAATAACCACTGTATTTTCTGCCATTCAGGCACATGAAGGATCTAAGGAAGGAGAGGGTGCTCTTCTCCTCCTCCTCTACATACACGGTCATGAAGGTTTGATCATGGCATTCATTTGTTTTCGAACAATGACGATTGCATTTTCAGAAATTTCAGAGTCAAATGATTAATTACATTTATGCTGTAATAGGAAATTCTTGGGAGTTGTAATAAAATGTTTGTTTTATGATAATAGCATGGGGCCGTTCACGGTACAAAACTTGTGTTTAAAAAACAGCCACAGATATTTAGGAATTGTCACCTCCAGGCAGTAGAGACCATTAGGAATTTGATATGGGTGTAATGGTTTGAGGAGTTTGATGCTCCCGGTCATGGATATTTGTGGATTTCTATCTAATGTTATTTAAAATTTCCTCGTGGGTTTGTAGCACAGGTCAGTTTTTTAATTGATTCCGGTGCCGGGTTTCAAGAAAATCTTAGAAATTTGATATTGGTTGTATCGTTTCAGCATTTTGAAGCTGTTGCTCATGGATATTTGTGATTTCTTCATGGTTTGAGGGATTTGAAGCTGTTGCCCATGGATATTTGTTAGTTCTTGATGATGTTATTGGAAATTGTCTCCGACTTTTATGTCTCGGGCTGCTGTTTTTTTTATTGATTCCATTCTCAGAAATGGGTTTTTGTCTAAAAGCTTCTATTCAAATGTTGAATAATTGTCAAAAGTTTTTAATTTTTTATTTCAATTTAATGTGGATGAAGATCTATTGAATTTTTATTTTTTAATTAGTGGTTTATATTGAATCAACGGAATATGCTTTGGGTTGTATTGTTTATTAGTTTGGGTTGACTTTTAATAAATTTTAAAAATTAATTAATAATTTTAAAAAATTACATAAGTGGGCTTCATAATATATATATATATATATATATATATTTATTAAAATAGTCTATTTTACAATAAGATGCGTAATTCCTTTTTTTTCTCAAGTTAAAGTTGACCCATAACCTTTGTATACATGGTTAATCCCATAAATGTGTGTATTGGTAATACATTCTTCGTGTTGCAATAGTCTTTTTTGTTATATTTATGAAGCCTTGGGCTATATCAACCACATTAATATTTTTAATGTGGTTGTACTAGCAATTACATTAATATTTTTAATGTGGTTGTACTAGCTTTATCCTAACTCACATAATTGAGTTTGCTAATATTAATGAATGATGTAGGATGAAAAATGATTTATTTTCACACAAAGTAACATTACATTTTATTAGTTATATTAAATAAAAAATGTCCTCCTTCCTTCTCGTGGGCCAATTTAAAAAACATGTAAATGAAATTACAGATCATCAAAGGCATATATCACCACCTCCTAAATATAGTCCAAGACGAGTGACCTCTACCTTGAGAGTCTTCAATCCACGTTGGTTTCACATGGCTAAGCCTTAGTTCACTATGTAATTAGCCATCCACTCTTTGAAAATCCTTTCTTGGAGTGTTGTTTTTATCTTGAGAGAAGCGAAGGCATAGGTCGTGTCGCTAACTTGGCATCCCCCTGCTTATATGTGGTGGGTGTTTGTTCCATTTTCGAGTGGAGAATAACAACTTTGTCGTTATGTCGTGAGAGTGCTCAACAACTTGTGAAGGGGAGTGACCTTTGGTTACTATTCAATGGTGGGGAGGTAGTAGGCACTAGCTCTTGTTGTTTGATGACATTTAAAAAAATTGACATGAGATGTCAATGGACTCTTTTTGAAACTTCTCACTAACTCCTTTTACATTATTATGTAGTATTTGTGGATAATATGAAAAAGGATGAATATTTAAGTCCTTTCTTGGTACTCAATAACCTAAGACAATGTTAGGTCCCTATAATACTAATGATTACCCCATTACTATTGTAGTTGTATCCCTTATTAATATTGTTGTGCCCCTATTGTCCCCATTTTGTTATTATTGTGCCCCATAGAATCCCTCTATTGTTATTTTTGTGCATTTATCTTATTATTGTTAGGTCGGCTCGGTTATATTGTGACTCCTTAGACTCCTATATATAGAAAGGAGGTTTTGTCATTTGAATAATCAAAGAATCATTCATTTGTGTAATGTAAAGGAGGTTGCCCCCTCGAAGAGGCTGAATTTTAAGGCGTTAATCTATCTTTTCTATCTTTTTATGAGCTGGTTTCATAACATTTGGTATCAGATCTTTGGATTCTAGGGTTTCACTGCTCCAAATAAGTCATCATGGAATTTTCGCTATAACTTTTTTCTGCAATGTTTCAGAAGTGAAAAAAAAACCATTTGAGATGAAATCGCACTGAACTTTGGGTCCGAATTTCAGAGCTTTTCATGCTATATTTGCGGAGATATGATTTGAGGAAGTTGGTCTTTTTGCAGACTCCTAAATTACATTCCAAACAGGTGACCTGAGGAAAATCGTCATAACTTTCTCTCTGAGCATCTGATTGAAATTTCGTAAGAAGGTAAAGAAAGAGGACGGACTGTAGTTTCTTGTATATAATAGACAACTAGTTTCCTTGCACTCAACTTATGAATTTATCAGCTATGTTGCTAATTGTGTAACCACTCCCTATGAGTAATCCTCACAAGATCCCCTCAGTGCCACTCGCATGCAAGCCTACCTATTTGGGCAATAGCCACACAACCACCTTGAATCCACCGTAATCACTCCTAGTTCTATTTCCTTTCAACATAATACCTAAGTGAACATCAAATTCGTTCGGTGCACCCTCATAGCTAATGGTTATATCATCCTTTCTACCACACCTCCCATAATGTTGTGTTAGATAATGAGATTTCTACGTCGCTTCACTAGTAGAGGTGAGTGAAGTTATTGGGACCACTCTCGAGCATAATTAGTGGCTCAGAGAGATAGGGATTCAACTCTAAAGCACATCCAATATATGTTGGAAAAAGATGCTTTAGAAGCTATGGAAGAGCAGAATGCTTACAATGATGAGGATATACTTAGCCATGTGGAAAATTTGATCCCTAATTTGGGCCATACACATTCTCATCAAAATCTCTGCACTGCAGAGCTCTATTAGCATCTAAAAACACTTATTGACAAATCTTTGGAGGAGAAAGAAGACAATTAAAGTAAAATTGTTGTACATCTCAACATATTACTTGTAGAGAATTCCTAGATGTCTCTCGAGCACAAGGATATGGAAATGCAATTCACTAAGATTGTGGCCATGCTCTCTAAAGGCAAAGGACCAGCTTCTCTAGACACTCTCTAGACACCCCTGTTGCGCAAATTGATATATCAATTTCAAAATAGTTTTTTTATAACTTACTCTTTCTCTTACAATAATGTGTTCGATTAGTTATGAACATCTTTAATTATCTTAGGTTGTAGTCACTATAATTATAATTTTGTTACCCTCAACTATAAAAACTTTCTTTATAATACTCCATAGTAATTTTTTAATATTATATAATTTTTTACATAAAAAATAATTATTTTTGTCCCTTTGCGTGATAAATAGCAACCAGAAAACCATAAATGTGTATCTTTTTAAATCATAAACACAATGTCAAACTTAACCAAAAAAATAATATTAATATATATATATATATATATATAAAACCCTGAAAAAAATAAATTAAAATATTATTTATAAATTATAAATAACTAAATTCTAATCAATATTAAAAAAATTCAAATATTTTATTGGGAAATAATAAATTTAATTTTTTATTTATTTATTTATTTTAAATCAACTTAAAAGGTAGGTTTATTACTTGACACATCTAACAAAATAATAATGACTTCAGTGGTGCACACACCAAACCAAAAGGACCAATTACATCAGCTCTGGAAAGAAACTATGACTTCATAGTTATACACACCTAACCAAAAAGATTACTGTAAATCGTATGCAAAGTTTCAGGATTGGTCGATTAGCGTAGCTTTTGGTGCAATGCTAAAGTCATAAAGTTAAAGAATTTGTACAAAGCTGATATGTCGGTACGAAGGTTTGGTGTGATGTGAAGCTTATGTATTAAAAATTCCAATAAAGTTTAGGTTTCTATTTTTATGTAGCGAAAATGTCTAACAAAGTTCAGTTTTTTTTATTTAAAATTCCAATAAAGTTTAGGTTTCTATTTTTATGTAGCGAAAATGTCTAACAAAGTTCAGTTTTTTTATTTCAATGTTACATTATCGTATAAAAGTTTAAAATTGTATATACTGTAATTAAAATGAGCGGAATGAATATTTATTGAGAATTTTAAAATAGTAAATAATTTATACAAAATTAACTGATCTTAATGATTTTTTATTTTTATAAATAATTAAAAATATTAAAACATTAAATTAAAATAAAATAAAAAAATTGCTATAAAATCAAATATGATAAATGGTATTATTTTATATAATAATAATTTTAATTTCAAATAAATTATAAAATTTAAAATTAAATAATATTAAAATTAAAATTAAAATCGAAAAGAACTTTTCTCATCGATTAAAAACATGTATTTAAAAACTATTTTTAAAAATATGAAATAACTAATATCATAAATAATTTAAATAAAAATAAATAAATATATTACAAAAATATAACATTGTAATAATAGCTTGAAATAAATTAGTGTATTAATATTTATAACTTGAAAAATTATTGTATTAATACTTTATCATTATAATTTATTTATTTTTGTAAATATTCAATATAAATTTAAAAAATTCTTAAAAGATAATTTGAAAACTTTTAATAATATTAATTGTTGGGTTGTGTTATATTCTTTCCACATAGTTAACCGGGGTTTAGAGGGGGGAGGAGCCCCCCCTCCATTGCGTCGATTGCATAGTGGGGGTTCACAGGGGGGTTGAGTGGGGCAGATAGCCGTCCTCTACAGGGTTCAAGGTAGCACCCTGGGAAATTTTTTTTTTAGACCCTATATTAGGTTGGGCGGACCTACTTATGGTTTTGTGCATGGTTTTCACACATGGTTTTGGATGTGATGGTTT
Organism: Pinus tabuliformis; assembly: GCA_031772625.1. Classification (NCBI taxonomy): domain Eukaryota; kingdom Viridiplantae; phylum Streptophyta; class Pinopsida; order Pinales; family Pinaceae; genus Pinus; species Pinus tabuliformis. Next base: position 802,626,795 of record CM062819.1, on the reverse strand, counting down.
TCGGTCCATGGTTTTAGATGCGATGGTTTTCGGTCCATGGTATTGGATGCTTCAGCATGTATAAATATGTATTGTAACATTGAAAGGAACATAATGAAAAGTCAAGTTGGTAGTCCTGATTTTGGGATCCATGGGAAAATCTCTGTGTATATGTGTATTATGTGTTATGCTCTCGCATTGTTTATTTTCTGCATTTTACAATTCGTATGCAGGTAATTTTTGTATGGGGTTAAAACCTACATTTGGTATAAGAGTTGTTTTGGCTTCAAGGGGGCGCCTCTGCCGCTGAGGTGTTTTTGCTCAATCATATGGTAGACCCTATTTAGTGGGAGATCTGTGGGATCGATTCTAGTGGTGAAAGAAGATGGCGAGCAGTAGAATGATAGAGATCGAGAAATTTAATGGTCAGAGTTTTGTGTTGTGGAAACTCAAGATGGAGGATCTGTTGGTTGATAAAGATCAGTGGATCGCGGTAGATCCATGTACTAAACCAATGGGATATTTTGATGAAGAATGGAAGAAGTTGGATCGGAAGGCAAAGACCACAATACGATTGTGTGTCACAAATTCAGTATTGCTGAATGTATCAAGGGAAGCTACGGCTAAGGCTTTGTGGGACAAGTTAGGGACTTTGTACCAATCTAAGTCTCTGGTGAATAAATTGTTCCTATAGAAAAAGCTGTATAACTCGAGGATGAAAGATGAAGACTCGGTGATAGAGCATTTGAACGCATTTAATATTGTGGTAAGTCAGTTATTATCTATTGATATTAAAATTTCAAATGAAGATGAGTGCATCAGTTTGTTGTGTTCTCTACCAAATTCGTGGGATAGTCTGGTTATTGCAATAGGTAGCAATGCAACTGCCTTGCAGTTTGATGAAATAGTCTCATCCTTACTGATGGAGGAGATGAGATGGAAAAATATGGAGAGCCAGAATGGTGATGCCTTGTCTGTGTGAGGACGGTCCCAGAACAGAAACAAAAATAAGTCATCGAGTGGGAGATCTAAATCTCTAGGAAAAGTTGTAGAGGTGGTGTACTGGAAATGCAGAAAGGAAGGGAACTACAAAAGGGACTGTAATCTAAAGCTCATGACAAAGGAAAGGGATCTGACGATGCTCCTTCTATAGAGGTGAAAACCACCTCAGATGAAGGTGGGGATGTGTACTTGGCTTCTTCAAGTACAGATGTAGATCATGAGGCATGGTTGATTGACAGGTGCATCCTTTCACTTCACTCCCCATGAGAGTGGTTCTACGAGTATGAGAAATATGATGGTGGTGATATCTTCTTGTTGGATGATAGGAAGTCTAGATTCGTTGGTCACGGAAAAGTAAAGTTGAAGTTGCAAGGTGGAAGGGTTAGAACACTTCCGAGTGTTCTGCATATTCCTACATTGGTCAAAAATCTGATTTCTCTAAGCAAGTTGGATGATGCAGGTGTAAAAATAGTGTTCGAGAAAGATACCTACAAGATGGTTCGAGGAGCACTGGTATTGATGCGAGGAGTTCGGATTGGAACTCTGTACAAGCTACAAGGTAGCACTGTTATTGATGGGTGCAATAGTTCTCTGGTTCCTGAATGTGGAGCAGAGAATCTAGTGGTCTCAGGAGAGAAGACCATGCTGTGGCATTAAAGGCTTGGACATATTAGAGAGAAGGGCCTAAGAATACTTCATGGTAAATGTATGGTAGAAGGTATGACTAATAGCTCTCTGGATTTTGATTTCTGCGAAAATTGTGTATATGGGAAGCATAATTAGGTGAGTTTCCCCTCTGGTGGTAAGGGGGCAAAACAAATATTAGAACTTGTGCATAGTGATGTGTTTCGACCTGTGAAGGTTCCATCGTTGGTTAAGTCCGTGTACTATGTATCATTGATAGATGACTTCTAAAGGAATACATAGATATATTTCCTCAAGAAGAAATCTGAAGTTTTTGACAGGTTTAAAGAATTTAAGGCTCTGGTGGAAAACCACACAGAGAAAAAGATAAAGGTGCTAAGGACAGATAATGGTGGAGAGTTTTGCAGTAAGGAATTTGAAGAATTCTGTAAGAAGTGTGGTATAGCATGGCAGAATACTACTCCATATACACTTGAGCAAAGTGGAGTTGCAGAAAGAATGAACAAGATATTGATGGAAAGGGAAACAAGCATGCTCAGTGGTGTTGGGCTAGGAAAAGAATTCTTGGCAGAGGCGGTGGGGACTGCATGTTACCTAGTCAACAGGTCACCTTCATCAGCATTGGAGCATAAGACTCCACAATAGGTATGGACTGGTAAGAAACCCTCACTTTCACATCTGAAGGTATTTTGATGTGATCCATATGTACATGTTCCAAAGGATAAAAAGAACAAAATTGGATAGTAAATCTAAAAAGTGCATCTTTATTGGGTATAAGGATGGTTTAAAGGGTTATAATCTTTGGAACCCAGTAACAAGGAAGGTTGAGTACAATCGAGATGTGGCATTCAGAGAGGTTAAAGATGTTCTTAAACATGAATTCGAACAAAAGGAACCTGAGAAGATAGAGTTTGAGCTAAAGGAGGAAGAATTGGACTCTACAATAGAAGAGGAATCAGAAGATGGAGAGCCACAAACTCTAGGTGTAATAAGATCATTTTGAGAAAGAAAGCAGCCAGAAAGGTATAGTCCATCTTCTTTCTGTTCAAATTTTTCTTTATCTACTATTGATGATGATCCCAAAACTATGAAGGAAGCAGTAGATTCAGAGGATGTCAAACTCTGGAAAGAGGCCATGGTTGATGAAATGACATCTTTGCACAAAAATAAGGCATGGGATCTGGTGGTGTTGCCAACTAGAAAGAAACCCATTGGAAGCAAATGGGTGTTCAAGAAGAAGACAAATGCAAAAGGAAAGGTGGAGAAATACAAAGCTCAGTTGGTAGCAAAAGGTTATTCCCAGGTGTCGGGAATTGATTTTGGTGATATTTTTTCCCCTGTTGCCAAGGTAGTTTCTATTATATTACTTTTATTTGTTGTTGTTGCTTTTGATTTTGAGGTAGAAGAGATGGATGTGAAAACAACATTTCTTCATGGGGATCTGGAAGAGGAGATCTACATGAAGCAACCTGAAGGCTTTGCAACGAAGGGTAAGAAAGAACTGGTATGCAAGTTAAAGAAGTCTCTATATGGGGTAAAACAATCACTAAGGATGTGGTATCAGAAATTTGATACATTTATATGGGGACTTGACTTCACCAGAAGCAAGGCAAATCACTGTGTGTATTTTAAATTAATTGGTGACCATGTTATTTATCTGGTCTTGTATGTGGATGATATATTGCTGGTTGGAAATGACTATGAAATTACCTAGGATTTGAAGACCTAATTGTCCTCCAAATTCGACATGAAAGACCTTGGTGCTTCAAACTATATTTTGGGCATGGAAATTAAAAGAGATCCAGAAAAGTGGAAGCTCTGGTTAAACTAGAGGAAGTATGTCGAGATAATACTGCAAAGGTTTAATATGAATGATAGTAAACTGGTGAAGGTTTCTATTCCTGTAGGTGTAAAATTATCTGCTGAACAGTGTCTCAAGACACAAGAAGAGGAAGAGAATATGTCTCGTGTTCCTTATGCAAGTGTAGTCGATAGCCTGATGTATGCCATGGTCTATACTAAACCAGACATTGCACATGCAGTGGGAGTATTGAACAGGTTTATGTCAAAACCAGGGAAGGAGAATTGGAGATCAGTGAAGTGGGTTTTCAGGTGTTTGTGTGGCACTAGTGATTATGGTTTGTGCTACCAAGGAAGACCAATATTGGACAGAGTTTTGGATATCCATGATTTTGTTGATGCGAACTGGGCTAGAGATATGCATCAGAGAAGATCTACAAGTGGGTATGTGTTTAACCTATTTGGAGGTGCAGTCAGTTGGATGAGTAAGAAGTAATCTATAGTGGCACTATCAACTACAGAGGTAGAATACATGGCAGCCACTCATGCAAGCAAGGAAGCAGTTTGGTTGCAGAGATTGTGTTCAAGTATGGGGTTAGTATAGTGAGCTATAAGGATACACTGTGACAACCAAAGTGCAATGTTCTTGGCAAAGAACTCTGCTTACCATTCAAAGACAAAGCACATTGATGTTTAGTATCACTTTGTGAGGGATATGATAGAAGACAAAAAGGTGTTGTTGGTAAAGGTGGACACTTTAAAGAATACTGCAAATGCATTGACAAAATCTATGAGCTCTAAGAAGTTCTCTTGGTGTAGAGAAACGATGGGCGTTGCAGGGTTGGATAAATGACTAAGCTCTCCTCTGGCCCTGTGTGGAAAGAAAACAACAAGTGGGGTAATGTTGGGTTGTGTTATATTCTTTCCACGACTAGCCCACATAGTTGATCTGGGGGATAGAGGGGGAGCGAAGCCCCCCATTCATTGTGTCGATTGCGCAGCAGGGGGGTCACAGGGGGGTTTGAGGGGGCTGGGTAGCCCCACTCTATGGGGTCCACGGCAACGCCTCGGGAAATTTTGTCTTTTGGACCATATATTAGGTTGGGTGGACCTACCTATGGTTTTGTGCATGGTTTTCGCACATGGTTTTGGACGTGATGGTCTTTGGTCCATGGTTTTGGACGCGATGGTTTTCGGTCCATGGTATTGGATGCTTTGGAATGTATAAATATGTATTGTAATATTGGAAGGAACATAATGAAAAATCAAGCTGGTAGTCCTGATTTTGGGATTCAGGAGAAAATGTCTGTGTATATGTGTTTTATGTGTTATGCTCTCGCATTTCTTATTTTCTATGTTTTAGAATTCGTATACAGGTAATTTTTGTATGGGGTTAAAACCTACATTAATAGTAGAAAATAATATATAATATTAACATAAAAAGATACTATAACTTTAATACAAGAATTTTACTTTAAAATTTTATTTTTTAGGGTTTAAATAAAAGAAATAAAAATAACAAATTTAATAAACACTAATAAAAAAAGATTAATTAATTAATTCATACCTATATATATATTTTTATCTTAGAAGATGTTTATTATTTCCCATTTTATTTTATTTATATTATGTATATATTTTCAGATCTCTGGTCTAATCCTTGTTTGTTTATTTGTTGTTTTTTTAAATAGATTCGTAGCCTTCGAAAATGAAAAAGTCATTGGTTATTAAAAATATTATATAATTTCACTTTAATATTTTATGTCTATATAAAAGAACGATTAATTACCTAAAAATGTTATATAATTTTATTTTTCCAACGTTTTAATATCTTATAAAAAATTTCCTTACAGAAAAGATATATTTTATTTCTCATTTTATACACCATAGTGGTTTCTCAACCAAAAGAGTGCTTATCTTTAAAAATATCTTCATTGTTTTAGACAAGACTCTTTATCTTTCAAATTGGCCATATTTTTTAACACCCTTTTATATCCACATTGGAAAGACTCAGAAATTCCATAACATAATATTATATATATTTTCGTATAACATATGTCTATACTAATTATTAAAAAAAAAATCTCATACTAACGATGGACGATGGAAAGAAGTGGATCATTGAAACAAAGTGGATGTGATGCGAGAGTAATAATAATAATATTGATTTTTTTATAATAAAAGTATTAAATCTTAGTAAATAAAAATTAATTTTCATTCTTAATAAAATCATCAACTTATATTTTAGCATTTTTTTTATGTTCCAAAATTAGTTAGGAACAAAATTCAACTTATATTTTTAGCACTTTTTTTATGTTCCAAAATTAGTTATAAACAAAATTATGAAAAGAAAATCCTATACATTACACATAATAACTATATAATAAACATGCTTTATGAAATTTCAGTAGTAAGTAGGCGATGAGCCTATTACATGAACAAATCTACTCTTAATTGCATCACCAACCAACACATAACAAATATTGAAAGAATGATGAAGGTACATCGCGAACAAATCTTATTCCTAATTACATCACCAACAAACACACAAGAAGTATTGAAAGAATGATGAAAGCATTGTTTCTTTCACACTGCAATGGAAAAGTAAGAGATTCATGATACCATGACTCTCTTGATAATTCTTGCACATTTAGCTATCTTTCTCATTATAATGGATGACTTTGGATAGTGGCTTGTAACCCACTTAAAATTAATATTAATAATAAATGATATAGGATAATCTTCCATATGAAAATAAAGTAGTTAATAATGGCATTACAGAATATAACAAACATAACATCTTTCTCCACAATTAAGACTATTTATTCATTTATAGCAACAAACACACATTTTGATTAATAAACATTTATATTCAATTCACATTGTTATGTTTTAGAAGATAAATAAGACTAAGCGACGAAGGAAATACCAAAACATCACAAAGAAAAATCATTTGTTTAACCTTTAAAATTTAGACCTCCACAATTAAAACTATTTATTCATTTATAGCAATAAACACGCATTTTAATTAATAAACATTTACACGCATTTTAATTAATAAACATTTATATTCAATTCACATTGTTATGTTTTTTAGAAGATAAATAACACCAAGCGACGAAGAAAATACCAAAAAATCCCAAAGAAAAATCACTTATTTAACATTTAAAATTTAAAATTAAATATGAGTACCGTGGGATAATCTCAAGTCAATAATCATCTAAAATGTTATAATCAAAGGATTCTCTTTAAGAAATTAAACTCAACATTATATTTATCGTATACTTATGAGGTCCATTAAAATCAAATCTCTTAATCATTAAAATAAACTCATTTCTTTATTATGAATTGGTTATACAAATTACATAAATGCTTCAAGATTACAACCATGCCCATTTCTCTATTATCAATTGATTATAGAAATTACATAAATGCTCCAAGATTACAACAATGAAAAAAGGGATTGGTGAACAAGTTATTTAGAAATCCATAAAAGGAAGAATAAATTTATGCACAATGCAAAAAAAAACCTTATATGGGTTTAATGAGGGAGCATTATATTATTATAAATTATATAAGTAGGCATATTTGAAATGGTGTGAGAACTCGTTACTAAAATACAAATAGATAAGTTTTTAAAGTTATATGAAATTACGAAAATTTAACCAATTATTAAATTTACAATTAATATCTATTGTTATAGAAAAGCATGGAAATATAACTGAATATCAAACTTTCCAAGGATGTATTTAGATAGAAGACATCATGGAACCACAAATAATTTGAATTTCTACAATTTCTCTTAGGTACTAGAATCTAGTTGAGATGTGATATCTTAGTTCATTAAACCAATAAATATTAATTATTACAATAATGGATTCTTATTCATGGTGAGATGTTACGGACTTTAGGTAGAGCCATCCTTATTTTCCAAGCCCAAAAACAATTGGTGCTTGTCAAATAGGGTAGCACATGAAAATATTCCATGGCTTTACATCATATTTTAACCACAAAATAATAGAGAAAAACAGAATAATTCAAGCTTAGATATTATTCCAAGGGCTACAAGTTTCCGACCATTATTATTAGATTATATGTGGAATCTATTTTCCAAAGAATAATTTCACCTAGAGTATATTTCCATAGGCTATGAATTAATCATTAATACAATAAATATGTCAAGCGAATTAACATTCAAAGAGCATATCCAAAAGAGATGCTTGCGACAAGGTTATGCTAAATGAGCTATTGCTTCACAGTCCTACATCCATATTTTATACCACTTTATCCAAGGATACAACCTTTCAAAATTCATTGAAATGCATGATACTAATTCACCAAGAATTCAAATTGAAAATTCAACACATTCGCACAAGATTGCATCCTTTCTTAAAGCTAATACATTATGTCAATAAAAATGATCCTTTAAGATAATAAATATTTTATCATTTATCCCCATGGATAGAGAAATTGATTAAAATTTATGACAAGAAATTACTAAGAAATCAAAATGAAAATTGAACACATTGGCACCAAATTGCATCCTATATTAACGCTACTACATTACATCAATAAAATTATTAAATCCACTATGTTACATCAATAGAATTGACCCTTTAAGAAAATAAACCTTTTATCATTTATCCTAATGGATGGAGGATGATATCCTTCCTGTATTATTTTGTAAAATAGTTACCTTGTTTGTACAATGTGTTTCTACAATAGCTTGTATATATAACTCACAATAAAAATTAATCGTCTTGAGGTACAAGAATTTATTGCTAATTCACTCACAAGAAAGGATAATTTTGTGACCAAAAGATAAAAAGAAATTTCAAAATAAATACAATATCATTACCTTTTCCACAGACTAATCCAAGGTAATTGTTAACCTTTACAATCATGAATTCCTAATAAACTAACTAATGGATTTCACATTTAAGGATACAGTTGTATCCTAAGTGTGTTTCTAGATTATTATTTATCTTCCTCATTGCTTTATCTATTGATAATGTCTCTAGTGAGAACAATTAAGTGGATTCATTATGAATTATATAATTGTATCATTCAAAAGGAATATAATGTTATGTGAGATGATTCAAGGAATTTTCTACCAAGTATTGTGTCTCTTTTCACATCTCATGGATTTTATTATTGAGAATAACTAACTAGGTGTGATCAATTCTCCATCGAGATATAGGCATGCCACCATATAACGAGGCAATGAGATTGACATAGTGAAGGAAATTATCCAAAATCCTATTGCCACTCTCTCCAACCCAAAATGTTGCGATAATCAACCAAGAAACTCCCTACATCTATTCCTAATCCTTCTAGTCAACATAGTGATGGTGCTCATTTGTTGGCTCATATAACATAAGAAAATACTCTCTTGTCTATTGGTCAATCCCTCAAGATCCTATTCCTATTATTTCTTTTTAGTATGGGTATCATGAATGTAATCCATTGCTTATTTTTAGATTAGATTCCATCAAAACATTGTCCCTTTGAACCCTTGATAGATATTAAGGTTATAGAAGGCATGGAGATGATTTTTCTCTACTCTAGTCGATCATTATTTCTACACTACAATATGTTTCCATATTTTTTGATAGTTTTTTCATTATTCTATAATATCTCCAGGATTTAATAGCCTTTCATGGATATTATTTTGTCCTTCCAAGTTGTGTGCATCCTCTTTTCCTTCTCTTTCTCTTATTGGAATTTTTTTCTTTTTCATATCTCGTGAGAGGGAAAAGAAACAATTTTCTTCAAATTACCTTATTAATTACATAAAAGGTGGTTAATTTCTCTAAAATTGATGGATACTTTCCAATCCTATCCTCATCCACTCTTAGGATTCCATTAATCCCCAAACTAGGCTTTCTAATTACCATCAACAACATTAACAAGATGTTGTTTTTAAATAGGGCACATGAAAAATAGGTTAAGGAAAGATTATAATGAATTGGTAGCTAGGCTTATGATCATACCCTTGGATTCCCTTCCCAATTTCTTCCTAGTGGACTCATAGCTACTTATATTCCCTTATTTTTAATTCTCAAAAGTGTAAATGAAGACACATATCTAAACATTTACTATTCAAGAATTTTCCTTAAGATTTACACTAGGAATATAGAATACATATCCATATATTACAAATTGGGTCATCTACAAATAGATTCTTATCAAATATCTATTGTCACACTATTTTTCAACCTCTACTTTAGTTGAGGAACCTACTTCTGCTAGCAAGTTGAAACACTCACTTATAACCTTGGGAAACTCACTTCTATTCCTCCATTTATCTTGGTTATATTGCAATGGTTTTTTCCATCATTGCATACTACCATGAAATGAGTGAAGGTCTCTCTAAGAACAATGAAACAAAGTAACAAAGTTTCCAAAACTTCTAGATTTCTAGTTTGTAGAAGAAAAACATGAGAGGATGGAATTCCTTGTCATATGGCCTATAATTTTGTGTTATTATCTCAACCCTCTAGGCCCTATTTGTCTAAATTCATCCTCTCCTCTACTTATTATATTTATATAAGGAGAAAATTCCCAAGCGAAAACATATGGAGAGAGAAAGATAGGAAATGAAATGCTAGTGAATTTGCAGGGAGACTCCTTAAATTTAGTAGATACCCTTACTAGTGACTACTTTTCAAGGAGAAATTGAGGCCAAGGAATTAGAATGGATATCTTCCATCCAATGTATATTTGTAAGATGATATTTTCTCCTTTAATGCATATTTCAAAATTTCTCATCTATTCTTGTCATTTATTGTATGCACTCAACTAAATATTGATTACGATGCACTAGAAAATATCTCTAATAGATCTATTATAGGAGAGTAGATTTGGTTCTTGTATTGTATTTTGTGTATGATAGAGGTGTGAGCAACAAAGGAAATATATCTAGTAGCTAGAGTAGGATTATTTGTTGCTAAATCATTCATGATCACCATTAAAATCTGAAGATAAAGGAATGCAATAAAACGTTCCTCTCTCCCTATCTATCAAATGATGATAAAGGTTATGTTTAAGGAAAATTAGTGAGTAGTCCACCGTGAATTGATATAGATCCTCGGTAGATCTGTGGTGTTATTGTTTGAGCCATAAGAGAAAATTTCAGATAACAGAAATGAAGCCTCTGTTAGGGATGAAAGCATTAGATATTTCCTTAATTATTTGTTAATTATTTGTTATTTTAGTTCCTTGAGTCTTTCTTGGTAATTTTTGTCTTGTATAAACTATCCCTGGGCCATATCCACCCCTAATTTGTTACATCTAGGATTGATTTGAATGTAAATCCTCACATTCCCCCTCCATTGCTTTGTATTCATGTATAGAGTGATGGTACGTTGACCATAACTTTTGTTCATGCTTGCATGAAGAATTTGAGAGTTGAACATCACTCAATGCCTTCCTTGAAGAGAGATGGATCCCACAGAGTGCAAAAAGCACTCATTTTTTGTGATTTTTTTTTGGTTTTTTCCTATGAAACCTCTGGGGACTCTATTCTATAGAAATATATCATTGTGAACTTTTTTCTTTTTATGATTATTTATATGATATAAAAATAGAAAATATAATTTTCGTTTTGTGATGGAGCCCATAGGTGGTACTTTTTGGCGAATTTAGAATTTTCTTCTTTGTTTGGTCTATGATCATCTAGGAGGCCTTGCAGGACTTGATTTATTTGTGAATAATCTTAAGAATTCATATTATTATTATATCTAACAAGGATTAATGAATTTGGGAGTCTCTTGGGTTTGATTTTACTTGCATGTCCCTTGTCTTGTTTTCTTTAGTGTATTGTTTAATCAGTGATTATTCAAACATGGTGTTTAGTTTCTTCTATTTGATTTGGTTGAGTAATTGGTACTTATTTTCTTTTCATTAAAATATAATTTAGTAAAATTAGGAGTGCTTAGATAGAGCTTGCATATTTGGTTTGGGTATGTTTTCTTGTAGGGATAATGGAGGTCTTTGGCTTCATGGCTACTACTATTTTTTGATAGCCCTAAAATTTATTTTATGGATATCTGTTGTCGTTTTTGCATATTTATGTTGGTAGATCTTGATATTCCATTAGAAAAGGTTGGTTAATTCTTTTGAGTGTTTTTTATTACGATCTTCATTGGTATTTTTGGTTTAGATGTGTGTATTTTGTGTCATATTTACATTTAAAATGCTTTGCTATTATGAAGTGTTCATTCAGAAAATGTGGGGTTTCTATATTGTTGTCGAAGAAGGAAAATTTGTCTCTTCCCTTTTTGTAGAGTTTCCATTGGATTGAAAAATTGGACCTATCATTCATTGTTGCATATGATGTTAGTGGAAACAAGTCATCTAAATTTAATTAAAGCTTCAGTCCATACCCTTGAGTGAAAATGACCATAGAATAAAGCATTAATAAAATTTATCTAGACATATTTTGAAATTAAGATAGTGTATAGTACCTTGGATAAGGATTGGAGTGTAAACTCTAAAAGGTAATAAATCTAGATATAGTTATTACTAGAGACTGACTAAACATGTCTTCATGTAGATCACTTTCCAAGAATATCCTATGACATAACAGTCAAGAATGAGGGCATATTCAAAGCAGGTGAAGTGCTATTACATCTCCATTTATTTTTAGTGTCTTTTGGACTACTATTATTACAAGGTTATTCAAAGGGAACACTTATCTATGAAAAATCCCTTTTGGAGGTTTCAAGTGTAGCTTCCCGATCAGTGCATGTGGTACCTACCCATAACTCTAAGCCCTAGTCATTCATTTGCAATGCGTTACCATAGTGGAAAATATTTATGAAAACTTTCCTAGGTAATTATGGGTGCGAAGTGCCTATGGTACCTTATTTAGACATTACATCACCATGTTTGTGATCCTAGGCAATGAGTTTCCTTGCTACTTGCATGGTCACTTGTGATGGTAAAGGTTGGAATAGGGAGGTTAATGTAATTTTTATTTTACCTTTCTTTGTTGTAATTAGGTCCTCAGGATCCTAGGCTAATATCTAGAAGGCCCATGTATCGATTGATTTTCCTATTAAGTAACTTTATCTTTAATAGGGATGTGCTCTTTGGTATGAGTCTAGTTTTCCAGAGGGTGTTTTCTTTCATTTAGAAAATATTTATTCACTTGATCCAAGTGGATGTTGGTGGCCACCTACCTATTCCACTTGGACACTCATCATTGTTCTTTTAGTTTTTTTCAGTTTCCTTAATTGTAGCACAATTTACTATTTTTCACAGTTTTTTGGGTCCTGAACTTCTAGAGTTGTTTTGAGGCCCTAAATGATGTTTTTTTGGAAAAATGTATTTAATGATCCCTAGATAAATCATGTTGACAGTTGTAGTCCTCAGAGAGATATTTCCAACGAGGTGACATACGCATCAAACAGAGATAATATGACCAAGTTACGACCCCGAGAAGTTGGCTACCCAACTAAGCCCAACGGGGCCCATAAACTCTTGGTGTTACATCTACACGGGTTAGGCTTTTGGTTGTTTAGGGATTTATCTTATTTTCCAATATAAAAAGGCTTTTGAGGCTCATTATAACTCAAATCATAAGCATGTCACTGCCACATCTCTTCTCAGAGATAAGCTACCATTGCTCGAGTTAGTCTTATTCCATTCTATTTGTAAGCATATTTCAGTATTTCATATTAATCAAATGAAGTGTTATTTCTACTGCATCTCTGTATTTATGGTTATATGTGTGATTTGTTGCATTCTTGTTTAAATCTCGATCAGTGGTATCAAAGCGGTCCGCTCTTTCTCTATTTTTCTTTGCATGTCCCCAAAGAGGTCAAGATATAAGGAGTTAGGGCTCGATTTGGATGAACCTTTGAAATATTAGCCCTGCAAACCCCGATGATCGCCCATGGGGAAGAAACAAAGACGAGGGAGCAAAATATCCTATCAAAATATCACTCGAGGAGGCCCTAAATAAATAAAGGAATGTGATGATGGATAACTTTGCCTAGATCATTCAAAGGTTGCCCACCAATGGTGCATCCACATCCAGCAGCCACTCTGGAGGCTTGACACCTTTTAAGGTACAAGTAAACTTTGACATTCCCATATTTGAGGGCCGAATTGATGCACACATTGTAGCTAAATGGTTAAATCTGCTAGAAGGATATTTTTCCATTTATGAATTTTCTAGCTGGGAAAATATAACTTTTTGTCTTCTCAAAGCCACCCCCCACGTCAAGGACTGGTGGAAAACCTTCTGTGAGGAGAAGGATGAAAATACGACCTCACTATTTTCAGCCACTCCCACTTGGAATTTGTTTCAGGATGCCATCAAGGAATAGTACTACCCTCTTGGGAGCTATGAGGATAAGTACATAAAGTGGACCACACTATGGTAGGGAAGGGACCAAGATGTGCCAGAGTTTACCAATGTTTTTCATACCCTTCACATGAAGTTGGGTATCAACGATTTTAAGAAACATTTCATACTAACGTACCGTGATTGCCTACACAGATACATCTAGGACAAGATGGAGTTCCTAGACATCTCCTCGCTTGGCATGGCATAACGATATGATTTCAAGATCGAGCAGAAGTTTAAACAGAATAAGAGAGACTTTGGATCTGTGAATCTGAGGTAAGGGAAAGGTGTCCCCAAATCACATAACAAAGGACAAATGGGATGCCTCAGGATGACCCGCCAAAGCCACAAGTAAAGGACAACACTGTGAAGCCGAAGAAGGATAGGTGAAAGTGGTGTGATTTCCATAAGAGCTCCACTCACAACAGAAGTAAGTGTCGGGCCAGGAAGTCACTGGTGGCCAAGCTGAAGGCATCGAAATCAGATGCATGTTCCGACTCTGAGTTAGAACCCAACAAGGGGAATGAAAAAGGGAAGGAAATTATTGACGCAGATCCCAACACCACCATTGCCAGCATGAAGATCTAGAAGGAGGAACTAGAAGATCCAAAGGAGGAGGATCCTCTCTTCCACTCCTAAATGTCGGTAAAGGGTTCCCTGCTATAGTTCATTGTTGACAGTAGGAGCCAAAAGAACCACATTGCATCATAGGTCATGAAGCATATGTGCTTACTGACCACATCACACCCATAACCATACACCATTAGGTGGCTTCACTAAGCACAAGAACTTTGAGTGAGCCAACAATGCTTCCTTGCGTACAACATCAAGCCATTCACTAATGAGGTATTATGTGACATTGTTCTACTTGATGTTTGTGATGTATTATTAGGCCAACCATACTTGTGGAAGCGACATGTTGTGTATGAGTGAAGACCTCGCACTGTTATTGTTACCTTGGGAAACAAGTTGTACAAGATACCAGAGGTAGCACTTCCTATCGTTGTCTCTCTAGTTACTGCAAAACAATGCAGTAAGCTCATTTCCAAAACTAGGAAATTTGTTATCCTGATGGTATGCCCTTAGGGAAAGAAGAAGACAGTGGTCATGACCTATAGATAGGGCCCCTCTGCATGAAAACAATGGATCGACATGGTCGTAGAGGAGTACGAGGACATCTTCACCTCCCCCACAGGGGTCTCTCTCCACTGTCACGTCAAGCACTGCATTGATTTGACCCTAGGTGTATTGTTGCTCATTGGACCAATCTTTCGGTGCTCCGTTCTTGAGAATGATGAAATAAAGAGGCAAATTCAAGAGTTTCTATAGAAAGGTCAAATCAAGCCGAGTTCATCGCCTTGTGGGAGCCCAATCACATTGGTACTAAAGAAGGATGGGACTTGGAGACTCTGTATTTGCTCTCAAGTGTTGAACAAGATCACTGTTTGGAATAGGAACCCGATCCCACGGATTGATGACATTATAGACAAACTCAAAGGGGGAAAATATTTCAGCAAGATCAACTTGAAGCCCGGATATCACCAGGTACCAATGGAACCCTTCGATGTGTGGAAGACTACATTCAAAGCCAAGGAGGGCCTTTTCGAATAGTTGGTTATGCCTTTCAGGTTGACAAATGCTCCTGCAACCTTCATGAGGCTAATAGATGACATCTTGTAGCCATTCACCAACTCATTTGTAGTGGTATACATGGATGACATCCTGATCTTTAGCTAGAGTTGGGAAGAGCACTTCCACCACATCTGACAGGTTCTCCAAAAAATGTGGAAACAAAAGATGTGTACCAATTTGGAGAAATGAAATTTTTGCATGACCCAGGTTTGGTATCTGGGATAAATTATTGATGAATGGGGGGTGCATGTGGATCTAGCCAAGATCTAAGTCATTCGGGATTAGCCAGCCCCAGCCACTTTGACAGAGCTCGACAGCTTTCTGGCTCTTGCCAATTTCTACTGCAGGTTTGTGTTGGGGTTCTCTCATATCTCTTGGCCCCTGAGTCAAGTCACCAAGGGAGGAGCGAAAGAAAAATTATTTTGGTCTGAATCTCAATAGAAGACATTCACAGGGTTGAAACATCGCCTCTTCTTTGAAACAATGCTCACATTACCAAACTTGCAACAACCATTTGAGATGGAGACAGATGCCTTTGACTATGCTATTAAGGAAGTCCTTACTGAAAAAGGGCATCTAGGGGCATATCACAATGAGACACTTTCAGACACAGTCTGGAAGTATCCCACTTATAAAAAAGATATGTATTCCATTGTGCAGGCATACTAACAATGGAAGCATTACATACACACAAATCATTCACCCCTGCAGTTCATACAAATGCAAGGGGAGTTGCAGAATGATCACCATAAGAAGTGGTCCACATACCTGCAACAATTCCATTTGAATATGAAGTATAGGAAGGGAAACACCAATAATGTTACAAACTGCCTCAACGACCACCGATCACAACGTTAAACACCGTGCTCAACTCTTGTGGGAATGAGACTTCTGATTGGCCACTTCTCTACAAAAGACCCAGAATTCAGCCACACATACCATACACTCCTTGAGGGTCAGCAAGTTCCATATTTTCACCTCCAGGATGCTCTGTTATGCGACCTAGGACACTTTTGTGTTCCTTCAAGTGAGTGTACCAATATTATTTGGGGAGTGCACTACAGTCGGGCCGCTGGGGATTATGGGCTTGATAAAATGGTGGCAGTACTACAAAATTATTTCTATTGGCCGAACCTTCGACAGGATGTCGGGATGTACATTGAATCTTGCATTTCCTGTGCCATTGCCAAACCAACCATCAAGAAGCAAGGACTCTATACAGTGTTTCCTACCCCTAATCAATCTTAGGAATCCATCTCCATGGATTACATGTCAGGTCTTCCTTATACTAAGCATGGAAATGACTGTTTTTTGCGGTTGTCGATAGATTCTCGAAGATGGACATTATGGAGGCCTGCAAGAAGAATATCTCAGCAGAAGCCAATGCTAAACTCTTCTTTGAATGAGTGTGGGTACACTTTGGGATCCCACAGTCTATCATTTCATATATGGACAATAGGTTCCTCAGTACATTTTGGTCTAGTCTCTGGTTAATGTTGGACACCAAGCTCACTATGTCCACAACTTTCCATCCCCAAACTAATGGACAGATAGAGGTTGTCAACAGGATGATTGTACACATTCTGCCCATGTACAACTCAAAGAATCCACACACATGGGATGAGATCATCCCCTATGTCCAACACAGTTATAACCTGGCTCTCCACAACTCGACAAGCCATATCCCTATTCAGGTAGGCTTGGGATTCCAACCATTATCTCCCAATTATGTGGCCATACCATTTGCAGTGACTTAGGTAGATTCAGCTCATGTCAAGTCCGAAGCCGACAAGTAAAATAGCTTCATTGGGCACAT
Organism: Pinus tabuliformis; assembly: GCA_031772625.1. NCBI lineage: Eukaryota > Viridiplantae > Streptophyta > Pinopsida > Pinales > Pinaceae > Pinus > Pinus tabuliformis. The sequence goes on along the minus strand of CM062819.1, from coordinate 802,609,564 downwards.
TCAACACATCTTCCAATAGGTCCATGAGATATTGAACAAAGCCAATGCTAAGAACAAGAAGCGGCATGATCAACATCGGGTGCCACACAACTTCTAGGTTGGTGAAAAAGTTTGGCTACATTTGTAGGAGTGCCTCACTGGGCCCTACTGCAAGATTTTCCCGCTTTGATATGGGCCATATACAATCACCAATGTTGTGGAAGATAATTATTATGATCTTAGCGTTCCCCCATTCCTTGGCTTTCACCCAGTGTTCAATGTGGATCGTCTTCGGCCATACTTTCCACCATTACTGGACACATCTGACATTGTAGAACCACTCTCACCAACAGAGTTAAATCCATACTACATGGAACAATCTGCAACTGATTAGATCATGGACATGCAGATCAAGAACACTCACCAGTAGGAGATCTAGTTGTATCGAGTTGTCAAAGCCATCCAACTCCTCCACAAAGGCATATGGCTCCTGAATGACCAACTTCAGCAGAAGTTTCCTCATCTCAATGAGGAACACAACACAATGGAGACCATTTCTTCTTAAGGGGGGAGGGATGATCCAGCTTGATATTGGTGGCCACACACCTATTCCACTTGGACCCTCAACATTTTTTTTTTTTTTAGTTTCATTAATCGTAGCACAGTTTACTATTTTTGGCAGTTTCTTAGGTCCTCAACTTCCAGAGTTGTTTTCAGGCCCTAAACAACATTTTTTTTGGAAATATTATTTTTGGGAATTTCTAGAGAAATCATGTTAGTAGTTGTAGTCCTTAGAGAGATCTTCCCAAAGTGGTATCATATGCTTCAAACAGAGATAATATGACCAAGTTACGACCCTAGGAAATTGGTTTCCCAACTAACCCCAATGGGGCCCATAAACTCTTGGTGTTACATCTCCTTGGGTTACAATTTTGGTTGTTTAGGGTTGCATTTACTATTCATGCTTCTTTTGTTGTACGTTATATTGGTTAAATTATTGAGGTCATTTGTTTTGCAAGTTATTTACAGAGTTACTATAATGATGCATCCTTATTACAACTTTGAAAATTTATATTCATCATTGAGCTACTTGGATTGGTTTACTAGTTCACAAATCTATAATTTCTAGACGTCTCCTGTAGCAAAATAGTAGTAATTTTTTGTTATCTTTTAGAACTTGTTAATGAGGTTCATTTGAGTTGATTCTAATTTTCATTATTCATAAACAAATCCAAGTTAATAAAAAAATTCACTCGATATAATTTCCACTTGATTAGGTAATTCATTTGGTAGGTTAACTAGCTCACTAGTTCTAAAATTTCTAGTTTCTAGAGTAGTAATTTTCTCCTATTTTTTTAGCAAATGTTAACAGAGGTATTTTTAAGTTATTTCACTTGGAATGGAGTCCTAGGACATCCTACTTAATTATAAATTTTTTCCCATCCCATTTTATTTTGATTTTCTTTAGCATTTGGCAAGTTATCTTGAGGAGTAGCAACCTCGTAGTAGTATTATAACAATTTGTTTCGATATCTTCCTTGTCCAAATTCACTCCAAGTTCATGATAGAAGTATATATATATATCCTATGAATTCTATGAGGAAACTTTAGTTGATATTACCCTTGGTTAGGTCATCATTTAGCTCTTACATTGCTTGCATCTTGAATGTTGATTTTTGCAATTAGCATAGATTTCCTTCTCGCAATTTACTTGATGCAACGTGTGATTTCCTTCTTGAAAGAATAATTTAGGAATTTAATTTCTTGAAAAATACAATATATTTCATTCCCATAAATATTGATTATATTTTCTTAATTTGTCATTATGGTTTAAATTTTTTCAAATAGAATCAATGTCTTTTCTTCCATTTACTTTCTAGCAAAAGTAAATAGGTTTTCTTATTGTTATTTACCTTAGGATTGGCATCTTACATAGATATTTTCTCAATTAAAGTTGCTTCACTACCTTATTTAACTTGCATCAAAGGGAGTCATACTAGGAAGAGGAAGGTGTTGGCTGCACATACAATCTTGACCCCTCTTAAGTTTGTACTAACCTTGGGTTGATAATTTAAGTCGATAGAACCAGGAGTCACAACATTCTTGTTGTAATATTGGGGCTCATCAAGTACCTATATGAAAGGTACTATGAAAACAATATCAATGAATTTCATGAGCACAAATGGGGACAATTGATAGTAGATGAGTACACCAACAGACCCTTGGATATGCTTGGTATATGCCTTACATCAAGAATGAAAAGGTAAACATCGAGAGGTATATTAGTGGACTACCACAAGATTGTAGGGAAATAATATAGTTTTATGAGCCAAAAAACTTGGAGGACACCATCCAAAAGATTAAGCATTTATATGAATATTCTAGGCATAAGACTAAATTCTTAACTAAATAGAAAGAGAAACATAAGCCCATATTGAGAGGAAAAGCACAAAAATTTGTAGGACATCAACTAGGTGGAAGAAATGTGAAGTTTACAACTCCTATCAAAGGTTAACTTTAGTAGAAATCCACTACTGCTAATAGAGACTAGTCCTTTAAGCTTGTGGGAGAGAAAGCTGAGGGGTTCAAAAGAGAAGCTATATAATGTTGGAATACTGGCCAAAACCACAAGAAGAAAAAAAATCCTCAATGATAGCAGAATGGTCCAAGGCTATAAAATGTTTAAGAAGTAGATACAATGAATGATGTGGTTTAGAATGTTCCATAAATCTATGTTGCATTAGACAACAATAAGGTTGATCACTTAGCATAAGTGGTCGATATGGATGGTATGATTGATGTTCATGATTTTTTCAATTTTGATTGACCTAGGTTCTAATTTCATGATCTTATTCCAAAGGTTGTAGATAAGGGTGCATTGCAAAAGGTAGCCCATGAAAAATTTTGGTTAGTTAAGGTAGCAATAAGGACTAAGAGGTGAGTTGAAAATGTGGTGAAGTCATGCCCAATAGTGATAGATGGCATGGTGCTGTCAACATATTTGAACCTACTACCATTAGGTTCATACAATATATTATCTGACATGGATTGACTACCGGGCCCCAAAACCAAAATCAAATATTACAAAAAATTTATAGAATGTCTTAACAACATAGGGGAAAGGGTGACACTACAAGGGATAACAAATCTTGTTGTTATTAGACAAATGTTAGCACTACATATTAAGAGGTGCAACCTGAAAGGATGAAAATTAGATGTTTCCTAAGTGACCGATGAATTAGAGGTTAACAAAGACAGAATGAAAGGGTATCTAATATTAAAATAATTCAACAATGTGTTTCCTAAGGAATCCTAAGATTTCTGCTAAGAAGAGAAGTTTATTTCTTAATTGAATTATTAGCAAGATGTACACTAGTGTCAAAAAGTTTGTATCGCATGAGCACACTAGAATTGGTGTAACTAAAATTGCAATTCAAGGAAATTATGGATAAGGGATACATTAGACCTAACATATCACTACAAACATTTAAATAAATCCAAAAACATTTAAATAAATCCACAATCAAGAACAAGTATCATTTTCCTAGGATTGATTACTTGTTTGATCATCTGAGAGGATATATGATACTTTTGAAGATATATATAAGCTCTCGATATCACCATGTTTGAATTAATGATGAATACATCCACAAGTCAACTATTAGAACTAGGTATGGGCATTACAAGTTTGTGGTGTTTCCAGTTGGACTCACCACTGATGTAACCATATTTACGTGTTTGATGAAAAAATTTCTTAGTCCATATTTGGAAAACAATTTGTTGATCTTTATAGATGACAACTTGGTTTATTCTAAAACCCATGAAGAAAATGAAGAATAGTTTTTAACATTTTTACAATTGCTAAGAGAGCATACAATTTATAGAAAATTCAACAAGTGTGATTTCTTCCAATCACAAGTTTAGTACTTGGGACAAATTGTTTCTAAGGAAGAAGTGGTACCAGATCCTAAGAAAATTAAAGCCATCATGGCATTTGCTACTAAACTTTGGTTGAAGTTAGCTCTGTTATGGGATTGGCAAGTATTATTAGATATTCATTTGGAATTTTTCAAATACTGGGAATCCAATCATGACATTTTACAAAGGAAAGGTGTTGAATTCCAATGGGCGATAGAGTGTGCAACCAATTTTTAGCATTTAAAACATCTACTCACACATGCACCAATATTTAGGATAATATACTCAAAAAATGATTGCGTGCTTTGCATCCATGCTTGTAAAGAGGGGCTCGTAAGAGTCCTAATGCAAGAAGAACATGTGATTTGTTACTAATTGAAGAAGTTGAATGAGCATCTGAAAAATTATGTCACTCATGAGTTGGAGCTAGCGGCGATAGTGCATGTGCTGAAAATGTGGAAGAATTATTTTCTACAAAGGATGTTTGTTTTAATGTCAAATCATGGAGATTTAAGATATCTACTTGATCAACCAAACCTTAATGTAATATAAGAAAGTGTCCTAGCCTTGATCGATGAATTTGATTTTCAAACAAAGTATATCAAAGGCAAGGAAAACAAAGTAGTAGATGCAACTAGTAGAATGTTACAAGTAGTTAATGTGGCAACCATCAATGTTTGTGAAATTGATATCACAGAAAGGATTGATGATGTAACACATTAGGATGAACATTACGAACAAGTGAAGGAATACTTGCAGCAATAGACATAAGGAACATTGAGTAAGAATTACTCACTCATAGATGATTGTATGCTGAACTTGGAAGGTAGAAGGTATATACCATAAATGGGTGACATGAAGAAGATTATATCTGAAAAGTTTCATAAATATCTTATTTATATCAGCTTGTCTATTGGAAAATGATAACATCTATTATATAGATGTATTATTGGTTAGTCATGAAAAAATATGTTTCCAAGTATATTTCCATATGCTTCGAGTGTCAACAAGTAAAAGTGAAGTGTAGACATCCAACGAGATTCTTACAACGAATCCCCATTCTTGAGTGGAAGTGGGAAGTCAGTTCTATGGACTTCATTACATGTTCACCAAGGAAATCTAGACAACATGATGCCATAATGGTGGTAGTAGACAAGCTGAGTAAGGAAGCTCATTTTATATCTTTCAAGTCCACTCATAAAAAAAATAATATTGCTTATATTTTTCATGAAAGAAATATTTAAATTGCACTGTATAGCCCAGAAGTTTCTTTCAAATCGAGATGCCATGTTCACCTCAAAGTTTTAGAAATATTTTTTTGTTGGTTTTCAAACAAAATTAGCATTCAATATAGGATATCATCCTAAAATGGATGGAGATAATGAAAGAGTAAATAGGGTTTTGGAAGACATGTTAAGTGTATGTCATGCATTATCCCAAGAGGTGGGAAGAGTTTATACCTTTGCTAGAGTATTCTTACAAAAATGGGTACTCCGAATCATTAAAGATCAGTTAACAATCTTCAGGGTTTGGTTTCTTGGAATGGTCCAATCATCGAGGTGCTTCTTGGAACTAATATGCTGAAGGAAATGGAACAATAAGTATCTTCTATTAGATATAATTTGAAAGTAGCTCAAGATAGAAAAAAGAGTTATATATATCAACAGAGAATGCATAAGGAATTTCCAGTGGGGGAACATGTTTATCTCCATATCAAATGAAGAAAAAGTTCATTGAGAATTAGAACTTGTGCTAAATTAGTACCAAGGTTTTGTGGACCATTTTTTATCATAGAAAGAGTGTGACTAGCGAATTACACGCTAGACTTACCACCCATAGTGAAAGCACATGGTGTTTTCAATATTTGTTTTCTTAAGTTAGGTATGTGCATGCTTTTTACTAGTGTGTAATACAAGTGGAAATTGGGGGACAATTCCAACTAGAACCACAATGCATTTTAGATCAGAGGCATATCACACTCTAGAATCAACTATTTGAGTAGGTCATGGTGCAGTGGAAGCACTTTGGGCTAGATGAAGCCACTTGGGAAATGAATTATCATATGAGGGTATCTTACCCATTTTTGTTTAGTGTGTAAGAAAATGTAAAACAACATGTGTGTGTATAAATCTCATGGATTTATTCTTTTGTTCGATGTACAGAACACCAGGGATGGTGTCTGTCTAAGGGTTTGGGGCTTTTGATAACCATTTTTCTACCCCTCTTGTAAATGTCACTATGAATTATAATTCATGTAAGTAAAGTGGAAATATAAATAATCATTGGGTTAGAGAAATGGAGAGAGATTCAGAGACGTGAAGAGGAGGAAATTCTTTGGAAGTGATTAAACCTAGGATACTTCATTTATTGTGCTACCAATTTCCTAAATAAGTTTATGTTAGACCAAATATCACACTGAGAGGGGGGATGAATCAATGTAATGGAAAACTTATTATTTCAATACATTTCATCAATAAATAATCATGTCACAATATATCATAATAATTTTGATCATAACAATAAATGAAACCATGCATCAAGAATCCATCATCAAATCAACATAGGGGATACAAGATTTTCATGGAAATACTTACAAGATAAAACAACAAATTCTCTTTATTATTATCATTTAATTCATTTACATATATTTACAGGCATTGAACTGCTGGAGGCACCCACCCTCGAGATATGAAAGCAAATAATTGCAATAGGATATGACCAAGTTAATGCACCAACCTTGAAAATGTGCAAACACAAACTTGCAATAGGATACAACCTGATTGAGGCATTAACATCAGTGGAGGCATCAACCTCCCTCCTTGACTTCACGTGGAAAACTTTTCACAATGATTCAAACTAGATCCACATGCTCTTCAATATAGGTCTTCAATATGATCATGCTGCAATTGTCACAATGTTATCATAACCTACTCATAACATGCTCTACGCATTACAATAATATTTTCATTAACATTTTACCATTACACATTTTTTTTATCCTAATTTTTCCATACATATAGAATATGCTACAACCTTGAGACTATAAGGAAAGAGGCTTAAATCCTACATAGAAATCTCCACCTTGCACATTCAATATTTGTTTGTGTTCATTCTCTAGTCAAAGGAAGAGAAACGATACAACAAGTGGAAGAATGGTTCATGGTCAATGATTACGTGGCGTAGATGATGAAGAGCCTCCCAAAAGGTTCACTCCAAATAGAGCGTTTACAACTAAATCAACAAAATCCAAAAGTCTATGCAAAATAGTAAGCATTGAACAACGTATGAAGCTAGAAGTTGACAATGCTATACCACAATATCATGTTAGTACTTGTTTAGCTGAAAGTCAGAAAATAAGGACACAAATTATTGAAGAATTCATTAGTTTTGATGACCTCCCTGCCACAGTGCAAACTACAAATTATATCAAGATAAGAAAAAATTAAGAATGGAAAAAAAAGGTTCATAATAAAAAGGTTATTGATCGAAGTAGAAACTGATCTTGATGTGTTTGGTAATGGACCCATAGGCTCATGAAATTGCATCAAGCTACTGGTAACACAATTGGAAAGTATATTATTGAATAGGAAGAAAATAATCTGATACTTAAAGTAAGAATAAAAGAGATAGAAGATGCTCTAGATTTGAGTCCTTTGTTAATGACTCCCCTAGCAATATGAGAACCACCATTAGAAATTTCTACCCCTGCTACACCCCATAGATCTAATAAAGCTATCAAAATCCTCATATTCTCACTAATATATTCGAAATATTGGAAATCATTGAACATTCATAGAAAGAAAATTACTATCTACTACATTTAGCACATGGAATCAAGTCAATTGTAGATTCGCTTAAAAGAAATCATAAGGTATATAGGAATTTCGTTAATAATGACTTGCTTACTTTTAGTGAGAGGCTTCGTTTACTATTTGATCTAGAGAAAATAAAATAAAGAACTCCCAAATTTTAATCAAATGAAGCATATCAAAGTTGGATGATCTAAGAGAATGAGGACACTAGAAACCATAATTTGTGAATGTGAAAGCATAGCGATTAGAATAGGTAATGTCTTTCTCAAGGTGGTAGAGAATATTCATGATTTAATTGCTCCACACATCACTTGTGATTCTAAATTAATTTCAAAAGATATGTTAATGGTTGAACTTGAGAAGCTAAAAGAGTCAAAGAAAATAGATTCTGATGAAACAATAGATTTTACTGCAGAATAAATTAGCAAACATATACTTACTTTTGTTTTTATTAATGAAGAGAAGTGTGTCTTGTCCATGCAATTGCAAGAAGAGGCTATGTAATTTGAGAATAAGATATTCGATGAACATGTCAAAATGAAAATTATAGTTCCTCCAATGAAAGATGTGAATAAAACTATTTTGGAGAAATTCATTCAAAAAATGATGAATCGGAAAGATAATTACAATCAAACAATCATGATCTATGCCTTGAAATATCATGAGTGTTCTTGAATCTTGGGACATTCATTTTTCTGTTTACTAGTATTTAATTATTTAAGGTTGTTGGTTGTGTTATCATGACCTAAGCTAATTGTTGGATGCAATTATTTTTTTTCCTTGTAGGTACCTTTTTTCACATTACATTCCATGAGAGCCCAATCTAAGTCCCCATTGGGATGAATGCATTTACTTTTATGATTATGTATCATGATTTCGATGCATGGTTTAAACACCAAACATTAATCTTTGTACCCAAAAGATTTAAAATGGTTTAATATCTAAATGCAAGTTTTGTTACAAAATCCCTTGCATCTGCACATGACTCCCTTTTACCAGATACCTTTGTTTCACGCATGAATTATCAATTATTATGTTTATTTAATTTATTGATGAACGATTATTACTTTATTTTTTGTAATTTCGGGGAAGCTAGTTAAAGAAACAACATGCAAGAACGACATGATGAATGAGTTGTTGATTTGAGGTATCACATGATTTTCGTTACTGATATAAGAAAACTTTGTGATAAAGAATATTCATCACTGTAAATTAGGGTTTGTGAAGACTCCTGAGATAATGTTTTGCATAATATTTTGTATAGATATGAATTCTATTGCTTTGGCAAAAAAAATAAAAAATTAAACACAAGTTTTGCATGATATGCTTTGAGCTTGAACATAAGTTTTATATGATATTATTTTATTTTTTATATCATAGCTAATTTTTTGTTGTTAATCATAATGAAAATGAATGTTTGAGAACAATTTTGGATTTTAGATATCTATTCGATATGTAGTATTTATTTTAATCATATCTATGATGATTGAGATTTGAATCTAAATATAGTTCTTGTTACTATAACTATGTCGCTAAATATCCTAAAAATACAATGCTAACAGAGTGTTCGTCAATAAAAAATTTGAATGAAAACATAAATTATGCAACAAATTTTATTATTTTCATTATCAAAGCTTTCCAATTCAATTTACTATAAATTTCAAAAAATGTTATATGTTTTAATAGTTTGAAAATATTATATGTTTTAATATTTGATTGTGCAGAAAAATATTTCATTGTGTGGACTGCACGATGAAATATAATATTGTTTGACCCACCATTTAATCCAATCGCATTGTAGATTCATGTACTAGTTAATGAAAAATCAAAGCAAATAATTTATAATAACTCTTATTATTTTAATTATTGAATTATATGTTTTAATCTTTTACTTTTAAATGAGTTAATTTCATTCTGCAGCAGAGTAAGATTTCATTATAAAATTATATGTTTTAATATTTTATTTTTAATTGAGTTAATTTCATTTTGCAGAGAATGGAGGAGTAAAGGAAGCTTTCATTTTGCACGGTGTAGAAAAATGGAGGAAGCTTTCATTGTACGTAATTTAGATGTCAAAGTACACAATGAAAACATTCAACGCACCTCCACAATTGATATAATGAAAGATTCTTATATGACAACGTCACATTGAAGGGACACCAAGCTAGTACAGAGTTAGATGCAATGGCACATGTGCTCACTAATCTGATATCACATAAATATATGTAGTTTTTGACTGAAGGGGTCATTTACGATTAAAATAATTGAAGCTTCATTGTATAGAGAGAAGATTAAGATTTCATTACTAAATTATATGTTTTAATATTTTATTTTTAAATGAGTTAATTTCATTTTACGAAGTGAAAAGGAGCAGAGGAAAGCATAATGAAAGTGTTTGTTGCACCTCTGCACTCGACACAACAAATGCTTCCTTCACATCTTGACGTGAATTCAAACAATTGTTCTAAGATAAGTTGACATATCTTGGTATTTATCTTTGTTTGTATGGAGTGCGAAGGTGAAAAACTATGCAAATAATGATTGCATTATGTCAAATGCAAAGATGCAAGAAAGGGTAAAGTTAAAAATTCAATACTTATTCTACATACCTCTCAACAAAATTAACTAGCGGTATTCACTTATTAAAGTTTGGGGCATGAAAAGTTTGGGACTTTTCTAAAGAAAATACAACGGAAAACAAGGCGGACCTTGACCAATTAAATGAAAGGAGAAATTTCCTAAAGATGGAAATGTATATCAAGTTATGTGGACCTGGACATTGACATTTAATTCTTATTTTATTTTAAACCTTTATAGATTGACGTGTGGGAAAATAGGTGTATGGAGACATTAAGATGTATGGAATGAAGGGTGTGAAGAAAAAGGGGGTATTGTGTGGAGAAGTATTCAACTTTTATTCTTCTACACTCCATACAATGAAATATTATTCCACACCTCCGCACTCTCCATATTGAAAGCTTATTCTGGATCTAGAAGAGAAATTAATATATTAATTTTGGATAAACCTTATTTTCTATGTTGTAATTCATTGAGTTAATTTCATAATGTAGAGTGTGGAGGAAGCACAATAAAATATTCTTTCATACTTTGCACAATGAAAGCTTCTTCTACTCCTCCACACTATGCACAATGAAAGTTTCCTTTCAATCTTCGAGTGAAATCAATATATGAAATTTGTAAATCATATTTCATAAGCCTTAGTTAATTTTCACACTCAACACAATGAAAGCTACTTGCGCCTCTCAAAACGAATTTAGGGAAATTGTTGTAACACTTGCAAATTGTGCATATCTTAGGGTTTAGTTTTCATTGTGCATAGATGCAGTGTAAGCTTTCACTGTGCAGAGTGCGAAGATGTGAGTTATGGAAACAAAGTGTTCTCAAATAATGAGAAAATGTAGACCCTCAAGAAAGAGCCTGGGACTACGGTGTGATGCAATTATTACCCTTGTTTTGGTTAGCTTTTTTAATTTAATATTTTAGTTTTTTATATCAGGTTGATGTCATAATTAACATTCAAGAAATTTACATTGTGTTATCTATATTTTTATGAAATTATAGAAAAGTTTCCTAATAAGATTTTTTGGAGAAAAAAAATTAATAAACTTTAATATATAATATATATTGATTTATATATAATTTTTATGTTAATGTACATTAAAACAATGTGAAAAATGTTATACCTATGAATTGTAAATTAGTTTGTTCGAGTGAGTTTTAGTTTCTAACTCTTCTCAAGTTCAAACCTTATGGGCAGGGGTTGAGAATAGAAGCCACCTTTCAAGGAATTAAACTATCTCAAAGGACATTCAAGGTTGAGAGTAGTCTAGATTCATCCTAGTTAGTCATGAATATTATAAGTGTTGAAATATAAATATATAAAATATTTTTTTGTATAAAATGTTTTTCTAAATTTAATAACTTTGAATACATAATAGATATTAATTTATATTTGATTTTTATTTTTGTATATACTTTTATTTCATTCTAGTTACACAAAAAAATAAATATACTATAAACATGTATCTTGGAATTGAATCCAATTAGGTAGCCAAACACACTATACATAAAACATGGAATAAGAAATTAATATTAAAAATATACTTAAAAAAATAAAAAGTAGCACCTAAAAATTATAAATTGTTGAGCTACTAATAAAATTAAAAAAAAAAAATTATTAACCTTTTTTTCCTATTTATCTAAATTATCGCAAGTAAACAGTAATGTTGAAAATTATTCTCATAAAAATAATATTTTGATAAATTTCGTTTTGGTGTTTTATTGTAAATTAATTTCATCATACATATCTAATTTTAGCATCGAAAAAGAGTACTACCTTTTTTATTAAAAGGGCATGTGGCGTTATTATGATTTATAAAGTAATTGTGTCAATATAGGCGTAGGAATCGAAACACATTAGGGGCGGAAGGAAATTATATATTTTTGGAAAGGGAGAAAAAGAACGTGGGATATTTTGAAAATTATCGCATAAACATATTAATTTTGTAAACATCGTTTTACTAATTTTAAAATAAATATTATTGGAAAATAAATAATTTATTTGAAATCAATATAAGTTTCTCTTAGAAACTTTAGTCACTCTTGTTATCTTATATGGTTGTGAGGTTTGGGGTTGTAGCATCTCTAGAGAATCGTGGAGAAAGATTGAGAAAATCCAAAAGCATTTTATAACGTATAACCTGAAAATTAAAAGTAATACACCTTATCCTATTCTCCTTATAGAAGCATGTCTTTCCCCTATTGAAAGCCTAGCTATGAATAGGTTTCTGTTGTACAAGCACAAACTCAATAACATAGGCGATCATAGACTTCCTAAGCTAGCATTAAATTCTAGCCAAAACCACCTAAGGCTCAAACGGGGGTGGCATAAAGACACAAGGGCCTGGTTAAACTATTGGGAGATCAATGAGAATGATGCTTTGCAAAACATTAATAACATTAAAGATATTGTTACTTCTAAGTTCAAAGAAAAAATGTGGTGTGAGAAAGATTTAGCAGCTAAAAGAAAATTAAGTTATTATAAGAAGGTCATCAACCCCACCCTAGATGATCAAAAGTATCTCTCTATTTTAACTAGCTCAAAGAGGAAAATTAATGACAATCAAAAGCATCTCTCTATTTTAACTAGCTCAAAGAGGAAAATTAATATAGCAAAGATTAGAACGAATTCTCATGAGCTCCATAGTGAAACAGGTCGTTGGGCAGTTCCTAAAACACCATGGATGGAAAGAATTTGCCATCTATGTGAGAATGGGAACATCGAGGATGAAAACCACTTCCTCTTAGAGTGTCCCGTGTACAACCACATTAGATCTTAGTTTCACAATCTTTGTTACAATATTGACCTTCCTAGCCTTTTACAATGTCAAAATTATAGTGAGCTCGGGAGGCTTCTCTCCAAGCTTTTTGAGCATAGGAATAAAATCTTAAATCAAAATAAATAATTTGTTTCTTTAGGTATAGACCAATGTTTGGTCTGACGTTAACCACCATCATCATCATCAAATTTTATAAAAATATTTAATTTTTTTTAATTTAATACTCAATTTTAAAAACAATATATAACATTTAAAATATTTTAATATTTTAATTTTAAAAATAAATTTATAGTTTTTTTTTTTTTAAATTTAATATACATATAAAATTTATATTTAATAAATTATTAATATAAAAAAATTATTATATTAAAATAGCATTTTAATTTTTAATTATACAATAAAAATCAATTATTATATAATTTATAAAAAATAAATATTTCACATTCATAAAATTCAACTTACAACCCCCATCGAATTTTAAACGTAGACTATAAAACCATAAAAGAAGAAACCACATATTTTTTTTTAATTGTAAGTGGAGTGCAACATAATTAACTATTAAAAAGGTTCAAACTCTTTTTATCCATTTTTAATATATAGATATAATTATAATTATAATGATTTAAGACAAAATATATATAATTTGGATTTTTAAAGTTTAGAAATCAGGCTTTATCATAAAATATTATAAATTTTGATTTATCAATCAAAATTATCTAAATATTTATTAATCAATAGAAATATATTAAATACTAACAAAAATCGTAATTATGACAAAGAATATATTTATTCTCTAAATATGAGGATGAAAAGTTCATGGTTTTCTACATTGAGAAGGAGGAAATGCCAATATTAATTTCCCTAAGATTCACTAATTTTCCTTTATTATCTTGGAATAAGGCTTTAATTCTCTTACGCCCCTTTTCCCAATCCTCCTTGACCATCTTCAGGGAATCCTAAAAAGATTGAGTATGAACTTCTCAATGGGGATTTGATGAACTCAAACCATAATGAGCATTATTTGTTTGATGGTCTAGATGTGATTACAGATCTTTACTAAGGCAAGAATTTTCTAGAGCAATCATTCATGGAACATCTAGGTTGATTTCTTCTAGGAGGTGTCCAATCTCATCCTCTTCCATTATTGAGTAGTTGGTCTCCTGTGGCAGAGAATTTTGCAGATTACCTTTTAGATTTATTTTCTCAAGCTTTGTTGGAAGTGGAAAATATTTGGGAATACGTACAATGTCTAACTAGGGGACTCATTAATTAATTTCTTACACTAAAATCTTGTATGGAGAGGAGACATATGTGAACTTGTTTTCATATTTGGGTTTTCTATGGGAATTTGTGGTTCCCCAAGGTCTCAATGTCCTTTTCCTTTGGGGGAATTTTCAAAAACCATCTTTCTCTTTATGATTTGATTGATATATTAGTAAATATTTCTTAATCAAAAGAAAATCTCTAAAAGGATGCCCATATTCATGACGACGCCTACATCTAAATGGGACATTTTCGTAATCCATTGTCTACTTCCAAAGATTCTCCTAATAACAAATGTCTATTGAAGCTGGAAGAGGTTGTGAAATATTCATATAGACATAGATCGTTGCATAGGATGTGTATCTCCCTTTGTTAGTTCCGTCAAAAACCTTGACACAGATACCAATGGCATTGCCAATGCCTTCAAAGATTTCTTCCTCCCAATATTCCTTTTGAGGAGAAATGAGTCAAACCCATACTGATGCAACAAGGACATATTCCTCCTCATAATTGTAATTCGCTTTCCAAAATTGCATCAAGAGCCCATCATTATTAAAAAGGTAAGAGCCCCCTTCTAACACCTTGATTATATCTTCCAAAATTGCATACACATTGATTCTATCTTCAAAAATGGTAAAAAAATATTATAAATTTTGATTTATCAACCAAAATTATCTAAATATTTATTAATCAATAGAAAGGTTTTAAATACTAACAATAAGCTTAATCATGACAAAGAATATATTTATCCTCCAAATATTGAGGATGAAAAGTTCAACGTTTTCTGCGTTGAGAAAGAAAAATGCCTCTAATATTGACATGAATTTTCCTAAGATTGACTAATTTTCCTGTATCATCTTGGACTAAGCCCTTAGTGCTCTTACACCCCTTTTTCCAATCCTCCTTAACCATCTTCAAGGAATCCTAAAAAGATTGAGTATGAACTTCTTAATGGGAATTTGATGAACTCAAACCATATTAAGCATTTATTTGTTTGATGGTCTAGATGTGATTACAGATCTTTACTAAGGCGAGAATTTTCTAGAGCAATCATGCATGGAACATTTAGGTCGATGTCTTCTAGGAGGTGTCCAATCTCATCCTCTTCTATTATTGAGTAGTTGGTCTCCTGTGGCAGAGAATTTTGCAGATTACCTTTTAGATTTTTTTTCTCAAGATTTGTTGGAAGTGGAAAATATTTGGGAATACCTGTAATGTCTAACTAGGGGACTAGGGGACTGATTAATTAATTTCTTACACTAAAATCTTGTACAGAGAGGAGACATATGTGAACTTGTTTTCATATTTGGGTTTTCTATGGGAATTTGTGGTTCCCCGAGGTCTCAAAGTCCTTTTCCTTTGGAGGAATTTTCGAAAATCATCTTTCTCTTTATGATTTGATTGATATATTAGTAAATATTTCTTAATCAAAATAAAATCTCTAAAAGGATGCCCACATTCATGATAACACCTACATCTAAATGGGACATTTTTGTAATCCATTGTCTACTTCCAAAGATTCTCTTAATAACAAATGTCTATTGAAGCTAGAAGAGGTTGTGAAATATTCATATAGACATAGATCGTTGCATAGGATGTGTATCTCCCTCTGTTAGTTCCCTCAAAAACCTTGACACAGATATTAATGGCATTGCTAATGCCTTCAAAGATTTCTTCCTTCCAATATTCCTTTTGAGGAGAAATGAGCCAAACCCATACTGATGCAACATGAGATATTCCTCCTCATAATTGTAATTCTCTCTCCAAAATTCCATCAAGAGCCCATCATTATTAAAAAAGTAAGAGCCCCCTTCTAACACCTTGATTATATCTTCCAAAATTGCAAACACCTTGATTCTATCTTCAAAAATGGAAAAAAATATTGTGAAGAACCCCTTTGCTCCTAACTCCAAATCCATTTGTCTCTTGAGGTTTCATTTATTTTTTATCAAACCAATTAGGTATTTTTCAAAAGACCATAATCTCATGAACTTGCAAATTAGAGCATGATATTGCATATATTGGATGTATTCTACAATATATCTAGATATGACCTCATACTTTGGATCTTGCACTCCTTTTGGTAGGAAACCCCCTTTGCATTTTATTTTGCAAAATGCTTCAAGCAACAATTTTCTCTAAAATCACCATTACCTCCAATTGAGCTTTGAAAAGGACAGAAATGTTGAGGAGTGTGGGAGGATTTCCACCTGATCTAATATTACTACAAACTCCTTAGACAATCTAATTGTATGAAGAGGCCAATCCCCTACCCACAAAACTTATATGGACAACTATACAAAAGAAACACTAGAAAACCCCATAAAAATGTCCAACATAAAATATTTACGTAATTTTATTTATTGTATTATTTAATTTATTTTCAAATATATATTTTTTAATTAATTTTGTGTAAATTCTAGTTAAAAATTTTATATTTGTAATTTTAAAAGATTGGAGTTATATGATTAAAATATCTTAAAAATATTAAATTATTTCATATATTTAAAAAGATAATTTAAACCATACAGAATTTACATTATTAAAAATATTATATAAATAAAAAGATTTATTAATATTGGAATTTTTTTAGGCTTAACAATTTTAAAATAGTTAGCAATTCAAGCCAACATTATTCTTTTTAAATAAATAAATATTTTATCATTTATATATATAGACATAATTTCTTTTGTTGAATAAAGTATGTAAAATTATGATGTAAAATAGTATAGCCTTTTTAATTTGATTTTCCAGTTTAATATATATTCACATTAAGATTTTATATGTGGAGTTATTTTAATCGTTAATTAATAATAATATATTTTTTGAGAATTATTTTTTATTTTTATTAGTTTGAAAGTGAGAGTAAAAATTAATATAACAATATTTATAGATATATAGTTATAATATTAATATTAAAAAAAAATTAAGTAAAAAAATAATAGCTATTTTATCTCGTAATAACTCTATTTAACCATTAATCACAATTTACAAATTTAATTAATATTATTTCATAATCGTTTTCAAACTAAATCATATTTGTCATGGGAGGGCCTCATAAACATTTCCATCGGCAGATTTAAGTGGCATGTTATTGATGACGAAATTGATAAAAAGAAATAAATATTCTAACTACTCAAAATAACTCCAACTAACAACTAATCACATTAAACAAATTTAAAAAATATTATTTCATAATCGTTTACAAACCAAACCATATGTTTGAGGGGAGGCCTCATAAACCTCTCCATCGGCAGATTTAAGTTGCATGACATTAATGACGAGATTGATGTTGGGGCTCAACTTCATTCACAAATCGAAATGTGGCTACAAAGTCAAAGGTTAATTTTGGTTGGGCCATCCAATAATACAGATATACAAGTTGAGGATAGTAGCCTACAACGAACCCAATAACTCCTCGTCAAATCATGGAACATGGAACTTCCTTTAACCATCAACAATATTTTGGACATGAATTCATTACTTGCCGTAAGAGCTAGCTCACAATTTCTTAATGGACCTAATTATTTCGACGTTTTTTTACTGTACACCATATTTACTCTTTATAAAAGGTTTCGAGTATTTAATCATTCGTTTATATTATTATTATATACAGTATGTCGACTATACTGACTATTAGGAATTATATTAAATGATTGTTTACAAAATTAATTCTTAATAACAATTATATTTATTAAGCAAAGTCTTTATTTAAACGTTGCATAAAAGAAATCAAATAAGTAAAAATTATATTATTATAATAATACTTTTTATGATTTATTTTTTTTTAAATTATAATTTATAGTAAAATTTTATGGATGTAACGCAGAATTAAGTGAGTTTGATTTCGAATTATTGACTAATGTGAATTTAGTTTAATATAAAAAAACTAATAAAAAAATAAAATGTAAATTAATATGTTTTTTTTTTTAATTTAATAAAATATTTTTTCATAGTCATAATGTGAAAGGATTAATCATAAAATTTTGTGTTTAATTATTTTAATTCATTTTAAAAATCAAATTATTAAATTTTAAAAAATAATAAGAAAATTAAAATTTTATATTAAAATTGTGTAGTTTAATTTATAGATAAAATAATTTTTTTAATGGGAATTCGCTAAAATATGACAAGGTAATTTCAAAAAATTTTGTTATTCAAAATACATTTTTGAATGCATAAAATAATTTAAACTCAAGTTTTTAAAAGTCTATATTAAAATTAACCAAAAAAATAATCTTAAAAAAAATCATTTCATCTATAAATTAAACTACACCTATTAAAAATAATACACTCACTTAATTGCCCTTTCTTTATATATATAGTCTAATATCTAATTGTCATTAATATATATGATCTAAATGTGGCCATGGCTATTATATTATATGCTACTTTGTGCATTTGTTATCTTTCTCGATGGAAAGCCACGACTATTACATGCTTAGCACCAAGTCTGGAATTTGACATCCCACAAGACGTATTTTTGATTTCAGAATGTATTTGACAGCGAGGGAAAAATGTTCCAAATCAAACCTGACGTGTGGTACATGAAAATGAGAAGCAGAAGGAATAGATACAGGTTCTCAACAGAGATGTAGAGTAGACCACTCTTCTCAAGCTATAGGTTGAGGAGGCAAGAAAAAAGAAGGAAGATCTTGAAAGTATGGTTTCAAGAAGATCTTTCTCAAAAGAAAGAAGAACTTGATGCAACTCGTGATGAGATCAACAAACTGAAGGGATCGCAAAAATAATACTTACAAGATAGGACAAATGAAGAAACAAAAATGAAGGCAAATAAAGATGGTAAAGCTCCAGTTGATGAAGGTACAAGCTCCACAACTTCACAGGATGATTCTAAGAAGGAAATTGATGAAAGTGAAAATCCAAAGAAGAATGTTGCAACTCCAAAGAACAATACCAAAACAATCAAGAACAAAGGACCATAAGAAACTACAACACTGCCTCCAAAGAAGAATGAATAATCTTCCAAGCATGTTCGTTTATTTAATGGTTATTTCTTTTTATGTGCTAACTATGGACATATGGCTAGGGATTATGAAGTTTTTGACAGGTACAATCATTAACTGGAAAACCCTAGAAGCAAGTTTGTAGGATCACAAGGCAGGTTTCACAATGATTTTGTCAGAAGAGAATACATGCTAAATGGGAAAAATATTAAATGTTTCAAATTCCATAACTATGGCCATAGTGCTCGTGGTTGCTGATATAAGATGGAATCACCTATGGACAACATTGAATGCTTCAAGTGTCATAACTATGGGCACATGGCTTGAGATTACAGGAATAAGAAGGTCTGGAAAAGGAAATAGGTACACAAAGACAAAGAAGATAACAAGGTTTCAACAGTTATGATTTCAGGATTTGTAAAAGAAAAAGGTCATGAGGAATTAACAGTTGCTTCAGATAATCACTCAAGTCAAGATCACCCATTAGGTGACTCACTATTTTAAACAATTTGGCTTGTTCACTCCTTAATGTTTGTACAATAGGAGTCTATGTAGTAGTATATGGCACAAGTCTACGATTGATAGGAAGGTAGTTTGAACAAGATGGTAGTTTCATTAAAGGTTCAGGGGGAGAAAAACAATTGAAGGATTACAGGTTACCAGGAACAAGACAAGATTAGTCTGCAAAGGATATGAACAAGTGGAAGGAATTGGTTTCGATGAAACATTTGCACTAGTTGCCAGAATGGAAGTCATCCGGATGTTTCTCACCTATGCATGTTCAAGAAAAATAAAATTCTACCAAATGGTTGTTAATTCAGCATTTCTGAATGGGGAATTAGAAGAAGAAGTTTACATCGAACAACCTGAAGGTTTTGTACTATTAGAAAAAAAAGACTAAGTTTGCAGGTTAAAGAAGGCTCTGTACGGTCCCAATCATGCTCCCAGAGCATGGTATGCTTGTCTTTATGGATATCTACGTCAAAAAGGGTTCAAGAAAAGTACTGTTGATAGCAATCATTACATACAAATAGATAAAGATAATATAACAGTCATTGAGGTATATGTGGATAATATAATCTTTGGTAGAAATGATGATCAACTAAGTAAGAACTTTTCTACAAAGATGAAAAGTGAGTTCGAGATGCCTTTACTTGGTGAGTTAACATACTTCTAAGGGCTTCAAATATCTCAGCAAGAGAAAGGAATATTTATATGTCAAGCCATGTACATCAAGGAAATGCTCAAGAAATTCAAAATGGAAGATTGCAAACTCATCCTTACTCCGATGGTAACAGGTTGCAAATTGAGCATAGACGACGCATCTAAGGATGTGGATCAGAGGTTGTAAAGATCTATGATTGGTAGTCTTCTATATGTAATAGTCTCCCAGCCAAATGTTATGCAAGCTGTTGGACAAGTAACAAGATTCCAAGCAGCACCAAAAGGATCACATATTATTGTCGTCAAAATAATTCTTCGATATCTAAAGGGCAGAATAGAATATATCTTGTGGTATCCCAAGGAAAACAATCACATTATTCAAGCCTTTATAGATGCAAATTGGGCAGGAAGCGTTGATGATCGTAAGAGTACTAGTGGAGAAACATTCTATCTAGGTTGTTGTCTTGCATCATGGTTGAGAAAAACGCAAACCTCAATCTCGTTATCCACAACAGAAGTAGAATATATCACGGCAACAACTTGTTGTACTCAAGTTCTCTGGATGAAGAATTTTTTTCAAGATCTTCAGCTGAAGTTTAATGAGCCTATTCCCATATTTTGCGATAGCACCGACAAGATCAGTATCTCTAAGAATCCTGTGATGCATTCCAAAACGAGGCATATTCCGATTAAATATCATTTTGTTAGAGAGCAGGTTGTCGAAAACAATATTAAATTTGAATATGTTGGTACAAAAGAAAAATCGTTGATATCTTCACTAAACCTTTACCTCATGAAGGATTTGAATATCTTCGTCGGAAGCTTGGGATTCTCCCAAGTTCTCATTAGATTTTCCTTATTCAGAAAATAAATGGGGAGTGGAAGTGTGTACAGGTCTGCAGGATACTTGTGTGTCAGGGGGAGTTACCCTTTTCCATCGATGTCAGAGGGGGAGAGAAGGCAGTAGGAAGAGGTTCCTTGATCAC
This sequence comes from Pinus tabuliformis, assembly GCA_031772625.1. NCBI lineage: Eukaryota > Viridiplantae > Streptophyta > Pinopsida > Pinales > Pinaceae > Pinus > Pinus tabuliformis. The sequence continues at coordinate 802,588,115 of CM062819.1, read as the reverse complement.
AAGGGGAGTACTTGTGTTTCCATCAATGCTAAAAGGGGAGATTTTTGATCTAAAGATGATCTGAGGTTGTCATTGATGTCAACGCAAGCTGCACCAGGGGCTACCCTGATCTTACAAGGGAATTTTTTCTTTACAACTTACTCTATTTTGAGTCAAGGATCTTCTATATGGATTCTACTAATCGATATGTTTCCGTTGATATATGGCCAACCAAGTAATTCTTTACGGTTTGAGAGATATTCATGTTTGAAGTTATTAACCCTAGTTAGTGGGCTATGGCACTCATAATTCATTTTGGTCATTGAATAGTCAATAATTAATAATTTTTTAAGCTCCTTAAATCCCTCAAACATTCTCTATAGAAGCCCCTCTTAACTCTATAAAAACAAATCTCATATATCCTCCAAATGAAGTGATCATGGCATTTTCACTATAACGTCATTTCAACTAAGTCTTAGATTCGGAAATGAAAACCCATTTGATTTGCAATCCTGATGAATGTCATGAATGAATTTTAGATCTTGGTTCAATATATTTTCGAAGATATGATCTATAGAAGTTAGGGTTTTTGCAGGCTCCCTAATTTCATCTCAAATAAGTGACCTTTGGAAAATCATCATAACTCTCTCTCTAAGAAGAGGATTAGAATTCTGTAAAATGTGACAGATACTACACGGGTTGTAGTTTTCCTTGTATCCATTTCAGAGCTAAAAGAGGAAACAGTGACATGTGGCACACCCTACAAGTTAGCTCTACTGAAATATTCCATCATTAGGTCGTTGTGAGATATTGGGCATAACTTTGCCTTGAAGAGTCCAAATCATGTCAAAAATGTGGAGTTTGAAAGAAGACTCAGAGGGATACTATACAATCGAATATCACATATTGGGAATCTAAAATCACAAAGATAAATCAGATTAAATATCGTGCTCCTAGAAGGTGAGAAAATATAGATCAAGTGTTGTCAAGGGGTACAAAGGACTAGACGTTCTAGGGCAGCAAAGAGCAAGGTGCAACAAAATGAAGCAACAGAGGTAAGCTACAGGTAAGTATCTTCTATATATGCATGTTCATTTTTTAATTGAAGTAGGTTCTTTGTATTCTAATTCGTTGTTTTTGTTTAGCACTGACATATTCTCTACAGGATGAGGTAAGTTTTTCTATTATCATGTCATGGGTATTTCCTTGAAGACTTTTTGCAGGTGTTATATATTCATCAAGAGAAGAATCAATGCATAATATAATGTTCTAAAGAATTAGAAAGGGTAGCATGGCAAGAGTAGCAATCAAGGTACAAAAAGGCAGCAAGAAGTTCACCACATGAAGTCTTCAAGTTGGCGTCACTGCATAGAGACATTGTAAAAGTATCATTGTACAGAGTCATAGTAAAAGCATCTTTGTAAAAGTTGTACAAGTGTCTATCTACCAAGAGTTGAAGAGATAGTGTTAGGAGGTTTAGGATCATCATTAGGTGGTTGTGTCATAGTTGGGGTTATGGTCTAGTGTGTCTTCTTCTTCTACATCATTCTGTATCATTGCAAAGTGCACCATTTTCCCTAGTACGGGATTCCATTCTTCTTTTATTCTTTCATAGGGTGGTAGGGTGGTACTAGGCTGGTGCATGAAGTCACCAACAGGTTCAAGCCTGTCAAAACTTCAGGGTGGTAGGGTGGTGCTAGGGTGAGTTGTAGCTCATTGGGTGTTGGGGCATCCATTAAGTTGACTACTAAAGAATCTCAGGAGTTGGAGCGTCCATCTAGTGGGAGATAGAGAAGAATGCTTTTCTAGAATTCTATGAAGTTGTTTCTTTCATTTCAGTTGGGGATGAATATTAATGAATTTATTAGAAAAGCTTTCATTGGTTTTTGGTGTGGAGGGGGTTTTCCACCTAAAATCTTTGTGCCTCCTGGGATCTTTTATTTACTGTTATTACTGCATAAATGTTAATAATAATTGAAGATTAACTAATGCTATGAAAATATTTAAAAGTGCTAATTGTTAAGGAATATTGATTCACCACACCCCCTCTTAGTATTTTCCAACAGTCATCATATTTTGGAGATCATGTTGATGACAGAATTTCAACTAGTGATGTAATGTCCATAGGAAGAGGGGTAAAGTTAAGTTCCCTTGTATGTTATGTGAAGAAAATGATAGTATTCACAATTTTCCTTGTATGGATGAAGCCTCAAATGTATGAAAAAACCTTATAGCTTCTCATACTTGTCTTCTGACTGGTTATCATAAGATTTCTCGCAATTCTCCACTAGTTGATAAAGTGATTAATTAAAATTTCTATCGAATCATTGCTTAATAAAATGGTTGACCTGATTCTACCTTTAGTTGATCATACTTTTACTGTAGAGAGTGATTCTTATACCACTCAGGTTCTTCTTGTTTATTCAAATTCTAATGAACTCGGGCAGAATCCTCTAATTCCTACATCATAGGGGAGTAGTCCTCCCATTTCCATTGCAAAAGGGGGAAGTTCTCTCATTCCCTCGACACCCCCTCCAAGTAGTATGGTCACTTCCTTTTATGAGAGTCGATTGGTAGGATATTATATTTCTCCTTACATGCCCTTGTAGATCATAATTCATGCTCATAGTATGCTCGTACCTATTATAGTCATAGATGAAGGAGAATTTGTTAATATTTTTTCCTCAACTACTTACCAAGCATTCAGATCTCCACAACTTGTTCCTGTTACCCAAAATATGTTGGCCTTTAACAGAGCAACCAGTTAACCGTTAGGGATTCTTGCTTAGTTACCTATTACATTGGGAGGAAAGGTTATTAATATCAATTTCATGATAGTCTAAGGCCCTTTGGGTTTTAATTTACTCCTTGGGTGTGACTATGTTTATTACATGGGAGCTCTTGTCTCTCCACTCTTTCTTGTCATGTGTTTCTTGCATGAAGGAAGAATTCTTACCTTTGACCAAATTTAATTCTTTAGTCCTAATTTGACTTCCAATAAATGAGTTTCCCTAAATGGTCCTTATATTCAAGTGGTATCTCCCCTGCCACAAGTTAATTACGTGACAAACTATTCCATGCCATGTCTACTGATGATCTAGTAGGAATCTTGGTGAATCATTCACTGGAAATATTGGAGGTTGATATATCCCTTTGATCCTTTGATGTGTATCCCTTCCAGAGCATTGTTCTCCCATCTGATGAGAACCTCTTGGAAGCCATGGCCTCTTTAAGGTCATGAAACAAGGTTCCCGAAGCAAAGTTCCTAGTCCTGCTTCAAGCTCTTAAAAAAATGAAATAAGGTTCCCAAAGCAAAGTTTCTCTTCTTGTGTCAACCTCATTAAAATATGAGACAATTCCCCTTCAGCATAGTTATTTTCTTGTGTCAAGATTATAATTTTTTTTTTAAAATCCCCTCTAATTTGAGTCATTGATTAGATCTTGCAAATTCCAAGTCCAGTCCTTCACTGGATCTCGTAAATGAACCTTCATTCCATTTTCCTATTAGTAACTAGTAGTCTACTTAGGTGAATGAAATGAAGCTTGGGAGGCATGTTCCTTGAATTGATTCATTATGTTAGGGGCATGAAAACTTATTTCAAGCATGGTTTTTCTCTGTTTCAAGCTTGTGTAGAAATGAAACCACTCTCAAGCATAGTTTTTCTCATGTTTCAAGATTATGAAAAAATGAAACCATATTCAAGTATTCTCAAGCACAGTTTCCACATGTTTTAAGCCTGTGTAAAAATTAAACCATTTTAATCCTACTTCTCGTGGTTTCCCTTTTGATGAGCCTATTTATTCTATATGAGCCTTGTATTTCTCGTTCCATCATCAACATCTACTTGTCTGGTCATATGCTTTCACTCGGTTGTTTTACCCTTTCCTGAGGAAACACTCTGATGAGTGGTCTTATTAGCCAACCTATTGACCTCTACATGTTTTGAGTAGTTCCATCATGACCATAACCAATTTCTACCCTTTATACCACTCGTTCCTCTAGGAGGAGTCCCCTTCCAACTCTTTTCAGACTGCCTAAATATGACAATGTTGTCGAGCATGTGTCTTTTCAAACTCATTAAAGTAAATGAAAATCGATTGAGTTAGTATAAGTTTAAAACTTTTTCGTGCTGAGCTAGACTATCTATGAGAAAGGAATATATTAGTTCAACATGGCTAACAGGTTCTCCTTATTTTTCTTTTCCTTCTTTTTGGGCTCAAATGAATATTGACGAAAATGAACATTTGAAGTTTTCTTTTCCACTTCTTCTTAAAACTATCTAAAAATGAGAAAGATGTCGAGTTAGACCTTCGTTTGGCTCATTAAAACATCAAACAATGATGGACTCATTAAAAAATGACGTGCTCGAATGATTCCTTATCAATGTTTGTTAACATACTCGAAGGAATTCATTTGAAGGATGAACTTGGAGATCAAGCATATGTTATCCTCCTCAAGATTGTTAAAAAACAAAGAAATACTGACTAGCAATGGTTGGGGAAATCAGGAAAATTGGATACACCACATATTAATGGTAGTGAGTCATTCTTGAACAAGAAATTCTTCCACTTCATTTCCATGGTTTTTGGGATGGGATGCTTTCTTGTCTTTAGTTCATAATACCATTTCAAAGCCCCCATTTTCAGTTTTGGGTCAATGCTCCTAACTCCATTCAGTGTCGCTAATGTGTTCAAGAGAATTAATTTAGTTTATATTTGATAAAATACTCTTAAGCCTTCATTCCATGTTTGTCATTACTAAAATATTTCGAAATTGATGTCATTATATCTTGAATCATGGCACCTATATTGTGTCTTTGATGGGGGATACGTCAAGGCCCTCCTGTGATGGGTCGCTTCCTGTTCACATCAACATATTATCCAGGAATTCGATTTACAAACTCTTCCTTCAGTACCTTGGGGCTTGCATACATCATTGACAAGTTTCATCGCTCTTAGTGAAAGATTTACATCATTGGCCTTTGACTGAAGTATTCTGTTTGGTGTTTGAATTCCACTCATTTATTCACACCATAAGGTTTATATTATGGTACCTCGTGAGCCATTAACATCATCAGTGGTTTCTCTCGCATCTGTTAATGTCTTACATCATTGGATGGTAATCAGATGATGTCAACCATGCTTAACATCAAATCCTTTAGTCGCATGGTTAGACTTATACGTTGGATGACTGAGTGAATGAGATAGAAGACTTTGGATCTAGTTCCGTCCATCTGGGTTGTGATTTCAGGATTAATGCAAGATTGCAAAGCATGATGTCTATGATCATACAATCATCAAACCATGGATCCACACTTAATCATCAGTGGACATGTCTTCTTGATCATTGTACATGTAATGTTAACTTATGTGTTAAGTATGGGTATGCCTCCCTCAACAAAGATATCATGAAGTAAACATATTTTAACATATGATGATCTGACTAGTTTTTCTTGATCCGAACTTTTCATAATGTAAAACACTTCAATCATCAGTTTCCATTTTTGACATTATGCTTTAGGGAGGAATCACTTATCGAACATTTTGTCACTTCTGGTCAATAGGCCTACAAACTAGATAAATCTACATCCATGAACACCTTGTAATCATCCCTACACAAAGTCCTAAGCATGCACTAGTACAAAATGGCTAATTACTTACTAAAAAAAGGACTAAATTTGCATATAAATGACTATTTTTCGGTCGGTGACTAAAAGTAGCTAATTTAAAGTATCTTATAACATGACCAAATTTTAGTCATTCTTAACTTAGTAATTAATTAGTTGTCTCAATTTTATTATTTAGTAGTATATTTAGTCATTAACTTGGTCATTAATTTAGTCATTGATTTAGTCATTAAGTGACACAATTAATGGCAAAATATACAACAAAATATATTACTAAATGATGCCCCGAGAAAACCAATTAATGACTAAATAAATTTGACCAAAATGTTGGCTGTGTTATAAGATACTATAAATTAGCTACTAATAGTCATATATATGCATATTTTAGTCATTGTTTGAAACCAATTAATGACCAAATATATATGAATAAATTTTGGTTGTGTTATAAAATACTATGAATTAGCTATTAATACTCATATAAATGCAAAATTTAGTCTTCATTTGTAATCACATATTTCTCATTTGCAGTAGTCATTTATCTTTTCTGGTAGTTTCAAATGCATTATATAAATGACTGCTTTTGTAGTTTATAGTCGTTTCATTTACTTTCATTAACAACCATTACAAGCAACTAATTTAGTTGTATATTCATTTTATTTGTGATCATCATTAATCAACATAAACTATTAATTTAGTAGTTTTAGATTGATTTTATACGTTCATTATTAATCAACATAAATTAATTAGTATGATTTTTGAACTAAATAAGAAAAGAATGTCGTACAATGTACATGATCATCTAATATGAAAATGCAAAGTTACAAATGGTAATTATAATACTATATATTATCAAGTTCAACTATATATAATTTCAAGCACAAAAATTATATTATATAAAATGTCAAGTATTACAATATGAGTTTCCAACTTAATATTGGTTGGAGTAAAATTTACACATGAAATATTGTTTCATCACTTCAAAACATTATCATTTTGTTGTCGAGGCATTGCAGGTGCATTCACCAACTATGAGGACTTGACCATCAGTCTCTGTGTGTGTCTTATGTGGAATATTAGCTCTACAAGTACCACTAGACTAGTTGTCTTTTGTGTCTCTTTAATTTTGATTTTGTCGCTCCAATTTTATTGTTCTACTCTTTCTTCAATTCCTTATTTTTACTATCAATACTAAGTTCCTTTTCTGAAAAATAAAGAAGATACAATGTAGAGTATAACACATGAAAGACGATGAACACTGGAATATAAAATAAAGAAAACTATGAAGGATTTATATGATATATACCTTAACATCAACAATATTGTCAATACCATTTTTCCCCATAAAAGCAAGAAACTCGAACAAGTTTTCTTCAGTTGGGCAATAGTGGCCATTATGTACCTAGGTGACCTTTATAAAAGAAGAAAATAAACCATCACCATAGAAAATAACACCTTAGTAAACTTAGTATTCAACCTTCAAGGAATGCTAGGCACAATCATGCCAACTAAGTTACATGCTAAAAATCTCAAGATGTAGATTACTTATATAGTGTGGGAGTGCAAACAAAACTCCTAGAAAAATCAAAAGCTATGTCTAGAATAAAATGAAATAAGGTAAAAACGATACAATAATAGGATAGCCTTGTATACATCTATATAGCTAGATAATGTAGAAGGCTAAGTGGATAATTCCAAGGCTGGAGGTCCATGATGTTAAGAATGCCCATGTTTGATGAGCATTTATTCAGATAAGAACTACTATTTGGGTTGATTATGACATATGAATAAGCCAATAGTCTATATAATATTATTAATGTTTCATTTATATTTATTGATCACCAGAATATAAATGGATAAATTTCAAAGAAAATTCCCTTCCCATTGCGTTACTGGCCTTTGGTACAATATATTAGTTGTGATTTGGAGCAAATTTCTAACATCGAAAATATGTAGCCATCACTACTAGTAATCCCCAAATAGGATTATTTTGGAATGTAACCTTTAGATTCTAGTTTCTATATGATTCCTGAATGGAAAATACACACTGAATTCCAACACCAAATTTCCGATTTAAGGGAACACCTGTGGCCATCATCAGTTACTCAAACTTAAAATGTCAGTGATCATAATAATGAAAAGATCAAATAAAAGTAGTTTTGATCAGTTTTATAGATTTACACACAAAGCACCAATAGTTTTCCCATATTTACCAAACTTGTAAGTTCCAAGTTACAACACATCGATTGATATTTTACAACAAATAATTGATTCAATACAAAAAATCATTTAACATATACAACATTACCACTAATGATTGATCCTCAATTAGTTGAAACTAGTTAGCACAAAAACTTCAAGAAAGAGCAACGAGTAGAAATAACAAATCCATCAATTAATAATCAATGAAAAAGGATAAGATTTTTATTGAATCTTGATAAACAACTATAAATTATATTGACAATCCACTGCAAGTAGTGGCATTATTCGAAGAGAAATACTACCTAGAGAACTCATCTTCCTTATTTTCTCTATTCATGAAGCTTTTTGATATCCTCAAAACAAAATTCGCATTCAATATTTTAGGTTTCTGAAGCTTCCCAAAGGCGTTGCCAAATGAAGTTATGAATTTCATTGATTTTCATAAAATGCTTCTTGTACCGAAAAATAGAGTTTAACCATGTGATAGGTAATCCAATCAAGTAAAAATTGTGTACAATATTTCTTAGAAGACTTCATGTTAAAAGGAAAACTTGCATATTTCAGTCAAAAAGGAATCTTAATAGAGATGGTAAATATTAAAAAACAATAGAGTGGATATAAAACTACAAGTAGAACTAACAAAATCTTAATTGTAATAGAGTTGATTGATTATTCTAAGTGAAGCCAACACATACATACAAGTTTTCAGTTTTAGCTTTCTTTCCCATATCTTTACGGGACATGGAAGCTAACTTGCCTACAATGATTTTTGTACCACTACATGTGTTGCATTTCTTTGGTAGGGTCATTCATAAATCCTATATACTTGGAAATAAAGTATTAGTTCACTATTAAGGTCAACATGCAATTAATTTTTCCATTAGGATTCCATTTTCAATGTGCTTTTCCTGAATCGAATGACACAAATTTGAAAGGGATGGTACTGGGTAAAATTCCTAGGTTAAAGCTCTTGGTGGAATTAGTTGAAATATATTCTCATGGTTCCCCCATCGATCTAGTAAAATTCAGTTAATTTTTATAAAATAGTACATCACTGGCAAAAAAATTCAGTCTTAGGGGGTATTTTTCCACGTTGAATAGTTTCAAACAATATTGTTTTGTCTCCAAGTAAAAAATGCAATAACCAATTATAACGCATAAACATCATAATTAAAATGTGACATATCTCGTACCATATACAAACTTTTACATGAAATAGGGCACTCACCTATTTGATTATAGATAACGAATATGCAGCTAGCACTGTAACATTTGATGACCGTAGATGTAGGGATATACACCATGAGATGTTCAAAACCACCACATCCTATTGTGTTATCCCAATATATACCGTCTTAAATGAGGCAGTGTTGTGTTTATTAATTGCTATTAATTATATCAACATATCCATCATGATTGTCCAATGTTAATCAATATTATGTTAAGCTAAATATTAGAATACAACCTTCACTAATATGCAGTTAAATAGAGTAGTTTACAATGTATCATCCAATATAAATTACAAGGAGATAATGTCATTAATACATATCAAAATCCTCATGGAAATATATGTCACTTAAATTTTTATTTTAAGCCAGCTTGGAATTAAAACAACATCACAAAGACAATAGGGAAACACAAGACAAAAAAGTACCTCTAATCAATGTTAGCGTCTAAATAGGAGATAATATGTTACAATTATAGAAAAAATTAAAAGTTCTTCCTTAAGCTAATGAGAATACCAAGGGATATCTCTCATGTACTTGATTGTAGGGGAAAATATATCATGAAGGTCCTCTTGTGCTAAATATTATTGTGCTACGCTAAATATCAGAACACCATATTGCATATCAATTTTAATTTAAAAAAATTGTTGTGAAGAAGACATCACAAGGTCAACAAAACCCTCAAAACCGAATTTGCTACTTTACTTTTAATTAATTTTCTTACAGACATCACAAATACAAGAAGGAACCAGAAAGTGGACAAGAACCCCTGAGCAATTTTAGTGCCTAAAAAAATCAATACACATTGCAATTTGAGTCGTAAAGATTAAAATACATACCTGGAAAAGCTAGTGTAAACACCAAGACTATGATGAGATGAAAAATAATCCAGGGAAATGAAATTCCCATTTGTAACCAATGCCCATGTGGGATTCCTTGTATTATAGTCAAAGCATATCTCCTATGAATAAAAATCACATCAGATCAGATGATACCTACAATCAATCATAAATACCTATATAGATCTGGTCTCAAATTACCCAAATCACTTTAGATTTTGAAGTCAAAAATAAAAAACAATGCACCCACAGCTAAATGTTTTTTTTTCTCTGGAGAATTTTTTTTTTTCCCACTAAAGAAATATATTAGCCATAAAGAATTTGAAGAGAAAAATCATCATAAAATATGAATAGAAATGTGTTTTCTGGTTTGACCCAGAGCTTTCGAAATACAACATTCTCGTCCATAAATTCCTTGGTAGCCATAAAGAAATTCTCGGAGTGCGAAAAGTGCAAATATTTGAGCACTATGCCCTTACTTTTCCACGTCTACACATAATACCCATGTTTTTGATTTTTCAGCTCCACCCCTCCTATCTTCTTCTCCATGCCTGACTGATTCTGTTCCATAACTTCGTGGGGGCTAGCTATGCTTCTTTCCTGCCCCGTCCAGCTTCCTACCCTGCTCATATCAGTTGTTGTCTTTCTCATTCTTCTCTCTGTTACCTTTCGTTTGGTTTTTCCAAGGATGGGTGACCAATCCTTTTGCTTTCCCCTGCCTGCTTTTTCCCTTGAACTTCCGTTCGAATCCTTACTCCTATCCAAGCTATCTCTGCGGTCATTAACAGATTTCCTTCCCACACGCCTTTTCCCGTATCCACTTCCCTTATCTTGCTACCCTCCTCTGTTCTTTTGTACCTCCTGCCTCTATCACATGTATTCGCCATGATCACCCACTCCTCCTCTGCTTAATTCTGTGCCAGCTAACCTGTGTCCCATCGTTGGAGTGCCGCCTCTTTCCCCACCTCTACCTTTCATTGCTCCGTCTTTACAGCTCCTTGGAATTATGCCCTGCCTGCAGATTGCCCTGTCAACCTGAGTTATTATCCTTGTGCAAGGTGGCTTATCATACCCCCTCCCTGTCATTGCAATAATCTCCCTCGTCATCGCTGCTTTCACCCCGATCGAGGGAATTTAATACTTAATTTTAAAAAGCAATACATAATATTTAAAATATTAAAATATTTATAACATTTAGAATATTATAATATTTTAATTTTAAAAATAAGTTTATAATTTTTTTAAAAATTTAATATATATATATATATATATAAAATAAATTATTAATATAAAAAAATATTATATTAAAATAACTTTTTTAATTTTTAATTATACAATAAAAATCAATTATTATATAATTTATAAAAAATAATTAATTCACATCCATAAAATTCAACTTACAACCCCCATCGAATTTTAAACGTAGACTCTAAAACCATAAAAGAAGAAACCACTTTTTTTAAAATCGTAAGTAGAGTGCAACATAATTAACTATTAAAAAGGTTCAAACTCTTTTTATCCATTTTTCATATATATATATATATATATAATTATAATGATTTAAGAAAAAATATATGTAATTGGGAATTTTAAAGTTTAGAAATCATTATTTATCAAAAAATATTATAAATTTTGATTTATCAACCAAAATTATCTAAATATTTATTAATCAATAACAATAATCGTAATCATGACAAAGAATATATTTATTCTCTAAATATTGAGGATGAAAAGTTCAACGTTTTCTGCGTTGAGAAAGAGAAATGCCTCTAATATTAACATGAATTTTCCTAAGATTGACTAATTTTCCTGTATCATCTTGGACTAAGGCCTTAGTGCTCTTACACCCCTTTTCCCAATCCTCCTTGACCATCTTGAGGGACTCCTAAAAAGATTGAGTATGAACTTCTCAATGGGAATTTGATGAACTCAAACCATATTAAGCATTATTTGTTTGATGGTCTAGATGTGATTACAGATCTTTACTAAGGCGAGAATTTTCTAGAGAAATCATGCATGGAGCATCTAGGTCGATGTCTTCTAGGAGGTGTCCAATCTCATCCTCTTCTATTATTGAGTAGTTGGTCTCCTGTGGCAGAGAATTTTGCAGATTACCTTTTACATTTTTCTTCTCAAGCTTTGTTGGAGGTGAAAAATATTTGGGAATACCTGCAATGTCTAACTAGGGGACTAGGGGAGTGATTGATTAATTTCTTACACTAAAATATTGTACGGAGAGGAGACATATGTGAACTTGTTTTCATATTTGGGTTTTCTATGGGAATTTGTGGTTCCCCAAGGTCTCAAAGTCCTTTTCCTTTGGGGGAATTTTCGAAAACCATCTTTCTCTTTATGATTTGATTGATATATTAGTAAATATTTCTTAATCAGAAGAAAATCTCTAAAAGGATGCCCATATTCATGATGACGCCTACATCTAAATGGGACATTTTCGTAATCCATTGTCTACTTCCAAAGATTATCTTAATAACAAATGTCTATTGAAGCTGGAAGAGGTTGTGAGATATTCATATAGACATAGATTGTTGCATAGGATGTGTATCTCCCTCTGTTAGTTCCCTCAAAAACCTTGACATAGATACTAATGGCATTGCTAATGCTTTCAAAGATTTCATCCTCCCAATATTCCTCTTGAGGAGAAATGAGTCAAACCCATACTGATGCAACAGGACATATTCCTCCTCATAACTGCAATTCTCTCTCCAAAATTGCAAACACCTTGATTCTATCGTAAAGAATGGAAAAAAATATTGTGAAGAACCCTTTTTCTCCTAACTCCAAATCCATTTGCCTCTTGAGGTTTCGTTTATTCAAACCAATTAGGTACTTTTCAGAAGATCATAATCTCATGAACTTATATTAGAGAATGATATTGCATACATTGGATGTATTCTACAATCTATCCAGATATGACCTCATACTTTGGATCTTGCACTGCTTTTGCAAAATGCTTCAAGCAACAGTTTTGTCTAAAGTCACCATTACCTCCAATTCAGCTTTGAAAAGGACAGAAATGTTGAGGAGTTTGGGAGGTTTTCCACCTAATCTAACATTACTACGAACTCCTCAGACAATCTAATTGTATGAAGAGGCCAATCCCCCGCCCACAAAACTTAGATGGACAACTATACAAAAGAAACGCTAGGAAACCCTCTAAAGATGTTCAACATAAAATATTTATGTAATTTTATTTATTGTATTATTTAATTTATTTTCAAATATATATTTTCTAATTAATTTTGTGTAAATTCTAGTTAAAAATTTTATATTTATAATTTTAAAATATTGAAACTATATAATTAAAATATCTTTAAAATATTCAATAAACTTATATATTCAAAAATATAATTTAAATTTAAATGATATAAAATTTTATTTTGCCAACAATTATTATGTAATCAAATTTAAATAAAAATTATATTATTATAATTTAAAAATATTAAAATTTGATATTTAAAATACTATAAAAATATTATTTCATATATTTAAAAAATAATTTAAAAAGAAATTTCATTATTAAAAATATTATATAAATAAAAGGATTTATTAATATTTGATTTTTTTTAGCATTAACAATTTTACAATAGTTAGCAATTCAAGCAAACATTCTTTTTAAATAAATAAATATTTTATCATTTATATATATAGACATAATTTCTTTTGTTGAATAAAGTATGTAAAATTATGATGTAAAATAGTATAGCCTCTTTAATTTGATTTCCCAGTTTAATATATATTCACATTAAGGTTTTACAGGTGTGGAGTTATTTTAATCGTTAATTAATAATAATATATTTTTTGAGAATTATGTTTTATTTTTATTAGTTTGAAAGTAAGATTAAAAATTAATGTAACAATATTGATAGATATATAGTCATAATATTAATATTTTAAAAAAACACATTAAATTAAAAAATAATAACTATTTTATCTAATTACTCATAATAACTCTAATTAACAATTAATCACAATTTACAAATTTAATTAATATTATTTCATAATCGTTTTCAAACTAAATCATATGTGTGAGGAGAGGCCCTCATAAACTTTTCCAATCAGCAGATTTAAGTGGCATGTTATTACTACTCAAAATAACTCCAATTAACAACTAATCACATTAAACAAATTAAGAAAATATTATTTCATAATCGTTTTCAAACCAAACCATATGTTTGAGGGGAGGCCCTCATAAACCTCTCCATCGGCAGATGACGAGATTGATGTTGGGGCTCAACTTCATTCACAAATCTTAAGTTGTAGATTTTTGGTCGAAAATGTGGCTACAAAGTCAAAGGTTAATTTTGGTTGGGCCATCCAATAATACAGATATACAAGTTGAGGATAGTAGCCTACAACGAACCCAATAACTCCTCGTCAAATCATGGAACATGGAACTTCCTTTAACCATCAACAATATTTTGGACATGAATTCATTACTTGCCGTAAGAGCTAGCTCACAATTTCTTAATGGACCTAATTATTTCGACGTGTTTTACTGTATACCATATTTACTCTTTATAAAAAATTTCAAGTATTTAATCATTCGTTTATATTATTATTATATACAGTATGTTGACTATACTGACTATTAGGAATTATATTAAATGATTGTTTACAAAATTAATTCTTAATAACAATTATATTTATTAAGCAAAGTCTTTCTTTAAACGTTGCATAAAAGAAATCAAATAATTAAAAATAATATTATTATAATAATAGTTTTTATGATTTAATTTTTTTTAAAATTATAATTTATAGTAAAATTTTATCGGATGTCACGCAGAGTTAAGTGAGTTTGATTTCGAACTGGCGAATAATGTCAGTTTAATTTTATATAAAAAAAACTATTTAAAAAAAATGTAAATCAATATTTTTTTTTTTTAATTTAATAAAATATTTTTCTAAAGTCATAATGTGATAAGATTAATAAACAGTTTAATCATAAGATTTTGTGTTTAATTATTTTAATTTATTTTAAAAATCAAATTCCTAAATTTTAAAATTTTATATTAAAAATGTGTAGTTTAATTTATAGATAAAATAATTTTTTATGGGAATTCACTAAAATATGACAATATCATTTCAAAGTTTTTTTTGTTATTCAAAATACATTTTTAAATTCATAAAATAATTTAAATTCAAGTTTTTAAAATTCTACATCAGATTTTAATTAAAATTAAGCAAAAAAATAATCCTATAAAAAACATTTCATCCATAAATTAAACTACACCTATTAAAAATAATACATTCATTTAACTGCCCTTTTTTTAGCAGTTGTCTATAACGGGACTTTTTGAACGCTTTTCCGGCGGATTTTTCCGGTGAAAATCCGGCAGCAATTTATTGGAACCCAAGTTTGATAGCTAGTTTCTGCACAATCAAAGCGTCCCAGGGGTTTTTCAGGGTGCTGAATCCAAATATGCAGTTAAAAAACCATTTTAACTGCAACAAATCATGATTTAATCTCAATTTCTTCCGCCGAATTCCCTCACCGGAATCTCAAAAAATCGCATTATAAACAACTCCCTTTTTTAATATATATAATCTAATTCTCATTAATATATATGATCTAAATGTGGCCATGGCAATTATATTATATGCTACTTTGTGCATTTGTTATTTTTCTCATGAAAAGCCACAACTATTATATGCTTAGCACCAGACCTGGAATTTGACATCCCACAAGAAGTATTTTTGATTTCAGAACGTATTTGAAAGGGAAAAATGTTCCACATCAAACCTGACGTGTGGTATACCTCTCCAACCCATCAAAACTACATCTAATTCCAGAGATAAAGCCTAAAAATATATAATACCCTATTTCGTAAGAGTGAGAACTTAGAAACCGGTGAATAACAGTTTAAACTCAAAATCTATTTAAATTTTCCAGCGTCCCATTGCCTACTACCTTAATACTTACCATTAATGGAAGTAACTCTCTAAATATCATCAGCAGCTATTATATGTTGAATGCTAAGTTGTTGCCCATGGGTTTTTATTGGAATTTCGCTGTATCTGATGTTCATTACTTTAGTGTAAAACCAAACTGTTGCATCCTAGCAACAAATCAAGTGTAATCTGAGTTCTGGACATGCGACTTTGTCCACCTTGACGGATTGAAAGTGTTGGGTTGGAACTTGCGAACAAGCCTGGATTTGAGTCACCGGCATAATCTGATACTTTCCGCATACACTTGTTTGATTTCTTCCTGACAGATACTTTCAACCATGCCCGTCATCTTTGATGTAAACTGAAAACCACAATTTCGCTTTTATCTTTGACAACACGCATGCGCATTCATGACTCTCATTTAAATTTTTATGGTTGCACACTAGTTTTCTCCCGTAAAATTCCTCGAATACATCTGCCATGAATTGCATTTTTTGACCCATGAGTATTAAGTTGCATTCGGGCATGTGGCGGACCTGTCTTTAGTGATAGTTGTAATTTTTGGAAGGGGTAAAGTTCAGATGTGATTGGGATAAATATTTTGAAAAACAAAGCCGGGAAAAATGCAGGGGTAACATTCAATAATGAGGGGGAACTTTAAATGGAAGAGAGGAAATCTAATAAGGGGATCAGAATTATAATTGCTCATGAATGGGTGAAAGGGTAGTGGCTTTTTCGTGGTATTTCCCCCCTGGTATTATGGGAATTCAAATAAATAAAGGGTTTGAATGAATCCGTGGAACTGTCGATGCAGTCCAAGCAGGTTTTTTAGAAAACAAAACAATAGTCTTTCATTAATATTTATTCCAATCAGACTCTTCTTTAACTCTGCCCAGCTGCAGGCCTGTATCTCAACCTACCACTCTGCATAAAAAGATAATGTGACTCGAAGAATTAAGTTTCCTATACTCGGATAGACTATCCTATTAAATGACTCAATCTAGAAAAGTATATGGGTTTTTTTTGAGACTTAGTACTTTCGTAAATAGCAGATTTAAAAAAAAAGAAATTCAATATGAGCCATCACAACAAAGACCATTTGAATGCAATTATGGGATTTTTATTGAATTGAAAATTAATGGATTATAAAATATTATTACTACTAACTATGTAACAAGATCATAGCAACTCAAATTTTAAACAATTTTATTTTTAATATACGAAAATGTTCTCTATAATTTTTGTACATCTCAAAACATTGGGACTGCAAATATGCCAAAGCACCCAATTTGCTACACCCAACGGCATTCCGGTAGAGATCAGAACTAGCAGCTCCCACATTCCCAGCATAGGGTTTTGCTGTAAATGACTAGTGTGTACAGGCCCCAACTGCAATAATAATACCAAACAAAGTAATTACGCCACGAGAAATTTGGTGTTCTGGTCGCCATGATGGAAGATTTCTTCACTACGAGAATGTCAAAGTGCAAGAACTCTTTTTAATTTTTTTAATAGGTAACACCAAAAAAATTGACAGTGGTAAATTTAATGAAAACGTAAATTGACCGGCATGGAAAACAATCCCCCTCCAAATTTTCATTTGACAAGCAAAAGATATTTGAAATTCCAGACCTGCTTAGCACATTAATGCTTTCCTAAGGTGGGTCATGACTATAATATGATTAATGCCATATGCTTCACCTCGCGAACGAGAAAGTAGCTATTTGAGTGGTCTAAATTAATTAATCAATTATGTTTCGCTTGGACTAATATCTGCAGACTGCGACTATATCCACAATTCAAAGACTAGGTACTTACCTGATGGAACGCTCATAATTTTCAACAAGGTTGTCCGTCTTTGTTAATTGCGGGATGGCCACGTCCAATGCCGTGTAACACACGGAACGAAGAGCTGACACATCAATTATGAGTCGTGAAGTCATGAATAACCCTTCGCCAGCTCTACGCTTGGACGAATTCAACGCGATGGGCCTAGCATGCTTGCCTAATAAGTCGTAACGCACGGCCCTCATCTCTTTTCTCTTTGTTTTTAAATTTGGATTTTCAAACACACCTACTTTAAATTTGGATTTCCAAATTCATTTCCTTTGTCTTTGTTTTTAAATTTGGATTTTTGAAAATTTGAGAAATTTTAAAACTAGTAATTGTATTTGAAGCCTTGAAAAAGATATGCCATTAAACATTTAAACGATCAGATATAAAGGTGTTTGTCATGAGATGTTTCATATAACTTGATTATAGCGTGTTATTTTACATCATGTCCATTTTGTCACATTGTATTGTGTTGTATACATGTAAATTTTGTAGTGATGTGGTGTATTCTATGGCGATAAGCTTTGTTGCAATGTGTTATATCACATCATAAAACTCTATTACACTACAATCTATTGGGTAGATGTATTGTATCATTGAAAATGTTTTTTCTTATAGAATTGAGTAATGTATTTGAAAATGTTTTGGTCTTACCATGTAGTATCACACTAAAGTCTATTTTATTATGAGATATCATTTTGCATCATATAC
This sequence comes from Pinus tabuliformis, assembly GCA_031772625.1. Taxonomy (NCBI): domain Eukaryota; kingdom Viridiplantae; phylum Streptophyta; class Pinopsida; order Pinales; family Pinaceae; genus Pinus; species Pinus tabuliformis. The sequence goes on along the minus strand of CM062819.1, from coordinate 802,569,791 downwards.
AAGTTTCTACTTATGTGATACATTGTGTTTTATGTAGTATCACTCTAAAGTCTATTTTATTATGAGACATCGCTTCACATCATATAAAAGATTATGTGTGTGATACATTGCGAAACTTCTCTTAATTGTGACAAACCTTTTAGTGCATCACAAAGATGTTATAGTGTGTTCGACTCAATTAATGGTTGTATAATGTACTCATTCATGGGGATTTTCTTTCATTGCTTTTCACCTTTCAGAAGGTGAAATTTCCTTCATTTTATCATTTGAATTTTTCCTTCCTTACATTGTATCACACTCAGGATTCCTTTGCTCGCTAAACAATATGTCAGATTAAAAAATTTCTTATCGCAATTCATTGTATTACACTCAAAGATTTTTAGCATGACATGCCTTATCACATGCACATCTATTTTTACCATGACAAATCACAAAGCATTGAAAATGGGTTGTTGCACAAGATATCATATCACACTAAAATTTTTTATCACAACATAGTGCACATTGCATTTCATTAAATTTTTCTTCACCACAACAAACCTTTTGTTGCATTGCATGGAAGCCCTAGTTCACATGGATGATTCTTATTGAATCTATGGTCTTTTAATGAATCATATCGTGGATATCTAAATAAAAGGTTACATATAGACATTTTCCTGTATAAGACGATAGCTAGTGCACATGGATGGTCTAGAATAGGCCATTGGTTATTTAACAAGATCAATGGTCCTCCCATTGTTCGTGATGCATCAAAGCTCACATCAAGGCATCAATTTTATAAAGGGAATTCCTTATGATAAAATAAGGGAGACACATGGTTGACTAGAATTAACCATGGTGGACTGTGTTTGGATATGGGTTCCCATGGTTAATGATGGTCGAATGTAGTTGACATTTACTTGATCATGGTTGACTATGGTTTATTATGGTTGACCATGGTTGAGAATGCTTGACCCCAGTTTACTATAGTTCACCATGTTTGACCATGGCGGATTTCATTTCTGTTTGGATGCATTTGTGTAGACCTTCATGGTACTTGAGCACCAAGTGTCACTCAGAGTCGTTGATACCCATATTGGTGCTCAATGTATGAATGCTTTTTCTGAATTTTGGCATTGTTCAGTCCCTCTCATGTCATAGTGTGGTCCATCTCATGTATTGGTCATCAGAGCTTCTATTAAGGTAGTAATTTTCCTTATTAGCATCCTTGAAAGAGCCCCAAGTGGGTACTATGGATTCCCCTATGGCCCTTTGTTCTCAATAAGTTTCCCATCAATCCGTGAGATGGGGAAACCTTAAGGACCACAAATATAATATTTTCTCTATCGAAAAAATTGTGGACAGAGAGACACTCTTCTAGTGGATTTAACCATTTGTTTAGAGAATCTGCATCTACCTAGCCTTCAAATATAAGAATATCAAAATTAACATGTACTTTGAAGGGGGCGAGACCTCCAAAGTGGCTACCTTATGAAGATGTCATAGGTGATGAAAATCATCGAAGGATCTGGGAAAAATTATCCATCATCTCATTCCTTTGTCATGTGAGGGCTTCCTCAAGCAATAGTTTAATAGGATCTCATGCTCCCTTATATTTATTTTAATCCACCATGGGATGTCTTCGGCTCGCCGAGGATGGTATTGCAAAGGCTCAAATATTTTGATTCTTAATTCCTTATATCCTAACCACATTGGGGATATGCAGAGAAAGACAAATAAAGGGTCTACCACTAAGATACCATTTATTCAGTTTATGAAAGGAATGAAATGTAATATGTATTTATAAAAAGAACATAGACATACAATGGAACTTGAATTTTGTTAATAAGTGGAACATGTTATGTAATATCCCTTAGGTTACCCTATTTTTGTAATGCTAAAATTATGACTATGTAGCCCCAACATGCAGGCCATGGCTAGCTGAGAAATTATGTTATAAATATAAAATAAAATATATGTGAATTTTAAAAATCTCGCTCAAACTGAGGGACACATGAGTCCAATGTTTTGAGGGGATTTCCTATTGTGTTCTTATTCATTGTTTATGGCATTCCTATTGATTTTTAGTGTGTTTCTATTGGGTAGACCCATACAAACATCATTTTACCTCATTAATTTTTCCCTAACAAACCACCATCATGTGCTAACAGGAATTAAGGGTTATAGAGTGGGAAGCATGGGGAAGGATGGCACCATCCTTGTTCCTCCTCATGCATCAATACAATGGGAGCAAAATCCCAGGAAGACAAAGTAAATAAGTGGAGATGATGCCATCACCTAAAGAGGGAGGGGGTGGCATAACAAATGTAACCACCACTTGAAAGATGAAAGGATGTGATTGAATGGAAGGGAATATAGAAAAACCAAAATAGAAATAGCACAGAGCAAAGGAGAAGGTGGGAAAGAGGGCATTGAGCCATTTGTAAGAAGGGGGAAGGAATTATATTTTGAATGATTGATGGAGACACTCCCTTGGGTGTCCTGTAGAGAGGGAGAGTGGTAAATAAGTAGCAACAAAGGGAGCTAGTAATAAAATTGGGAAGAGAAAGAGAAAGGATATCAAAGATAAAAAATGAAAGACTGAACTAGATTGGACCATAGGTTCAAGCCTTGTGAATGAGCTTAGAGGAGTGAGGGAGTATTTATGGTTCTTAATGCCAGTGGCATTAGATAAGAAACCTGGATAGGAAATTCAACTCTTGACTATGTTACTAGATTACATTTTGGTTTAGTCACATTTGATGATCTAGTGGTCCAGGGGACAACGAGGTCAAGACCATAGTGGGAGGATAGATGTGGCTAAGCATGAACTACTCCACCAAGGAAAATATTCATATGTGGGCCCAGGATCTAGATGTGGGAGAGGAAAAATACATCAGCGCAAGGCCATATGTGGAGAAAGACTAGATTTACATTACGTGAAGGATGGATCGAGGGATTCAGGGTTCAAAGGGGTTAGACGGTAAAGGTACATTGCAACATTATATCCAGTGTAAAATGGATATAATGTGAAAATGTTATACAACACGATGGATACAGTCTAGGTGGGCTTCACACCCTGCTTTGACATGGTAGGGCCACATTGAGCCCTCATACCACCCATTGCTCACTCCTTGTTGGAGTCCAATTTTTTTTTTGAAAAAACAATTGGTAAGTGCAGGACTACAATGGAGGGATAAGGAGCACTAAGAGGATATGATGGAGTGCAACATGGGGATGAAACAATAGATAGAGTGCAACATAGTGTTGGAACTATAGATGGAGAAAAACGAAGCTAGACATGTAGAAGGATGACATCAATGCCTGAGGAAGGAGGACATATGCGAAGGGATATTAATGATTATGATTTTGCAGAGGATAGAGTTGACGAGGGAGGTCATGGTGAGAAGATAGTTGGAGATATTTTTGAAGAAGGAAGAGATAGGGAAAAGCAAAGCCTAATGATGGAAGAGATATTTTGGATAGTCATTGATATGCATGGGATAGCTTAAGACAATGAAGAAAATGTCTTGACGGTTTCTCAAGAAAACTAGGCTAGTTAGGTGGGAAACTAAGAGGGTTCAAGAGGGTTCCAGGCAACTACAAGACGACCTATTTAGGACAGAGTAGGGGTAGTGAGGAAACATTGGAAAGAATTGATGATGGTGGAATGCTAAACAATTTTTTTTTGGATGACTGAGCATAGGAGAAGCCATATAATAATGTTTCTATGTCTTCTGCATCTTTTAAATGTAATTTGTGGGTATGTCATTAAGTTGTTCATTGTTACAAAACTTTATTGTAATATATTTAGTTCCGGTTATATGGCTATTGCATTTATGATATAGTTTGGTTACTCATGTTTCTTAGTGCTATTGTGGAAGGCCAATGAGCCTATTGAATTAATATATGCAATATTGCATATAAGGTCTCTTCTCCTAATATGAATATAAATCAATGATTGGATCAATTAGTTTACCCTCTTGTTGTGTATTTGTGTGAATATTTTGTGTGTTACTTTATGGTATCGCTTGTGATGGGATGATCGTTAATAAATATGGCTAATAATACGAATGCTTATGTTAATAATATGGTATGGGATTGTTGTAAATGACAATGATATGGTCTGGTATGGACCTGTAATGATGTTTGCATTGAACCTTTTTGAATGACTATGAAGGGTCAAATGACCAAAAGTGGGTACTAGTGCTAATCAATGTCGAGTGTCAGCAGCAGCATTATTAGGGTCTAGCGTCGACTCTATCATGAATAAAAATGGGTATGTACATAAGGTCATGTTCCACACATAACTGTTGTCAACATACACTAGTGGGATGGATAAACAGGGTTAATACCCTACACAGTGCGTAATAACAATTAGGTGTTGTAGCATGTGTAAGCCAAGAGTAGTGCATTGTGAGCCATAAAAATTGTCATGTCAAACTATGGAAACATGGTTCTAATAATCACCCATTAGTTTCTCAGGTGTGATTTCAGTCACTTCGTGCGTGTTTCCAAAAGGGCTAATGTTAACTATCTTTTCGTTCCACTATGTTACAAATCCCAGGTCTGTCAGAATCTCATGTGCCAATAAATGGTTCCATTTCTAGGATTAGATGGATATGTGATGAGATTGTCTTATAGAAATTTGGAGACCGTGGAACCCACCGAGGGACGAAATTACATGGTGGTTCATGCAGAACTTGCGTGAGTTCGCTATGAAAGAGATCATATACAAGAACCAAAAATAGAAGAAATGACTAAAGAAGTACGTGTTTATCAACTTCCATGAATTTTTCTTTCTAGAGTTTCCTAATATTTTTACATAGTGGGTTCAGTGGTTAAAGGACAAAAACCTGATGTATAGGCATGATCAGGCAAGGAAGGGGACATGAGAAGAGGTGCATCAACTTCAGGTAGTAAGCAATAAAACTTCTCATGTTGTCAACTTTTTGGTTGGAAAGTGTTTTTGAAGGATATATTGTTGAGCTTGTAGTGGAAGCCATGGTGTCCTCTACTACAACAGAGTGGAAATTTATGAAGGGACTGAGAGGTAGATTTATAAGTTCAATCCTACTGTTGATAAATATGATGTTGTTTGATCATGGTGTTTTTCCTTTGGAATTTTACAACATAAGAAACTAATTTTTCCCACATAGACGGGGAAGTCCAAGAGACATGGGTGATGGTCTAAGTAGTAGGGAAGGGAAAAAATAAGAAAAGGTTGTGGTGGAGGTTAACAGTGGGCCGAGAACTACGCATAATAAGGGGAAAGGAAATGATGAACCAAGAGAGTTTTCTAGATGGAACTTTGAGGAGTGTAAGGAGGTATCGACAAGGTGATGTAGGAGGAAGCTGGTTGGCATCGGTTGCTGTCAAAAGAAGGAGCCCAGAGGGAGGGGATGGTAGAAGCCATCATAGGACAAGGAGTAGTGCTAGTGACTAGAGCTATGAAGGGATGCAATTTGGCATGCCACAAACAAAGGTAAGGAAAAGGGAACAACTATGTCCACGTAGTACAAAAGATTTAGAACCAGAACAATAGAATGAGATCATGCCTGGGGTCAAACCAACCACCCTACATGCATCTATGGAATAGGAGTTAAGCACTCAATGCACTCATTTGACTAGCAGAGTAGGTAATAAATAGGGTGGAGGAAATAGTAGCAGTAGTGGAATTGAACCAGTTGTAGGTGTTGGGTATACGACCAAAGTCCCACATTGACTAGAAGTGCGGAAGATCATGGGTATATAAGGATGGACAAATATCTCCATTGGTATGAGGCCTTTTGGGGTAAATCCCAAAAACAAATCCATGAGGGCTTAGGCCCAAAGTGGACAATATCATAACATTGTTGAGATATGTGGTGTCCAGAGTCCTTACAGTAGGGGGTATGACACAAGGTATTCAGAGTCAGAGTAGCGTGCAGTCAAGTGCATTGTTTTCCAACAATACAACAAGTGCAAGGGGAAGTACTTCATCAGGAAGTATTGTGTAGACTACCATGGGGGGCACAGATTTGAGGATTCCCATGTTTTACAATTCTAGGACCGAGGACCTAGAATAAAATTTATTTATACGTGAGGTTGTTTGGACAACTTAGTAGGTCATAGATTATGCCACAAATATTTCACAACTAGAATCCATGTTCATGGATTTCACACTAGCATGGTACATGAAGTTGAAAAGACTGACCCCAGTTGGACAGAATAGGACCCTAGTGGAGATTAAGTAAGAATGAATTAGGGAGCTTTAGAGGCCCAAGTCAGAGTCTCAATGTATTACAAAGCTTAATGTGGTCAAGCAAAGTATACGAGAATCGGTATGGGACTTTGATCAACATTTCAAAGTATTGAAGGATAGGATAAGATTTGAAATTAGAGACGTGTAGCATAATAAATGGTTTATTTCAAAAATGCTACCACACATTAGGATACCCTTGACCTAACAGAGGATAAATACGTATTTAGAAGCCTCACTAGTATGTGGAGGGGAGAACAAGGGTATGGCACAGGTGTAGTCCTAACTTGTTGCATTGGATTCCTAACTCCAATACATGACGAAAGGGAAATAAAGGTGAGAGGAAGTATGGTGTATCATTTGTAGAACATAGGGTCATCATAGGAATGAATGTGAATTGTTGACTAACTATATGGTGATTGATGTAGCAAATCCACTTACACAAGGTAGAGGAATGTGGTAGGAGATCTATAGGTTATGGGGCCATATAATGTCTAAGTGTCCAATGATGCAAAAGTATGAGGCCACAACCCATATTTTATTTTTTAATTTATTTAAATTAGTGGGGAAAGATATCCACCATTGTTGTCCACTGGAGCTTATGCATGAGCACACATTTGATTCATTCTGAGTATAGGGCCATGAAGGAATAGAAGTCACATGCAATGGATTCAACCAGCCTGGGTATAATTTAAGTGGATAGTACAAGAAATAAGAGCAAGGATGAGGTATGGTAGCTAGAGGACTTAGAAGACTAGGTAGAGGAAGAGGAGGATATGACAGAGACAAAGCACCATATCTATTATAATTGTGGGTTGTAGCGGCACTTGTCTCAAGATTACTCCAATCCCTACTGCAATTGAATTTATTGCAAATATTTGGATCATCCAACGGAGAATTGCTCCTAATTGCTCACCAAGTGGTAGGAAAAGAAGGGGCCCAGTTTACAAATGATAGTTGTTGAGCCATGTAGGACTCAAAAACAGGTATGCATAGAAACTCGAGGCGGTATTAGAAAAGGAGTCGACGTTGGAAGACCCCAGACATAGCAGCCCTAGTGCATTAGGAGATCTCTTGACCCCCTCTGAAGTTTGATTCAATTAGAGAAAATACCACATATGAAGATGTGCCCTAGGAAATAGTTGTGGAAGAATGGGATATGATAGAAGCTAGGCACGAAGCAACCATGATGGAGATATTTGATGCTACTTGTGGACAAGGAGAAAATAACGATAGTAGATCTAGTATAGAGTATGTTGCAAAGCTTATTAGAATTAGTAAAAGATCCTTAGGCGTTGGAGACATTCAAGAGGATGGTAGAATAATGTACCAGTGTAACTGAGGAGATTACTGTGTAAGCTTCGCCAAGGGTTGTAAATCAAGTTACTTGCAGGGAGAGGACCAATAAAGAATTCATGTTTGACACATAAATTGGAGAGTAAAAGATGGACAACATTTATTTTGACCTGAGATGAGATGTAAATATTCTAGCGAAAAGCACGTGGGAAATAATGTGGAAACCCAAGTTTGTTTGGTCCCCAATTTAGCTCAAATTGACTAATCAACATCAAATTTTACATATTGGACACCGATAGTGTGTCAAGAGTGGTTGATTCGTGGTGATCGAAATAATAGATGACATTGATCCCTACCCGACTCTTCACAGGATCGACTAGGTATTTGATAAGTAAGTAATTGTCAATATAATGAAGAAGTAGATGGTCTTCGAGGGCAAAGACATTCGAGTAATTGCACCGTTTGAACCGTAGGAAGAGGATCAGTAAGTTAAGAATGTGAAAGGTGAGATTTTTTTAGAGGACCTGTATAATATGCATACTGTTGTAGCTCGATGGGATGACTATGTAAATTCAACAGCTGATGGAGTGCTGAGTTGGCACAACATTAGGTCTTGTGCCTCTGACTTGAAAGAAGCCCTTGAGAACTGGCAGAATCAGTTGCATGAAGTCAGCACTAGAAGATGCACACATGTTACGAGGATTGTGTGTTGGATAGGTATTGAGGTGCATAATACACCTTGCTTTGATGGATTGTTGGAAGTAGATATTTTTGGTCGGGAGTATGAAGAGAAGAGACTAGAGTGTTAGAGGGTTCCCATGCTAAATGTTGTGTTTCACACTACACCATCTAGATAGTAGGTTGCGCATAAGGAGACAGTCACGAGATGGATATTATGTAAATAACTATTGAAATTCAAGTTCCGAACCAACTTTGGGGTCACTAGATAGAAATATTTAGGAATGGAATGCCTCATGCCCACCTAAAATGTTGCATCATAGCATGGACGATGGAATGGGTACCACCACTACAAGGAAAATACTTTCTAGAAGAGGTTATAATAGAGGCTTTTAGTCTTATAAAATTGAGAAAAATTGTAAAAAAGCATCTGCTAAATTATTTCTTTGTGATAATAGATGTTTTAGTGGAGGTTTTAACGAAACTTCATCACAGTTGAAAAAAAAATTGGGCGGTTGGAGGTTTTAGCGTTACATATATAAAATAATCGGGCAACATACATAAGTAAAAGAACCAAGGCATTGGATGCAAAGAACATGGAAGCATAATATATAATGCATTGGTGCTAATAGATAAAAGACACTCGTGGCGTTCTTGTAAGGAATGACATTTGGACATGAAAAAAAATTGTTGAACCAATGTGTTTCTTTAAACTTGTAGGGCTGATGCATATCGTTTGTAATAACGCCCCAGTGTGTTACAAATATAAAGAACCGACTATTTCAGTTTTCATAATGAAGTAGGCTAGAAAGAATATTTTGTAGGACCAGGGTGTTAGTTCTATGAAATCACTGGTGTGTTATTAGTTACAATTCATGGGGGCATTAATCTCAAACAATACTAGTGCTTGAAGATGTAAATTCTCTAGTGCTTTTGTTTTCCAAAAACGAACCAGTCATGCGAAAATATGTCATTACGGTGATTTTAGATAAACTAATTCATCAATACATTTTTATGTTATAGATGCACCAATTTTTTGTATGATATTTTCTCTTTTTTGGAAACATCCACCTATGACAGTGAAATTATGGTAATTTTTCAAGTCCATTATTAATAAAAAAATTGAAATATATCTTATAAAAATATTCATATAAATTAAAATTTGATTAGTTCATTTGTATATAATGTTTGGATTAATTTTTATATTATCATATTTCTCATCTCTTCATTATAATATTTAAGGATCCATATATTTAATCAATGGTGTAACATTTCACAATGACATTGGATAACACAATAGAATAAATTAAAACGTATTTTATTTTATATCAATAAGAGGCTTTTTGTCATACAAAATAGGATTTTTATTGGTAACCCCCTATCTTTCAATTGGGACACTATGTCCATTACATTAGACAAAATTTCTGATTTTCCTAGATAATTATTTCAAAAAATATGACAGGTTGCATCTATATCGAAATAGATCATCATTATTTGTTGGAATTGCTCTTAGTGCTCAAGCTACTTCCATGACTTGGGTTTTTTGGAGGAATTTTTTGTTGATTGCATCAATTATTTTTTCCTTATTGATCTTGTTCCATATGCAAACATAAAAACAAAGTGTAATGAGTGTATCTACATTGCTCAGAATAATGAAAATTGAAATAAATAATATACATAAATGTAAATGGAATAAAAATGTACCATAGCAAGAAGTGAGTCATAAACTATGCACATGGTTTCAAAATTAAGTCTCACGCCTTATTTCAATATGTCTTCTACTCGCATAGTTCCATACTTTGTTCCCTACATGTTTGAAACATCATTATAAATCATAGATTTAATATAAAGATTTTTTTTGTTCTATTAACTATAAACTCAAAGAAGTAAAACAATGTAGATAATTACAAATTCCACAATTTATTTTTGATATGCCAACATATACTAACAACCATTATTTAACCCATTGTCAATCAATTCTTCCAATGGCTCTTCTTTGTATGTTAGCACCTATTTGAAGACATTCAAGGATGCTTGTTGTAAAACAACTTAAAATACACAAAAATGAAACCTTGAGTTGTTATAAGGAAATATTAGAAATTACTCAAAAACTTTGAAATCAACCATTTTCTTCCTTGTCGTCCTATTTTATGTGGTGAATGAGTTCCTCTTGTTTTTTTCTGCAAAAAAAATACTTGAAAATTAATATTTAATTCTATTTTTTTTTATACGTAAAAAGTCAATGATGATTACATACATTTGAATCACATTGTTGTTGACATGGATCCTCCCGTGATGCAATTATATCCATTTATTTGGCCATCTCCTTATACACTTTTATGGACATTACTACTAGCATGTTTTACATATCAACGCGTTGATAATTTGGGATTTTCATAGTCTTCCTAAAAAAAGTAATAAACTATTTTTATAATGATATATGAAAACTAAATATAACAAGATATATACTAATAGATGAATGGTTCGTAGTAATATATACATATAATTGAGGAAAATCATTTTATATAATTAGGAATATTACTTTTTCAATGATTTCTTTCGTTGTTGTCTATTATTACTATTGCAAGTCTAACATGTCTCATTGACCATTGGTTTGGAAACACTTCATATAGTTTAGATATAATTTGGTTCTTAGAATATCATTGGATTGATTTTTGTGTTGTAAGTGGAAAGTACATCTATATTTTCATTCCACTAGATCCCTCATAGTTCTGTAAAAAACTCCCCCCCTTTCATTAACCTCAAACACCACTTCAGATGAGCTAAGGAGCAATTCATTGTCATTCACACATTCTATAATTTTTCTTTTCTTAGAACAACATTGATATTTTCCTTCATTGTTACTCCCTATAGAACATCAAATGTATATGAATTAATATATTTCTTGAAACTTGTTATATAATATTATTAAGTATAGTATTAATGAAAAAAAAACTCATATTGAATAGTATTTTTTCATTCACCTGATTCATCATTCTACAATTTTTCTATGAAACTTTTACGTTCTTCTGCACTTAGATTAGAAATTATCTTATCAACCTTGTTCATTTTGTGGCTCTGCATTGCACACACTAATCAATACATATTAGTTAAACTTACATATGGTTAAAACATATTAATTTTGTAAAGAACTTACAAAAGACTTTCCTTCTCTGCTTTTTTTGATGTGCTATCATTGTGTAGATCACTAGTTTTGTTCCTTGAGACCCTTTGAGACATTTTTTATGAATATACAACCTATACCAGTCAATATAAAAGACATCAAATATATTTTACAAATAAATCAAATATTTTTTAGCCAAAATAACCTCTGGTAATCGGTGTGTTTATATGAATCAATGTGTAACAACCTTCATGAAAATTCCATGTAATAAAAGTAAATAAAGGAAAAATGATAACCACAGTTGATGTCACATGTATTACAAGTTGAATGTTGGGAAAAAACCTAGTGATGGGGATCACTTGTGATTGTTTATGGCTAAGGCTTTGGAAAGGAAGAATGGCATTTTTGGCACATTTATTTATGAAAATAATGGAAATTAGGAGAAAAGGTAGGTGAAAGGTCATAGGTTCCATGTGGGAAGGAAATTGAGTGAAAATAATGGAAAATGAAGAAAATAGAGGCCTCATTCCTAGAAAGGCTTAGGAGGATCAACTGGTAACCTTTTTGTTAATTCAATTTTGGAGTTCTCTCTCATACTCTTGGAGACTTGGAGTTTTCTTGGGGCACTATTGGTGGGTGTGGCATACTTGATTCTTGGAGCAAGAAGGAAAAGGAAGAGAAGGAAAGTGCAAGAGGGCTTCAAGATCAACAGTTACATCAGATTTTCTTGAAGGCACTGAGTTGCATGTATGTTTTCATCACTGGTTTTGGCATGCATGGCATATGCATGTGGATTCTTGGTCATGATATGTCATTGGCATGGAGGATTTCTTGGATTGACAGTGGATTTCCTAGCCTTGACATTTCCTAAATAGTCATGGTGATTGTTTGTTTACTTTCATTATTTGTTTTTCGTTGGTTCTCATGTTTCCTTAGCTTGGGTTGAGTTATTGGTTCATGGAAGCCCTGGTTGGACAAACACTTTGGAAGCCCTGTAACACCTTGGGTTGAGTTACTGGTCCTAGAAGACTTGGTTAGATAAATTCTCTGGAATCCCTTGGTGGGTTGAGTTACTATACCTGGAAGCCTTGGTTGGACAAACTTTATAGAAGCCCGATGGCAACTATGGTTTGAGTTACTAGTCTTGGAAGCCTTGGTTGGAACAAATGCTCTGGAAGCGTTAGAAGGCTTGGATGGAGACCAATATGATGATCATTTTGTGATGTCTAGCTGTGAGGTGGAATCACTATTTGATGGCTTGAGGCAGAAGGCCTCTGGAAGCCTTGGATGAGTTTTGATTGATGTGTTCTATGATATCCCACATTCATGCTTGGAATATGGCGCAGTGGTGAATGACTGAAGAGAGATTTGGCTCAGACATTCTAGGTTGGGTGGAATGTGGAAGTCCCATCCCAGGGTTGGATTTTGCACCCATGATGAGAGGTTATTTCTCCTTCTATTTCTATGAGCATTTTGATGGATTATATGGGGCCTATATGGCTATACTTTCATGGGGTCTGGTATTTCTATGGAGCATTTTGATGGATTATATGGGGCCTATGAGCATTTTAATGGATTGTATGGAGCCTATATGGGGTCAGGTGGAATGTGGAAGTCCCATCCTAGGTTTGGATTTCTCCTTATGTTTCTATGACAATTTTGATGGATTATATGGGGCCTATGTGGCTGTAATTTCATGAGTATTTATGTTGCTATTATGTTGGTTATGTATGTGTTTTATGACAACAACCGTGTAAGGATTTCATCATGTTTTTACTTGTAATTGAATTATCAATCTATCTATGACCTAATGGATGGAATGGAAGTTGATGTATTGAGGCATAAATGGTTCTTAGTGAGTCTCAGCTAAGTACGAAACCCCTATGCTCAAAACTATTATTTACACATGTAGATTACATATCCATGATATGTTTGACGAAATGCCTATCATGGCTTAGTATGGGTCTAGTCAAAGTATTAAACAAGTATTTTCTTTTATAATATGATTTACATGTTGTTTTAGTGATTGAAGAGATGGTTCAATTCTTGGTAGTGACCTGGGCTCTGGGCCTGAAAAAATGGCTCAAATATTAGGGTCACTATCATATAACTGAAAAATTTAGTCTCTGGTCGCACACAAACAAGCTTGTGAGAGTGACTTTGGGTTCCTGGATGTCATACCTTTAGCATGAGAGTAGCTGAGGCTTAAGTTGTACAAAAGTTTAGTGGGACCCAAGGAAAAGTTGTCTAAAGTATTGAATTGGTTCTTGACGGTCTTGTAGATAATATTTAATGTTTGTATGGTTTGTTTCCATCGGTTCCACTTCATTAACATGCCTTAGGAGGTAGAATCATATCATAGTGGTCTCTTGTCGCATTTTTACCCCGACTCACTAGTTTCTTAGGTAGATGTGTGAGGAGGGTGTTACAAAGTGGTATTGGAACATGGTTCACCCCTCAAGCTAGATGGGTTATGTGTTGGTCATGCATGCATGTTAGTTGCATGTATGTCTCTCACCCTTGTATTCCATGTGCTTGTCACATTTTCATGATGTTATTCATGGTTGTAGTGATGTCATCATTTGAAATTTGAGGTTGTTATTGTGGAATGCATCATTGTGATTGTATGACTGGTTACATGTCGATTTATGTTGCTTACATGTATCATTGTAGTCTTCTTGGTTACATTCTTGCATGTTTGATTACATTCTTATGTGCTTGTTTGCATGTATCATTCTTGTAGGTTTGATTTCAAGTATTGTTCACTCATGCTTGATCATATGTGCTTATGCTGATGTGTAGCTGGTTACTTATTGGTTATGCATTCTCATGTTTGCATGTAGTCAAGAGTACACTAATGTAGTGGTTGTTCTCATGCATGAGGTTGTGGTGTGTGTCATTGTTAAGGTCATGCATTGATGACTGGACACTACCTAGAGTGATGGTTTCATGGTCATATACTTATGTATTAAGTTTCTATATACTCTCATGATAATGCTATACATGTATCACGTTGATTTGCTGATCTTGTAGACAAGGTATCCTCCCCGATCTATGCTAAGTTATGTTGTTTTACTGTGATTTGGTTTATTTGACATGATATACCTTGCATGAAGAAATATCAGAGGGATAAAAAGATGGTTGACTAAAAAGAATCTTGCTATGAATCCAAAGAGTAGTATGACATTGGGAACTCTTCTGATTTGGCATTTACACATAGAATCTTAAAGGAAGAAGTAAGGAGTTGTAAGGCAGATAATGACATAATCATGCAGGCACAGGAGAAACAACCAAAGGTAAACGCAGTGATACTTCAGAGTTTGTCAGATTTTTAGTGTCAGGGATCACATCAGGTTAGCTATGAGTAAGAGGATAGAACTAATGGGGCATATGGTATTCGGTCTCATGGTGGTCACAGGTCATATAGAGATGACACAATTACAGATGGTAGATTGTTGGTCACTCTTGATAGGAGAGGGGATAAACACATGCATTATTCTAGTTCTGATTGAGATAGGCATCATGTTCATCATCATTATCATCCTTACAGGAGGAGTGATATGGGATACTTGTGCGATGAATTTAAGAAAGAAAAGCCACCGACATTTGACAGAGAGATGAAGAAATTGCAGGATGCAGAGGCATGATTGCTTTGCATGAGTAAATTCTTTAGATTGCATGAATATTCAGAGAACATGAAAGTTAGAGTGGCTACATTTAGTCTCAAAGGTAAAGCAAACATTTGATGGGAATATGTGAAGAATGTCAGATGCATTCATGAGGAAGATTTGACTTGGAGTGATTTTGAGAAACTATTCAAGAATAAGTATTTTCCAGAGAGATACTTTGATGACGGGGTTAAATAATTTAAAGAGATAAGGATGTGTTCCATGACAAATGATGAGTACACTAGTAGATTCTTTGAGTTGCTGAGGTATGTGCCTTATCTCACAGAGGAAAAGGCCAAGATTCAGAGGTTCATTAGTAGGTTACCAGTTGCATTTAAAGACAAGATTGAGTTTGATAACCCTAGATAATTGGAGGAGGCCATTCACAAGCTAAGGAATCTCTATGAAAAATCGAAGTGCAGAACTGAGACTAAGATAGACTGGAGAGGTAATGAAAAGAAAAAAGAAAAAATGAATAGAAATCGAGCAAGGCCTTAGGATACAGGTAACAAGGAGAATGTTGCACCACCTAAAGAGTTCAATACATCAGATAGAGGATAGGGATTTTGATCAGGAGAACAAAACAAGGAGATGTGCTAGAAGCCTATAGAATGTTAGATTTATGTCAAGGATCATCGCAGAAGAGATTGTTTGCATAATAAGGGTGGTATACCTCAGATATATAGTGCAAAGGAGGCAAAAATTATTGGGGATGTTGGTCAGATTATTCCACTTATCTATGCAACATTGTAATAAAAATAGGTAGATCATCAGGCATCTATCATTGATATGAATGGTAAGCTTTGTGATCAAGTTATTTCTATTTTAACTGACCCTATATCTAATTATAGCTATGTTAGTCTTGCCATGGTGGATAAGTGTGGTGTGATTAAGGAATTATATGCAGAGTCTTGGTTAGTGCAATTGGCTACACGTATGAAGAAGTGCGTTCATCATTGGGTAAGATCTTGTGCATTTGATTAGAATGGTATGCCTACCGCAACAAATTTGAATGTATTACCATTGGGATCATATACTATGTTGTTGGCCACAAATTGGTTGTATCTTCATAGAACCAAGGTAGACTGTTATGACAAAGCCATTGAGTGTGTGGATGACAATGGAGAACCAAGAGCCTTACAAGTTAAGAAGAAAGCTATGTCAGTTACGATGGTGGCAGCTATGCAAGTAAAGTGTAGTCACAAGAAAGGGTGTAAGCTATTTGTAGTGCACATTTATAGTGATAAGGGTAAGGAAGTTGAAGGTGCAAATGTGTTGAGAAGGTACCCAATTTTACATCAATTGAAGGATGTATTTCCTAAGGAAATTACATAGTTGCCACCTCACAGGGAGGTAGACTTTTGTATTGATTTAGTGCCTGGGGAAGCTCCAACATCAAAAGCACCTTACAAGATGAGCACACCTGAGTTGGTTGAGTTAAAGTTGCAATTGAAGGAAATGTTGGACAAGGGGTACATTAGTCCAAGTGTATCACCTTGGTGCATACCAGTATTGTTTGTAAAGATGAAATATGGTACTCCCTTATTATGAATCGACTATAGGAAGTTAGATGAAGTCACCATCAAGAAAATGTATCTTTTGTCGAGGATTGATGACTTGTTTGATCATATTAAGGGAAAAGTAGTCTTCTCTTAGATTGACATGAGATCCAGATATCATCAGGTACGCATCAAAGAGGAGGACATTTATAATACATATTTTCGGACTAGGTATGGGAATTATGAGTTTGTTGTATTTCCACTTGGCTTAACTAATTCTCCAACTACATTTATTTGCTTGATGAATAGTTTGTTGCATCCATACTTGGATAAGTTTTTTATTGTGTTCACTGATGATATATTGGTATATTCCTAAAATGAGGAAGAGCATGTTGAACATTTAGCAGTAGTGTTGAGGTTGTATAGAGAGCATCGGTTGTATGCTAATCTCAATAAGTGTAGTTTCTTTTAGACTGAGGTACACTACTTGGGGCATGTTGTCTCCAAGGAGGGAATTAAGTAGATCCAGAAAAGATAAGAGTCATCATGGAGTGGGTAGCTCCTAAGACTATGGATGAGGTGAGATCCTTCATGGGTTTGGTAGGATACTACATGAGGTTCATCAGGAACTTCCCACATATTACTTATCCTATCACATCATTGTAGAGGAAAGGTAAGAAATTTGAATGGACATAGTAGTGTGAAGTTAGTTTTGAGTAGCTCAAGCAGTTATTGACACATGCACCAGTGCTAAATATTGCAGATCCAAAAAAAGGGTTTGCAGTATGCACAGATGCTTGCAAGAGAGGACTTGGTGGAGTCCTTATACAGGATGGATAGGTGGTATGCTATGAGTCGTGGAAGTTGAATGAGCATGAGCAGATGTATCCCACACATGATATTGAGTAGGCAGTGATTATACATGCACTGAAGATGTGGAGCCACTATCTTCTGGGCAAGAATTTCACATTGATGAGTGATCATAGTGGTTTGTGATATATATTTGAGCAACTGAATCTGAATGGTAGGCAGGCTCGGTGGTTGGCTACCATTTGTGAGTTTGATTTTGAGATCAATCATATCAAAGGTAAAGAGAACAAAGTGGGAGATGCCCTTAGGAGATGTATACAGGTAAATCACTTAACAACTATGAGCTCCTATGGGATCGATCTATACGATAGGATCTTGTGTGTAGGTCAGTAGGATGTTAGATATATGGATATTGTGCACAGGTTACAGTGGAGTACATATACATGTATAGGTAGTGGTATAAGTGATGGTACAAGTACAGGTAGTGGTATAGGTACAAGTATAGGTATAGGTAGTGGTATAGGTGCAGATGCACATGATATGAATTATTTCCTTAAAACGGATGGATTGGATAGATTCAGAGATATGATATATGTGTCAGACAACAGTGAGCTCAAGAATATGATCTTGAGGGAGTTTCATGTAAAACCTTATTTATTTCACCCAGGTTATCAGAAGATATTGACAATAGTGAAGAAATTTTACTAATGGCTGAATTTGAAGAGGGATGTAGCAGAGTTCATGGCTAGGTGTTTTGATCGTTAGCATGTCAAGCTAGAATGTAAGCATCCAAGAGGATTGCTACAGCTGATCGCGATCCTAGAGTGAAAATGAGATGTCATTTCCATGGACTTCATTACAAGATTGGGGAAGATAGTGAGACAACATGATTCCATCATGGTTATTATGGGCAGGTTGATGAAGGTTGCACATTTCATTTCGATGAAATCTACATTTTCAGCTAGCGATGTAGCACAGGTATTCATCTGAGATGTGGTCAAATTGCATTGTGTTCTGAAGAAGATTTTGTCAAAAAGGGATGTGAAGTTAAATTCCAAGTTTTGGAAGGAGTTATTTGTAGGTTTGGGCATAGAGTTTGACTTCAGTACGGCTTATCGTCCGCTAACAGATGGACAGACAGAGAGGGTCGACATGATATTGGAAGGCATGTTGAGGATGTATGTGGTACATCAATGGTGACAGTGGGAAGAGTGCCTTTCATTGGTAGAGTTCACATATAACGATGGGTATCAGGAATCTTTGAGAATGAGTCCTTTTGAGGCATTACATAGATGAAGTTGTAACACTCCCATTAGTTGGAGTGATCCAGTTAACCGGGTATTGATTGGACCAGATATGTTTGCAGAGATAGAACATGTAATGTAGGTTATAAATAAAAATCTAAGGGTAGCACAAGATGGGTAGAAAATCTATGCAGATTGGAATAGGTTGTTCAAGGACTTCTAGGTTGGGGAACAACTGTAGTTGCACATTTAACCAAAGAAGAGCTCCTTTCAGATTAGAGCATGTGCCAAGTGTTGGGCACAGGACCTCTTAAGGCATGTTTTGGGGCTTAGAGCCCAAGTTTTGACTGAGTCTAATGTAAGACTATGTGATGTGTGGGCGCACAGTGCTAAGATTGTAAATGAGTCGGAGGGTTGTCCGCCCTCATTTTTGTAATGTAATGTTGTCTTGAGAGATCAACCCATGGTCCGTGGACAATGAAATTGTATAAATAGAGCGAGCCTCTAAGTTGTAAAGGGACATCAATGGAATGGAATGGAATTAATAACAATGAATTGAGTCAGATCTAAGTATAGGGTGAGTTGTTGGGTCGTAGAGTAGGAGAAGGCTCCACAGCTGAGTGTGGAGAGGCATAATAGTCCACAGATGAGTGTGCGGACACCCACAGCTGAGTGCGCAGGGCGAGTCGAGTTTGTAACCACTGGGGAATTAATAAAGATAAGTTTCTTATGATTCTATGTATCTTTTTTCCTATTTGGTATATTGGGGTATGGATTGCAAGTTTACTATTTATATGTTGTACAAACTTATATGAATGTGTTGAATAAGTAAACATAAGATAACCATCTGTTCATGCGAAGTTAACTAACTCTTATAAGGAAGACAAGTAATATCTGTGGTTTAACTTGGGCAATTAGCATAGATTGTTGCCTTAGTAGCATGAAAGCACCACTATCCCTAAGTACGGCTACATGAAGATAATTATAACAAATTGTGAAAGCATCACAAGACAGAAGAGTGTATGAAGTGACCTGCGTGAAGTTGGTTCATAGTTGGATTAAAGCGACACCTCGGACATCTCAAGGGTGTTGAAAATTGGTTCCAACATCCCCCAACACTGCTTCGAGTGAGACCACGGTTCATGCTCTACGGGTTGTTGCAGAAAAGGCCACTAGTACAGGGATTTGTCTGGCTAATTAACTCCGAACTTGGGTTAGGCCCCATCAAGCCAACAAATGGTTCTGTTACTGGGACCAGAATCTGCATAAAGATGTCTGATGTCGCATCACTGAATCCAACTAAAAGGGAAATTGAAGGATGGATTAACAGGAGAATTGACAAATTCGCGGCATAGGAGAACAAGAATCCCTCACTAACAAAAGAAGAGTTGTTAGACTAATACCTATATAGAGAGACCCATGAAATTTTCTTTGCATCCTTCCCTAATAAGCTGTACGAGTGATCGCGAAGCTAGCAGATAGCCAAGGAAGGCACAAGCTGGATAGTCCTATTGTGTCGACCCCCAAATTAGTGTGCAGATTGGAAACATCAGCGGATAATATCACACACGTTTTTGATCACTGGTTCGATCAGATTATAGAGGATTCTTTACTGAGTTCGCGGTAGACACTACGGTAAGCTACAGCGAGTCCGAGCGATGCTTTCTGAAAGGACCGTGAGGTAAGTATGTTAAGGCTTTGAACACTTGGATTAAAATGCTATTGTGTGAAAAATGGATTATGCAAATACCTTGATGTTCAGGGCTACGTGAAGTGGGAGAATTTATAGAAATGAAGGTAGTGCAGAACTAGAAAGTAGCCCCTTGATTTCACCTCCATGAAGGGATGAGGAAGAGCTCACGAAGGTCTCTTCACGAAGTGCGATCCATTTGATAAGAAAGAGGATTCCACACATACCACCTCCACCCATGGCACCGCCCGTTTCACCGACATCACCTCCATCTTTGCTCGTACTACCTCTGCCACCCTCGCATTTTAATATGGCAAGCTCGATAAAGTTGTCGAAGTTCAAAGGAGTAGGAAATGAAGATCCGAACTAGTTTTGGTTAGTGGTAAAAGCTGTATGGGAAGCACAGGGAGTGACGGATGATAATATCAAGAAAGAAACATTCGTTATCACTCTACATGATCATGCACTAACCTAGTACATTAAGCACTCTAGTGATAACCCTAATGCAGGAATCGTGGCTATCCAATCTGCACTAACTAGGGAGTTTAGCAAACCGAAGTCAGAAGCGTAGTCAATCATTCGTTTCAAAGAAATTACAATGCTACCAGGTGAGACTCCTTGGTAGTTGGATCAAAGGCTGAAGTGCACGTTTCGTGAAGCCAATATGACGCTGAGAGATGGATAGCACCACGAATGGTTTGTACCATCACTATCGCCACATTTGAGGAATGTGCAGTCACAGCAAAGGTTGACAACTCAGGTCGAAGCCTTAGAGACTGCGATGAGGCTACATGAGACCCCCATACAAGATCCTAACCTGGGAGTTCAATAGATCCACGCGCAGTTGAAGAACCTATGTCTTGAGATGCTAAGTCTGAAACAGGACAGGACAATTCGACCAAAAGTGCGTGAAGAAGTGTGGTGCATAAAATGTAAGGCTTAGGGACATGACAAGGACCATTGCTTGGTATTCGAAAATTATCTCGCAAAAGGAGGACCGATGCCAGTAAGGCTAGATGTGCAAGAAATACCGAGCACGATGCCTGCTTTAGGGTGCACGGTTTGTCAAATGGGAGGAAAGCATGTGTGAGACAATTGTCATCTGTTGCATAAGTACACGCAGAATTTGCAATAGTTGTTTTGTAATTTCTGTAGATCAGTGGGACATGACGAGCGCACTTGTAGAAGTTATGAGCTAATGATGGATAGAACTCCTACCTATAGGGTTTTGGCCAAAATGCAACCCCTACACTAGTGCGTAGGGATGGTGCGAGCCAGATTCCAAGGGCGCAGATGAGGCCAAGGTGGAGGAGGACTTGGGAGAAGTTACAGATAACTAATATGCTACAATTGCGGAGGGCTAGGCCATTATGCTCGTGATTGTATGAATCTGACGCATCCATCATGTTTGTACTATACCTTGTTTGATCATGATACGAAGGATTGTCCTATGCTGATAGCTAGGATATGTGACAAAGGAGGGTTACAACCTCAACGACTCAGAACCTGCAAATGATGAGGTATGAGCCATGCGAGGAAGTACCTAATGTAAATATAATGCTCAGAAGTGGAATTACGATGGGAGATGATAAAGCAAAATAGCCTAAAGAAAGAACTGGGGTTCGCAAAGCTTTGACGAAGGAAGCAAAATTTGATTTGTGGCGTGCTTGAGAAAATTTTATGGAAGCTAAGAAGAGCCTCACTGATACCTCCACTTCAAGAAGCAAAGATAGACCGGAGACAGAAATGGACCCATCCATAAACACTAGAAATGTGTATGAAGTTACTGCGCGACAGTAAGGCGGTAAAGGGACTATAGGAACTCATTAATAGATGCGTTGAGAATGCACTGAGAGAACCACGTGTGGTCTAGAAGATTGGAAAGCATAAGGCAAGAATAGGAACAGAAATGAGGATACCTACATAGATTGGCGAATATGAGATGGACCAGGTAATTTTGGATCTAGGATCAGATGCGAACGTTCTGCCAAACCAGACATGGGAGCACATGGGGATGCCTACACTGCAGTGGTATCCTATTCAGCTGTGAATGGCGAACCAACAAAATATGATACCCGTAGGGCAATTCTAGGGAATCATAGTGGATATTGAAGAAGTGAGTGCACTAGCCGACTTTGAGGTGATAGAGATTTTCAATGACAAAACCCCTACCCCGCGCTCTTAGTAATCAATTGGGCCACTAACATGAATGGGGTGATTAACCTAAAAAAGCGCAAGATGATTTTTGAGAAGAAGTCTCTGTGCGTAGTGATATCTTTGGACCTTACTGAGGGATCGCGCTACACTGAGCCAGTGCACAACTATGAAAGTGACAATGCATTAGACTTCATCTACAAGATAACTACACGAGAGCAAGACTGGGTATATCCCACTACAGATGGGAAAATTTCATGGGAGCATGAAAGCTCTTGTACTTCAGACTCAGATGAGGAGATAGAGCTATGGCATAATAGGTTACATGAGGTAACCATGCTGAATTGTAACACAATGACAAGGTTGTTGCGCTGCATTTCAACGGAAATGAGAGATTTACCTACTAATGATGGATTAGGTGAGGAGGATGATTTCCTAGATAGGTTTGAGAGAGAGGTACTGGAGAAACAACATTTCAAAGCCTTGAATTAGGTACTATGTGATACTCTTGCGAGATGGTGGGGTATGCACAAAAGAAAATTTGATGACTAGCACGCATGTAGAAGGACGATGCAGACAGAGTTTGGAAAGACTTGAGTATGATTCATAGCTAAATACAATGGGTAGGATGATCTATGCACGCATCTGGCTAAGTGGGCACAGGCCTATGGGGAAAATCCAAAACTAGAGTGGTGTTGTGGGGAAAAATGCCTATGAAGGACGATCCTATCCACCTAAGGTGTGACAGTGCCTTAGCAACAAACGAGTACAGCTATACTGGTTTCTTCCTTTATGAAATGTGAAAGAAGAGAGATCAATAGACTTACCGGTGTCTTCCGTTTGTCCCTCGATCCAGATCCTCTTCCCTTTGGGTGTTCACAGCTACTTGCCTCCTCGCTCGCCCAAGAGAATAGCTACTTGATTCCTGCGAGATCACAAGAGAACAGTTACTTGCGACAAGAGAAGAACACAACACAAAGGCAAATATACATATTCATAAATGATTCAGGATTAGAAACAAATCAAATACACTAATGCAATCATACATCAAGAAAACATCAGCATATAGGAGAAACCAAGATAGCTTTATTGATGAATAACAAGGTTCAGGAAGAGATACAACCCAGAGGGCTCCAATCCAGCATCTCCTTCCCAACAAATGGAATTCCTATCTTCAGCCCCTTCAAAGCATTAAGCACCCAATAGTTCCAGTCTCAAACCAACAGCAATTCTTTGCAATAACAAAATTCCAGCCTCTAGATCTCATGGAGGTGAGATCCATATATAGATGTTTGGAGAGAGGATGAGTCAGCTTGAGATCTGACTAGTGTCCTCTCCCTCTCTCAGTTCTTGAGTCCACTTGGAGGTTCTTGCTTCCACTTGGAGATTTGGAACCTCTTACTCATCACCAGTCGAATTCCCTGAGGCAAGTGTCATTTTGGAAGCTTCCTGAGCATTGACACATTGAGGAATGAGCCTGCCACTTGTCCAAACTCGCTCAGCGCGAGTAGCTAGTGTTGGAGTTGACATTCAACGCAGGTAGCTAGTGTAGCAGTTGACATTCAGCGCAGATGCTCAGTGGAGCAGTTGACATGATCCTGAATTGACTTGTTTTTGAGTGGTTTCAGGTGAAGAACTTCTGTGAATTGCTGTGGTTAGTTAGCCTTGTTCCTCTAGGGGTAGGAACAACATGTTTAGGGACTTTGGACCCCTCAGATTATGGACATTTCATGCTCAATGCTGTAAGGCACAAAAATGTCTATAACAGTTGCCCACTAAAGTATGAGGCCGTTTATCGGGTGAAATGCTTTATCCAGGAGGGTCTGAAGTTCATCCATTTGCTGGGAGGAGACCTGTAATAAGATACAATACAATACATTATGATTCATACTGCTTTCATGATCTAGCTGAGGTGGGCATTCCCATGCTCAGCTTTATAAATTCATTTTTGTACATAGAACAGACGATCGTCTGATGGTAGACTGATAATTTTGGCGAAATTATCATCCTTTGAGTAGGATGATCATCTGCTGCAATGATGTACATCTCAAATGTCTTTATTTTTCCTGAATATATATCGCAGCCCGGATGGATGAAACTAGATCCGGGGTCTTCAAACTCGTTCGATCTTCACTCTAAGTACAAGTCGATCCATGTGAGAATTGCACTGAAGTCGAACATGGAAAGACATCGCTTGATTACCGGTCAATGATGTAAACCGTTAACAAGCGCGAGAGGAATCACCGATAATGATAATGACCCTCAAGGTACTGCAGTACAATTCATGTGGTGTGAATAAAGGACTTGGCGTCGAACACCACGCAAAATCTTCTGGTCGAAGGTCATTGATGTATACCTGTCGCCGGAAGTGAGAAACTTGCCATTGAGGCATGCAAGCTTCAAAGTACTGAAGGGGTTGTTCCTAGATCAACTTCTTGGATAATGAGCTGATGTCGACAAGAAGCGATCCGTCAAAGGAGGGCCTTGATGAATCCCACATCAGTGACACGGAACGGAGCTAATGATTTTAATGGAGGTGAAAACGATCTGTGACATATGATTCAGGGTGGCGGTCATGAATGGATGAAGGATAATGTATGGCAGTGGATGGGACCCGGTTGACTCTTTCTGAACTACTTCTCTTGAACATATGGCGACACTGATGCGATGGATCGGTAGCATTACCCCAAATATGGATGGTATGGCAAGACCATGGTGATGTGACCGGTGAATGAAACAACCCAACCCGATTGTGGTACGGAGGACAAGTGTCATGTTCAAGAGCGACCTGCTACCATCAAAGTTTTCTTTAGTTTTCTCCCAATTTTTCCCCAATCATTGCTGACCAGTACCTCTTTATTTTTGTCAAGCTTGAGGAGGATAACATATGCTTGTTCTGTAACCTTCCCTTCGGGCAAGCCCATCGCTATGTTTTAACGAGCCTAGCGATAGGGAAACTCGTTCTCGTCTAAAGACAAGTTTGTCGCTATTTAATGATTTTAACGAGTCTAACGACAAGGATAACTTGGTTCTTTTCATTTTTAGAGAGTCTGAAAAGATACATAAAGTCAACTCCAAAATTCCTTTTTCGTCATCTAATCCCTTAAGTCCGAAAAAGTATAAAACAATACAGAAGGGATGAGTTTTCGATAGTTTTAACGAGCCGAACAAAACAAGCGCTCGATCGTTTTGTGCAATAATCCCTCAGGTCCAAAAAGATTAAAATCTAGAGGAGGGATAGTTCTTCCGGTCGCTTTAACGAGCTGGAAGGCCAAAACTCGGCAATCTTTTCATATTTTACAAGTCAGTTGAAAAGAGCTTAAAGAAGACTCGTCTTTTGAGGAATGAGTGATAAACAGGGATAGCAGCTAATTCCAGGTACGGGTTGGAATTTTCCAATCACGGCAGTGTCACAAGGATGGCTAGGTGAAATCACTCTTCGCAGTTGTTCCTCAAAATGGGTAAACAATCATATGGAGGTGAACAATCGGCCAAATGAAAAGTGGAGGTGACGGTGCAAACATGACCAAGGCTTTTATGGCTGATAAGGTTACATACACAATGGTTATTTACCGGTAATGGGTTCATTTTTTAAAGAGCTTGAATGCACCAAAACACTGCTCAAGCTTATGTTTATTTTTTAACGAGCATGAATTCCGCGTTAAAACTGCTCGGATCTTGCGTTTATTTTTTAACGAGCATGAACTTTATGCTAAAACTGCTCATTTATACCAGTCATATGATAAGAGTGTCTCATTGGAGATGCTATTTTTTATGGAGGTTCATCTCACATAAGCTTTGCCCCAGATCCTTTCGTTATGCAAGTTCGGAAACGGCTAATCTTACGAGTTTAAAGGGTTAGACCTACAGGTTTAAAGGGAGGACCTAAAAATTTAAAAAATAAATAGTCGCCCCTTGCAAGCACTCCAAAAGGTTTGCATGCCCCCAGGCATAAGACAGAATTTCAAGGTTACCTCTACTTCTTTTCCGTCAAAACATTTGTTTTAACGAGAGAGGCTTACCTCTTTCAGGTTACCCAAAGATTGTCTCGTTAATCTTTCAAACAAAACACTTCTTCAGCAATGTCTACCAAAATAGACAAGGGTGAATGACTCTGGAAAACACGTAACTTTGACAAGAGAATCTTATTCTAGAACAACCCCTCTTCCTCTATGGACGAGGTACGGACTGGTCATATTCTCCCGCGGAAACCTACCCTATACCCAAAGTTTCCCTGCCGAAGCAGGCCAGGACGCATGCCCCCCGGGTTCCAGTCATATCCTCCCGGATTACTCGCGCTCATCAGGAGGATGGACCGTGGGTTGAGACACTTCTTGAGTGAATAGACCATTTAGGGATGGTTCATGACTATTTGCGATGCGTGATCCGGGAAATGAAAGTTGGTCTATGAGCTTGACCACTCTTCCTCCATGCGGAAAACACATTACTCTAAAGAGTGAGGAGATGATGGCTCCCATGCAATATATATAGTCTCATCCAAGGAGTAGGTTATAATCCAAGGGTCCTTAAACGACCATCACGTTCATTTGAACGGTCTTCCCTTTCAATGTTATTGGCACATTGGGGAGGATCCCTAAAGGTCGACTGGTTCCCTTATCAAAGCCTGATAGATTTCTCATTTCAGGCAAAAGCGCAGGCGAACCAAGTGCTTTCCAAGCAATAGAGGAAAGGATACTCACATATGCCCCTTCATCAATAACTATGCCAGCCATTACCATCCTGTATATTTGGACAATAATTCTGAATGGTATGCTGGCTGGCAAGCGGGGTCTGCCTAGTTGGTTCCAGTCAAAGGACACAACCAGGTTGCTTGGTGGTGGGACCGAGTATACGGCCAGATAGCGCTCTGATGAACTTCCTTCCTGCGATAAAGGAATGGTGGCATTGCCCCCTTGATCATCAGAGTCAGTGCTGATGAAGAGAATCTGGACGGTGTCGTCTTGATTCTCTTCTGTGATGGTGTCATTCGAAGATAGATCCTCTGAAGGCAAAACCGGGTCAACTGCCGTTTCAACCTTTAGACTTTCATCAGGTATGGATTCAGACGGTTCATCTTCAATGACAGGTGCTTCGGCTGACCACCTGGGCGGGTCAGCCAGGTTCTCAATTAGTGAGGGACTTGGCAGGAGTCTTTGATATCCAGGAGGGAGATGCGCTCGTAAAATCGGGCGATCTTCCAGAACTCGTTTTGCCTCATCTAAGAAGGGACAACGGTGGATGGCGTGATCGCCTTCACACAGTCTGTAGGGAAATTTAGCTTTCCCGCTCTGTCCTGGGGCTTCACTCCCACTAGTTGACGGTGAGCAGTTGACATGGCTATCAGAGGTCGATGCTACCGAATCGTGCAAACGGGGGGACCAGTCTCTTAGTATCCGGGGGATACAGGGACAATCTCTATGGAAGTGGTCTCCCTTGCATATGACGCATGGCGATTTAGGCCTTGCGAGTGCTGTGTGTGGATTTTTGTCAGATGACACTTGTTTGCCCCCAGTCGCCTTAGGCTCTTTCTTCTTCTTCTCTTTCTTATTCTTCTCCTTCTTCTCCTTAGGAACTCAGTTTTTTGATTTACCAGTTCCGTCAACCGAAGAGGAAGGAGGGGAGGAAGATGAAGTGGAAGGCTGGGAGGCAACTCTTGTCTGATCTAACTGTTGACTCGACTGTTCAAGAATGGTGGTGTTCTGAAAGACATTGGTTGAAAAGAGCCAGACTGGTAGGCCAATTGTCAGTCCTGGAAGCGACAATGTGGCCATGTGGGGCACACCAACATCTCCCCAAGAGGAGAAGGGACTAGGATTTCCACCAAGGGGAACTCCTTGGTTGGTGTGCTCCATCTTTTCAACCTAAAGATCAACGCAGGATTAAAGGGTGATTGTTCCGTTTAAAATAAATTGTTAACGACGCTTTAGACACAACTTGCTTTTTCACTTTTAAAGAGTCGAGAAAAAGCTAAAGATGACTCTAGTCTCCTTCGATGTTTTAACGAGCCCGAAGTGACAAATGCTCGGATGGACTTTTTCTATTATAGAGTCTGAAAAAGGCCAAAAGAAACTGCTCTGGAGATCTAGGTAGAGGGTGTGCCAAACTTTTCGCAAAACCACATAATACTTTTTAAGGTACGGGCGGTCAATCTTTGTGAATGCTGTGTTCACTGCATTGCGATCAGTAGGGCGGCTGACATGGCTTCCTAAGGATAAAAGATATATGCCTATAGGGGTCTCCCAATATATACGCGACGGTACGTGGGAGCACAATCCGTACTAGCGCTATCGTCCCTCAGGAGGAATCACCCACCTTCCACGAGATTGACAGTCACTAGGATTAACGACGCCGGAACACGTCTCTAGCCTAGACCTTTATGTTGTGCGTTATGTTACAAAGCGTTGTTAGGTCCATTCAGTTTATTTTAGGTTGATCTTTTTAAAGTTTTCCTTTCAAGGTTCACCACAAGATGTATGATACAAATTCCTAAATGCAGTCTAAAGATGATAAGCAAGCTTTATAATCTTTTCAACTTTGAAAATCCTAGCTACTAAGGGAAAAGAAAGACACTATCTTTTCTCAAAGAGCAATCAGCACACTCTAATGCACTCTTTCCTAAATCAATCATGCAAACTTATCAAATGCAAATGCACAATGCAGGTGTTTGTTTTCCACTTTCTTAGTATATATGTCTACAAAGAAAGCTTTTTGTACAACTTTGAATTTGCTTTTAAATGATCAATACAAACAAGTTCACTTTTTCAAAATCAGAGAAGATAGAAGAGATTACAACACTTAACAATTTTCGAAATAAATACTTGTTTTGACACTTAAAAGAGACAAATTCAAACCAATAAGCAAAAGTAAATCTATAATCAATCTGCAAATAGCCAATGAACTCTCTTCTAAGATCACAAACAATCAGATCTGAATCAAAGGCTACAGAATGACTACTTTACTCATGCAAAGGAAAACTGTAAATGACGCCACAAACACATAAAAACACTCACAGTGTTTTTTTACAAAAGGAGGCAGAATCTAAGCAAAGAAAAGGAGTTATCTGACTGGTACCTATGCTGGTTAAAGGCTGCAAAAACAGAGATCAAAACAGGGCAACAGACAGCAGAGAACCCCAGCTGCACAAGGCTAAACTGGTTCAGCGCAAGTCCAACACTGTGGAGTTGACATTCAGCGCAGGTAGACCTCACAGGACCTGCGTTGAAATGCAGACTGCCTTCACAGTGTCTGCGCTGAAGGAGAAACTCTCGTTTCCCCTGGGTTCTGGGTCACAAAATGCTCAAAAATCAACTGTTTCAGGCCAAATTAGAAACACAAGCAAGGTATAAACAGAGGGATGCTTTGAGAGGGTACTAAAGATTATCACAAAGGATCATCACATCATTTGTGAGTCCATTGTTAGATCATAGCCAAAATCCAGTGAAGGATCAAGGCAGCAACAATCTACTTTGTAGAAGCAGTTCGATGCTATTGAGTCTATGAAGCAAACAATGATTTAAACACAAATGAAATGACTAAACAAATTCTCCCCAGCGGAGTCGCTAATTTATTGTGGGGAAAAATGCCTATGCAGGACGATCCTATCCACCTAAGGTGTGACAGTGCCTTAGCAACAAACGAGTACAGTTATACTGGTTTCTTCCTTTATGAAATGTGAAAGAAGAGAGATCAATAGACTTACCGGTGTCTTCCGTTTGTCCCTTGATCCAGATCCTCTTCCCTTTGGGTGTTCACAGGTACTTGCCTCCTCGCTCGCCCAAGAGAACAGCTACTTGATTCCTGCGAGATCACAAGAGAACAGCTACTTGCGACAAGAGAAGAACACAACACAAAGGCAAATATACATATTCATAAATGATTCAGGATTAGAAACAAATCAAATACACTAATGCAATCATACATCAAGAAAACATCAGCATATAGGAGAAACCAAGATAGCTTTATTGATGAATAACAAGGTTCAGGAAGAGATACAACCCAGAGGGCTCTAATCCAGCATCTCCTTCCCAGCAAATGGAATTCCTATCTTCAGCCCCTTCAAAGCATTAAGCACCCAAT
This sequence comes from Pinus tabuliformis, assembly GCA_031772625.1. Classification (NCBI taxonomy): domain Eukaryota; kingdom Viridiplantae; phylum Streptophyta; class Pinopsida; order Pinales; family Pinaceae; genus Pinus; species Pinus tabuliformis. The sequence goes on along the minus strand of CM062819.1, from coordinate 802,539,332 downwards.
AGTTCCAGTCTCAAACCAACAACAATTCTTTGCAATAACAAAATTCCAGCCTCTAGATCTCATGGAGGTGAGATCCATATATAGATGTTTGGAGAGAGGATGAGTCAGCTTGAGATCTGACTAGTGTCCTCTCCCTCTCTCAGTTCTTGAGTCCACTTGGAGGTTCTTGCTTCCACTTGGAGATTTGGAACCTCTTACTCATCACTAGTCGAATTCCCTGAGGCAAGTGTCATTTTGGAAGCTTCCTGAGCATTGACACATTGAGGAATGAGCCTGCCACTTGTCCAAACTCGCTCGGCGCAGGTAGCTAGTGTTGGAGTTGACATTCAACGCAGGTAGCCAGTGTAGCAGTTGACATTCAGCGCAGATGCTCAGTGGAGCAGTTGACATGATCCTGAATTGACTTGTTTTTGAGTGGTTTCAGGTGGAGAACTTCTGTGAATTGCTGTGGTTAGTTAGCCTTGTTCCTCTAGGGGTAGGAACAACATGTTTAGGGACTTTGGACCCCTCAGATTATGGACATTTCATGCTCAATGTTGTAAGGCACAAAAATGTCTATAACAAGTGGGTGCACCTATTCTATCACACTCTAGACGTTATACCAATGAACTGGTATATAGAAACAGAGCTTCACCATGGGACGAATGAATGGGATGCTCTGTGAGAAGGATTTGTGATGGCCTTTAACTTTGATGATGGACAGGAGAGTATTAATGAAGTGCTACAAGAAGTAAAGGCAACCATCTTTAGAATGCCACAGCAGCTGGTAGCATTGACTTAGCCTGACTAGGCTGCGTAGTTAACTTGTGCACTGGAGTGTTATAGTGAAACCACTGAGGAAGAGGATGAAAATCTGAGGAACATTGATATTCCAGAGAAAGAAGGCCAGCGTGAGGTTTAAGGACCACAAATCGAGAAACATGACTTAACCGCACTAGTAAAGACTAAGCAGGTAAACATTGGTACAGAGGTGGACCCTAAATTTGTGAAGATTGAGGACTACTGGGATGCCACAATGGTAGATAAGGTTGTTGAATTACTCTTTGAGTGTTAGGACTTATTCCCGACCAAGTTCACGGAGTTAAAGAAAATAATCAGAGACTTAGGCATAATAAGGATCATGTTAAAACCCGACATGAATCCAGTGAAGCAGAGATCGTATTGATTAAACCCAATGTACAAGGAGAAGGTCCACGTAGAGTTAGATAAGATGCTTGCGGCAGGCATTATGGAGCCTGTCGAAGAATCTGATTGCATAAGTCTGATGGTGGTACAAGAAAAGAAAAAGAATGATGAAATAAGAATATGCATAGATCTTAGAAAATTGGATGATGCGTGCATCCATGATCCATTTCCAACCCCGTTCACACATGAAGTATTGGAAAATGTAGGTGGTCAGGAGGCATACTCTTCACTAATGGGTTCTTAGGATACCACCAGATCAGGATCGCATCGGAAGATAACAGAAATGCAACCTTCACAATGGAGTGGGGTTGCTTTCAATACACTATCATGCCCTTTGGATTGAAGAACACGCCAGCTATCTTCTCACACGTAGTCGTTGCAACGTTCAGGGAGTATATTCATAAGTTCTTGGAGGTCTATTTTGATGATTGGACTATCATTAGGTTGGTTAGGAACCATGTAGCGAAACTACGCTTAATGTTGGATACATTCCAAAGACACCAAATCAACCTCAAGAAAAGTATGTTTCTTGTTCCTTTTCGGAACCTGTTGGGACATGTGGTTTGTAAACAAGGGCTGATGGTAGACCCCGTGAAAATTGTGGTAATTCTGAATTTGGAAGCGCTGCATAGTGTCAAACAGTTGTGTGCTACTTTGGGACACACGCTCAGATCATCACGCCAACGGAAAAAATACTGAAGAAGGATGTCACGTTTTGCTAGGATGTTGACTGTAAGAAAAGCCTCGATATATTGAAGTATAAGATGGTTACTGCACAAATTCTTGTCTTCCCGAACTGGAAGAAAGAATTTCATGTTGATGTTGATGCATCATGTATAGCACTAGGGGTCATACTTAGACAAGAGGGTGGAGAAGGATTGGATCACCCTATCATGTTCGTGAGCCACAAATTATCTAAAGTGGAAAATAACTACTCCACCACTGAATGTGAGGGACTAGCTATGGTGTACGTGCTCCAGAAATATCGGCACTATTTGCTAGGGGGACACTTCAAGATGTACACAGATCATTCCATGCTAAAATACTTGGTCAATAAGCCTATGTTGGGGGGGCACGTATGCAAGTGGCTCTTATTGTTCCAAGAATATGATTTCAAAGTTGTTTTGAAGCCTGGAGGGTTGAACGTGGTACTAGATCACTTGTCGTGCATTGAGACAATGGAGGAACCTACTAGTTTGGAGGAAGGACTACCCGACGCACAAATTTTTACTGTGAGCGTAGAGGATGGACACTTTGATGATATAATCCACTTTCTAACAACTAGAACTGCGCTGGAAGGTCAATCTATCCAACAGAAAAAGGATCTAGTGGTGCATGCAACATACTTTTCTATTATCGCAGGGCATCTGTAGAAGATGAGGAATGATGAGATACTACGAAGGTATGTACCAGAGTTTAAACAAATTAGTATCCTTGCAAACACTCATGAGGGCCCCACGGGAGGCCATTATGCAGGAAGAGAAACCATGTTGAAATTCTCTGCGCAGGGTTGTGGTGGCTGACCCTTCATCGGGATTGGAAAGCACATTGCAAGGAATGTGATGTATGTCAAAGAGCGAGCAAGCCATCATGAAGGGATGAGATGTGTTTGAATCCAAAAATGACATTATAGCCCTTTGAAAAGTGGGAAATCAACTTTGTAGGACCCATGAAACCGCAAGAAAAGATAGGTGCAAGATATATTATTACTGGGACTAAATAACTAACGCGCTAGGCAGAAGTGCAGCCAGTAAAAGATTGGACAACTGTGATGACTGCAAAGTTTCTGTTTGAGCACGTACTGACACGATTCTGTTGTTCAAGATCTTGATGAGCGATCGTGGTACACATTTCCTGAATGAGATGATCATCATGCTAATGGAAGAGTTTCAAGTGTATCATCAGAAAAGCACGCTATATCAACCATAGGCTAACAGGACAATATAGGAATTTAACAAAGTATTAGAGACTGCGCTGATAAAAGTACGCAATGTGCAGTGGAGTGATTGGGACCTGCACATCCCTGCAGTACTATGGGCTTACAAGGCAACATGCAAGAAACTCATGGGACAAATGCCCTTCAGGTTGGTCTACAGAGTGGAAGCCGTAATGTTGATAGAATATATCATGCCTAGTCTGAGCATAGTGGCACTCACAGGTGACGAACTGCAGAGCATTGGAGGAGAGGCCTACGCAATTGGAAGAACTCAAAGAAGAATGGTTTTTGGTAGGATTTCATTAGCAGGTACAAAAGCAGCGCGAAAAGACATGGCATGATCGACATATCAAGTTATGCACATTAAAGGTGAATGATTTGGTGCTGTTACACGACAACAAGTTTGAAAAATTCCTGGGGAAACTCAAAATGCATTGGATAGGACCATATGTTACTAAGGAAGTAATAGAGGGTGGTGTGGTATAGCTGGTGAAACTAAATGGTGAACTCTTCTCTGGAAAAGTAAATGGTAGGCAGTTGAAGCCCTACACAGGTGACCCTGCCATCTGACTAGTCAAAGGAGATACAATAGGCAGTGGCTCAGTGTGCTTTGGACCTCGCAGTGGTCTGAGAGGAGTTGGGAGGTCCCTCCGCGAAGATCTTCGCACCGACAGAGTGACTCGAGGGTGTGTCATGATGTTTGTGTTGGGGGGCTGTTGGGCAGGGGGTCGCCCAACGTAAGTTTTTGGGCTTAGAGCCCAAGTTTTGACTAAGTCTAATGTAAAGTCTTTGTGATGTGTGGGAGTGGAGCACAAAAATTGTAAATGACTCAGAGGTTTGTTTTCCCTCATTCTTTTAATGTAATGTCGGCTTGAGAGATCTACCAATGGTCTGTGGACCATGGGATTGTATAAATAGAGCAAGGCTCTAAGTTGTAAAGCGACATCAATGGAACGGAGTGAATAACAATGAATTGAGTCGGATCTAAGTATATAGTGAGTCATTGGGTTGTAGAGTAGGAGAATGCTTTGTAGTTGAGTACACAGAGGCCTAGTGGTCCACAGTTGAGTGCGTAGGGCGAGTTGAGTCTGTAACCATTGGGGAATTAATAAAGAGAAGTTTCTTATCATTCTGTATATCTTTTTCCTGTTTGGTATATTGGGTATGGATTGCAAGTTTATTGTTTATATGCTGCACCAACTTATATGAATGTGTTGAATAAGTAAGCATAAGATAAGTATCTATTTATGCGAAGTTAACTAACTCTTATAAGGAAGGAAGGTAAGATCTGTGGTGTAACTTGGGGAATTAACAAGAATCATTGCCTTAGCAGCATGAAAGCACTGCAGTCCCTGAGTAGGGCAGCAAGAAGATAATTATAACAAATCACGAAAGCATCACATGTCAAAAGAGTGCATGAAGTTCACAGTTGGACTAAAGCGACACCTTCGACATCTCAAGGGTGTGGAAAATTGGTTCCAGCATCCCCCCATACTGCTTCAGGTGAGACCTCAGTCCATGCTCCCTGGGCTATTGCCCATGGGGCCAGTAGTATAGGGATTTGTTTGGCTAATTATCTCCAAACCTATGTTAGGCCCCATCAAACCAACACCAAGCTTGCACCATGGTTTTGTGGACCCTTTAGTATCGTTGAGAGGATTGGATTAGTATCCTATTGAATTTCATTGTGTATGATAGCGAAATTTTGTGGTATTTTCCATGTGTCATTCCTTAAGAACTATGTTAATGATATTAATCATGTGATTGACTGGTAGGTATTGTAGGTTGAACCAGATCGAGAATTCTAGTCAGCGCGTCAATGTATATTGCAGAAAATGGTGCTCATGCTCCAGAACCAATAAATCGAGCAAGTGAAGGTGTAGTGGAAGCACTTTGGTCCCAATGAAGCTACATGGGATATGGTGGATTAGATGTAGGCTATGTATCCTTCCTTGTTTTCTGGTTGAGGCAAAGCATTTTGGCTTAGTGTTTTGGTGTCATTTGTGGTATATGCTTTAGTATATATTTTGATGATGAATTTTATTGTACATATGTATATGGATATAAATACCGCCATGCACTATGTTATAAAGCTCCAGTAAGTTGTATGAGTGGTATATCATTATGATGTTATGTTATTATGACTCATATTGGTTTGCGTCTTAGTAGGTTGATCATTGTAAATACTACATTGAGCTAAGTTATAAAGCTCCATCAGTAATACATTTTTCTTATAGCAGTTTTGTTGTTATATGTGTTGCTGAACATTAAGGATGGTCTTCCCCCAAGGGGGAGGGTTCTGTAACAACCATGGTGAAAATTCCATGTAATAGAAGTAAATAAAGGAAAACTAATAACCACGGTTGATGGGACACTTATTCCAAGATGAATGTTGGGCAACATCCTAGTGATGGGTATCACTTTTGATTTTTTATGGCTACGGAAATTGACAAAGGAAATGGCTAAGGCTTTGGAAAGGAAAAATGTAATTTTTGGCACATTTATTGAGGAAAATAATGGAAATTAGGAGAAAAGGGAGCTGAAAGGTCACTAGTTTCATGTGAGGAGGAAATTGAAGGAAAATAATGGAAAATGAAGAAAATAGAGGCTTCATTTAGAAAAAGGCTTCTGAGGATCAGTTGGTAACCTTTTTGTTAGTTCAATTTTGGAGTTCCCATTATTATCTCTCTCTCTTATACTCTTGGAGACATAGATTTTTCTTTGAGAACTCTTGGTGGGTGTGGGATACTTTGACCCTTGGAGAAAGAAGGAAAAGGAAGACAAGGAAATCATAAGAGGGCATTAGGATGAACAACTACATCAGATTTTCTTGTAGGTACCATGTTGCATGTATGTTTTCTTCACTAGTTTTGGCATGCATGGTATATGCATGTTTATTGGTCATGATCTGTGATTGGCATGGAGGATTGGTTAGATTGATAGTGGATTTCCTAGCTTTGTAATTTCCTGGATAGACATGGTTATTGTGGGTTTACTTTCATTATTTATTTTTATTTGATTCTCATGTTTCCTTACCTTGGCTTGAGTTATTATGTAAGAAACATGGTGAGAATTCCATGTAATAATGTAAATAGAGATAAAAATAAGACCACAAGTAAGGGACATGTATTCCAAGCTAAATTTTGGGCAAAGATATCCTAGCAGGCATCACTTGTTGTGTGTTTTGGCTAAGGAAAAATGGAAAAGGCTAAAGCAAAGGCATTAAAAGGAAAAAATGTATTTTTGGAACATTTATTTATGAAAATAATGGAAATCAGGAGAAAAGTAAGCTGAAAGGTCACTAGTTTCATGTGAGGAGGAGATTGAAGGAAAATAATGGAAAATGAAGAGAATGGAGGCCTTATTCAGAAGAAAGGATTTTGAGGATTAGTTTGTAACCTTTTTTCAGTTCAAGTTTAGAGCTCTATCATTATCTCTCTCTCTCTCTCTCACTCTTGGTCACTTAGAGTTTTCTTGGAGCACTCTAGCTTTGGATCAACAAAGGAAAAGCAAGAAAATGAAAGGAATTAAAGTAAGGATAAAGGTAAGAAGAGAGAGATCAAGAAGCTTCAGGAGAAATACCTCTTCATGTTGGTGTATGGTTCTCTTGTTGTCGATGTCATGGTTTTGCCAGGTTATGACAATGGTTTTCAGCCTAACCTTGCTTTTTTCTAGATGTCGTGGTGTTGGGATGCTTATTTTGGTTTTCAAGATTTGGTTTGTCGGATGGGTTTCGGAATTCGGGGCGAAGGTGGTCTCAAGATTCATTCCCAAAGGCCTAGTAATCCTTTGACTGTTTTTGGTAGGATACACAGTAAAGCCTAAGGGAAAAGGCCTGGTTTAGGTCCTAGTGATATGGGTTTGGATTGTGGTAAAGCCTAAGAGACTGGTCTTAGTTTAGGGCCTAGTGATCTTAGATTGGATTGCGATAAATCCTGAGAGACAAGGAGATGGAAGATTCCTCAAGGATAGTGATGGATTCTGGATCACATTCCAAGTTTGGTTCAGTTGTGATCGAAGCACCGATTTTGGTGTGATTATGGTTTGATGAGGGTGGAGGTGATTTAACCTCTGGATTCCCTTGGTTGTTTTTGTATTGTTTTTTCTATGATATCCCACATTCATTCTTGGAATATGGCACAAGGGTGACTGGATGAAAGAGTTATTTGATTCAGCAATGTCTATGGTTGGGTGATACATGGAAGTCTTAGACTTGGCTGGATTTGCGTATAATTAATGAAATTTAAGTTCTCTTAATTTTGTGCTTGTATATATCTGGATTTGATGGCTGCCATATCTTTGATACTTATATTGTTTTATGTTTATTATAAGCATGGTTAAATTACTGGTTCATGTCATAGTTATTTCATGTATCTACTTGTAATTGTAAAATGGATGGACGCAACACCTAATTGATGATAGAATATTTCAATGGAGAAGGAGGTGATCCTTCTAGTTATGTTTCACTAGTTCTTTCAGTCATTTATGCTTTGTTTAATATCCTAGATATGTAGGTTGCATTGATGAAAAGCGTATGACATAATGCCAGTCTTGGTTGGGGATTCTCAGGCCTAGTCCTAAGGTTGTTTTATATATATATATATATATATATATATATATATATTTTCATCTTGTCCTTAATGAATTCTCAAGGTTATAAAAAGTTCTAGATAGAGTCCGAGATTCTGGGCTAGAAAAGTGGCTCAAATCTCAAGGATATTGGCACAAGTTTTCTCAAAAACGTTGTGGGATGCTAGCACACAAGCCTCTAAGAGTGACTTTGTCTTCTAGTCGTTATATTTCCTATAGCATTAGAGAAATTAGGGGTTAAAAGGCTTAAATCATTAGTAGCACTTAGGGACAGGATGTCTCAGTGGTTGACACGTCTCCTTAGGGTGTTGTTGCTGATGTGGATGGGTTTGTTTGATATGTTTGGTTGGTTCCATTTCCTTAAGTTCACCAAGGAAGTTGAATCCCTTATAGTAGCCTCTCTTGTTGCATGTTTACCCTCACTAGCTAGTTTCTTGGGTGAACCTGGGAGGAGGGGATGTTAAATACTAGTTCTCGGAAGCCCTGTTTGGAAAAATTCTCTACAAGCCTTGTAACAATTTGGGTTGAGTTACTAGTCCTGGAAGCATTGGTTGGGCAAACGCTTTGGAACCCCTTGGTGGGTTGAGTTACTAGTCCTAGAAGCATTGGTTCGATAAGTTCTCTGGAACCCCAACGAGAGTTGTGGGCTGAGTTACTAGTCCAGGAAGCCTTGGTTGGAACAAATGCTCTAGTAGCCTTGGAAGTCTTGGATGGAGACTAATTTGATGATGGTTTTTTGATGTATGACTGTGAGGTAGAATCAATATTTGATTGGTTGATGTGGATGTTCTCTGGAAGCGCTGTATGAGGTTTGATTGATGTGTTTTATAAGATCCCACATTCATGTTTAAAATATGGCACGGGACAAACAACCGAAGAGAGATTTGGCTTAGACATTCTAGGTCGGGTGTAATGTGGAAGTACCATCTTAGGAGTGGATTTTTCCTCCTTAATGAAAGGTTATTTCTCCTTGTATTTCTATGAGCATTTTAATGGATTATATGGAGCCTATATGGCGGTACTTTCATGATTATTTCTGGCAATATTGTATTGGTTATGTATGTGCTTTATGACAACAACCATGTATGGCTTTCATTATGTTTTTACTTGTAATTGAATGATCAATGTATCTATGACCTAATGGATGGAATAGAAGTTGATGTATTAAGGAATTAATGGTTCTTAGCATTTCTCAGCTGAGTATGAGATCCCTATGCTCATAACTATTATTTACACCTGTAGATTACATATTCATGATATGTTTGATGAAGTGCCTGTCATGGCTAATAGGTGTCTAGTCAAGGTATTAAACAATTAATTTCTTTAATATTTTTCATTTCCATGTTGTTTTACTATTCTGAAGAGATGGCTTAATTATGGGAAGTGACCTGGGCTCTTGGCTTGAAAAAGTGGCTAAAACCCTAGGGTCATTGGCATAGCATTAACAAATTTAGTCTCTGGTCACTGGAAGACAAGCTTGTGAGAGCGAATTTTGGTTTTTGGATCCTCTCATGCCTTTAGAATGCGAGCAACTCAGGGTTTAGTTTTCCAAAAGTTCAGTGGGACCCAAGGGCAAGTTGTCCGAAGTATTGGATTGGTCCCTCAGGGTCCTGTAGAAAATGTTGAATGTGTGTATGGTGTGTTTCCATCTATTGAACTTCCTTAATGTGACTTAGGAGGTCGAATCATATCATAGTGGCCTCTCATCAGATGTTTAACCCAGTTGACCAGCTTCTTGAGTAGATGTGGGAGGAGGGTGTTACACAATGAACCAATGAGTTTATAACATTAAACACACCGACACATTTATAACATTAAATAGACCAGGTGTTGAATTGTGCAACAATGACATGGAAAATTTATTTATTTTTAAATAATTTTAAATTATGATGGTGCTATTGGTGAGGATAAATGCATTGGTTCTAGTTGGTAAAAGAGATTCGATTTGTTATATTACACCAGGAGTAACGACGAACAAACTAGAAAAAATCGAAATATTATAATATATCCATTTTTTTTATTACATAGGGAGCACCAGTGCATTATATTATAGAGGGCACACCGTAGAAAATACAACCAGTTTTTAAAATAACGTAAAGTGCTGAAAGGATTTGGACCTAATTCAATAATTGATTCGCCTACTTTACATGTCAAACTCCCTATACATAGTAAGTATACAAACCCATTAAAACTAAAATTCCTAAATTGAAAAATCATGATTGTGAAGTGGTAGAAGAAATTAAACCCTAAGGTGAAATTTTGCAGGAAGAATTAAGGGTTTAAGGTAAGGAATGATTTTTTTAGTTATTTATTTATTTGTTTGTTTTCTAAATTTTAATTAAATTTAAATATGAACAGATACCATAAAAGATTACAGTAAAATCTATAGCAAATTTTTTATTATACAAGGGGTTTTTTAAATTATTCTTATATATATATATATATATATATATATATATATATATATATATATATATATATATATATATATAATTTTATTCTTGTTCTGAATTGTGAATAAATCTAATAGAAATTGTTAAATTTTTAACAGTAAATTTTAAGAATTTTTCTATTCGAAGTTTTGAGTCAATCACCATACCTTTCAACTTATGATCTTTCAGCCGATCCAAAATATTTTGCAACTCCATAATTCTCTTAGTATGTCTTTCTTGCAAATGATCTCTCTTTTAATTAAACCCTAATATAAATTGTAATTTTTTTATTAGTAAAATAAACAATAAACTTTAAAAATTTGACTATACAGGTTTTTGAGCGAATCCCCATACCTTTCAGCTTTTGATATTCTGAATAGTTTTGATGCTGCACAATGCTCCTACTATGTATCTCTTGCAAATCATTCCCTTGAAATTTTGGGTAAAATAATGAAATGGTCAATATATTTTTACTATTTAAAAGACTTTATGAAATTATATTCCAAAAAGTCAATTTCCACTCAATTTTCAATTTAAAAAAAAGGAATTGCAACTTTTATCTTTTTCAATTTATATATAAATCGATGCATTTGATAATCAAGTGCACCAATGTGTTTATAAAACAAGCGCACTAATATTGTTTGGGCGCCAAATTTTTTCAATGCACCGACATGATAATTTAAAAAAAAATGAAATCCCAAAGCCATGCAATTAATTTTTTTAATGATTCCTAATTAAAAATGTCAGTGCTCTAATTATTATAAGAGCATTAATTTGGTTGAATCCATTTTTATTTTTTAAAATATGAAAATAGGTGCATAGGAGTGTTATTTTTTTTTAAACACATCGGTGTATTTTTGTAGAAGACCACCGATATGTTAACATATTTTCTTTTTTAGATCCTGAAACTAGTGTGAGTTTTATTTGAACGTTGCAGTGCTACTATTTTTTTAAATGCATCAGTACGCTTCTTTCTAATAAGAGCGCTGATAGGGTTTGAAAGCTATCTAAAATTTTAATTTCACATAAAATGGCATACTTATATCAAATTATCCTTTAGTATGCATCCACATGAATTAAAGTAGTTCATAGTATATAGTTTACTCTTAAAGTCATCTTATTCTTGAAACATGGTTTGAAAACTATATTGAAATGCAAATTGTGGTTATATGGTTTTGGAGATTAATTTTATATATGCACAAAAAAATTATTTTTGATTTTTCTCAAATGCAGGGACAAAATCTCAATAATATAAAATGGTCAATTCTTCAGAATCCAGTTCATTTCATATTGCTGATGAAATTCCTTCACAAAGTTCTTCCTTTCTATCTCTAGTAAGTTCAAGTTTTATTTATATTTCTATTATCTAATTGAAATTTTTTTAATCCATGTCAATTTCAATAAAAATGAATCCAATTTTGCAGGATTCTAATTCAGAATTGAGTTTAGATGTAGAAAATATTCCTCCATTTCAAAACCGTCACAAAAAATAATCAAGAGCAACATATTGTAAGCAATTAGTAGATGAAAATGGATAGCCTCTTCACCCTTCCAATTGGAACATGGCATCTTCCAATTGCAATCCTATATCAATGATGGTAATAATTGTTTGGTATAATGTAATTCAACAAACCGATTACATTGACATGCTTACTAATATCATTGATATTCTACTAATGATGTTCAATATTTTTTGAAATTAGGATTCTAGTGATGATGAGAGACACACATGCCATCTTTCGTTTCACCACACTACAATGTCAACTTGAGAAAAGCTATCATTAAGAGAAATACTTAGATAAGAAGCATACAAAGAATGGTTGAATCAATCACCGATTCAATTCCCACTATGCCTAGATTCACCAATTAGGCATGACTACAACAATAGTTGTTATTCATCACAAGTTGGCAATGGAGGAAACCAAATATTAAATAACGTAATTTTATAGATACTTTATATATAGAAAAGTAAAGTAATTTAAATTGAAAATCTTCTTTTATTTTCACTTTAGTGAGAAAGACTGAGAGAACTCTTATTCCATTAATAGTTGTTTTTTTAATTCAATGTATGAAGGATATTTGTAAAATTTTGACTGTTTAATATGGATTTGATATGTAATATTTTGGAAAATATTAATAATAAAAATAATAAAATGTATATATCAAGAAAAAAAATTATGAGAGGACATATTTTAACATCTTAATGTGAGAACATGAATTATAAATAAAATATTTCAATGTCAAATACATATATATTATAACAATTGAGATCCATCTTAAGTCTAGATCTACCAATCGCCTAGAGGCATTAAATCCATTTTCACTCTAAAAGATGTTTACATCTCAAGAGATTTGATCCCTCTCGGTGCTTAGTAGACCCAAAGTTAAGATGGATCTAGGATGCATGTTATAAAAAATTGTGACTTAAGTGTCTTAAATTTAACAATAGATTTGAGTTTTATAAACCAATATTGAATTAGTTAAATTGTATTTTTGAATAATTTATTATTAATAATATTTTATATTAAAAATTGGACGAGTTACTGATGCAAGAGCATTCACCCAAGAGAAAATCATTGTAATTAAGTAGACATAGGGGGTCATGTATTTTTAGGAAGTTGGATTCCTAAGTGATAAATTAATGTAATATTAGGCTTTTGAGCATAGAATAGGAATTAATTAGATAATGAGAGGAAGTGGTAAATACTCTCGAATTAAAGGAGAACCTGAGTGGTGAATAAATGACAAGAGTCAGAAGTCAAATAGGACTCTTAGAATAGTTCCATGATTCAAGGAACTAAGGAGAGATTTTAGGAATTAATTGAAGTAGAAGTGGACAGAGGATTTAGGAGTCAGTTCAATAGATTTAGGAGTCGAACCAGGATGAGTTCAACAGAACTCACTGGCATAAATGTAAGCCTACGGGCAGAGCTCAAAGGAGGCCACAATATTGAAGAACATGCCTATGCAAGACAGAGAAGTCCTAAATGTAATCATTTGTTTATATATACATACAAAGGTTTATTCCTGACTGTGTCAGTATGTGTGAGACGAGTATTTCATGGATGAATTACACATGAATTCGTAGGTTATATAATAGGGTTGCAGGCATAGTTTTGAAGGTCGTGCAGAGGAGCAAATGATTTAGAGGAATCATAAAGGGATATTTCAATCAAGGTGAAGAGATGGAGTGTAGCTCTGGAGAGAAGGAGCGAAGTGAGAATTTGCTGAAGAGTTAAGCTCAGAGAATTTGAACAATGGAGGCAGAAGGTTAAACCTTTAGGAAATCCCAAATCGTAGAGAAACACTGAAGAAATAGCATAAATTCTAAGTAAACAAGGTATTGCAGAGGAATGAAGAATTGATGCACAGGGACCGTTAGATCTCGAAGATCAATGGCCTAGGTGGAGTTGCAGCGGTTCAGTGGGGTTCTTTTTAGTTTATGTATTGATTAAGTCCCACAAGTGTAAATCCAATTCACATTGGAAATCGATGGAAAATACAACACCGGATCCAAAATCTAGACTTGAAGTTTTATAGATGGAACCCTATATCCTTATCAGATTTGTAAGTCTTTATCACATCGGTGGAAGGCCTGGTTGTTAACGGAATTAGCTGTGGGGTGATTATGATTGCGATGATGCAATAGATCGTGAGTTGTCGGATCGAGAGTGAGATCAATAGTTCAGATCTAATCGCTAATCGCATATTGGAGAGGCCAAAGGACTAGGGACAATGGAATAGGGAAGGGCCGATACGCTAATAGCGATGAAGCACTGATCAACGATCGAAGGAGGAGCTTGATAGAGTGGAACGATGGAGGTATATGAATGCGGGTGTATAAAATTTGAGTTCTGGCTTATATGTTTGGAGCTTGTTTTTCATTTGTTCCTATGTATTTGTGTTAAAGTGATGCGGCCCGGTTTCAAAGGAAAATCGTATATCGGAAAAGTAGAAGGAGCATGGGTTAATATGAATCGTGGAAGAGACGATAGTAATTGCGATAGAGGTGTCTTAGAAATTGTGCAGAGATCCATATAAGGCAAAAAAAGGTATGCTTTGTAGCATTTTCCTTTGTAAATGGGTTTTATAAGGAAAATAACACCGATAGAGCATTTCATGCGATATAACATATATGAACCAAGGTTTTGAAAGGGAAAGGTTATATATGTGTGGTTTAAGGGTTTATAAAGGTTAACAAAGGTTTCTACGAGGTGATAAAGTCCCGATAAGAAGGAGATAATGAAACACTTTAATAAATGGATAAATGAAGGCTTGAGGATTAATTTAACTCCTGATAGGAGGTTTAAGCAGGGTGATTGGTTTCGATATAAAAAGAACTTTGGCTAAAAGGGACTTAACCATGTGAGGTTGAAGATTTGACTCCTTTGTGAGTCAAATACTTGGGACAGATGTATTTATGCATGTTTATACTTACTATGGGGATGTGCAGGGGTAACCCTACATCATACTAGTATCAGAGCCAGGTTTGAAGCTGAAACAATTGGTTAAAACAGAGCAAATAAATTCTATGAGAAAGAATTAAGAACAGAATATGTGTTAAGGTTTTTATGAAGGCAAGGAAGGATCAGATTCTAATCTGACAGAAGGAAGCCACACAGAGGTGATGTGTAGCAGAACTTGCAGATAGAAGAGAGAGAGAGGAAATCCATTCAAGTATAGGTGGAATGGTGAAACAAGATCATGCTGAGATCTTGAAAGTGAAGTAATATGTTCTGTTTTAAATTGAGAATGTGTGTTTTTACACTAATGCATAAGTGACAGCAAGAGAAGCTATAAGAGGAGAACCAGATGTGTTCTTGAAGATAGAGTAAGGAAAACACTTTGAAGAAAAGTGGCAGTGAACTTGAAGAATCCAGCAAGAGATTAGACAGAGAGAGGATAGTTGAAGTGTTCTCAAGAGAGAATGGAAGATTGCAGAAGCCTAGAAGGAGCAAAGGTGTTGCTCAAGAGGAGGTTTCAGACAGAGGACCCGTGCTTACCAAAAGACTGAGTGAGGAGAGCTTAGTGAGGTAAGATTGCAATGAGGAGGACTAGCTATTGCAGAGGCTTATTGCAGATAAGTGAGGAGCTCATGAAGAAAGAGGAGAAGAAGATGACTATTGATAGTCATAGCAGAGGTTTAGCGAGAAGCCATAGCAGAAGAAAGATGAAGAAAGAGGATGCCAAGGCAAATGGAAAGAAGATGAGTCAAGAGGAAATTAACAAAGAGATTGTAGAGATAAAAGAACAACTTGATCCATTAAGAAGAATACATGAGGAAAATTGGCGGCAAGGTTCGGTATTAAGGAAGAAGGCAATGGAGTGGAATGAGATGCAAAGAAGGCCACAAAAAAACAAATAAAGTGGCTGATGGAAAAACTCAAGGAAGTTGAGTTAGAAATGGAAGAGTCCATTTGTGAAGTAGAACAAGGAGAAATTTTGGGAGAAAGTGAAGATGAAGACTTGAAGATTGAAACTTCAAGTGAGGCCAAAGGGTCACAAGGTTTTAAATTTGACAATTTGTGTATATTTTCAGGTGAAACATGTAAAGAAGGACAATTTGTTGATATTTTCATAAAGGAGGAAGAAGAAAAGCAAAATCTAAATTCTGTTTTGGAAGAAGATGAGATAGATAGGTCTCATATGCATTTGGAGAAAGATATCAAGCAACCAAGTGAAGGGCTTGAGGAGATTAGAGAGGATACCATTGAAGAATTTGTGAATCATGTGAAGTATTAGGAACAACAAGGAGATATGATGGCTGAAACATCAAGTGGAACCATAGGGTCTTATGTTTTTAAAATTGATAGTTTATCTGTGGATGTAGGAAAAATGCAGGAGAATGTTAATGCAGATGGTGAGACAAGGATAGCTCTTGGGGAAGATAAATAGCAAGAAATTAAAGGCAAAATTGAAGAAGAAACTATGTTAGCTGAAAACATAATAAAGGATCATCAATTCACCATGATGATAGGCACAATGGAAATAGCCATGGAAACTGTTGAGACAGTCAGTAAGGAAGAAGGACATCTATTGAAGGATGTTAAGAAGGAAGAAGTCTATGCAAAAGACTTAGCAAAGGGAAAAATGACATATGATGATTTATCAGTAACAAAGGAAGGTATGGAGAATTGTGTAAAATTTCCAAAATCTACACCAATTGAAATTATTGAGTTATATAGAAAAATAGATTTTCAGAGAAGGGAGTTAGAAAAACAAAGGATAGATGTTCAAGATAGATTGTTGAAAAGGGAAGACAATAACATTGTCATGAATGACAATCATAAGAAAAAGGATATGGATATGAAAGTTCAGTAGATTGACCCTACAGAGAAAGGAGTTCACTACGGTGGACAAGAACAGGAAGACATCATTAGAGCAGATGATGTGGAAGACAAACTAGTTTACAGTCTCATGAGTTCTTTTGATAATTCAAATCAGCATACTGATGTGTTGATAAAGGAGAAAGAAACAAAGCAGTAAACTAAATTGTTTCCAAAGGAAGATAAGGCACAAAAGCCTTATGTTTTTTATTTTAACAAGTGTTTTGTGAGTGCAGGTTTTGTTGCAGATGCTGAAAAAAATCTGGCATAGATGAGTAGCCAAATAAAGATGA
The DNA here is from genome assembly GCA_031772625.1 of Pinus tabuliformis. Taxonomy (NCBI): domain Eukaryota; kingdom Viridiplantae; phylum Streptophyta; class Pinopsida; order Pinales; family Pinaceae; genus Pinus; species Pinus tabuliformis. The sequence continues at coordinate 802,522,570 of CM062819.1, read as the reverse complement.
AAGAAGAAGATTCTGTGGAAAAATTCAATCCATGGAACAAAGATGATCAATTTCTGGAGAGAAGGTTGGAAAGTCATGATTCAGTATAGATAGAAATAATCATGAAAGAGGTAAGGATGAAAGGGAGGCAGTAAACATAGGATACAAAGCAAAAGTTGGAACAAGAGTAAAAGTAGAAGAAAAAGTAAACCAACAACTACAAAGTAAAAGTAACCAACAACAGTTTGAAGAGTTAGTGGATAGTAGAAACAACCTGAAACAAAGAGAAAGAGGCAGAAGTAAGAGGCAAAGTATGGACCAGTCCAAAGATGTGCTAGAAACAGAGATTGAAAAAATGTGGCAACTGATGATGAAGGAGTCCAAATGGAGGAAAATGGTAGCAGTAGGAAGCATGATCAATTAGAATTTGAACCTAATTGACAGGAAGAAGAAGATAGAGCAAAAGATAGCAGAAGAACAACAACAACAAAGGAGCAAAACATTTGAGTAGTTACAAAACAAAGTGTGGTATCTAGGAAGACAAAGACTAGAAGACACATGATTAGGAGATCAAGAATATTTTCTACTTGGGGAGTCTGATGCAGGAGCATTTAACCCAAGAGAAAATCATTAAAATTAGGTAGACATAGGGGGTCATGTATTTTTAAGACGTTGGATTCCTGAGTGATAAATTAATGTAAGATTAGTCTTTTGAGCATAGAATAGGAATTAATTAGATAATGAGAGGAAGTGGTAAATTTTCTTGAATTAAAGGAGAACATGAGTGGTGAATAAATGACAAGAGTTAGAAGTCAAATAAGACTCTTAGAATAGTTTCATGATTCAAGGAACTAAGGAGAGATTTTAGGAATTAATTGAAGTAGAAGTGGACAGATGATTTAGGAGTCAGTTCAATAGATTTAGGAGTTGAGCTAGGATGAGTTCAACAAAACTCACTGGCATAAATTTAAGCCTACGGACAGAGCTTAGAGGAGGCCATGGTATTGAAGAATAGGCCTATGCAAGACAGAGAAGTATCGAATGTAATCATTTGTTTATATATACATACAGAGGTTTATTCTTGATTGTGTCGGTATATGTGAAACGAGTATTTCATGGATGAATTAGTCATGAATTCGTAGGTTCTATAACAGGGTTGCAAGCAGAGTTATGAAGGTTGCACAAAGGAGCAAATGCTTTAGAGGAATCATAAAGGGATCTTTGAATCCAAGTGAATAGACAGAGTGTAGCTCTAGAGAGAAGGATCGAAGTGAGAATTCACTGAAGAGTTAAGCTCAGAGAAGTTGAGCTATGGAGGTGGAAGGTGAAACCTTGAAGAAAACCCAAATCACAAAGAAACACTGAAGAAACAGCATAAATTCTAAGTAAAAAAGGAACTGCAGAGGAATGAAGAATTGATGCACAGGGACCATTAGATCTCGAAGATCAATGGCCTAGGTGGAATTGCAGTGGTTCATTGGGGTTCTTTTTAGTTTATGTATTGATTAAGTCCCACAAGTGTAAATCCAATTTACATTGGAAATCGGCGCAAAACACAACACCAGATCTGAAATCCGAACTTGAAGTTTTATAGATGGAACCCTATATCCTTATCAGGTTCATAAGTCTTTATCGCATCGGCGGAAGGGCTGGTTGTTAATGAAACCAGCCATGGGGTGATTGCGATTTTGATGATACGATAGATCATGAGCCATCGGATCGAGATTTAGATTAACGGTTCAGATCTAATCGCTAATCACATATCAAAGAGTCCAAAGGACTAGCGATAATGGAATAGAGAAGGGCTGATACACCGATAGTGATAAAGCGCTGATCAATGATCAGAGAAGGAGCTTTGTAGAGCAGAACTAACAGAGGTATATGAATGTGGTGTAAAAAATTTGAGTTTCGGCTTATATGTTTGGAGCTTGTTTTCCCATTGTTCCTGTGTATTTTTGTTAAAGTGATGCAACCTGGTTTTAAAGGAAAATCACATATCTAAAAAACAGAAGGGGCATGGGTTAATATGAAACGTGGAAGAGCCGATAGTTATTACAATAGAGATGTCTCGGAAATTGTGCAAAGGCCTTATAAGGCGGAAAAAGGTATGTTTTGTAGCACTTTCCTTTGTAAATGGGTTTCATAAGGCAAATAGCACCAATAGAGCATTTCATGCGATATAATATATATGAACCAAGGTTTTGAAAGGAAAAGGTTATATATGTGTGTTTTAATGGTTTATAAAGGTTAATGAAGGTTTCTACTAGGTAATAGAGTCCCAATAAGAAGGAGATAATGGAATAATTTAATAAATGGATAAATGAAGGCTTGAGGATTAATTTAACTCCCGATAGGAGGTTTAAGCGGGGTGATTTGTTTTGATATAAAAGGAATTGTGGCTAAAAGGGCCATAACCATGTGAGGTCGAAGATTTGACTCCTTTGTGAGTCAAATACCTGGGACAGATGTATTTATGCCTGTTTATGCTTACTGTGGGGATGTACGAGGGTAACCCTACATCAGTTACACGTTTTCATCTTATTAAGAAGTGGCTGGATTATTTTACCTTTAATTACTCTTTCCTTGTTAGTATTGAAATAATTTACTAATTACGTTAGATTGAATATTAATGAACTATCTAAGCAATAGAAAAATATTTATTGTAATTTTAAAATCATAGTTTCAACCATACTAAACTTTGTACTTTATAAATATATCTTTGCATTTTTTCAAAAGTAAGTCATTTTGTAGGTTGTTCCATATATAAAAGTTTGATATAAGTTCACAAATACATAATCTATAATAAATATTATTTCATAAAAATAAAGAGGATGATGATCTAACCATCTAACAATCATAAACGTTATCCAAGATACACATTAGAATTCACAACCATCATCTAATGATATACAACTCTAACACATATAAACATCATTAGCTTTCACATAGATAGAATAATCGAAGAGGGCATGATCATCCTCATCACATCTAACAAAACAAAAACATTGTAATCTAACATCATCAACACACACATCTGCAAATTAATATAAATCTCATGTCAAATAATTTCTATCACATACACATATATCTGCAAGCACATTACATGATCATATCTAATATGACTTGACAATATACACATTGACACCAACATATAAATTAAGTACAGAAACATGAACAAAAAAAATGCAATATATATATATATATATATAGATATATATATACAAACAAGTCAAATAACTAGATCAAGTCCAATAAGCGTAATCCAATATTCAATAAAATAGACGTAGTGCCAAGATGGTCTATAGTCAGAAGACGATGGATGGTCAGCTACATTTGTGCCCTCAATGTGATTTGGTGAACTCTAAGGTGGAGGAGCAGGTGGCTGGTCTTCTTTGTCAAGAGAAATATGAGGCCCATCCTCTTACTCTGACATCTCATCCTTAGATGACTAAGGAGGTGTACTGCTAGATAGATAACCAACACCCTGAAAACCATGATCTAATGCGGTGGTATTACCAGAAGCATCATGATCACCATCCTCATCATCATCACCACCCTCATATGATGTATCTATCGTTGTATGATCTTGGCCTACATCCCTCATCATTGTGATTACCCTACTAGCTCTGATGATATGCCGCATAAGAGGCATCATCTCACACTGAGAGTCCCTATACAGACCCATGAACCTAGGATCTAGAATGATATCTGGAGCCCTCGCAAGGTAGACTTCTATGTCAAACAAAAATCTATCCAATCTCTCGCAGTAGTCCATCCGAACACACAAACCATCCCTATGGCCTTGGACGCCCATGCCCCCCTGAGGATGTGAATCATCCTCTTAGACCACACCCATCCCCTCATCTCCTCCGACATCCGGTGGTAGAGGAGACATGTCCCCATCGAATCTCATGATGTCTAAAAATATATAGTACATAAAATTAATTAGATAATTTCACTAAATGATTTAATAAAATAAGTTAAAGAACCTGTTAAAATAAATTTTATCCTAATTCATTAAAATAAGAAAATGAAACTAGAATAATTTAAAGAAAACACTAATATTACCTCTACCATATGGAGGGTCAGCTGTTTTGATGAATATGTTGGGACACCCTCTCCAATCAATTCCCGTGTACATAAATGACAATGTGACAAACACATATTCATCCCCACTAGCCAATAGTGTCAGTGCCTCGAGAGGAATCTTGGCTAGATACTCAGGCAGACCCCTCTTGGGCTTTATCTACCCCCACATCTGCATCCAGACCTCAGTGATCGACCTAGGGGGGCGACGGTTAAATGTATGCCTCGTCTCTAAAAGCCTCTCAAAAAATAAACAAAAAATCTTGGATGTGAAAGGGAAAGTCTCCCTCCCATGTCTCAATGCACAACATCTATCTAAAGCCATGTAAAATTGCCTCAAAAAGATGGTAGACCATCTCATGCAATGCGGCACCTGAATCAAAGAATCAACATAATAAAAAAGAAGGAAACTATTGTTGTTATATACCTAGGGGGGATAATATGGGGTACCAAGGGAGGTACCCAAGGTAATAATGTAATAATGGGATGAGCCATAGTAATAAATAAGGTGGTTAACCCATGTCATGTAAGGGACCACAAGTAGTTAATAATAATGTAATGGGCCCATGGTATTAGTTGATGGTATGAGGGAACCATGGTAATGACCCATGGTATTGTATGTATGAGGCCTATATAGAGGCTAGAGACTCCACTTGGGAGATAGTGAAAGATTATTGTATGAACAGGAATATGGCTTGTGGAGTATTCTCCTTCCTTAAGGAGTGAATGTATGGTGTTGCCCTACCTTAAGGGTTTTGATAATAAAGAAGCATTTCTATCTATTTCTATCTTGTTATTTCTTGGGTTTATTTCTATTATCATATACTTTTGGGTTAGAGCTACAACAATTGGTATCAGAGCTATAACAAGAGAGAATCATTTCTATCTATTTCTCTCTTATTTTTTCTGGGTATATTTGCATTATCTTATATTTTTGGATCAGATCTACAACAATTGGTATCAGAGCACTTTCTTGGGCACAAAAGTGGAGATTTTTTTTTTATTTTTTGCAGGGTTTCGGGGGCGGCGACTTTGCAGGTCAGATCTGTACATTTTGGTGCAAGATCTGTAAAATATAATTATAGATCTGGATTCTTTGTGCAAAAATATTCGAATTCAAAAAAGAAATCAGTTGAATCGGAGTCCGGATGAAGGAGATATCATTGATCTAAAAATTAGTGGGATTGCAGACAATTTTCAGGGCAGCGATTTTGTGGCGCAGATCTAGACGTCCTGGTACAAGATCTGCAACATCTAATTGTAGATCTGGATTATTTGGGAAAACATACCCAATTTCAAAAAAAAAAATCAGTCGAATCAGAGTCCGGATGAGGGAGCTATTGCTGATTTAAAATCAGCTCTTTTTGCAGAAATTTTGGTGACGGCGGGAGAGTAGCAGCACAGATCTGAAATTTCAAGTGCCTGGATCAAGATTTCTACCACATGGGCAGATGCAGAATGATTGTTCCATTTTTAAAAACAGGTTATAATAGAGATTCTGAGCAATATTGACGAAACTGTGACAATTTCAAATTTTCGCCAAAGTAAGGGAATTTTTTCAAATCCTCTTCATGGAAAATTTTACTGGAAAAGATGATAGCTCTACTATTGAAGAATTCATACAAAACCTAAAGAAAATATTTGAGGAGACATGGAAGTTTATGGTACCACTTTTTTTGAAAGAAGAGGCCACCATATGGTGGAACTCACTGGGCCATATAGCCTTGTCCAAATTCTCGAATGAAGAAATGGAAAAACTCCTTATGGACAAATGGTCTCAGACTAGAAAACAAGATAAGGGGAAACATGTGGGGTTATTTCCTACTGGTATATCTTTATTGCAGGTTCATGGATTGATTCAGAAAGAGAAAATCATTGTTTCTATAAATCCTAGTTGCAAGCATAATTTCATCAATGTTAATTTGGCAAACAAATTGCAAGTTCCAGCTAAACAAATTAAAAATACACAGGTTGATGATGAGGATGTTCAAATTTATAAGGATTTGAAGCTTTCTATGGATAAGTATGTGTTGCATGGTGATTTTTATACTTCAGAGATGGATAATATGGATGTTGTTTTGGGATATCCTTGGATGGAATCTGCGGGTACTCTCAATATTAATGTGCAGAAGAAATTCCTAAAGCTCTGGTATAAAAAGAAGAAAATTACATTACAGGATATTTCCATTAATAAGCAGGTAGAGTCCAAGGAGGTTGACGCAGAAGATGTTCCAGGGACTGACATATCAGATGATGAGCAGTTGATGGTCGACAATCAAACACAAACAGAGGCTGAAGCAGAACAGGTTACAGGTACTGACACATCTGATGAGGGTTCAGTGGTTGAAGTCATATTGGAAAAGAAGACACCACAACAGGCACCACAACAGGGTGAATTAAAGAAAAATACATCATGGGTTAAAACTTCAACATATCATCACCCACATCACCCCACAAGACAACCATCAAGATGGAAGCCAAGTAGTCACATGACGGATAGCGAGGAGAGAAGATCCACACACTACACATCAACACAGAAGAGCTGCCATGGTCAACTTCCATCTCAAGCGGGCGAGGCACCAGCGGGATCGACGGTTCACCTTTCTCTTGGATGGCTAGATGCACGTGCATGGTACCAGTGGACTACTCTTTTGAGTAGATCTTATTATTTGTGTTCTTCCCATGTTTCGGGGACGAAACATGCTTAGGGGGGTGGAATGTTATATACCTAGGGGAGATAATATGGGGTACCAAGGGAGGTACCCAAGGTAATAATGTAATAATGGGATGGGCCATAGTAATAAATAAGGTGGTTAACCCATATCATGTAAGGGACCACAAGTAGTTAATAATAATGTAATGGGCCCATGGTATTAGTTGATGGTATGAGGGAACCATGGTAATGACCCATGGTATTGTATGTATGAGGCCTATATAGAGGCTAGAGACTCCACATGGAGATAGTGAAGGATTATTGAATGAATAGGCATATCGCTTGTGGAGTGTTCTCCTTCCTTAAGGAGTGAATGTATGGTGTTGCCCTACCTTAAGGGTTTGATCAATAAAGAATATTTTCATCTTATTCTTGGGTTTATTTGCATTATATTATATTTTTCGTATTTGATCTATAATATTCTTGGGTTAGATCTACACTTTTGTGCCCAAGAAAGTGCTCTGATACCAATTGTTGTAGATCTAACCCAAGAATATTATAGATCAAATACGAAAATATAAGATAATGCAAACAAACCCAAGAATAAGATGAAAAGATTCTTTATTGATCAAACCCTTAAGGTAGGGCAACACCATACATTCACTCCTTAAGGAAAGAGAACACTCCACAAACCATATGCTTGTTCATACAATAATCCTTCACTATCTCCATGTGGAGTCTCTAGCCTCTATATAGGCCTCATACATACAATACCATGGGTCATTACCATGGTTCCCTCATACCATCAACTAATACCATGGGCCCATTACATTATTATTAACTACTTGTGGTCCCTTACATGATATGGGTTAACCACCTTATTTATTACTATGGCCCATCCCATTATTACATTATTACCTTGGGTACCTCCCTTGGTACCCCATATTATCCCCCCTACGTATATAACAATTGCACTGCCCATCACAACTACAATGCGTAATGGTCGTGACTAATAATGAGAGGCACCTAACCTCATATGTAGAAAACTAATAAATATTCAGTTTTCTGCCATGAACCTGAAAATCTACTGAACAAACCTCATGAGGCCCGACATATCTCTAAGTATATGCAAGCTGAATCTCAGCTACAACACCATCGAGCACATCAGGGAACTAGGGAAAATCCTCCCCTCTCATAGAGATGCCAGTGATAAAGTATATGTCCTCAATAGTAGGCCTATACAATGGTGTAGGAGTGACACAAAAGGCCTTCTCCCAGGCATTCCATCAGTGAATCAGATGCACCAATAAGACACAGTGTGCCTTTAGGGATGTATCCTCCTTAGAATACTTGAGGAGGCCTACATTCCTCAAGAGAGCTGAGGTCGTTGTACTAATAGGGTGAGGGTATACTTAACTCTCCCTCTCTTTAGTGTGGCATGTTCAGACCATACTGTATGGGTTTTCCTGCTGCTCCTACTCCTACTCTTGATCCCTTTGCTAACATGTCTTCTACATCATTGACACATAAAATACATGAGCCTCATACATAAAATACAATTTTTTATATTAAATGAAACATGTATTTATAAATATAGAAACATAAATTTTAATTATAAAAAAAAAAATCACCGGTGCAGAAAAATCATAGTCATGCATTGACATCGGTTCTCTTTCAACCATAATCACACCAATCTCGGTGTGCACATAAGTATGACACACAATTGTTGTTTCACAAACTTAACTTTTCATAGCGGTGTGGAACACTTGTGCATCGGTGTGGATGTATAAAATTTTCCTGCCAGGATGGAACATTCAGGTTATCGAACACACCAAGCTATAGGAATACTTTTAAATATTGTTTTTGCTATGCGTTTGCAAAATATAAACACAACCGGGGTGACGCACAAATGTACAATTTATCGCATCTTTCCTGGTGCATTTTTATTTACAAAACACACCACAGTAATGGAAGCTTCTTATGTTCACACACTGAAGTGTGGCACACCCTGTAAATTTACAAGGCACATTGTGCCTGGTGTGAACTGAACATGTCAAGCACATTGCGCGATGATTTTTTGTTTTCAAAAATAGTGGCAAATTTAACCAACAATGTAAACTTGGAAACGGGAACTGATATGATTAACGATTTTGTTGAGGTACCAAAAAAATCATCCCATTTTGAAAAATGCTGATTCAAAATACACTATGTTTTTTCAGAGCATATTTTTGACATTTTAAATTTTCTTATGTTTCAAATAAAAATATTTGTTTCTAAATGTTAGTTTTTTTCATGCTAATTTTGAAATGTGTTGATGCAGCATCAACCCCTTTTTTAGAGGGCTTATTTTTGACACTTTAAATTTTCTAATGTATTAAGTGTGGATTTTCTTTTAAATGTTACATTTTTTGACACTTTAAATTTTTATTATGTCCCATTGTTTTTTAAATGTTGATTACTTGAAAAAACAAATATAAAAAATATATATAGAATGACAAAAAAAAATATCTTCTAAACAATAAAAAAAGTAAAACAAGAACAAAAATAAATAAATTTAAAACTATAAAAATCAATAAATAAAAAACACACATTTTGAAAAACTATTTTATATATATATATATATATATATATATATATATATATATATATATATATATATATATATCGTTAAAACTATTCTACTTCTATTATTTACAAGCTGAAACAGTTACATCCAGGATTACATGTCCCCAGGGGCCAGGGCTGGTCCTCTGGTTTGATAGTGCTTACAGAAAACTTCATTTTCAGGGGTCTTCCAAAAACTACTAAACGCCCACGCAGGGGCAACACCCTTTTGACCACTAACCCATGCAAGGGCGCCATGACTGAAACTAGCAACCCACGCAGGGGCTGTAAGCTTTTGCATCACAGAAAAAACAAAATTATAAATCCCGCGCAGGGGCCAAGGAGAGAGAGAGGAGTACTTCAGCAGTATTCTTCGCGCGGGCGCATTCGAACATAGAGTAACAAAATTAGGAGGCCAAACCATGACATTTACAGCGTAATTAAGCACAGGTAACAAGAGTAGCAGTTCACAACAAGAACCTGAGAGTTGTCGGAGGGCCGAAGCATGGTGGAGCCGGCGCCTATTCAACCGAATCCTCGTCCTCCGGGTCCTCTTCATAAATCCAGTACTCGCCTTCCGGTGGAGGTCCCCAATCGACTTTGGCTTTGCCTGAAGCTGGCGCTGGCTGAGGCGAAGGTTGCACAACATTCGTTCCAGGTGGTGTCTCTGCTCTTTCCTCAGCAACTCTGGAACATTCAGCATGATGAATTTGGGCACTGGATAATCCTCCCACCTCCTCTTTCGGTTCCTCCATGAAGAGGACCAAAACATGAGCATTGATGTTGGAATGACATTGCACACATCTGACAGTGAAGACCGTCGTTCCGAACGCAGGTAGCGGAGCAGAGCTTGAGTCCGGTGATCTTGTATCCATGAATTGGGACGGCCGAATGGGGTGTGCACCTGCTGACTGGTGGCATGAACAACGACAGCAACATAGAGGCGGATTAGTATCCAGGGGACGAGAAGTGCCTTCCCTTCCAGTGCCTCGACGGCTAATGAGCCTCTGTCTTGGCGCCATTCCCTTCTTGAAGACCAATGAACGTGACAGTGCTGTGGAGAGGGATATGAGGGATGTGAATCCGCTCTTATCCTCCCATGCAGCCCTGTATCTACCTGCAAATGCCCCAGAGAGCTCGTGAACCAGCGCTTGAATGCCTGACAAACTGAGGCCTGAATCCCCAAATCGATCCTGAAACATTGCAAAACATTCCCTTCTCCATCCATACTTAATCTGCTCTGGATTGCCTCGGGGTTGGAGTGCCTTAACTTCCATCTGAAACCGTTTAAGTCGCGCAGTATCGGCAATGAATTGTCGTCCCCTCTCCCTTCAGCTCTCACGCTTGCCATCCAGGGCAGCGTGGAGCATTTAAGGCCTCTTCTGTACCTACGACCACCCATGTTGAACATTTGGTGGGTCATTCATATGCGGCGTGGCACCCGCATCCGGGTTATATATATATATTAAAAACAAGCCTGATTTAAAAAAAAAAAAAAAATTAACAAAAAAACTTAAGACTATTTTAAATAATTTAAAAATAAAATCACAAACAAACAAACAAGAAAATTTTTTAAAAATTATTAAAAAATAAAATTAAAACATAAAAAAAATTATTTAACAAGAAAAGAAAAAAAAACTAATTAAAAAAAAAATTAAAATATTAAAAAAAAAATAAAAAAAATTCTAAGTACATTATAAAAAAATAAGAATAAAAATTGGACCTCCACCCCCAGCCCAACGGCCCGGGGGGCGCAGCCGTGGGCTGGGAGACTTGCACATCTCTGCACGCCCACGACAGTGCCCCCTGGGCCCCTGGGCGTGGGGTGGAGGTCTGATTGCGAGAATTAGACCTTCATCCTCCACCTAGGGGCTCAAGGGGCACAGTCGTGGATGGGAGGAGTTACATGCAATTCTGCCCTTCCACAACCAAGGTCGTACCCCCCAGGCCCTTGGGCCGAGGGTGGAGGTCCTTTTTTATTTCTATTTTTTTATAATGTCTTTTTAATATAAAAAATTTAGATCCTTTTTTTTTAATAAATTATGTTTCTTTTGTTTTAAATATGTTTTTTGTGTTTAATATAATTTATTTTTTATGTTTTTAGCTTATTTTTAATAGGTATTTTAAATTTTGTTTGTTAGTTTGTGATTTTAATTTTAAATTATTTAAAATAGTTTTAAGTTTTTTTTGTTATTTTTTTCTAAATCAAGCTTGTTTTTAATAGTTTTTTTTTTTTTTTTTTTTTTGGTTTTTTTAATAGTTTTTTTAAATTTGTATTTTTATATATATATATATATATATATATATATATATATATATATATATATATATATATTTTTTTTTTTTTTTTTTTTTTAATTTTTTATTGTTTAGAAGATATATATATATATATATATATATTTTACAATTTTTATGTTTTTTTTTTTAACTATGGTTCTATTATTTACTTCTTTATAGTTTTATTTATTTTGTAATTCTTTTCTTTTATAGGTTAATTTTGTTTTTTGTTTTAACATTTTAATGATTGATTTTTTTTGTTGTCTTTTTTAGGATAATTTTGTTTTTATTTTTATTTTTATTTTTATGTTTGATTTTTTGTTGTCTTTTTTTTTTATATATTTGATTTCTTTTGTAGCTTTTTTAATTTTATGTTTTTTTTAATATATATTTTTATTTACTTTTTGTTAAATTTTTTTTTCACTTTTTTTTTTTTGCTTTTATTTTTAAATTTATGTGTTCATTATTCTTTTGAAATTTTAATGTTTTTCGTAGTCATGATAAAATATTTTATGCCATTATTTCAAAATGTTGAAAATTTTTCCTGAAAAAAAAAAAAAAAAAAAAAAAGAAGAAGAAGAAGAAGAAGAAGAAGAAGAAGAAGAAAGATGTTATTTGAACATCAACACATCAACACTTTTCATTTTCAGGGTGTTTTTTGCACAAAAAATTGGTTTTCACTGCCATTTTCAAAACATGTTGAAAATTTACCCTAGAAAAAAAATGTTATTCCAGCGTCAACAATTTTCATTTTCATGGTGCTTTTTGCACAATTTTTGCAGAAAAAATTGGTTTTCACTGCCATTTTTAAAACATGTTGAAAATTTACCCTAGAATAAAAAATGTTATTCCAACATCAACACTTTTCATTTTGGAGTTGATTTTTCATGTTTTTGAGGGGTTTTTTTTCTAGAGTTCTCATTTTGAGTTTATAGTTCTCATTTCAGAGTTTACATTGTTAACCGAATTTGAAATTCTAATCCACGAAAAAAATAAATTAGAAATAAACATAGACATTACCTATACATTGGGTCATTAGGGAGGTATTGTGGACACACAATGGAGAAAAACAAATATTAACATCATTTGAAAAAATTGGGAACTCAAATAGTTAGCACGATACGTAAAGATGGTGAGCAAGAAAATCAACGAAGTTAGGGAACTTTCATGTGGAAAGAGTGGAAATGGTGCTTCAAAGCTCTTACAGACTATATATGCTAAAAATGAAAATTATAGCCAAGAGGCTTATTTTATTTAACCCTCCTCTGATGCATTTCGCTAACCGCATCGAGGTGAGATATATCCAAAAGCACCTCATTTTTCTTCAATTAAAAAAATTGCAATGATTTTCTCGAGCACCATGAGGCATTTCTATACAAGTACCACACTTGTTCTATGCTTTTGCTATAGAATTGCTCCTTTTTTTAGAAATTAAAAACAACCTAGCGGTGCGCTTTAGAAGATTCGCTGGGGCATTGTTGTAAGTTTATTACATTGGAGTGTCATTGGAAAATAACACTTCTTTTTCTTAAATTTAAAACTATAATGGTACTCCTTAGTGGTATGCATCGACATGTTCTATTATATGAAAGACATCAATGCTATCAACTATTCAAGCACCAATGCATTTTGTTATTTAGCATACCATGTTTTTTTGTTTTACAAAAAAAAAAATCAATGGTGCCCCATGTTATATTCAACACTGACGCATGGATGATAAAGCATCAAGGCATTTGTAGCTTTTAGATGCACCATCCAGAAAACATCTGCTAAAACATATGCCCACCCACCTCTGCTACAAACGGATTTTTGGATTATTTTTATAGCGGCCCTTGTAAAAACCTCCCATATAAGCTTCTTTCCTTGTAGTGCACAACAGGAATGGATACATGATTTATACACACCTTGGCTGTCATTTCATCCAACTAGTATATTGAATTGGAAGTTTGTATAGGAACACGAGAATGGGATGATATGGCACAAAAATTCATGGCAACATTTAACCTTGAAGCAAAAGAGCCAATGCTAGAGGATTCTCTAAAGGTGTTGTGATGGAAGATATTTGTTGTTGATGATCCAACCATGGCCAGGGATTAACCAATTTGAGTGGCACATGATGAGCACCAGTATTGCAGCAACAATGCTACAACTCCTGGGCTGCCTATTTTACTCTTATCAATCCGGTAGTTCGTAACAAACTTGGAAGCATCGGTGATGTATGCACAAGTACTAGTTCTCACTACAGGTTGACACTTGGTCAGTTGGTGCAAGATCATTAGGAGATCAAGCCAAAATCTATGGATTCCAGAAGAAACTCTATATGTGATGAAAGGAGAGAAATATTACTCTCTAACTGCAGAAAGGAGAAAGACTGAAATGTAAAGCAAACCTAGTAAACCCTAATTAACCAACTAATTTTACTTTTGCAGAAAGCACCATGAAAACCATGAAAGGAATGCTATTACCTACTCAAGGAAGTAAACAACATCTAACTATGCTATTTCTGGAAGCAAATAAGTAAAAAACATATTTTTGGATTTTTATGTGAATTTGACATGTATGTAATTTATTGTGTGTGTGGGGCAATGAATAGGTGGCATTGAAGGGTGGTTTTGGGACTTGAGAGGATGTAGGATGGTGTGGATGGGTCCTAGGAGGTCTCAGATGGCCTTCTGGAGGCTTTTCCCACACTCGACATTCAAAAGAAAGCCTACATAAAAATCTACAGGAGGAGACAGGAAATCTACAAGAGGAAAACAGGGAAACTACAGGAGGCCTACAAGAGGAGGCCGAGAGTAGTTTTCACTATTTTGAGTGTGTGAGAGTGGGTGAAAAGGGTGGATGAAGGTTGGAATGAGGTGTTAGGATGCCTAAGGTCTATCATGAGTCACCAGGAGAGAGAAAGATGATTGGGTTTTCTCAAGGAGAGAGGAAGAAGTTCTATGGGAAAATGCAGGAAACTAGGGTAGAATTGAGGTGAGATTTGGGAGACCTATAGGGCATGGATCAGATGGAGGATGTGATTGTTGATATGCTGGCCTATTGCTAGAAGAGATTCGCTACATAGAAACTGATAATCATCAAAGGAAATCAAGCAACAAGTGAAATGAATGCATTTAGGAAAATCAAAGTTTTGCATAAAAATGGTCTAAACTATGATCTATGAAAGGAAATGATGAGAAATGTTGTGGGAAAGGAAAGCATAAAAGAAGACTATTGAAAATCAAGAAGTGAGTGTGATGAAGAAGATCTAAGTCAAAGCAAAGCTAGACTATTAACCTACTAAAAAGCTGCAAACACTAGAAGCCCTATGAAGGAGGAAAATATGTGTTTTTGGGGCAGCAAGAGAGTCTTTGCCTCAAATCGTGGTCCCAGAGGGAGGAAGAGAGGCCAAGGCACTATTGCTAGCCTTTTGAATATTTTCTGGTCACTGCTTAACCTGTTATAGAAAGCACAAATGGAAGCGACCTACTAAATCATCAAAAGCAACCTATTCTTAACCATAAGAGAAATACATCTAACAACAAACTAGTCTACAAAATAAAACAAAGCATACAAATACAAGTAAAGAGGAGCTTGGATGCTTGGATTGGGCACTAACCCAAGAGCTTCAGCCCTCTGAGGTAACTTAGTGCTAGCTCAAAAAGGATTCCATCTATATTATCAAAAAATAGCAAGTTTACATGAAATTGTCACACAAAAATAAGTTCAAAATTTTGAGTAGAGTTTACATAAGAAAAAATCCGACCCTAGTGAGGCCCTAGGCCTCTCCAATTATACAAATGAAGCTATGAACATCTTCCTTAAAATCAGGGAGGCTGGGCTCCAAAAACTTGAGATAATCATCAGTCATCCTCCACTTTCTCGGCTGCCTTCTAGTGCATGATTCTGTTGCTTATACTCCGAGCTGAATGAAGGGGAATTCAAAGTGAGGAGTAATAAATGAGGAGGATTCCCTCCTATAAGTCCTCTCCTATGTCTGCTTCGAGTTATTGCTGCCATTTTTCCACTGGATCCTTGAATTTGACCTTGAAATCCATCAATAATCTCCATTAAATACATGTTAGGCCACATGGTACAATAACTAACTCAACTCACTCTATAAGCATAAATATAATCAGAAAATCATATAATAAGCTAAGAGAATGGTTGATTTGACTAGGTTAGGAGTTAAAATGAATCCATATAATTACCCATTTATGAGGCTCATCATCACCCCCCTACTGAAGGTGTTGATCATCCTTTGAGAAACCTAGTCAATCTCCTCATCTTTTATAGCCCTGGTGGCCTCCCTAGCATCCCAGGCTTCTGATGTGGTCTGCTCTTCTTTGCCATAGAATCCTGCCTTCCTGTCTATGTCCTTCCACTACTCCTCCTCTTCTTCTTCTCTTCTTTCTTCCAGCATACCTAATAGTAGTGGGGGACCTAGTTTGAGGCCAATCCAGTTGACCTTCAGCCTCTGCATGGAGTGCTTGTACATTGGCACTCTTTTCAATGCCTCCTTCAGCCTCATGGGGCAATGATATTCCCTGATTTTCAAATTGTGTGGTAAGGTGTTCCATCTCCTCATGCATGCATGCACACAATCATCCCCAAGTAGCCTTTGCATATCCTCAAATTGTGAAATGGCTTGTTCTTGATTGGGGAGATATCTAGGGGTAATCAGAGGGTTATTGGCATGTAGGTTGTGTGTGTTGATGAGTGTCATAGGATCTGATGGCTTAGCTCTTACCATTAATGGCTCATTCTGCTCCTTTATCATCAATCTTTTTATTTATGTTGCCCTCAATTCTTCATGGTTCATCCATGAGGTCATCGCCACTAATTGCAGGCCCCCTAGCTTGGCATTGGGATCCCACACATTCATGTCTATGAGGGCCATGTTGTGTAAGTAAAATTCTGCCATCTTTGATTTATCCTCTCAGGTGATTTGGTCACACAAATCCATGAACTTCCTGTAGTCTTGGAAAGGCATTGTGCCTCTTTGTGCCAAAGTCTTTATTTAGAATTGTAACCATTGGTCCTTTAGATAGAGGCCATTGGATTTGGCTGGTGTTCTGCAACGCAATGCCTCCATGGATAAGTTGGCCATGCATGCCAGCTGGGTCTCTTTCTCTTGCAACTGCCTCCTTAGCAATTCCTTTTCAGTTTCAAGGTGGCTTCTTATAATTGCTTCCCTATCTCTGAGAGCACTCAACTCTCTACCCATTTCCCTGAGTTTGTTTTCCATATGGTCAACATCCTCAACTCCTTTGGATTTGGCTATCTGCATCCACCTATGTGTTCACACTCTTTCTTTCTCCAATTCAAAAAAATAGTGGAATTGCAAATTTCTGTGGGATTTTCCTTCCTCCCTCAAGTAGATTGTAATAGGAGGAAAGACTAGGCTGGGGATCAACTTCTTATATCTCTTCACATGTGGCTATCTTCTATCCTTTTCTCAAGCTTTTGGGTCTCCTGTAGTTTTGAAAATGTCTCCTGTAGAACTGTCTGAGCCTCCTGTAGGACTCTTTTTGGATCTTGTAGTACTACCTTTTCCTTCCATGTGGAAGATCTAGGAGTCCCCCTTTCATATGTTATAGGTGTCTTGGAAGGAGATTCTTTCCCCTTGGCAGAGGGTGAATCTTCAATGGTAATTAGCACTTTCGAAGAGGGCTGAGGTTTGTTGGTTTTAATTCTTGTGCTATTCCTAGCCCTAAAATACATGGAGATCTGTCTTTTCCTCTTTTCCTTTGGCTTGATTGGTGTACTGAGGGCAGTGAGGGTAGTTGCTTCCTCCCTTTCCAAAGTCTCAAGGGACTCTTTTCCTTGTTCTACCTTCTCTGTCTCTTTTTCTCCTTCTTCTGTCTTTTTTTTTGTCTCTTCCTGCTTTATTTCTTCAGCTCTCTCCTCCTCTATTTCAGTTCCTTCCTCCTTCCTTTCTTGTTCTGCTATGTCACCCCTGGCTCCACCTTCTCACCTTACTGTTCTTCCTCCTCACTACTAGTAGGGCTGACATCATAGGTTAAGGCCTTTATGTCATCCTCAGCTGTCATGTTTCGGAAAACTTCCCATGCTATAGGGAGTGTAAAGGTATGGAGGGCTTCCTCTACTAGGATTTTGATTAAGCCATGGTGAGCTAGCTACTTTGAATTTCCTACTTGTACCTTGGTGCTGGAGTCAATGAGGGACTGCAGGAGGAAGTAAGGGATACTGAGCTTCTGAGGTGCTGGAGTGTCCATGCGATACCTTAATTCTCGAAGGATTCTAAAGTGATAACCATAAACAATGTTGTACCTCCCCTCACAGGAAATGTATTTGATTGTTTGATATCTAACCTCATCCCAGGGATATGGTATGCCAACCCTTCTAATGCCATTTTTATCTAAAACAGGGGTTTCATTATTTTGGAAAATGTTCTTCTTAGCAGCCTGGCCAATTGGTTTCTCATCTTTACTCCAAGGTAGCCTAAGAGGAAGGGTAGTGATCCTACTGAAAAATTCAGGGGTTATCTCCATGGAAAGACCTCTAATGGTGACAATGACATGAGTTCTTGTGTGAGGGACTAGAGAGAGAGAAATCTGTTAGGCAATTTCCTCATCAAACCCTTGAAATTTCTCAAAGGAATTCATCAACTTTTCCCTTGTGAAGATGTCCACCACTTGAGGATGTGCATGGAGCCTAGTGGAGTTAGTGGGATCCTTTCTCATAAACCCTCCTTTCATATTTTCTATACTTTTTTCGAAAACAAAATATGGAGGTGGAGATAAAGAATTTTGAGAAAAATAAAGAAACAGAGGAGACTGTGTTTTTTTTAAATAAGCAGATTTTTTTTTATGTATTTTCTCCTCTCATAAATACTTATTTCCTCCTCAAATTGATATCACTTCTTTCATGTATTGATATTCAATAGGGGGCATGCATGAACCCTACCTCTTCAGACCGAAAATCATACTAAAAATCGTGTTTTCTCCCTTCAAAATGACTCATTGCCCCTCCTGTAGAAGCTTGTTGTCCCTCCTGTAGATCTCCTGTAGGTGCTCCTATAGAAAACCTGTAGGTGCTCCTATCAAAAATGCCGAGAGCAAGAATATGGGAGAGATCGATGGAGGACGGTGGTTATGAGGCTGTGGCGACACAAGGAGATTGCTGTAGCTGAGTTACGAGGAGAGAATGAAGGAAAAGGTGGTGAGAATGCTCGAGGAGGTGTACTTATTACCCTTTATGGATATTTTCGATGATGAGTGCTGAGCTGGAAAGGTATATGTTGGCCATATTCGGATCGTTGGTCCCCACCTACTTGGTCATCAGGACCCCTCCTCGTAATCATCCCTCATTATTGCATCAGAGTTCATACTTCCTCCACTACCTGTCCTTGGCATCTTGTGCTGGAGTTGACTGTGCGCACGTGTGGGTGACATCTCGGATGAGTGGAGTCAACTATATGAAGGTGGCCAAGTTAACTGGCCACTTTTCCCTCAATCAACCTTGACCATCTCATTGGTTTTGCATGACTTCTAATTACACAAATGCAAATAGAGGAGTGACTTAGTTACTTGCCTATGACCTGAGTGTATTTGTTGTGAGGTGCTACAGCTTTCTCTGCTACATGCCTTTATTTCCATTTTTGCATGTTGTCTCTACTTGCTGATGTGTGGTTGTGTGCTTGTGCAAGTTATTTTCTAGTTGGATCTTAGCTTCAAGTGCCTTTTCAACCTTCATGTTTGCACTCTCTTGATGTTGGTGCTGGATTTCTATGGGATCAGCTGCTACAAGAATTCCTATAGGAGCTCCTGTAGCTGCTTCTACCCTTGAAACTTGAGCTTCTCCCTGTGCTTGGAGCTCGAGGATGATGCCAGAGGTGTAGATGAAGATGGAGAGGCAATAGGTAGGCTTCAGGTGAGGTTGATGGTGCTTTTTCCTCTCCTCTTTTGTTTTTTGTTTTTTTTTTTTAACTGAAAAACTGTTTTTCTGTGTTTTTCTTGGACAGGAAGAAAAATGATGCTTGGGGTGTGATGCAGGTTTGGAAATGATGGCACGGAGGGTTGAAGATAGTAGGAGGGATTATAGGTTCTTAATGAAGCTCCTTTGTCCCTCAAACTACCTTTTGTAGCCACTTTCGGCTCTTTGTAATTCCTATAGAGCCTCCTATAGAAAGCATAGAACCTCCTGTAGAAAAAACAATTTTTGAAAAAGAGGTATAGTGGGGTGAAAGAAATACCAAAAACATTGGAGGAAGGTGTGGAGAAGATGAGATGGGTGCTGTTATGAATGACGGGGTCCCCTTGACACCTTCTTCTACTCCCTGTAGTCCTCCTGTAAAGCTGCAATGCAACAAAAAATTCATTTTCTTTCTCCTTTTTCTTCTTTTTTGAAAACAAATAGGGCGCCTCAGAGAGGTTTTCACCCTAATCGCCTGCCCTGGGCACCTCTAAGGGAGGTCTTCACCCAGGGATCTTATTCTTTTTTCCTCTTCTTCTTTTTTTTTTTGTTTTTTTTTAATTTTTTTTTTACATCACTAGGCTGCCTCAGAAGAGTTTTTCAACCCAATGATGGGATTCAAGCGCCTCATGGAGGTTTTCACTTGAGTCATTTTTTTTTTTTTCCAGTGAGTGGATGAAGTGGAAGCTAAGACATGCTCGACTACCACCACTATTTTATTCAAATCTTCGATGAACTCTTGCTTGGAGAGGGGTTCCTTGTAGACCTTCAACTGACGTCCATTGACAAGCATGGGGATGGCTTCATCATCAATGGTTCTGATCAGAACTGAACCATTGTCATTGCATTTCTCCACAGTGTAGGGTCCCAGCCATCTTGTCCTCAGCTTTCCTTTGAAATCTTTGTATCTTGAATCGTAGAGTATTGCCCAATCTCCCTCTTGGAATTTCTTCTCCTTGATATTTATGTCATGCCATATCTTTCTCTAAGGCTACACTACCTCTATATGGAGAAGGGCTTGCACTCTGTATTCATCCAATCCATTGAGCTAAAGTAATCTCTCCTTCTGTGCATGGCTGAGGTCTAGGTCCAGCTGAGCTGTAATCCTTAGGGTATTGAATTCAAACTCTATTAATAGCAAAGCCTTCTTCCCATAGACCAGTTCATAGGGTGTGAACCCAGTGGTGGTATTCCATGTTGTGATGTAGGCCCAAGTGGACTCAACTGATCTATCCGCCTAGTATTTTTTGCTACTACTCACTACCTTGGTTATGATCCATTCTAAAGCTCTGTTAGTGACCTCCACTTGCCCGTTGCCTTGTGGATGGTAAGGGGTGGAAGTCCTGTGCTTGATCTTATGATGTGTGAGAAGGTCTTCAATTAGGCTGGAAGTGAACTGACTACCTTGGTCTGTGACCAACTCTCTTGGATACCCAAACTTGTAGAATATATTTTCTCTCAAAAACTTAGCTACTTTTTCCTCTATTGCTACTTTGATTGATTTTGTCACCACCCACTTTGTCAGGTAGTTGGTGCACACAATGATGTACTGCTTCTGTTTTGAAGGGGGGTTGATAGGCCCCACAAAGTCCATGCCCCACTTCTTGAATGGCTCAAAGAACACTTGAGGTTGCATGGGCATTTCATCTGCTAGAGTGGGTTTCCCCATCCTCTGACACAAATCACACTAGCTCGTGTATCTCCTCACATCCTGATGAAGAGGGGGCCAGTAGTAGCCTACTTGCAATATCTTGAAGGCGGTTCTTTTGGCTACAAAATGGCCCCCACAAGGCCCATCATGATAGGTCAAGAGGATGTAAAAGACTTCCTCCTCCCTGACACATCTTCTCAAGATCTGATCTGGGCCAAGTTTGAAGAGATTGCCTCCAAACTAGGTAAAAGGGGTGCTTTTTCTCACTATCCTGCTCTTCTCTTTTGAGGATAGGTGTGGCAGGAACTGTGCTGAAAACAAGTAGTTTTCTATATCAGCAAACCATGGAGAGAGTATTGATATAGCAAACAGATCTTCATCTAGAATTTGGTCATCGACCATTCCTTCTTCACCTGCAGGGAAATTTACTCTAGACAAAAAGTTAGCAACAACATTTTCTTTACCAGGCTTATCAATAATGGTCAGATCAAACTGCTGCAGTAAAAGCAATCATCTAATAATGCGAGCATTTACATCTGGTTTGTTCATTAAATATCTAATTGCATCATGATCATTGTTCACAAAGGTTTGATAGCCTGTGATATAATGTTTGAATTTGTTTAAGGAATGCAAGACAGCTAGGAGTTCCTTATCAGTCACTGTATAGTTTAACTCTGCCTTCGACAACTTCTTGCTTACAAAGTATATGGCATAAGGTAAATTTTCAACAACTTGTCCTAAGGCTACTCCTATTGCTTTGTTCAAGGAATCTGTATGAATGTGAAATTGCAGGGCCCAGTTTCGGCCTCTGAGAATTGGGGCAGTCACTAGCTTGCTCTTCAGGGTATCCAAGGCTTATTGACAGTTTTCCGACCATATGAACTCAAAATCTTTGCCTAGGAGGCCAAACAAAGGAGAGGCTATCATGCTAAAGTCTTTAATGAATCTTCTATAATATCGAGCTAAGCCTAGGAACTTCTGACATCTCTCACCTTTTGAGGAGGTGGGACCCTTTGGATGATGGCAATTTTGTTAGGGTCCACGTGCAGTCCTTCTTGAGATATTGCATGACTTAGCGTGGTCCCTTCAGTCATCAGGAATTTGTATTTTTCTTGACTGAGGGATAGGTTTGTCTCAATACACTTATCTAGAACTTTTCCTGGGTTAGATAAAGCTTCCTAAAAGTCAGAGCCATAAGGAGGAAAATCATCCATGTATATTTCTACTGCATCATGAACCAATTTAGAAAATATACTCAATACTGCTCTTTTGAAAGTGGCTGGAGCATTGCACAAACCAAAAGGAAGGACTCGGTATGCAAGGGTACGATAAGGACAAGTGAAAGTGGTCTTATCTTTGTCTTCCGGGCTGATCTGAATTTGATTGTACCTGCTAAACTCATCTAAGAAAGAGAAAAACTTTTTCCCTGCCAGATTGTCTAACACTTGATCTATGAACGGTAAAGGAAAATGGTCCTTTTTAGTGGCTTTGTTTAATTTTCGATAGTCGACAAAGATTCTCCACTTACCATTTTTCTTTGGCACTAGCACCAAAGGAGTGACCCATTCACTTTCAGAGATGGGATAGATGAATCCTACATCAAGCAATTTCTGCAGTTCTTCTTTAACAATATCTTTAAGTGCTGGATTCATCCTCCTTTGAGGTTGCCTAACTGGTTTGCAATCTTCCTTGATGTATATATGATGAGTACATAAGGAAGGGTGCACTCCCTTCATCTCCCTATAACTCCAGGCGAAGGCATCTAGATGTTTTCTCAGCAGGCTGCATAGCTCCTTCTCCTGGGAAGTAGATAGGGATGGATTGATTTTCAATGTTGTTTATGGGCCGAACTCTATATTTTTGACACAGGGAGAAGTAGGATCAGCCACATAGAGATCAGTTGAGGGGTTTTTTTTGGTTTCTCTTACTATGTCTTCTAATGGTGACACACTAGGAGGTGGATTCTGAATCAAATTTTCAATCATATCATCCTCATCTTGCGGTTTTCCCCCCATGGAAATTTCTAATGTACAAAGTGGTGTAGAATAAACTTCATCCTCATATTCCTCCTCCAACCAGAGAGCTAGATCATGTTCTAGCAAGGGCTGGGCAGGAGGATATAGGATTAACTACTTGGACATGTGCCCATTCTTTATGGTCATGTTCCCAGCTTAACAGCTGATTTAGGCATTGACTGTAGCCAACCAGGGTCTTCCTAGAATGAGAGGATACCTAGTGAGCTTTTCCTTTGGCTGGAGAACTAAGAAATCAACAGGGTACTCCCAAGAATCAATGAAGACAATCACATCTTCCAAAATCCCCTCAAGGGTCACTATGGAGTGGCCTGCTAGCTATAGCACTGTCGTGGTCTTCCTCAAGGAGCTCTAAAGGTTAAGTTTAAGCATTGTGTCCTTTGTCATCACATTAATGGTAGCTCTCAGATCAATCAAGGTATGTGGGATCATTGTGCCATTGATGTGGACATCAACTACTGGGCTTCTAGGGTCCAAATATTTTGGACAGATTATCTACCCTAACATCAGGTCAAATAGTTGTCCTATGACATTGATGGTTGGGGCATCTCTCTTGCACCTTCCTAGATTCCTAAAGCACTTCTCTTTGATCAACCTATTGTAGATAGGCACATCTTTTATGGCTTGGAGAAGTGGTATCTTTAGACATAAATGTTTCAACTCTCCTAGGAGTTGAGTCTCTGCTAGGGTAGGCTAGACTGTCACGGACAGTCTCTCAGGAAAGGGTGGATTTTCTTTAGGTTTGCTTTCCTCTTTATCTTCCTCAACCTCCCTCGGTGGAGGCTAGCTATCTGGGAGGACTTTCCCATATCTCAAGTTAATTTCTTGAATCTCCACAGCATAAGTTGGGAATGATGGCTCCCCACTATACACTTGTTGAGCTTGTCTGTTGTTCGGGTTCGGATTTGGCTGGGTAGGAATTTGGGGTTGCTTTGGTGAAGTATAAGGTAACGATTGTGGTTGGGCAGGTGGTGGAGGCAAAAGAGTGGGAAGAGAGTTGTATTGGGGCCTCCACCCCTAATGAGATGCATTCCACTGAGGTTGCAGCTGAGCATATAATTGAAATCAATGGGTGGCCAGTTGGGCATGATATTGAGATGTGAAGGACGAAGGAGGAGGCGTCGACCAGGAAGGATGAGCAGGAGGGCCCCAAGATAGTATGGAAGTGACTTGGTTGTCGTTGTAGTATGCTAGAGGTGTCCCTTGCATCCCCTGCTGGCATGGTATAGGTCCATGTGGCTTTCTTTGGTTTATGTAATAGAGTTTTTCAGTGACTCCCTCAGCCCCTTGATATACAGCTTTAAGTCTAGGCAAGGAAGGGCACTTATCTGTAGAATTATTTTCTTCACAGACTAAACAAACCTTTATAGAGTTCAATGGGCATTCATTCCTAGGATGTCACATGGTGCATCTAGGGAAAAAAATGGCCAAAGCCCTCTTTGCTTCCTGTTGTTTTCTTTTGATATGTAAGGTATCCATTTGCATGGCAAGAGTCTGTAGCATCTCACTCTTGAAGACTTCCAGCATGTTTCCAATTTCTCCTTTAATGGATGAGTTGGAGGAAGTGGTACTGGCTATGGGTTGACTCCCCCTACCTTTCTTTCTGGGTGATCTAGAATGATTTCTAAAAATAGTCTTTATGTCCTCATAGGATAATTGGTAGATGTCTCCCCGGGCCAGTAGATGGAGGGTGTCTAAAAGATCTTCCCGAATTCCCCTGAGTAGGACCAACTTCAGAGACTCAAGGTCAAGTTTACACCCGACCCTTTTGTAATTGAGTTGGAACCTCTCTTCATAGTCTTCCAAGGACTCATTACTTCCTATGGTCATTCAGAAGATTTCTTCTTTAGTATATTTTTACCTACAACAGTCTTGATACTTGTTGTTAAAAGCTTGCTACATCTGAGACCAAGTTGTGATGCTATTACCAGGTAATCCCATGAACCAATGCAGTGCTACATCCTTGAGAGTAGATGGGAATAGTTTCAACTTTTTTTCATCTTCTCCATAGTCATAAGTTCGATAGATGACAACAAACTCGAACAAGAAGATGTCAGGATCTTTTGTAGTCAAACCATGGAATTGAGGTAGGGCAGAAGGGATTATATTCTTCATTTTAGTGTACCCATTGGTCTCTCGAGTGGAAAAGGTACCCTCTATTCTCTCTCCATTCCCCCTAGCACTTTTGTTTTCAGCCATTGGCTCTGGAGGAATGTTTTCTTCTTCTTCTTCCCCTATAGGTTTTTCAAATGTGTTTGGCTATTCACCTAAGGGTTCTTCTTGATCGCAGCCACTGAAGAAGAGAGAAGGTTGGCTGTGTGAAGTAGTGGGGATGTTGGGCAAAATTTTTCCTGAGTTATCTCTATTCCTACGAAGCATGAAAGGAAATATTTTTGGTTGGTTTTTTTCCTTTCCCCACACTGAGAGTACCTGCAGAAACTGAAATTGTGAACAAAACAAATAGCAACTAACTGAAATGAAATTTGCAGAATTGAAAAGGAAAGCAAGGAAATGCAGAACTAAAGGAAAATGAATGACTAGTATACTTTTGCGGAAATGAAATTTGGGGAATTGAAAAGGAAAGCCAGGAAATGCAGAACTGAAGGAAAAGAAAGGACTGGTCTACTTTTGTTGAAATAAACTATTAGTAGAATGTTGCAATAGGAAAAGAAGAAAGCAGTAATAACATAATACTCTGACGCTTCCCCAGCAACGACGCCAAAAAGCTGTGAGCACCAGTATTGCAGCAATAATGCTACAATTCTTGGGCTACCTACTTTACTCTTATCAACCCGGTAGTTCGTAACAAACTTGGAAGCATCGGTGCTATATGCACAAGTACTAGTTCTCACTGCAGGTTGTCGCTTGGTTAGACGACGCAACATCACTAGGAGCTCAAGCCAACTTCTATGGATTCTAGAAGAAGCTCTATATGTGATTAAAGGAAATAAATATTACTCTACAGATGCTATTCTAACTGCAGAAAGGAGAAAGACTGAAATGTAAAGCAAACCTAGTAAACTCTAATTAACCAACTAATTCTACTTTTGCAGAAAGCACCATGAAAACCATGAAAGGAATGCCATTACCTACTAAACAAAGTAAACAACATCTAACTATGCTATTTCTAGAAGTAAATAAGAAAAAAACATATTTTTGGATTTTTATGTATTTTTATGTGAATTTGACACGGATGTAATTTATTGTGTGTGAGTGTGGCAGTGAATAGGTGGCTTTGAAGGGTGGTTTTGGGACTTGAGAGGATGTAGGATGTTGTGGATGGGTCCTAGGAGGTCTCAGGTGGCCTTCTAGAGTCTTTTTCCACACTCGGACTTCAAAATAAAACCTACAGGAAAATCTATAGGCGGACACAGGAAATCTACAGGAGGAAAACAAGGATACTACAAGAGGCCTACAGGAGGAGGTCGATAGTAGTTTTCACTATCTTGAGGGTGTGAGAGTGGGTGAAAAAGGTGTATGAAGGTTGGAATTATGTGTTAGGGCACCTAAGGTCTACCATGAATCACTAGGAGAGAAAAAGATGATTGGGTTTGCTCAAGGAGAGAGGAAGAAGTTGTATGGAAAAATGTAGGAAACTAGGGCAGAATTGAGGTGAGATTTGGGAGACCTATAGGGCATGGATCAGATTGAGCGTGTGATTGATGATAATATAGCCTACTACTGGAAGAGATCTGTTGCATAGACTCTGATATTCAACCAAGGAAATCAAGAAACAAGTGAAATGAATGCGTTTAGGAAAAACAGAGTTTTGCATAAAACTGGTCTAAACTATGATCTATGCAAGGAAATGCTGAGAAATTTTATAGGAAAGGAAAGCATGAAAGAAGAATATTGCAAATTAGTACGTGATCATGATGAAGAAGATCTAAAGCAAAGCAAATTTGGACTATTAACCTACTAAAAAGCTGCAAACACTAGAAGTCTTATGAAGGAGGAAAATTTGTGTTTTTGGGGGCAGCAAGAGAGTCTTTGCCTCAAATCGTGGTCTTAGAGGGAGGAATAGAGGCCAAGGCACTATTTCTAGCCTTTTGACTATCTTTTGGTCACTACTTAACTTGCTACAGAAAGCACAAATGGAAGAAACCTACTAAATAATCAAAAGCAACCTATTCTTAGCAATAAGAGAAATACATCTAACTACAAACTAATCTACAAACTAAAACAAAGCATACAAATACAAGTAAATAGTATCTTGGCTACTTGTATTGGGCCCTAACCCAAGAGCTTCAGCCCTCTTAGGTAACTCAGTGCTAGCTCAAAAAGGATTCCATCTGTATTATCATAAAATAGCAAGTTCACATGAAACTGTCACACAAAAATAAGCTTGAAATTTTGAGCAGATTTGACATAAGCAAAAGTCCAACCCTAGTGAGGCCCTAGGCCTCTCTACTTATACAAATGAAGCTACCAATAGCTTCCTTAAAATCAGGGAGGCTTGGCTCTCAAAACTCAAGATAATCATTAGTCATCCTCCACTTGCTCGGCTGCCTTCTAGTGCATGATTCAGCTGCTTGTGCACCGAGCTGTATGAAGGGGAATTCAAAGTGAGGAGTAATAAATGAGGGGGATTCCCTCCTATAATTCCTCTCCTTTATCCACTTAAAATTATTTCATCCATTTTTCCATTGGATCCTTGACTTTTACCTCGAAATCCATCAATAATCTGCATTAAATACATGTTAAACCACATGGCACAATAACTAACTCAACTCACTCTATAAGCATAAATATAATCAGAAAACCATATAACGAGCTAAGAGAATGGTTGATTTGACTAGGTTAGGAGGTAAAATGAGCCCATATAATTACCCATTTATGAGGCTCATTAGCACATCAACACCTGTAGTAGGTATAAGATTTTTTGCAATGTTATGACATAAAATAAAAGGGAGATGATGATGATTATCCCCATAACATTCAAATTATGGAAGTCTAAGGAGAGGATGTAGTGGAGAGACTACCAATGTAGTTCTATGAGTATGTGCTATTGATTAAGGCTAGGAAAATAAATATCAGGACTGAAGAAAGTCCGAAGATGGCGGCCATTGGAGACTACTAAGATGAGGATGACACTGTGAGGGTTGCGAACTTTTTGTGCAAATACTAGGGCCTCTTTCGTAATACATTTGAAGAAATGAAGAGAATTGTGGGAGAGCTAGGAGAAATGAGGATTTCCCTAAATATATATGTGAAGCTACTGAAGCAATGACTATATTGATTGAATCAAATTTACAAAGAAAATTTTAGGCTAGAATTGGAGAACATGTTTTCGGTGGGGATCATCGAGCCAGTGGAGTAATCATAATGGAGCAAACCAATGGGGGTTCAAAACACAAAAAAAGCAAGATCAGAATGTGTGTGGACTTGCGGAAGCTAAATGACGCCTATGCACATGAGCCCTTTCCTATCCCAGTCCCTGATGAGATTCTAGAAAATGTGGGAGGACAAGAAGCATACCCTTTCATTGATGGATCATCAGGGTATCACCAAGTAAGGATCACCAAATAATACAGGAATAAAACTGCCTTCACAAAAGAGTGGCGTTGTTTTTAGTATATGGTGAGGTCGTTTGGCTTGAAGAATGTACCAAAAATATTTTCTAAGAGAGTGGTGGAAGAATTTAAGGACTTTATTAATAAATGATTAGAAGTATATTTAAATTATTGGAATGAGTTTAGCTTATTGACAAAGATATTGAGGTGTTTGGGTTGATGCTAGATAGGTGTAGGAAATTGCAGATTTCTTTAAATCTCAAGAAGTGTATATTCTACACTCTGTTCGGTATCTTGTTGGGACATGTAGTCTATAAGTAGGGTTCGCTGGTAGAATTGGCCAAGATTGCCATCATTATGGATGTACCACCACCTACTACATTACAACAAATAAGGTCCACCTACGTTCATATAGGGTACTAACAAAATTTCATCCAGGGATATGTGAACATCACTGCACCTATGGAACACTTATTGAAGAAGGGTGTAGAGTTTTAGTGGACCGAGGAGTGCTAACAAGATTTTGATACTTTTAAGGAGAAGATGGTATCCACACCTATTATACTTTTCTTGGATAGGAGTAAGGAGTTCCACATACATGTTGATTCTTCTTTGATCACACTACGAGCTATTTTGGCTCAACTGCGAGAAGGGGAGGTCAATCACCCCATTTCCTTTGGTAGTCACAAGCTATCGACTATGAAGAAAAATTACACTATGACAGAAAAGGAAGGGCTAATGATGGTGTATACCTTTCAACATTTCATACATTATTTATTGTGTAACAAATTCAAGCTATATACAAACCATTATGCTTCAAATTACTAAGTTAAGAAGCTTGTGTTTGAGGGGAGGATCTGCAGATGGTTGTTATACTTTCAAGTAGTATTTGAACAAAGAATATTGGATTTTGGGTATGACTACCTGTCATGTATGAATTCAAGTAAATAGGTGTAGAATTTGGAGGACAACTTTCTAGATGTGCAACTATTCACAGGAACCATGGTAGATGATTATTTTGCAGAAATTGTGTAGTTTTTGAACACCAGGATGGCACCATAAGGTTATACAGTGGCACATGAGACATAGCTCGTGGTCAAAGTAGTGGACTATCAGTTGATTGCACAAGTGTTTTATAAGATAGGGGTTGACAGAGTCTTGGGGAGATGCATCATGGAGCATGAATGACTTATGATATTGGTAGAAGTGCATGTAGGCATCGGAGGAGGTCGCTATGCAGGTCAGGTTACAATGCAAAATATTTTACATGTTGGACTATGGTGGCCCCGCTATACCTGGTCATGATAAGGAATGTTGTCAAACTTGCGACATATGTCAAAGGGTAGAAATATTGTCTTGTGAGATTCTGTTAAACCCCATCTCACCCTACATTCATTCAAAAAGTGGTTCATTGATGTCATTGTACCTATTTATCCACCAACGAGAAGAACTAGTGTGTGATACATTATTACCCCTACATATTACTTAACTCAACGTATTGAGGCTATGTTAGTGAAAGACTATATCTTGGAGAATACTGCGCAATTTTTGTTTGGCCTTGTGGTAACCAAGTTTGGGCACTATAGAATTTTAATGAGCAACTAGGGGACATATTTTTTAAACAAGATCATAGTGTAATTAATGAAAGAATTTTAGATTTATCATCATAAGGGTACCCTCATATCATCACTAGGTGAATGCGATGAAAAATGCTGTCAAAAAATTCTTGTAAACTTCCCTCACCAAGGTATGTAACATGCAACATGATGATTGGGACCTAAGAATACCTACAGTTCTATGAACCTATAAGAATACATGTAAGAATTTGACCACACAGACCCCATTAGATTTTTTGTATAGGAAGGATGTTCTCATGCTGAAGGATTTTCTAATACCCAACCTACTGATTGCGCTAGCTACCCAAATGGTGAAATCAGAGGTAGTAAAGAGGTGATTGCAGGAACTACTGTAGCTAGAAGAAGACCAGAAAGTAGCGAGTTTCCACCAAGAGGTATAAAAGGCCTAAGATAAGGCATAAATCGAAAGGATGATTAAGCACAAGACATTTCAGGAGGGGGACTGGTATTTATATATGATAGCAAGTTCTTGAAGCATTGAGGTAAACTCCAAATGGACTAGATGGGACCTTATATTATTTAGCATGTGATTCATGCAAGAATGATGTAGTTAGGGAATTTAGATGTCACACCATGCGAAGGACTTGTAAATGGGAGTAGACTAAAAATGTATAGAGATAACCAAAATCCTCTAAACCTCAGCTAGAGAAATGAAGGGGTTAGTCTACGAGTTTTATATAAATAAGGAAGACTGAAGCTAGGAGCAGTAGATCTAGAAGAAAAGGGTTATATAAAGATTATTTTTTATGTCTTAAATCATAGAGGAGTGTATCACATCACACACAAAGACGCAGACTAGAAAATGTGTGGTGTTGGGGGTGCTCGTATCCAGGGTTAAACAATGAGGGTGATTGTGTGGCCATAGAAGTTGAACAAGATTACTACCAAGAGTGGTTGAAATCACATCAAATAAGTTGTAGTCGATAAATAATTGTGGTTGGAAAAATATCTAGTTAAAAAGAATGATGGGAATTTAATGAGAATACTTTGGGAAAATAACAGGTAATTAATAAGCAAATTGGGAGCATACCGGGAAACTACAATCAACAAGATCGCAATCATGGATAGGAAAGGAGACCATTATGTTCACCTATGATGGATGGATACTTGTAATAATGTCAGATTGTGTTAGGTATAGGCATTAGAATGAAATATTGCCTCAGGAATATGAAGTTGAACAAGTGGATGAGTGCACGTAGGTGAGCAGTACCGGCAGTTGATGAGAAGGTCATAAGAAAAGAGATGAAGGAATAATTCAAAAGTGCAAAGAAAAATGGTTGAGAAGAGACAAAATACAAGGGAAGTGGACATTGAGAAGGAGTAATAGGTTGACCAGTATGGAAGAAGAAAGCCCAGTAATAGAAGAGATGAAGAGAAGTACGAAACTCTATCTATACCCATTGAAAGGAAAGGAAAAGAGGGAGGTAAAAAGAAAGGCTAATCCAAATAAGAAGAGATTTGAGCCAATACGAAAGATACAAGCTCAGAGCAAAGTGAAAAAGTGGCGGATTTAACAATTGTTGTGGATTGCACATACTATCCCAAGTATATGATTCCATTCTTGGGACCTTGCATATAAATTGGGACACCTAAGGGAGGCAAGTATATAACTCGAATGCCCCCTCCTCCATCAGGAGTGATTTTCTAGGGGAAAATGAGGAATCTTATAGAGTATATTAAGTAATTTTAACATAATTTATGTGCTGCCTCCTAGCAAATTGATCTTCAGGATTACATGTAGCTAGTGTTGAATGCACACAATATACCTGAGCTAAAACCACAAGAATGGGCCAAAGTGTTGGAGACTATTAGTATATTGAATTTGTTTCATATTCCGCACTTCAGAAGGGTAGATGAGGTAGCCTTTGTTACCAAGTGTTTGTTGGCATGCATACATCACAACTAATTGTGGCTCAAACAACTAGTATCTATCACCAAAGAATTAATCTGCAAGATTATTGGCCTACCCATGGAGGGAGGAGACCCAAGGCTACTTATTAATGGTAAGGTTCTTGCTACAACTATGGCTGACACATTTAATACAAAGAGGGGGAACCAAGGGTTCCTAAACTCAATGGTAAATGACCAAACTACTATGTTTGTGGTGCGGGCCATTTCTTGTAAATTGTTATGGAAGTGCCAAGTGAATGAGGTGCTTGTAGGAGTGATTATTGTGGTGAATTGATGTGATAAGGGGGAGAGGTTCGCATGGGTTCCTCTTCTATGTATGAGTTCAAGAAATACTACTTGGATAATCAAGAAATAAATGTAAAATGTTGTTATGCACAGCTATTAATTCTGATAGCATTGGTCAAATGGGAAAGATCAAAGGGCTTCTAATTGGTGGTCAATGCAATAAAACCCATCATGGTAGTCAAATTCCAAAATTTTTGGGGTTCCATTAAGCTTGAGCATAAAAATCTCAATACACTTATGTTTCATCTCTATGGGGATGTAATGTGGAAAATTATTGAAGAAACATCACATTTTGCCTACAGAGAGCATGAAAAAATATAAGGGGATAGTGTAGTTCAAGGCCAACCCTCACCATATATGTGTTTTTCCACAAAGAGACCCACATAAGTGCTGGCAGAAGTAACCCTATAGACTATCCATGGAAGAAATTGAGGGTATAACATATGCATGGGACCGTGCAAGGAGATTCCTAAAGGAATTCTCCTTTGATGTCGAGACAACATTGAGCAGGGAAGAAATTACTAAAACCCCCTCAGGCGAGGGTCAACTGAAAGCCTAGTTGCTAGTTTTCCCAAAAAAAGATCCTGTTGTAGTGATTACAACCACCCTCCAAAGTTTTTCCTTAGCTTTGTTTTGGAGCCTCCCTATCAGCGATCCTTAGTAGCATGTCTTGCACCGTCAAGTACATAGGATTCATGGGTTTTCCAGAAGCTTGTTAGCATGTGCATGCTATTTTGCTTCACTCCCCTCACATGCTTCCACTCCAGAATTTTGCTAGCTGTTGGCTAAGTATCTCCATCAGAAAATTGTGCGATTCCAGAGGGGAATGAGCCTTCCCTCCAGAAAGTGCACAAATCTGAATCGAAGCCTGCTAGGCCGAGAAACTGCACAATCTTATCAAACAATCTTCCTAGTGTAAATTATGCAATTTAGTTGAGCAATGTAGCTTAGCCAAGAAATTACGCAATTATGGGTAGCATTCAGCTGATCCTCCTAGACATTTCGTAATCCCTCTGGAGAGCCATCGCAACTCCTCCCAGAAATTGCACAAAAATACCTCTCAGTCAACCAAGATGTTGCATGTGCTTCAGGTTGACCGGTTCCACCCAGGAACCAGAAAACTTGACTTCCATGCATGGGCTACTTTTTCCCATAATAGCAAAAAGCTACATTCAAAAAGAATCCCTAGATTTTAGGGATATATTTCTCCCAATTGGAGGTTACATGCAAAGATTGTTTTAGAAAATTTCCTCCAAGTGTTTCCTTTTCCTAGATTTGTGGCATGCACGTCATGAGCCTAAAAATTATTTATTTGATGCTTCAGAGCTCATTCTTCACATTGATGTTGGAGCTCTAGCATCCCATAACACATCAAAGAGTGTTTGGAACATCCAACTCAACTATTTCTGGGTAAGTCCACTTTACTTGTCTTTTGTAGCATTTCTGTTGCTTTATGAGTTTTGGCTTGTCTGAGTGTTGTCTGCTTGATTTATGTGAATGTTTGGTATCGTTTGCATGCATGTTAGCCTATACACGTAGAGTTTCAATTTTCGTTTGCATCTCACTACTGTCGTATGCATGACACTGTTTTTCACGAACGATCACCGATTCGACGACTCATTTCACACACATGCATGTTGTTTCATTTTCTGAATCTTGAATTTGATTTTTTCATGCATGATCATTCACTCCTAATTACAATCAGTTTCACCATGCATTCAAATATTCATATGCTTTCAGTTGCCCATTGGTGGGTTTGGGCAACATTGGCCTGAACTCTGCCTTGTTGGCACAACATTGTGCAATTCTGAGAGGGAAGGCTCTGCCTTCCTCTAAGAAAATGTGTAAATCTAGTTAGTCAATGCCCTCTAGTGTTGCTTTGTAAAATTTTGAGAGGCAATGTATGCTGAAAATTGCGTAATGCAATCCCTTGGCCTGCATCACTTGCTAGATGAAATTGCGCATTGCACAATCTCACCACCTAGCAGGTGAGTTTGGATTGTGCATTATGCAATTCGAGTAGCTAACCAGACTCCCGATTATCTAGACTACCTCTTGTGCAGTTCCGATAGTCAGTCTCCCAGCCTCCCAGTGAATATTACACAATCCTTGCCAGTAGTTCCCCATGTATGTTGCATGTCAGTCCTCAAGTTTGCTTTGGTTTTAACTGACAGATTTCTTGCCATGCATGTCATGATGTCTCCAAATATAGCAAGTGTTTTTCCATCTCTCAACTATTCAAGATCAATGGCCTCCAAGAGAGCAAGTTCAAAGGATACCGACAAAAGTGTTAGTGCAGAAGTAGTTGAGCGAGTGTCTATGAGTTTGCCAACTTATGAAGACTTCAAGTTGATCATAGAGAAAGAAATCAAGTTGAAACAGTAAGAGGTCAATAATAAATTTTTAGGCACATTTGGGCAAGATCTTGAATACCGCCAAGTCTATGTGAACATGCATAAGTCCGGCTTGTACTGGATTGCATCTAGGTATCCCACGTTACCATGCATGGACATGATACATTGGATCGTCTCACACACTGACCCTGAGATGATGATATTGACCAGTGTCATCAAGATAGAGATTGCTACCTTTTGGGCACATGACTATAAATAGATGTACCACTTGCCAAAGCGAGTGATCACCATGGAGACACCCTTCAGCATACCTACCAACAATTCCAACTCCAGGGATATCTTGAAGAATTGGGTGAAGGAGTCAGCCAAATTCAGGATGATACCCAACCAGAATTACTAGAAGAAACTATTGCAGAAGGCAAATTAGTAATTGATCATCTTTTCATGCCCCTTTTATGGCCAAGAGAGCACATAAACATACCTACGGAGTTGGGTGATCACGTTGGACCAACTGGCTAATGAACGAAAAGCATGCAACTGGTCTAACATGTTGGCTCACAGGGTGAAGGAGCAGGTAGCAAGAGCTCAGCAAGCACCCAAAGGTCACCAAGCAGAAATCTACATGTCTGCATACATTTTTGATGCAATCTGCACTGATCAGGGGTTCTCGAGCTTGAAATGTGAATGGACACCAATGAAAACCTCTGTCAATACTTATTGTAATTTTTTTTCCGAATGCATATTTCGAGGAGTCGTCACACAACTGTAAGATCATTTTATCACCCCAGTGTACAAGATGATATTTGACCAAGATCCACCTTGCATGTTGAAGGAAGCAATGGAGACATTGATCAACATAGCAGATTGGTACGCCTCACCTCTTGGCACCTTCATTTAGATGTATATCGCAGAGAAGCCTCCGGATGTTTTGCTGAAGTTTTCCATGGACAAGCTCATCATGCAAGAAGTATCATACCACATCTCAAAATTACTGTCATCTAGGCTACACCGGAAGAAGAAGGGACCTTGGCCCACTCTTCCAATTCAAGCATGTGGATGCCAAAACATAAGAGTTTAAGAAATTCCCTTTCAGCACCAGAAGCTTCAATC
Source organism: Pinus tabuliformis (assembly GCA_031772625.1). Lineage (NCBI taxonomy): Eukaryota > Viridiplantae > Streptophyta > Pinopsida > Pinales > Pinaceae > Pinus > Pinus tabuliformis. The sequence goes on along the minus strand of CM062819.1, from coordinate 802,486,557 downwards.
CGTATGACCCACATTGTTTTGTGAAGGATCAATGTGTGAGAGTGCAATTTCTATGGATCCACGGGGTGAGTCATTGGGTTGAGGAAAACCCATGGAGATATTTCCACAACTTCTCTAGGCCAAATGAACTAGTCAACATCGTTGTGGAATGGCTAGTGAAGCAGTACAAAGAAGCTTCTAGGAGGGCACCAACAACACCAACAATAGAGGTAAACATATTGGCACGCGAGAAAGGTGAGAGGAATATTTTCGACAACGCAGAGGTAGCACAAAGATGCAATTTTAGAGAAAACTCACTTGTGTAGAAAGCAGCTTTGGCAATAAAGGAAAAGAGACAACAATTCAACAGGAGGACCACACAAAGGCAGAGAGAAAAATAGAGGATGGTGGAAACAGTGAAGGAGTTACATGAGTTGAAGGAGAAACTTCAGAAGGAACAGGATCTGTGCACATAGGAGAAGGAAGAAAAACAAGGACATATACAACAAGAGGCACAACATACACATATTGATGAAACTATGCCCGTACTGGTAGTATGCTCATCCGAGCAGCTGACGTAGAGAAGACAAGGTCAGCAGTCGCAGGAGTAGGGCCTCTCTCAAGAGATTGAATGAAGACTTGAGCAGATGGATATGGAGATGGAGTAGCCAGAGTTAGAGTAAGACATCAACCTCATGCCTTATCACCAAGAGGTCAACCAACCAGCTTCACCAGATCCATAAGAAGGGTAAGTCCCAAGCAACCAAGGAGACACTGAGATCCTTGGAGACAATCCAGAAGAATAGATGCAAAACATATCATTCACGATTCACAACATAGAGTTGTGAAATCATGCAGAGTGTTTATTGTAGCTTGAGTGTCTACTTCTTGATAGTAGAGAATAAGTGAATGTCTAAGGAGTTACAAAAGACCAAGAAGGGAGGAGAACTGGTTACAACATCTGCCCAAGTAGAGTTGAAGAAGGTGATACTAGATGAAGTATCGCCCCTTGAGACAGTCATGGGGGTGTTGTATTCAAGATTTGGTACCATGCATAAGGAAATTTTTCATCTCAACAGTTGGAAATAGTGATGTGCTAGCAGAGCATGTATCTTATCAAACATGAATACTTTTTTTGACCACATGAAAACATTGAAAATGAGTTACAAGGGAGCCCTGTTACACTAGCCCAAGATGACGAAGCCTAGAGCGGTTGAGTTGAAAGCACATATTCGGAGTCAGATCTTGAACTATGAATAACTCCCATAGCTCATCACTAGTTCGTAGGCTTCCCATGCATGGGTATTCAGAAGAATGGATGTTGTTGTGCATGAACATGTGATCCCATCAATTGGGACACTCATCGAGGAAAGAAAAAAGCACAAGTCTGACTGGAGCTTAACTCGTACTTTGACGAGTTGATGCACATAGCCACTAGCGTAGACTTAGAAATCAATGTAGACACCAAGCAACTGTAGGTCACTGGTCTGGCCACACCCAAGACAATGATGCACATGTTATTAAAAAAGTTGGACATAGGAGCCAAAGTAGTGTACTCGGATGCAACAGAGGCAAGAGTTTGTTTGCAGAAAGATGTCACCACAGAGCACATGGACACCATCACGGACTACCGATCTTGGCATCAGTTCACCACTGTTGACCATCATGATGATCTTGAAGAGATGGTCTTCTCATAGTTGTTTGAGTCATAGTGATGTCTTGAATGACTTTATCAAGCCTATTTTGTCTCATATGGTTACATGTGCAGATTGTATGTAACATCTTATCAGGTGGAAGTTCAAGTGTCAATAGCTAAATCTAACAGTGATAGAGTAGTTGAAGAATCATGAGTGTAGATGAATAGTCACAGAGGGGAATGTCAAGGATCACCTCACCATTTTCTATATATAGTCCCTGATAACTCATTTTAGAGGCTTTTGGCCAGCCAAACTTCTGATAGGAGTATCATAGAGAAATCTTGGAGAGTATTGTAACAAGCCTTGGCTTCTCCATAGTGCAGAGCTAATACATCTCTTTGGAGGAGCAGGAAGAAGTGACTGTAACAGTCCGCTATCGGGACTAGTGGTCAGTCATGGTTGTACTGTATGATTGGAACTTTCACTTCTTAATATAACATAACCAAGACATTTCATAAATATTTTGTTATTGTATTTCATCTATCCTTTTTACTCTAATGATATATGCATCTGTTTGCTTACGTATGCATGTATGGACTCTTTCTGTATAAGTATGTATGAATCTTATTAAGATGTGTTGTTGGTTTAAGCATCACTTTGTATTGTTAGCTTACTTTCTCTCCAGTTTGTGATGCATCTTTGCTCATGTGTTCCCTTCCAAGCCGCATGCTTCCATAGGTTTCCAAGGGTGCACTCACCCCAATTTCCATGTGTTAGAACCATTCATGCACCTTCCTTGGCTTGGTTCACATGTCACACCCTTGCTACCAACAAGGACATCATGCTTGCCTCTGTGTGCAACTGCGGTGAAGGTGATACCATACGAACCACTGTTGGGACTCCTATACGAAACGATCTAAGGTCTAGTTGGGAATTCTTACCGAGGAGCCCCATGACATGTTGGTGGGTCTAGTAGCATCAATAGATCCATAAGAGGAACTTGTAACTCCAGGAGGGCAGACCCAGTTAGATAAGAAAAGCGTAATTAAGAGAAGCATAGGGAGAAAATATACCACAAATTTTAGGAAAAATCAAAAGGCTACCTGCACCTCCCAAATCTAGATCGTGTTGATTGAGGATGAATTCAGACACATTAGGGATCAAATTGTAGATGTTGTTGCAACTAGGTATGAAAAATTACAGTATCTCGTAACGAATATGGATGGAAAACTAAATTTTACTTTAGTTACAATGGAATTTGGAGGTAAGATTTTTGTTTCATATGGGTCATAGCAGCAGTTTTGATCACATACCTACATGGTGACATCAATCCAACAACCAAGAAGGGTGTATAGGATCCCAAATGTTGTGGTAGAAAAGTAGGAAGGTTTTGTAAAAAACCCTTAGCCACCTCTATGAAAATCAAAGGTTATGCTATAAGAGGTGGATTAAGAGGATTTGATGCATTTGTAGTAAAATTCAACCTAGGTGCTATACGACAGACTTGCAGCGTACAAAGTAAGATTTGAAAAAAGATTAAGAAGATAGGGGAACAACTATGCTAGGAGAAATAAAAGATGAGGGATGAAAATTTAGAATGGTGTAATTCCCTTACTCCACTTTATGAGGAGTGCATGAAAGGGTCAATGGATGTAATGACCCATACCCAGGAAATAACAACGAGAGTTAAGGAAACCATTTAAGTGTTGAAGAAGTTAGTAATAGAGGTCAAAGTTGGGTAACAACCACAAGTTTCATCCGAGGATCAACAACCCAAGGAGCTAGATCGACAAAGGAGAGAAAAGTTGGCATAATATGGGAGAAAGTGCAAGGATATGGTAGAGCAACGTGATCAATTGTGGAATTATTCTTCTTAGGTTCCAGTTGTTAAAAGCCTTACTAAGCAGATACATGAAGCGAACGACCAATTTTTCCATATTGATAAGCCGCAGCTCAGGGATTTTGTAGATAAACTCCACGAGGAACATAAGTCCTAGAAATATCTCCAGGATAAGGGCATGATGATTGTTGATGAATTCAATGAATTACTCGTTAGAGAAATTTTGAGCTCTAAAATGGGCCTCCTAAATAATATTATAAAATAATAGTGGAAATAATAAAATAAGATTAGTTTGCATCATCAAATTTCAGAGGGAAAAAAAGAAAAAACTACTTTTTCAACTCTTATTTTCAGCTTATCACCCTACAATTTTACTCAAATTTCGAGAAAGATCACCCATTTGATGCATAATTTAATATCTCATCTAAGGAGTACCCATGTTGCATACTTTCGATGGACAATGTTATACAAAAAATGACAAGTACATGAAAAATGTGATTGCTATCATGTTTTTCATGTATTTCTCATTTTGTTTTAGTGGGGTCCATATAAAGTATGCAACATGGGTAATCCTTGGATGAGGAATTATATTCTGCATCCAACGAGTGCTCCCACATCTTGAATCCTATTGGTTCTTGTAAAGTTAATTTTGGTTGTACATTTTTTTTTGAGGCCCATTGTTGACCTCAAAATTTCTCTAGTGTCAAGAGTGTGTAGACTATAAAACATGAGGAAGTGAGTGCTATCATTAGGGAATCAACCAACAAAATTGAGCATATAAAATGTACTGTCAAAGCATAGGAAGAAATGTGGGAAACCTTGAGGAAGGATTTCAAGGAGAATATTTCTTTGACATAGGACTAAGTTGCATGAAGATGAGCTGCATTTTTGTCTTAGGGGTTGTTCGAGCCCATAAATTTTTTGATTTTTTTTGTTAAGTGCATGACAATGTAGGAGGGATAAGGAGCGTAGAGACAATAAGATAGAGCACAACATGGGGAGATAGAGCACAACATGTAGATGGAGTAGTAAACAAATAAAAACATAGGATAGGTGTAGTCGATGGAGTTTGGTGAAGTTAGACACACTACAAAAGGATGACAACAATTCCTGAGGAAGGAATATGTGTGCAAAGGGATGTTGATGATTATAATTTTGTAGAGGATGGAGACAACCAGGGAACTCATGGTGAGCAAAAATTTGGGGATATTTATGAAGAAGAGATAGGATTGGGTGGATTTGAATGGTGGAAGATATGTTTTGGATAGTCGTTGATACGAATGGGACATCTCAAGAGTATGAGGAAAATATCCTACTAGTTTCTCAGGATAGTTGGACTAGCTAGGTGGGAAGTTGAGAGGATTCGAGAGGGTTGTAGGAAAATATAATATGGCTCACTAAGGACATATCAGGGGTTTGGTGAAACATTAGAAACATTTGATGACTATTGAATGTTGATCAATTGATCTTAGATGACCGAGCATAGGAGAAGCTGAGTCATAGAGTTTGTATATGCCGTTCATTTCTTTTAAATGTAATATGTGGGTATGTGGTTGATTTTTGTGCTAATACTTAACCTGATTGCAATATCTTTAGTTTATGTTATATGATTATGTTCTTTATGATGTAGTGTGGTTATTAGTGTTTCTTAGTGTTGCTAAAGAAGGCCCACAAGATTGTTGAATTAATATATTTAATTCTAGATACAAGATCTCTTCTACTAATATGAATATAACCTAGTGAATGGATTAGTTACTTTAGGCTCTTATTGCATATTTATGTGAATGTTTTGTGTGCTAGTTTATGGTATCAATTTTGAAGGGATGATGGTTTATAACGTTAGTTAATAATATGAATGCTTATTGATGAGCCTCAATATGACAACAAAAGTGTTGCAACTCCCAAGGCTACCAACTTTAAACAAAACCTAGGATTTGTATAGACTTAAGAGGTGACAATGCTATAGGCACAATAGGCTAAGCTCTACTCATGTCTCTTTCAAGAAATGGACTAGACCAGGTCACACAGTGACCACTCTATCAATTGATTCTAGATAGGAAAGGAAACAAATTGCATGAAAGGGAAGTTCTTATCTATTTGTAGCAATGGAAATATTACTATTTTTACAAAGGAGAGGAAGTGCTACTTGCTCAAAGGTAAATTCTAACCCTAGTTTTAGAAATTTAAAGGCTACACTATTTGCAGAAATGTAAACATTAATCTATTTGTAGAATGTAAATGTTGCATATAAAGGAAACCTAGTCTATGCAATGGAATAACAATGCTTGAAATTGAAACCCTAGATTAAGAAACATAAATTAAAGTAAGAAATCCTAATCTACTCTATGTAAGAAACAAAAAATGTAATCAACCTTTAATAACTATGTTAAAAAGAAGTAGATCTAGTGAAAAACATCATTATATATATTATGAGATAATCAAGAAAATCATCATTGTAGTAACAAATTCGTAAATATGTCCACTAACCCTAATTGTAGAGATGTATTGCAATGGATGAAAGGAAAGTCCTAGGTGGCATTTTCTCTCTCTCAATCATGTTTTGAAAGCCTAGGGGACATTATTCAAGGTTAGGAAGAAAAAACAAAGTTTTAGGACTAATTTTGGCCAAGTTTACATGGTGCTACAATATGCTACAAGATTGCTATAAGATGCTACAAAATTGCTACAAGATGCCTCAGGATTGCCTTTTTTTGCTACAATTTTGGATCTGTGAGCATTAGGAGGGTGATAAAGGAGGTCTCAAGGTAGGGAAAGGAAGTGGAGCGTGTATGAAGGTTTTGTGAGGCATTTTCCAAGCCTATTAGACTTCAGGGGATCATCTTGCACAAAAACCAATGCACAATGTGGCCTTGAATAACCCAAAGATGTGTTCTTGATGGATAGTGTTTTGGGACAATTTTGAGGTGAGAAGAAGATTTCGATGGTAGGGAGAAAAGTATGAATGAAAATGTGAACCTTGCCAAAAAATAGTAGTGCCTGCACACTAGACTAAATTGCATAAAAATGGAAATAACCAAGAAATAATGAGTTGAATATATTTGAAATATATCTACTGCATTAAAAGAAAATCTAACTTTTAGCATGAAGAAGACCTACATCCATAAGAAGTTATGATTTCCAATGTAAAATAAGAATTCTAGGTCAATCACTACATGTGCAGAAGACAATGTATGTAAAAGGAGGCAAATGAAAGACCTAACCACTACAAAATAAATCAACTATATATTTTTTTGGCTTGAAAATACTATATCCCCAACCATGCATCTCACAAAAGAAGTGGTTGGAAAACATGGACAAGCCATTTTCATGAACAATTCTGCTAGACAAAGAAGGAAAATATTCATAGGAAAGAAAATGCATAAAATAAATATACAAATAAGATAGAATAAAGAATCTATGTTCGGTCCTAAATCAAGGTGACTTAGCCCTCTAAAATAAACATAGATTTGGATCAACAAAAATCTTTTCATTAATTCAAAATAGTACTCAAGTACATTAGAAATGGAAACAACATGTCCTTAGCTCTAAATAGTCTTTATCCTCCTACAAAAATTCGAATATTATTGAGCCCTTAGGTTTTCTTATTTATAAAAATTTAACCGAGGGGGAATCTCGAAAGAGTGTTTCTTCCCTCCAAAATTCATAACAAGATGGATCTTGCTTCGTGTAGTCATCAAGTTCATCAGTTGCCAATGGATATTGAAAATGGAAGTGAGTGAATGTAGGGAGCAGGTCGAGATTTGTGTGAGTAAATGTAGGAGACCATCTTCCTACCTCTTCTCCAACTACCTTCCAATGTATCTCTACATAGTAAACACAATATTATCCTACACATTTATCACATCAGGCCACGATATATGATAATCATCCTCTAGTCTTCCTATTAACCACATACTAGTAAAAAATATGTCATTAAATGTGAGGAAAGAGGTAACTATAGGATGAAGGAAGGCCAGAAGTGACTTATTATTTACCTATAAATAATGCCCATCATTTATGTTAATAATATGGCATGGGATTGTTGTATATGGTGGTGATATGTTTTGGTATGGACCTATAATGTTGTTTCTATACCTTTTTGAATGAGTATGAATGGTCGAGTGATTGATAGTGGCTTAATGTGAAAATTAATGTTGAGTGCGATTAGTGGAGTTCTCAGGGTTTAGCGTTGAATTTTTCATCAATAAATTGAGTCTATGATTAAGGTCATGTACCACACATAATTGTTGTGGAATTACGTTGGTGGGATGGATATACAAGTATAATATCCTACATAGTGTGTGAAATAGTTAGGCATTGTAGCAAGTGCCATTGAAGAGTAGTGCATTGTGAGCCATAAGATAGTCCTACTAGACTAGAGAAACCTAGTTTCAAAGGTCACCCATTAGTGTCTGTGTTGAGACTTCACTCACTTCATGAGTGTTGCCAGGGAACACTGATGTTAAGAGGGTCTTTGCTGGTCATTGTGTCACAAATTACAGGTCTATCAGAATCCCGTGTGCCAAAACTTCCCCTTACTTTTTCTTCATTGTTGAACATCATAGGTAGCATGAACTACGCATGGAGCAAGGCCCCTTTATAATGGCATTTTCAAGTGATGATGATGCCACATGGGTGCCATGTCATTTTATCACTACCCACTTCCACCACTATAACTTTGACATGTTGTATGAGTACACTAATGAAGAGGGGTTGATCTTGTCATTGTTCTATGACAAAACATGTACTTCCAGTCACTGCCCATTATCCTCATCTCTTTGCTTCATGCTAAGGTGGTAATGTGCATGGTCGGATGATCTGGACATGGCTCTAGCATGTAACCTAATGTTAGGTCCCTATAATACTAGTGATTCCCCCATTACTATTGTCATTGTATCCCTTATTAATATTGTTGTGCCCCTATTGTCCCCATATTGTTATTATTGTGCCCCATAGAATCCCTCTATTGTTATTTTTGTGCCTTTATATTATTATTGTTAGGTTGGCTTGGTTATATTGTAACCCCTTAGACTCCTATATATAGAAAGGAGGTTTTGTCATTTGAAACATTGAAGAATTTTTCATTTGTGTAATGTAAAGGAGGTTTCCCCCTCGAAGAGGCTGAATTATAAGGCGTTGATCTATCTTTTCTATCTTTTTGTGAGCTGGTTTCATGACATTTCGTATCAGAGATTTGGATTCTAGGGTTTCACTGCTCCAAATAGGTCATTGTGGCATTTGCGCTTTAACATTTTTGCTGCAATGTTTCAAATTCTTAAAAAAACCCATTTGGGTTGAAATCGTTATGAACCTTGAGTCTAAATTTTAGATCTTTTCGCGTTATATTTGAGGAGATATGATCTGAGGAAGTTGGCCTTTTTGCACACTCTCGAATTACATTCCAAACATGTGAACTAGGGAAAATAGTCATAACTTTTGTTTTGAGCATCAGATTGAAATTTCGTCAGAAGTTACAGAAAGAGGACGAAATGTAGTTTCATGTTTATATTTTTTAGATCCTAAAGTCAAAACAATGACATGTGGCACTTCATACAATTTCGCTCTTCTGGAAAGGTATATAATAAGGTCACCTTAGGAGATTGTGCATAACTATTTCTTGGAGAATCTAAATTTGATCAAACTGGTGGAATTGGAAAGAGGATGCAGAGGGCTACTGTTGGTCATGATTTCAGAACTGGAAGATCTGAAATTACAGAGATACATTAGATGCAATATCGAGCTCCTACAAAGGGAAAATAGGTGTGTAGATTTTTTTAAATTTTTGCATAAGCTTGGTTTGAAAAATTAGTTTGAAGGAACTCAAAGGGCATAGTGAAGAATTATTATTGATAATTGATGCCAAATAGAAAGAAAATAGAAACACCTAGTAAGCGACCTGAAAGCTCTAGCATGACTCATGAAGAAGAGGAAGAAATGCAACATGATATATCAAAATTATGAGACCAAGTGCAAAAAATGTCACTCGTACAAAAGGTAACATAATCTAAGATTGATGGTTTAAAGAAAGATGTAGAAGCTAAGATGTATGGCATGGAAGCTAAGATGGAATATTTGAAAATAGATTTGAAGATAGATTTGAAAGCAGGCATGGAAGATTTGAAGATAGATTTGAAGACAGATTTGACAAAGTTTGTACAAGAAATGCTTACTAATGACGAAAGGGTAGCAAAGGAAACTCGTGATGAAAAAAAAAATGTTAATCATGATTTAATAGACTCTAATGTGGGATCAAAGAACCACCATGTTCCAAAGATTGATATGAGGAAGTTTGATGGCAAGGATCCCGGAACATGGATACTACAGATGGAGCAATATTTTTATCTCCATAATGTGCAAAATATACAAAAGGTACGTATTTCAACTTTATATTTGGAACCAAATTAGTTTATATGGTATCTATGGCTTTTCTCTCGTAAACAAATTGTCACTTGGGCAATTTTTATGGAAGAAATGATAGCACATTATGAGGATATAAAAAGCAACACTTTTTTAGCCAATTGATAAATCTCAAACAAAAGGGTTCAATGATGGAGCACATTGAGGACTTCCAAAAATAGAACATAAGGGTAAAAGATATTCCAAAGGAGCATAGGATTGATGTGTTCATAGGGACTTTAAAGGATAATTTCCAACATCAGGTTCACCTTTGGGAACCTGATTCATTGGAGAAGGCATTTAGGTTAGCAAGAAAAATTGAAAGCAAAATTATGGCAACCAGGAAGCCTACCACTCACAACTATAAAGATGGAAGTGTTTTTGCCCCTAGCCTTCCATAACCTACAAGGTTGACACCATAACAATTGGCAGAAAAAAAGAGAAAAAGGGCTTTGTTACAGTTGTGATAGCAAATACACTAAAGGTCATAAGTGTGCTGAGAAGAATTATTCTGCATAGACTGTGAAGAGGAGGAAGAAAAGGAACAAGAAATTTCAAAAGAAGAGGATATAATCCAGGAACAAACCTTAGATAAACAAGAAATGAATCCAGCCATATCTTGTAATGCATTGGCTGGAATTACCACTCCTCAAACTATCAAGATAGAAGGACATATCAAGAAGAAAAAGGTAATAGTGTTGACTGATTCAAGAAGTACCCATAATTTTATTTATTCTAAGGTAGCAAAAGAATTGAATTGCTTCTTATATCCAACACCAGAGTGTCAAGTGATGATTGCAAGTGGAGGAACCATAAATTTCTCTAGAAAGTGCCATAATATCAAGCTACCCATGGAAGACTATGTATTGAATAACCCAATGCTCTCCATTCCAATGGGTGGTGCTGATGTTTCACTAGGAGTCCAATGGCTACAATCCTTGGGTACAATAGCTTTTAATTTTCAAGAACCTTTCATGAAATTTTCTGTGGAAGGAAAGGAAGTTGAATTAAGTGTTATTGCAGGGAAGCCAGAAAAGATAATCAGCGCTAACGGTATGAAAAATCTTCTAAAGAAGGAACAATGAGGTGTAATTGCATAATTATGTTCACTAGATGTTTCCACATTGAAATCATCTATTTCTCCACATCTCCAAAAAGTCTTGGATGATCATTCCAAGGTATTTGAGACTCCCAAAGGTCTCACACCTACTCATGATCATGATCACACTATTCATTTGATTCCATGAAATGTTCCTCCAAACATCATGCTGTACAGATATCTCTATGCCCAAAAGAGTGAAAGTGAATGTATGGTTGCAGAAATGCTAGAGGATGGTATAATTCAACCTAGTTAAAGTTCTTTCTCTGCTCCAGTAGTATTGGTGCACAAGAAGGATGGATCTTGGCGCATGTGTCTAGATTATAGGGAGCTCAACAAGCTCACTATTAAAGATAAATTTCCCATTCATATCATTGATGAATTATTGGATGAATTTCATGGATCAATTTACTTCATCAAGTTGGATCTTCATTCAGGATATCATCAAATCAGAATGAAGAATAAAGACATTCCGAAAACAACATTTAGAACTCATGAGGGTCATTATGAATTTTTGGTCATGCCTTTTGCCTTACCAATGCACCTTTTACATTTCAAGATTTGATGACTTCCATTTTCAAACCCTTCCTTAGAAAATTTGTGTTAGTATTTTTTGATGATATACTAATCTACATAAAGTCTTGGAAGGATCATGCTGGACATGTTGACAAGATGCTCAAACTATTGAAGGAGAAACAATTATATGCAAAAAGCTCCAAATGTTTCTTTGGAGTACAAGAGGTGGAATATCTGGGTCATATTGTATCTCATGAAGGTGTTAAGGTAGACCCTAGCAAAATTAAAGCCATTAAGGAATGGAAAATCCCCACATCCATAAAGCATCTACGAGGATTTCTCGGGTTGACAGGGTATTATCACAAGTTTGTTAAAAATTATGGGAGAATAGCAGCACCTCTAACAACATTATTCAAGAAAGATGCATTTTCATGGACTCCAGAAGCAACAAAGGCTTTCGAACATCTTAAAGATGCAATGTGCCAACCACCGGTCTTAGCTACACCAGACTTCACAAAAACCTTTATTGTGGAATGTGATGCTTAAGGAAATGGAATTGGTGTTGTTTTAATGCAAGATGAAAGACCCATTGCTTTCGAAAGTCATCCAATCAAGGGAAAGTATTTACACAAAGCTATCTATGAGAAGGAAATTTTGGCAATACTACATGCACTTAAGAAATGGTGACCCTACCTAATGGGAAGACACTTAAAGGTAAAAAAGGATCATGATAGTCTTAAATATTTTCTAGAACAAATATTATCTTCTGAAGAGAAACAAAAATGGTTCACAAATATGCTGGGTTTTGACATTGAAATCATCTACAAAAAAGGGAAGCAAAATGTTGTGGCAGATGCACTCTCAAGAAAGGATGAGGATGTGGAAGCATTATTGTGCACCATTTCTATTATCCAACCAGATTGGATAAATGAAGCAGGGGAGAAATGGAAGAATGATGAAGAAGTGTGGGAACTTATTCGAAAGTTACAACAAGATTCCAGTACATCTGATACATTTAGCTGGAAAAATGATTCATTATGGTACAAATATCACTTATACCTCTGTAAGAATTCCCAACTCAAACAAATGATTCGTATTGAATTGCACACTTCTCACTTAGGAGGGCACTCAAGATTTTTAAAAAATTATCACAATGTTAAGAAGGAATGTTTTTTGGATGGCCTTAAATATGATATTCAAAAGTTTGTGGCAGAATGTTTTGGTTTGCCAACAAAATAAAGGTGAAACTATTAAGACCCCAGGTCTATTATAACCTTTATCCATTCCAAGCCAACGTTGGGAGGAGGTTTCAATGGATTTTATCATAGATTTACCAAAGTCCGAAGGAAAGAGTGTCATCATGGTGGTAGTTGACAGACTTACCAAGTATGCACACTTTTGTGCATTATCACATCCATTTAAAACTAGTATAGTTTCTACTGCATTTATGGAAACAATTCAAAAGCTACATGGAAAGCCAAAGATTATTGGACAATATTATTTTCTTATCTTGGTACTCAGTTAGCTCATAGCTCATCCTATCATTCTCAATCTAATGGGCAAACTGAGATAGTAAACAAATGTTTGGAAGGATATCTTCGTTGCTTTGTATTTGATAAACAGACACAATGGGTCAAATGGTTGCCTCTGGCTGGATGGTGGTATAACATTTCCTTCCATACTGCAGCAAAAACGACCCCATTTATGGAACTTTATGGATGTTAGCCACCATCCATCACATCATATTTAAGAGAAAATTCCAAGGTTCAAGTAGTGGAACATCACATCGAGCATCAACAACAAGTTCTCTAACTCTTAAAGGATAACCTCACGTTGGTGCATAATAGAATGAAACAACAGGCAGATCAACATCGCAGCAAAAGAAGTTTTGAGGCAGGTGACTGGGTATTCCTATGGTTAAAACCATATAAACAAATGTCCCTCAAGAAAGCTAAGAAGGATAATAAATTATGACCAAAGTATTATGCTCCATACAAGGTGTTGCAAAAGATTGGTACTATGGCATATAAATTGGAGCTTCTTGCAGCTTCTCGAGTGAACCCAGTTTTCCATGTTTCATGTTTAAAGAAGGTTATAGGTGACAAGCTCCTAGTTCAAACAATATTGCCAAAACTTGACGAGGAAGGAAGAATTATATTGGAACCGGAAGCGATCACAGAATCAAGAACTTGACAGCTACGAAATCGATCAATTTCAGAGTATCTCATCAAGTGGAAGAACTTATCTGTTGAAGATTCCACATGGGAGGATGAGAATTTTATACAAAAGCATCCAGAACTACTGAAGCATTGAGGACAACACTTTTTTGAAGGAGAGGGGCATGTTAGGTCCCTATAGTACTAGTGATTCCCCCATTACTATTGTCATTGTATCCCATATTAATATTGTTGTGCCCCTATTGTCCCCATACTGTTATTATTATGCCCCATAGAATCCATCTATTTTTATTTTTGTGCCTTTATATTATTATTTTTAGGTCAGCTTGGTTATATTGTGACCCCTTAGACTCCTATATATAGAAAGGAGGTTTTGTCATTTGAAACATCGAAGAATTGTTCATTTGTTTAATGTAAAGGATGTTTCCCTCTAGAAGAGGCTGAATTATAAGGCGTTGATCTATCTTTTCTATCTTTTTGTGAGCTAGTTTCATAACACCTAAACACTTCTCCCTACACACCACTTTGTTTTGGAGACTTTACAAACGGGAATGAGTGATGGAGCATTTTGTTGATCTGATGTGATGTGGGTTTGTAGAACCTACTAGAATAAGGAATTGGGCCAAAGTGGGTATAACCAGAATGCTCCAAAAGGCATAAGGAGGATGAGCCTATGGGCCCCATTAACAAGTGATCATTTTGAATGGTGTAATCATGGGAATTAGATATATCTATGTCCGAAAAAAATTGTGGGCCCCATGCTTTGTGTTACATTATCACTCGAGGTTAGGGGCACGAATGAAACCATTTAGGATAATGCCAAGGTACATGGATAACCTATTATGTTACGAGGTACCCCATACCCTATTTAATAAATTGGGCATACAATCTTGTGAAGCTACCTTTCATTTGGTACCTTTGAAAACCATCCCCTGTAGAAGAAAATTCGATTTATGGCAACCTAGAACTAGATGTAACATAAAATCATTACATAACACAAAGGGTTAGAGTTGATGGGGTTCATGAGCTAGGATTGACGTGGTAAGTTCAATGGGGACTTGGTACTTGGGACATGGATGACAGATATAGGATGAAGTGATATGGAAGTACTTCTAATGATATGGCATAACCATGTCAAATACATTGGGGTTCCATATGGAAGTCTGTTTCTAATGTCCCATTATCTATTTAATTAAACATAAAATGGAAATAAATTTCAATGTTAGAGTTGGATTGACATAATAAAAAATTGAGGTCAGGTCAAAAGTAATGCCTCCCATAGTCCCAGATAGTACAAGGCGGTGGTAGGGGCTGTTACCTTCAGAAATGATGAAAATAAATAATGAAACAAAATTTCTTGAATGTTGGTATCTTACTCTAAGAAGAGATATGAAGACTACGTGCATTCACCACCAAGGTGAATTATAATGAGTTTGAAAGGTTTTAACATACTTATCAATGAGGAAAACCTAAACATCCAAAATTCTAACCCTAGGAAAAGAAACACCAAAAGCCTTATGGGCCCCAATGGGGTTAGTTGGTACATCAACTTCGGTAGGTCGTAACTATGACATACAATCTCCATTTGGCATGATCGATAGCCTATTGGAAAGCTCTAGCCAATAATTTCACATTTTAACTAGGTCCTAGGATGAAGCATATGGCTATCACTAGGTCTTACCACATCATGAAAACATCATTTAAAGCCTAAAGACGACCCCTAAAATTTTAGGACCTGAAAATTATAGAAACAAAGACAAGATGGAGAACTATTCTTTGAGTGATTAGAATAGGTGGGTGGCCACTAATATCAAATTAGATTAGCCCTTGAATTAGTAAAACTATTCATTTGAGTGGATTTATTTAAAAAATTATCCAATCTATTTTGTTTAGGGGAACTAGTTCTCCAATTAATGTCCAAGCTATTTCTTTAGGTGTACTAGTTATCCAATTAATAGTTGAGCTTTTAGTTAGTTGTAAAACTTGCTATTAAACTTTTCTTTAATTGGTTATTCTAGGTCTATTTGTTACCAACACTAATATGAAATCTTAAATATCTATTAATTATCACCTTAAGTAGCCATACTACTAAGAACTAAGAGTGGAAGAAAGAAAAAAATAACCATAAATGAATTCTTTGTATTAATAGAAATGTAAAATGAAAAAGATAGGACAAAATTATACATGGTTAATTAATATGAAAAATTACTATAGCCAAATTCAAAATAAAGGCTAGTAAACTAATAATAGCATGCATATATAAATTAAGTAAAATAATAAAATCAAATTGTAAACATACTACTTGAAGGTACACAAGATTATGAAATTCTTTAATACACATAAAGAAATTATCATATGTATGCATGAAGAATAGGTTTATTAATAGAAGGTGTTTTTATACAACTGGTTAGAACCAAAACATGCTAGATAATCAAGTTGTACAACCATGGTATTTAAAAGGTGAAAGGGAAGAAAATAAAGATATGTAAAATTAATTTTTGTCATATACAACCATTCATTATTTTTTACCATAATGATTTATGGTATTCAACAATGACCTTTTTGTGACCCATGCTTTTTAAATGTAATGAATGTGCATGACTCTCGAAAGGAATTATAAACAATATAAACATAGGCCTTCAACATTGTAAAATCCATGAACTTTTTCCTTATGTAGTCTTATAAAATTTTTACCATTTAATATAAAGAATCATACTCCTTTCATATTATTATTTTCTCTACATTATTTTTTATGCACTAGTGACACTCTATTGTGACAATATTTAGTGTCATTTTTGTCACAATGCATATCATAATGGGAGGTTCCTGAGACCTCATGCTATCGAAAACACACTAATTTTTAAACTAGATGAAACCTCAAACAGTGTTAAGCATGTCACTACACGTTTAAATTTTGTGAAGGTATTTACATTCATGAAAATGTTAGTCTTGAAATACTTTAAAACAAATTATGTAGAATACCTTGGGTTAGGGGCATCTAACTTTTATATTGCATATTTCCTAGGCTACGTTAAAGTTATGTGTCATTCATGTAATTTGAGAACTACTCTGGAAAACATCCTCTATTATGTGTCCATAGTCCTAATGATGTCTACGATGACATATATCCATATTGTATTTTTTGGTGGAGATGATCTTTTTGAAGTGTCACATGGAAGTACTATGTATTATTCATGACCATGTCTTAGCATCTCATGTCACGGATCCACAATGTATTTTTGGAGGCCACGTTTAGTTCCTCTTTATGAATGAGCATGGGTATGCATGCCTTAAGGATGTTATAAGTAGTGTTGAGACTCCAACATTTGATTTTCTCCTATCTAGCTTCATAGTTTTGGGCTCCTTCCTCCCATTTTGAGCTCTAAGTCTTGTTATAATGCATTTCAACCATCAATTTCTCTTCTAACCTCATGCATTATGGGGCATTTTTTATAACACTATTTTGCACTTCTCTATAGTGAGGGAAAGCCAAGTTCAACTTACCTAAATTTCTAGCTAGAATGCATTCCCTTTCACCTTTTCTTTCCCTTATGTAGGATTTCTTGCATGTTAAAATTGTGGAATTACATAATTGAGTAATTTCTCATAAACATTTTGTGGAAATTTTATAATTATGAGATAATAATAGTTTCATACCTTAGACAATTGAGAAAAATCTCATAATTTGGAAAAATGTTTGTAGACATTTTCACTGCCAAGGATATCAACATGACCCACTTGTTTATGAATTGGATAAAGCTCCAATATTATCGAAGCTTCCTAACATTTCAAGCCCCTAAATGTTTAGATACATTATCCAGGAGGATAAAATGAACCTATATACTCTCATCCTATTGCGAGGACATGGGCTAGATCTAGGATCCATATTATAACATGCAAGCTCTACTACAATGGGAGAAGGAGTCCATGCTGCAAGTTAGAGAAAAGGTTTTAATTGTTGGGGTATACTTCATTGTACTCTTTACTTATCATTAATATAATGATTATTCCTTCCTAAATCTGTAATATGTCCTTAGCATATGTTTATACATTTTTTCTGAGCTAATAAGCCCTCTAAGGAAGTCTTGTGGGATGGTATGCTCGTGCATGTGTGTAGAGAATTTGATTGTGATAAATGAGAGCAAAATATTCATGTAGGAGAAAGATTCTAGGAATTGATCCCAACACCATCATCAATTTGTGAGGGATTGAGGTAATATCTTGATGTAACACACCCCGTCCTAACCCTTACCAAAACATAGGTTAAGGGGAGTTTGTTACTATGCTAACCCAGAATGTAAGGTATTGAAATGGAAATGGGATCTAAAAGTTTTCATCTCATCAAATTACATAGATCTTTGGTTTGATGTCACTATTGAATTCATCTCTTTGGGACGCTTTCGGTGATATACAATTTTACCTCAATATTATCCTTGGATAAAGAGATATGGTCATAACACCACATCGACACCTTGAACATGTGGAAGTCACATATATATACCCACCTAAATAATATCCTAGTGCCACATGAAATTTAATGACTAGACGTTACCCATTCATGGGTATTTTTTTCTATTCCCCCATGCTATACTTATAGGAAACCCTGCTTTGAACCTCCAAGGAATAATCTCCATTATACCCCGCCACAAACATACTCGGAATAACCTACAACGTATCTAGATTCATTCATCCTAGGGAATAACCTCTAGTGATCCTGCTTCATTCATCCCAGGGAATAAATTTTGGTGCCCCTGTTTCATTCTTCTTGGAGAATAACCTCCAGTGTACCTACTTCATTCATCCTAGGGAATAGCCTCTAATGCACTTCTTTCATTCATCTTGGATAACAA
Source organism: Pinus tabuliformis (assembly GCA_031772625.1). Classification (NCBI taxonomy): domain Eukaryota; kingdom Viridiplantae; phylum Streptophyta; class Pinopsida; order Pinales; family Pinaceae; genus Pinus; species Pinus tabuliformis. The sequence continues at coordinate 802,468,063 of CM062819.1, read as the reverse complement.
CATCGGGTGTGCACTGCTTCAAATGTTCACGGGATAACCTCCAATATATAATGCTTCATTCAGCCTAGCGAATAACATTCTAGGAATAACCTTCGGTGTTCCCCACTTCATTCATCCTAGGTAATAACCTCTCGTGCTCCTCCTTCATTCATCCCGAGGAATAGCCTCTGGGATAGATATTGCAGTTAGATACCTTGACCACATTGCCTCAGATACTCATTAATGAGTTTCCACTATAAGAAAAATACCTACTAGTGGAGGTTTCTACAGAATCCCCTATAAAAATAGCCCAAAAATTCGTGTGTAGCATATGTCACTATTGGAGGTGGGTAGACTAATGTTTTATCAAATTTTTTTTAGACAGTGCACCTACAATATATAAACACACCAGTGCTTCTACTACATAGAACATTGTGCACCATGGAAAATTTATTTTTATAAAATAAAAAAAAAACGGTATGTTAAATAACAGAACACACTGATGCTTGAATAATCAACAACACTAGAAAAACATAACTTTTAAAAATTGTGGTTGCTATATATATCTACAGCACCAATGCCCTTCATGTAATAAAACACGCTAGTGCATACCAAGAGGGAGAACCACTATAGTTTTTAAATTTTAAAAAAAATTGGTGCTATTTTCCAATGTTGCATCAGTGTGGTAAATGTGTTAAAATGCCCCATGATGTCTTATAAAAAGCATCGCTAGGAAGTTTTTAATTTTTAAAGATAGAGTGTTGTTATAGTTAAATAAATAACTAGTGAAGTACCTATATTATAATGCCCCGAGGTATCTGTTGTGACCAGCAACAACCCCCCCTTCTCATTTAAGTGTCATCCGAAATACTAAATGTGTGGGGACCCTTAGTTAAAATTTAGGAAAAGCAAAAGTAGTGCTTAAATTCCTTTTTCACAAATAAAGTTACCATCGTAAGCTTAGGAAACTCCTTGGAATACTTAAAACCTAAGTTTATGATAAGGGAAAAATCTTTAAAAAATCACATCGTAAAACGGTAGTAGGACGCCACCATTCAAGTGCAATCCCAGCATGTGCGAGATTGTGGTATTGAACAACTATCGCGTCACAATAAGTAAAACTTATAAGAAATACTTCAGAATTTACCGATTTGCGATGACGCCGATCGCAAGATCGCATATCGCAGGAAACAGGTTAACAAAATTTGTCATACATAAAACTTCTGCGATCTGTGATATTGCGATATCGCGATAAAGTGATGGTTGCGATGTTAGGCCAGATCAACGCTGCGATGTTATGTTTGTACGATTTTACGATATTGCAAACTTGCGATATGCGATGGTGCGATCTGCGATGTTGAGAAGCAAATCGCAAAATCGCTCCATCACAGATCTTTTGGGCATGATATTCAAGAAAAGCTATTTTCCATAAGCTGATAGATGATTATGTGCTTGAAATGCTAATAAAGGAGTTAGTTGTTAGTTATTAATAAAATATGAATGCGTGCTTTTCGAAGAATCACTTCACGTAAGGTGGTGTATTTGGTATGTCTACGGCATTTAAAATTCTCCCATCACCCTTCCTGGTCATTCATTTCTACTTCACTTGTGAATTGCAGGAATGGAGTACGGAGGATGATACAAAGCAATACGCAAGTTGAAATGGGAAAGAAAAACAAAGCCCCGAGCTCCAAAGAAAAGGAAATGGCACCTTTATATACAAACACGGCTTGTAACAGAGATGCGAGAATAACTACGTGGGAAGGCATGTACAGACTACTCGAAGAGGAGAACCCCAGAGTAATGAAAGTTAATGCTGTTGCTGGCTCATGGAGTTCTTCTGAAGCAACCCTAACAGAGCTAGCTTGCTCATTCCTACATCGGATAGCAGCGAGGCGAAAAATCCTCCCATACACAGATATGGTCAAGTGGATACTTGATAGTGGAAAAATAAAAAATAGACAGTTCAAGGTTCATGGTCAAGGGCTCATCGAGTCATTCGCTGCACAAGATTTAATGCTCATGTATCATCTGCCTGCACCACAGGCAACTTATAACATGCAATTCATAGAGAAATTCGTGAAGGAGAACCAGAACCTATCGGAAACCACCAAAGACTGGTCCAGAAAAGATGAACTACTCAAGAAAGATAAACATGGTATGTACAGTACTGGTTCCCTCACCTCCCCATATTGTTTTGCTGCTGCCATGCTCTGTAGAATATTTGGGATGCCAGATATCAATAAATTTTCATCCGAATGGTTACCATTACTAGATGCTGCCACAAATGCTACTATTGTAGATTGGGCCAAAATTTTATCAGATAACCTAATCACGGCTATTGTCAGTTACCGGTCCAAAAGGGCCACATCTCAAAGGATTTATCCTCCTTTTTACCTAGCTGCATATATTATGGATTCAATATGTTATGTTTCTAAATTCCCTGTTATGGGTTGGAAGTGGACAACTCAAGACCCCTTACCCATCCATGTCTATCATAAGGAATTGTGGGACTCTCAGTTCACTCCATACTTCTACCAAATTTGTCATGGAATTATGCTGCCCTTGTATAGAATGTTGTATGATAAAGATCCTCCGAGGTGCTCACCTGAAGCACAGGTAGACATCCTCCCCGTCGCAAGATGGTTCGGGGAGGAATTGTTCACTTATGTTAGGGTATTTGGAAGTACTGCACCCCCTCATGTTCTACCTTTGTATATCCCTGATAAACTCCTAGCTCGAGAAATTGCATATCAAACCTGTGGAGAAGGTGGCCTAACTAAAGACTTAAAGGACAAAAAGAAGGCTATATGGCCACAGTTTCCTGTAGCTTGTGGGGCCTTTTCGTTATTTAATGTAGGTCATGCGTTCACTGCAGTACAGAATATGACGTGTTTACAACTATTTAAATTTCTGGGAAGACCATTTGACCTGAATGAAGTTGCCCAAAATTTCACAACTATAGTCAAGATAAAGTGTTCGTTGGGAAAAAGGATTTATTTGATGATATATTCCAACAGAAAAGCACACTTCAAGAGATTTTTCATGAAGCCTAATTGCAATTGTCTCCAGAAGATTTTCAAAAGTTCATGGTATACAGAGAAAGAATATTAGCCAGTATTCCTCTAGAGAAACTACGACTGTCCGCAAGAGAACCAACTCCAAGTGTTAGTCTCAGTGGGAGTTCAAGCACTAACGGATCTAAATCTAAATTGGAACAAGAAATTCCCGAACACTCTAAAAGATCTAGAAATGACCAAGATAGGAGCGAAGGGTCAGCCAAAGATACTGCTCAGTCAATGGAACTTCTACAACGGCATGTTATTGCCTCCCCGCAAAGAGATCCTCCTCCTCTCATAATTGAAGCACCACCAGTCACGACCGAATTAGATAAGGAATGGGAAACCTTCAACGAACTGATCAATCTTGAAGGACAAGCCCTAAAAACACCTATGAGCAATCCATAGGTAGCACAAGGAGTAGTCACAACAATAGTCAGCGATGTCTCAGATACAAAGCATATTCCTATTGCCCCATCTTCTGAGCTTATACTTAACATAGAAGAAATTCCCCCTCTAGATATATTTTATAGTCCCCAACATAAAGCAGTGGTAAGAAGACAGAGAAAGAAAAGGAAATTGGAAAATACACTCTCTCAAGATGCAGAACAATTACACGTCTTGTGGAAAGATCCTACCAGCAATCCTACTGAAAGTCTCACCAAACTATCTCAGATCGCAGGAGCGTACACCTTTGCGACTATTAATAAAGCATTGGAAGTACAGCAGTTGTTGAAAGAACGGGAAGATCAGATACAAGTATTGCAACAACAATTGCAACAAGCCAACACCAATAATGAAGTACAGAAACAGCTTGAAAGGTTGCAACAGGACTTCCAGCAAATGCAGATAGGATATCAGAAAAGTTTGGATGAGAAAGGAAAGCAGTTACAAGATTTACAAGAGATGCACAAAGATGACCCTAAGCTCACAGAGTTTATTTCGGAATCTATTTCCTTGAATGAACAATTACTACAACAGCAAGAAGTGTTGGGCCAAAAGATATCACAGTGGGGTTATTATTGTGAAACTAGTGATAAGATCACTAATCAAGTGGTCGATTTACGAAGTGACTATGATCTGATTGATAAACGAGTGACTGAGTACTTGGCTTGGTAGGATGAAGACGAGGGAAAAAGAGCAGGCACACGAAGGATAAATGAGAACCTGTTGAGGGCCCCGAAATCGGGTCAACAACAAGGGGGATACCCACCCGGTCGGGAACCTAGTTGGCGGCTCCTTGCCCGTTTGGTGTAGCGGGTCCGACTGGGGATAATGGGACCAGCTTCCCAATCTAAAAGATGTGTGTGTGTGTGTAGATTTTGATGATGCTAATCTAGAGGTAATTTTAAGCTAATTTAATTCTAGACTCTAAACTGACTCTATGCTACTGTAATCTAACAAAAACAACACATCTAATCTATACTAACCCGGGGTAAAATTCTTCTATTATGCGATCTAAAAAGATTTCATACAATAACTGGTAATAAAGATCATTCAGCTATCATAAGAATATAAATCAAATAAGATAAACCATTCTGCATAAGAAGTTAGGCAAAATAGTTGTGAACATCATATCGCATAATAAGTTATTCACATGTCAAGCACAAATAAATGACTTCACCGTACAAAAGTGCCAAATGGTAACCCACACATTCATACATTAACATATAAACAACTCAGTTGTATATCACTCTAAGAATATGAGCAGAAACTAATCAAGAGATAAAAGCACCATTTATGACTGATTTCACTCACAAACTTCAAGCAATAACGATTTATCTCTACTTACTTCTAACATCTACTAAGAGTACAGAAGTGCAACATCAGTAGCAGACGTTAAAATGCAAACATAAATAAATCTCGATCCATCCATTCATCAAAAATCCCCTCCGAGGGTGGAAAAGCGCATGTTCTGAGGACAAGTTTTTTGACAAATTTCCGGACCCTTCTCCAAATGCCATGAGAAGGGTTAAATACTACTAACTAACTAATCTTAATTACACAAATTTAGGAAACGACTTCAAATGACTGCCCTTTTACTAAAACAAATTTATTTCTAAAAATTGAATCTAATTTCTAACCGTTTCTGTATCTGCTCCTTAGTGCTGTAAGCAATGCAAGGTTCACCTGGAAAGAGTCGGCTGGTTGTATTTTTCCTTTGCTCGAGCGATAAAAGTAGAAATAACAAAAGCTGGCACCTCCTTCTGACAAACTAGAAGATATTTTTGAAAATCTTCCTTTGGCTGGGTGTATTTGCTGTGTGTATACTTAGTATAACCCATATTTCTTTCAAACTGATTGTGTTGTTGCTATTTCGGTTTCCAGCCGTGCGAATGACTCAATGAGTTAGGGATTTCGTTGCCTGAACAATCCTCTGTATTGAAAATTGCTTCCGTTCTTTGTTCCAGGCTTTTCTGGAGCGTCCTCCCTCTTCAACGTTTTTCTTTTTGCTTTATCCAATCTGAGCTCCAGGATCTTTTGCAAACATGCTGCTTTTGTGCGCCTTTGACTCTGAGTCTTGGATAATCTATTTTCATCAGTGTCTGTTGAGTGATACTCTGGAATCCGCGGCTCTGCTGCATGCGGCATCCATTTGCGAAGGCATCTCCTCTCTGTTCGTCAAGTATTGGCGCTTTCTCCTTTTCCTTGGATGTTTCCTGCATATAGATTTATATTAGTTGCTGCCTTGCAGTTCACGCAAAGGAAAAGAGAAATGACGAAAAGATTGACATGAAAGCTTTAAGTTCTAATGAATGCATAATCATGACACTCATAATGACTTGACTCTTCGAAAAACGCAACATGATCATCCTTGGATACTCAGGCGTGCAATCATTAATTTTCGTTAAGGTGCGTGCTCAATTTTGGGTTTACAGATCATGCCGAAGAAACTTTGCGATGAGTGGTTTCTGAGATTCACATCGCAGCAATTTGATAGTCTCATTCGTCGCAGATCGCAAATCGCAAGATCGCAGATCGCAAATCGCAAGATCGCAATTTTCATTTGATCAATGTGTGTTGCTTTTGCGACGTTGCGATATGCGACGTCGCATATCGGCCGTCGGCGATTCCTTAGATTTTCTTTTAAGGGCACTTTCAAAATATGCGATGCGATGAATGTCGCATCGCTTCTTTGCAGCTTATTTATGCGCATAGGAAAATGCTTCACTCTCTCTTTGCGATGCGATATAGCTTTTAGGGAGTTAAATACAAAAATTTCGATAAAAATATTTTTGGGATATTTTTTGTTAAGGGTCCCCCTTTGTTTGATGTTATTGCTAATACCAGACAAAGAGGGGGGTTGTTGGTGACCACAACAATGGCGATTCACTGTGAAGAACCAGTTATCTCTGCTTTTCTATTGACATTTCCACTTTCGAAACAGAAAAATTTTCAAATGTCTAAACTTTGTTATGGACAGATAAAGTAGATCACCCCTTATCCTGTCAATGATACTTTATCTCAACCTTTCTTTTATTCCAATTGTCTGCTTCCTTAGGCTTCGTTCTTGCATTCATACCAGACATTACTCGGTCCTTTTTAAAGATAAAATAAAGTCTTCTCTGCGTACTGGCTTTAAAATATGCTCATTTGCCGTAGGTAGAGCCTCTGCTGCCCGCAAGCGTCCATAGCCTCGACAGGGTTACCATGTTATCCAGCAATGATCCTTTTTCCTGCTTGAGGTTATTTTCAACATTTCAGAGAAAAATCCTTTTTGACACTTTTTCCTTTTTTATTCTCTATAGAACAATGTCTTGGTTTGGTGGCCAAATTATGACACAGTCATTCACTTGATTTACACTTTTGCTGAACAAGCTGGCTCGTGATGAGACCCCTTGTCTTTTGATTGCAACAATCTTGAGTCATTGCCCTGTTTTGATAGACAGTATTGGCAAAGTCAACAAGTTATAATATCTGTGATCATGATAAGCCAGCTCGTGATGAGACCTCTTATTCTTTGAGATATAGTGTTTTCTCGGATTGTTTCTCTGAATGTTGCGGTTTCCTTTAGCAGGGAGGAAGTCATTGTTTTTCCTTAAGAAAGCTCTGGACGACAATAATAGAGTTTGAAAACAACAGCTTTACAGAGAATATTTATTTTATTATTGATGATACCTTTCATTGTGCTGACATAAAACAATTTTTTACCAAAGGTTGTTTTCATCAAAGTTTTTTGAGAGGTTGAAACTAATATCAAATCCAGGTTAAAGTTAACTCTATTTGTCAATAATAAAAGTCAGATTTTTCAAAAAGTTTTGCTATTTGTACAAGTGAAATCAAAATCTGATAGAGAGTTGGTGTGCTCTTTCATGAATCCTTTTCAATGATCATTTACAACTGGTTTTATTTATAAGAAAGAGAAAAACAAAGTATATAATAAAAATAGAAAAGAAAAAAAAAAAAAAACTATCCTACAAAAATAGAAGAATGATCTTCTATGGAAAATACATTTTAAGAATCTGTCCATTCACAGGCAAAGAATCTCTTCTACCTGCCAAATCCTGCAACACAAACGTCGATGGGCCTATGACTTCTACAATCTGAAAAGGACCAAGCCACAGCTTCTGAAATTTCGTATGTTTGCCCTTTTCTTCATGAGCCTTATCCCATTTCAAAACTAAATCTCCCATCTGAAAGGTTTTTCTGGTCATTATGCTTGAGTCAAAAGAGGATTTTATTAGCGCTTGGTGGTGAGCATGGGTTTTCTTAGCTTTTTGTCGGCGTTCTTCTAGTTTGATTATCTCCATTTGTCTCAATTGTAAAGAGGAAGTAGATACTTCATCGATGTGTTGTACTAAAGACAAAGAGGGAATGACTAAGTGAGTTGGAAGAACCACTTCTTTCCCATAAACTAAATTAAAGGGAGAAGTGCTGATTGAAGCTTTCTTCGTGATTCTATCTGCCCATAAAGCATTTACCAACGCTTTGTGCCAATTCTTTTGGTTTTGGTCGACTGTTCTTTTGATAATCCTGATTAGGTTTTTGTTTGTCGATTCAGCCAGCCCATTACCTTGTGGATAGTAATTGGCAGAATATTTCAGTTTGAACCCTCTTTTTAGTGCAAACTCAGTCATTGCATTTCCAGAAAAGTATGATGCATTATCAAACATTAAGGCCATTGGAAATCCAAACCTAGTGATGATAAATTGATCTATGAAATCAATAACGTTTTCAGAATTAACTGTCTTGAGAGGAACTGCTTCTACCCATTTAGTAAAATAATCTGTTGCCGTGAGGATATACCTATGCTGCTTAGAAGAGTGAGGAACGATCTCACCTATCATGTCCAAGCCCCATTGGCTGAATGGTTGCTCGATGTTAACCGACTGTAGTGGCATGGACGATTTCTTTTGTTTCCCCGCAGCAGTCTGGTAGATTTGGCATTTCCTTACGTAATTGTATGAGTCTTTGAACAGCGTGGGCCAATAATATCCTGCACATAAGATCTTATGCGCAGTAGCTTCTCTAGCATAGTGTCCACCTGCTGGTCCATCGTGGAGTTCCTGCAAAACCTTTTCGACTTCAGTTTTCTCAAGACACCTAAGAAGTACAAAATCGTAATTCCTTTTAAACAGAACATCATTTATGAGCTGGTATTGTTTAGCTTTCAACCTAAGAGCTCTTTTCTTGGTGTAATCCAGGTGTGATGGAGCATACCCGTTCTTAAGATAATAAATGGTGTCCGCATATAATGATTCTGCGTCGTTTAGGCTTACCTCATATGTATGTACCTCTTCAGATGAGTTCTCAGGAATTTGCGATGCTCCAGCTAACATCCTGCAGAAGCCTTGACCTCTTACGATGTTTGCTGGTTTGATCTCAAGATCGTATTCTTGTAAAGTGGTAATCCAATTTGCTCTCTTTTCACCCACATCCTTATGTACCAAAAGGTTTCTTACCGCTGGAAACGGTACTATGACTTTGGTATGGGCTTTAAGTAAGAAAGGTCTGAAATATTTGATCGCTTTGAAAATGGCATATGCCTGTTTCTCCACGTCTGAATAATTGAGTTCAGCACCTTGTAAGTTCGAGCTAAAGAACGCGATTGGAGCTTCCGCCTTCTCTTGATTTACTTGAGTTAAAATCGCAGCAAAAGATTTCTCTGAGGCAAAAGTGTATAAGATGAAAGATTCTGAAAAATTTGGGGTAGCTAAAGATGGAGCGTTGATGATAGCTTGTTTGATCAAGTTTAATGCTTCGTGCTCATCTTGACCCCATTTAAAATTTGAATTCTTTTTTATCATATTTTATAAAGGAGAAATAATACGTGAAAAATTCGGGACAAACCTTTTTACAAAATTGATCTGTCCAAGGAAAGATTGCATGGCCTTTTTGTTATGGGGTATGGATATTTCGGAAATTTCTTTGATTCTGTCAGGTTCAATGTGAATACCAGATTTCGACACTATGAATCCAAGCAATTTCCCTTCACTTAATGCGAAAAAGGATTTCTTTGGGTTAAGTGAAATCCCATACCTTAAGCATCTTTGAAAGATTTGTTTCAAATCTTTGAGATGGTCGCTTCACTTCTTGGAGTACACTGTTATATCATCCAGATAAATCACTACCGATTTATTGACTAAACCTTTAAACGTGATGTCCATGGCTCTCTGAAAGGTAGCGCCGGCATCGATCAGACCAAACGGCATCTTCTGATATGCGTATGTGCGCCATTTGGTTCGAAATGTGGTTTTCAACTGATCATCGGGATGTACCAGCACTTGATTGTATCCTGAAAATCCATCCAGGAAAGACATTAATTCTGAGTCCGCTACTGCCTGTAGTATTTGCTCCATAGGTGGGAGGGGAAAATTATCTTTCTGACAGGCTTTGTTGAGGTTCCGGAAATCAATACAGATTCTAATATCTCCGTTTTTCTTTCTAACGGGCACCATATTGGATACCCATTTGGAGTGTCTGACGGGGAAAATTATTCTGGCTCTCAACAATTTATTTAGCTCAGTCTTTATCTGATTTTCTAAGTTGGGGTGGATTTTTCTGAGCTTCTGCTGGACAGGTTTTTCATTGTCAGTCATAGGGATAGTGTGTTGAATGATAGAAGTGTTGTATGTCTTCAGCTCATCGTAATTCCATGCAAAAACGTTTTTGTATTGTCTCAGAAGACGGATATATGCTGATTTTTCTTCAGGGGCTAGGCCGTGGCCCAGATTAACGTTTTGCGGCTTCTAATCGGTTCCTAGGTTCACTAATTCATAATTCAGAGTTGAACTGTAGAGTTTAGAATTGGCAGACCTTTTAAACTGACTTTTCAAATCATATAAATCTTCTAACTTAACCACCGATTTAGGTATAGCATTATCAGTGCTATTTTGGTGAATTTGGTGATCATGATGGTCTTCGTCAATTATTTGATTTGAGTAAGATCCTTCAGAAGTGAGGAAATTTACAATGTCTGGATCATCGTTGAATACTCTCCAGTTGGTGATTTTGTCAGGGATGGATGGTCTAAAGATTAATTCTATTGAGAACCTATCGGGACTAAAATCTTCGGAGGGAATAAGTCTAGAGGCTACGTTAGCTAACAGGTCTGCGCTCGCATTTTGGAGTCTTGGGATTGACGAAATATTGAATGCTGTGAAATGTGAAGTCAGATCTTGTACTAAAGATTGATAGTGCTTTAAATGACTTGACAGGCGATGTATGGTGTTACGTACCTGTTTGACGACAATTTCAGAATCTCCAAAGACTTGAAGATACTTAACATCCAACCCGATTGCTTTGTATAGGCCTTGCACCAAGGCTTCGTACTCCGCTGTATTGTTTGTGCAATCGAACTCAAGTCTGCATGTAAGCATGATCTTGTTTCCGTCTGGGTTAATCAGAATGCATCCTGCTCCTGCTCCCTCGTTAGATTTAGAGCCATCAAAATATAATTTCCAAAATAAAGATGTATTTACAGAGTTATCTAAAAAATTAAAACACTTTGAATCATTAGTTTGGGAAAAAATTTCAACTTGGGACAAAACTGAATTTTCTAAGTAAGGTGAGGTGTGAGCATTGAAATTTCCGAGGAAAGAATCTACCGAGTAATTGCCTATGATACTGTTGTTGTATGCTATTGCTTCATTCTCTCCTTCCAATTCAGTCACTATGTACTTTTGGTGCAACTCTCGTTCAACCTTTATTTGATTGGGTTTACCGTTGTATGGTAACCACATGTGCGACCAGTCGGTTGAGAAATATCCGTGGAGTTTTTCGGACCAATCCCTGCTAAGAATTAAACCATAGAATTCAGGGATATCAGCTACTAGAATATCGATAACCTGACATACTTTCGGGTTAGACGACAATCTTATGGTCACTTGGTTAAGTTCACCAATCACTTCGACTTGAGATCGATCAAGTTGAACTATGCACACTGCGGATTTCTGAGGCTGAACATTCAATTTGGCACATATTGATCTGGGTAAAATATTCGTTGAAGCACCAGAATCAACCAAGCAATTGTGCACGTTTTTATTGAAAATTCCATAAGTGAGAAGAAAAGGAGGAGTATGGGATCTTGACCTTCCTCCAATCAAAGCAATGTCATTCGGATCAATCTTATTGATCATGTTGGTTGGAGGTCTTCCCATGTTGTGGGAAGCTACAGCTGTAGGTAGAGATGTAGTAGGCACGACATGTAATTCTTTCATCATTATTTTCTGTTGATGTTTCAGTTTGCTCAATTCGTAAAGAGTGATATTAGCCCTAGTCTTTTTCATGTCATCGATAATGTTATACTCCATTTCATCCAACACTATCAGTGTTCTTGATGGAGGTGCTTGATCTGATTGGACAGGGCTAAATTGGGTCGCTCTAGCAGTTGTTTTCTTTGTTGCGACCTTATCTTTTGTTGCAGGGCTTGCGCCCTTCTGTTTAGGGGTAGTTTGGGGAGGATCAAGTTGATTTTTGCTTCGTGTGCTAACCGGAAATGCTTCTTGATCCTCTTCTTGTGGGAGGATGAAGTCCCACATTCCTTGTAGTTCCACAACTTCTTCATCATCGGTCTGCCCTTCAGTGATATTCTCTTCTTCTTCTTCTTCTTCTTCAGATTCGACGTTTGAGACAGCATTGGGTGGTTTCACCTCCATGGGAGGATTTCTTTTAAAAGATCTGTAGGGCTTTTTTGAAGAAGTTTCTGCTACTTGTTTTCTTATGTCAATCATCTCATTGGACATGGACTTTAACACCTTTTGTAATCCTTCCATATCGAAAGGATCTTTCCTTTGCTTCTTCTTGGTGTCTTCTTTGAAAGAAATTTTCTTAGATTTGCGTTCTTCTATTGCAGATCTCTTTTCTAGGGCAACTACGTGTTTTTCTACTGCTAACGCCTCAGTTAAGTTTTCAACTAAGGTCGTCTTGTTTGCCTTATCTATGAAGATAGCCAAGTTTGATGGTAAGGCCGTGATGTACCATTCACATCTTACTTCCTCGCTGGGTTGAGAAGCAGCGGGAATCTTGTTGAGGATCTTATTGAACCGTAAATTGAAATCTTTAATGGGTTCTCTAGCCTCAGCTTTAATATTAGATAGGTCATTGATCAATGTCGTTGTTGATCTGTCATCGCCAAACTTGGTGAGGAATTGATTTTGAAAAATGTCCCAACTTGTGATGGACCCGGAAGGTAATGAAAAGTACCATGACCCGGCTGTTCCTTGCATTGTGTAAGGAAAAATTCGGACGATAGCATCTTCGTTAGTAACTCCGTTGAGATTAACAGAAAGCATGAAATTATTGATATGCTCTTCAGCTAGCATGCCTGTTTCTGGATTGAATTTAGGTAGCCATTTCTCAGGATGGGCCGGTATTGGGCTTAGGGGTGGAGGCATTAAAACCGCCCCAGGATTGTTCCATGGAGACTGGGCCATCGTTGAGCTGCTAGTTAACGAAAGTGCAGAAGATAGTCCCTGATGCTGAGAAGATGAAGATATTATGATCTTTGATGATTGAAGAGGAAGGGTTGTGGAAGATGGATGAGTGATTTGGGATGAGGATGTGGGTGGTTGACTTCGCGGTGAGGGGGTTGAAATGGACGAAGTAGATGAAAGAGTCTCACGGTCAGACTCTGGTGGTGTTTTCCTTGCTCTTTTCCTAGTAGGGAGAGGGAGTTCACTTGGTTGAATACCAAATTTTTCACTCTTCAATCTGGTCAGAGGATGAGCAGGATTGTACTGCGAAGTCACGTTGCTGTTAGATTTATCAGACCTATGAGAAAAAATAGAGAATCCCTGGAGTTTACGAATCAAAGTTTGAATTTCAGGGGGTTCAATAATGAGTTGGTCTGATATATTAGAGTAGGTAGCAGCGGTGGATACTCGAGCGACTTCTAACTCCGGGTTTAACCGTACTGGAGAAGTCGGGGGAGTTGATGAGGGTGATTTACTCTCAGAATGGCATTTAGATTTTGACTTAGTTGCCATTCATAGTTCGTGCCCTCCTTCTAGTGCCAAATATGTTGAGGGCCCTGAAATCGGGTCAACAACAAGGGGGATACCCACCCGGTCGGGAACTTGGTTGGCGGCTCCTTGCCCGTTTGGTGTAGTGGGTCTGACTGGGGATAATGGGACCAGCTTCCCAATCTAAAAGATGTGTGTGTGTGTGTGTGTATATTTTGATGATGCTAATCTAGAGGTAATTTTAAGCTAATTTAATTCTAGACTCTAAACTGACTCTATGCTACTGTAATCTAACAAAAACAGCACATCTAATCTATACTAACCCGGGGTAAAATTCTTCTATTATGCGATCTAAAAAAATTTCATACAATAACTGGTAATAAAGATCATTCAGCTATCATAAGAATATAAATCAAATAAGATAAACCATTCTGCATAAGAAGTTAGGCAAAACAGTTGTGAACAACATATCGCATAATAAGTTATTCACATGTCAAGCACAAATAAATGACTCCACCATACAAAAGTGCCAAATGGTAACCCACACATTCATACATTAACATATAAACAACTCAGCTGTATATCACTCTAAGAATATGAGTAGAAATTAATCAAGAGATAAAAGTACCATTTATGACTGATTTCACTCACAAACTTCAAGCAATAACGATTTATCTCTACTTACTTCTAACATCTAGTAAGAGTACAGAAGTGCAACATCAGTAGCAGACGTTAAAATGCAAACATAAATAAATCTCGATCCATCCATTCATCAAAAACCCCCTCCGAGGGTGCAAAAGTGCATGTTCTGAGGACAAGTTTTTTGGAAAATTTCCGGACCCTTCTCCAAATGCCATGAGAAGGGTTAAATACTACTAACTAACTAATCTTAATTACACAAATTTAGGAAACGGCTTCAAATGACCGCCCTTTTAGTAAAACAAATTTATTTCTAAAAATTGAATCTAATTTCTAACCATTTCTGTATCTGCTCCTTAGTGCTGTAAGCAATGCAAGGTTCGCCTGGAAAGAGTCGACTGGTTGTTTTTCCTTTGCTCGAGCAATACAAGTAGAAATAACAAAATCTGGCACCTCTTTCTGACAAACTAGAAGATATTTTTGAAAATCTTCCTCTGGCTGGGTGTATTTGCTGTGTGTATACTTAGTATAACCCAGATTTCTTTCAAATTGATTGTGCTATTGCTATTTCAGTTTCCGGCCATGCGAATGACTCAATGAGTTAGGGATTTCGTTGCCTGAACAATCCTCCATATTGAAAATTTCTTCCGTTCTTTGTTCCAGGCTTTTCTGGAGCATCCTCCCTCTTCAACGTTTTTCTTTTTGCTTTATCCAATCTGAGCTCCAGGATCTTTTGCAAACATGCTGCTTTTGTGCGCCTTTGACTCTGAGTCTTGGATAATCTATTTTCATCAGTGTCTATTGAGTGATACTCTAGAATCCGCGGCTCTGCTGCACGCTGCATCCATTTGCGAAGGCATCTCCTCTCTGTTCTTCAAGTATTGGCGCTTTCCCCTTTTCCTTGGATGTTTCCTGCATATAGATTTATATTAGTTGCTACCTTACAGTTCATGCAAAGGAAAAGAGAAATGGTGAAAAGATTGACATGAAAGCTTTAAGTTCTAATGAATGCATAATCATGACACTCATAATGACTTGACTCTTCAAAAAACACAACATGATCATCCTTGGATACTCAGGCATGCAATCATTAATTTCCCTTAAGGTGCGCGCTCAATTTTGGGTTTACAGATCATGCCGAAGAAACTTTGCGATGAGTGGTTTCTGCGATTCGCATCGCAGCAATTTGATAGTCTCATTCGTCGCAGATCGCAAATCGCAAGATCGCAGATTGTAGGATCGCAGATCGCAAATCGCAAGATCGCAATTTTCATTTGATCAATGTGTGCTGCTTTTGCGACGTCGCATATCGGCCGTCGGCGATTCCTTAGATTTTATTTTAAGAGCGCTTTCAAAATATGCGATGCGATGAATGTCGCATCGCTTCTTTGCAACTTATTTATGCACATAGAAAAACGCTTCACTCTCTCTTTGCGATGCTATATAGCTTTTAGGGAGTTAAATACAAAAAATTTGATAAAAATATTTTTGGGATATTTTTTGTTAAGGGTCCCCCTTTGTTTGATGTTATTGCTAATACCAGACAAAGTGGGGGGTTGTTGGTGACCACAACAGAACCATAAAGAGCTGCTCTTTAACAAGTGGGACGATCAAATCAGGGAGGCAGAACAAGCGGCAGAAACAGCAACCACGGCAGCAAGCAGTCTTATTGACTGTGTAAATGAGAATTTGCACAGGGAAAATTTGATCGCAGAAACCACCCCAGGATATTTACCGAACAAACTACAACTAGAGGCGGAATGGAAACAGAGAGCACAAGAAAAGGCAAAAGCAATTCAAGCGCTGAACAGGTTAAATTGGGAACATTACTGGACATACTTGGTAAAGCCGCATAGTCAGTGGATGACTGTGAAGTGTATCATAAATGTGGCCGAAAATATGGCACCAGCTCTCATCGATTCCATTTTCTCAGCTCAGCTCAAAGCAGAAGTCAGCCAGCCGACTCTCCTTAAACCAATGCTGAATACATGCAGTTTTAAAGACCAGATACAAAAGTAGTTTATTTCTGGATCTAATTTTCACTTTAAATTTTGCTTAGAAAAAGGGCGCCCATTTAAACCGCATCCTGGATATTTGTAAATAAGTTATTATTATATTTAGGAAGTAGTATTTAAACCCTTCTCTTGCATTTAGAGAAGGGTCCAGAAACTTATCAAAAACTTGTCCTTAGAACATGCACTTTTGCACCCTCAGAGGAGGTTTTGGTGAATGAAGGGATCAAGATTTGTTGATGTTTGCATTTGATATCTACTACTGATGTTGCACTTCTATAATCTTAGTGGATGTTAGAGCAAGGAGAGATAAATCATTGTTTCTTGAAGCATATGAGTAGGACTAGTCATAAATGGTACTTTTATCTCTTGACCATTTCTGCTTATATGTTAAAGTGATATACAGTTTTTAGTTGTTTATGTATTATTGCATAAATGCTTGAGTTATCATTTGGCACTTTTGTATGGTGATAGCTATTTATTTATGCCTAATGTATGAATGGCTCATTATGCAATATGTTTTTCACAACTGTTTCGTCTAAATTTTTATGCGAAGTGGTTCATCTTGATTGATTTCCTTTCTTATAATCGCTGAATGATCTTTATTACCAGTTGTTATTTGAAATCTCTTTAGATCGCATAATAGAAGAATTACATCCCGGGTTAGTATAGATTTAGATGTGTTGTTTATTAGATTAAAATAACATAGAATTAGATTAATGTTTGAATTAGAATATCTTAAATAGGAACTGTTAGATCAGCAACATCGAATTCTACACAGACACACTCATAGATTGGGAAACTGGTACCATTATCCCCAGTCGGACCCGCTATACCAAACGGATAAGGAGCTGCCAACCAAGGTCCGGACCGGGCTGGTATCCCCCTTGTTGTCAACTCGATTTTCGGGGCTTCAACAGTATCTTAAGAAAGTCATCATTGTAGATTTTTTAATTTAAAATAAATGCAGTGCTCTTGGATATATTTTTCACTGACATGTTAGAGTAATGCACTAGAGGAGGGTTAAATAAAAAAACATCCCAACTATAAATTTCATTTTTACCATCTATAATGTCGGAGAGCTTTGAAGCACCAGTGACACTCTTGTCTCATCCAAGCACCCTAACATTGGTGTATCTCTTGCTCACCATCCTTCCATATCGTGCTCGCTACCTAACTTTCGATTTTTTTCAAATCGTGGTAAAAATAATAATTCTCCATTGCGTGTCAAAAATTCCTCCCCGATGAGAAAATATCCAAGTAATGTCTATGTTTCTCTCTAAATTTATTTTTTAGTGGATTAGAATTGAAAAATAGCTTAAAAATCCATTGTTTTTGAAAGAAAATAATATCCCTACCTGTTCCCCTCAATAGATTTGGCTCGCACCGATAGCGGTGCACCCTTTAAATTTATATGGTGCATTGCCTTTCAGTGCATGAACAGAATGCACTGTCATTGTTACAGTACATTTTGTAAATGAAAATGCACCAAGAAAGAAATAAATTATACATTGGTGTGTTACAGAAGGTGCATTTATATTTACCAAATGAACCACAAAAATAATATTTAAAAATATAGTTATAGCTTGGTGCTTTCAATAACCTGAACATTCTGTATGTGTCCAAAAAGGTTATACGTGTGCACCAGTGCATAAGTGTGATGCACCTCAATGGAAATTTAAATTTGTGAACCAACAATGGTGTGTCATGCTTATGTGTGCACAGATATTGTTGCAGTTATGTTTAACAATGCATCGGAGCTGGTGCCTAATTTTGTTTTGAGTGCAGTGATAATTTTTTATTTTTTTCTTTTAATTGGAAGTTATGTTTCCATATTTATAAATACACATTTAATTTATAAAAAAACTTGTATTTCATGTATGAGTCTTATGTATTTTATTTGTCAATCATATAGTAGAGACATTACCAGAGAGAGAACTAGCACGAGTAGGAGAAAATAGTAAACTGATACAATATGGTCCGAACATGGGAGGCCAGAGAGAGCGAGAGTGATTTATACCCTCACCCTATTACTACAATGACCTGAGCACTCTTAAGGAATGTAGGCCTACTCAAGTAATATGAGGAAGCCATATCCTTGAAGGCGCATTGTGTCTTATTGGCCCATCTAATCCATCGATGGAGTGTCTAGGAGTAGGATTTCCATGTCAGCCATGGGGCGTGGTATAGGTACTGTAAGGAGGATATATAATTTATCAAGAACCTATCTAGGAGAGGGTAGGATTTTACCTAGTTACCTTATGCCCCCGATGGAGTTGTAGCTGAGACTCAACTTATGTACACTCAGAGATACGAAAGGCCTCATGTAGTCCATCCAACATATCTTCGGGTGTCTGGTTGATAACTACGTATTTCTTCTTTTGTTAGGTGCCTCTCACTATTAGTCACCATCATTGCAGACTCTAATAGTGATAGACAATGCATTATTTTCCCTCTTGTATTTTATGTTGATTCTTTCTTTCATGCGCCATGTTGTATCAAATGATCTACCATTTTCTTGAGGTAGATTTGTATGGCTTTAGATAGATGTCATGCCTTGAGACATGGAAGGGTGACCTTCCCTTTCGCTTCAGATTTTTTTTGTTTATTTGCTTAGAGGTTTCAAGAGAGGAGGCCTATATTTGGCTAATTCCCTCCTAGGCCAACCATTAAGTCCTGAATGGGCATGTGGGGGAATATGATGACCAACAGTGGCCTGTTGGAGTATCTGTCTAGCATTCCTGCCGAGGCACTAACGCTACTGACCAGTGAGGAGGACCATTTGTTCGTCGCATCAATGTTTCTGTACATGAGGATTGATTGGAGATAGTGTCCCAAAATCCTCTTCACACCTTCTTAGCCTTCAGATGATAGAGGTAATATTATTGTTTTCTTTAAATTAATCTATTTCTTTTTATTTTTTTAATTAATTAGAATAAAATTTATTCTAGCATGTTCTTTAACTTGTTTTATTAATTTGTTTAATGAAATTGTTTAACTATTGTTGTATACTATATATTTTTTAGACATCCACACATTTGATAGGGGCATGACTCCTCCCCCACTGGATGGAGGAGCTGAGTATGTGGGATAGGTCCAAGAGGGTGAGGCACATCCTTAGGGGGGTGTGGGCATTCGGGGCCGTAGGGCTAGTCTGCGATTTGAGATGGACAATTGTGATAGATTGACCATAGTTTTGGTTAACGAGGGAGTCTACCCTACGACAACTTGAGATATTAGCATGGATCCTAAGTTTGTTGATCTATATAGGGACTGCCTGTGTGATATGATGTCTCTTATGTGTCATGTCATTAGAGTTAGTAGAGTACTGACAACAATTAGGGAGGCATGGCATGTAGTGAGAGATACATCAAATGAGGGTGGTGGTGATGCAAGTGGTCATCATGATCATGATGATGATGATGGTGATCATGATTCTTCTTGTAGTACCATGCCATGATATCATGGCCATCAGGGTGTCGGTGATCCTTTTGGTAGTACACGTCCTCCTCACTTTCCTGATGATGAGATACCAGAGCTAGAGTATGTGCCTTATCTTTCTCTTGACAGAGAAGACCAACCACCCTCCTCCTCCACCTCAAATTTCGATACGCCGTGTTTAGGAAGTAGTTGACCGTCCATTGTATTCTCTTGTAGACCAGGTTCACACTGGTACATCCTTTGTATCATATATTTCGTTGCAAAAATTTGACTTGATGTAGTTATATATATATATATATATATATATATATATATATATATATATATATATATATATCTGCATTTTTTTGTTCATGTTTATGTAATTAATTTATATGATGGTGTTGATGTGTATATTGTTAGGTCAGGTTAGATATATTCATTGAATGTGCTTGCAGTTAGATGTGTATGTGATAACAATTATTTGACATGAGATTTATCTTAATTTCAGGATGTGTGTGGTGATGGTTTTATATTACAATGTTTGCGTTTTTCTAGATGTGATCATCATGATGATGACCTATTATATATTAGTTTTATGTGCTAGCTAGTGACGTTTATCAATGTTAGAGGTGTATATAATTAGATGATGGTTTTGAATTCAAATGTGTTTCTTAGATGTTGTTTATGTTTGTTATATGGTTATCATCATGATGTTTATTTTTATGAAATAATATTTATTATAGATTATGTATTTGTGAGCTTATATCAAACTTTTATATATGAAATTGCAAGCAAAACAACTTACTTTAAAAAATGCAAAGATATTTCTATAAATTACAAAGTTTAGTATGGCTGAAACTATGATTGTAAAATTACGGTAAATATTTTTCTATTGCTTAGATAGTTAATTGATATTTAGTCTAACTTACTTAGTAAAATATTTCAATACTCGCAAGGAAGAAACAATGAAAGGTAAAATAATTTCGTTAGTTCTTCATAAGACAAAATTGTATAAATTATTCATTTTTTAATATAAAATATCAATAATAATAAATTATTCAAAAATACTATTTAACTAATTCGTTATTGTCTTATAAAATTTAATATATTGCTGAATTCTAAAGACTTAAGTCAAGCTTTTTTATAATTAATATATATTTAATATAACTTAAAAAATTCTATTTTTATAAAATTTAATTTATTACTAAAGTTATGAAATTTTCAAGCAATTTAAATTTAATATTTATAGCAAATCTTATGAATTTAAATTAGAAAATTCTCTCTCTAAAGCTGAAGATCAAGAAATGTAAAATAAGGCTTGTGATGATACTTGTAGCTGGAGATTTGCCCTATTGGAAGTTCTCCCTTAACGAGGCAAGTGAACTTTTTTCTAGAAATAAAGATACAACATTTTGGTGTTATTTTCGTTCTTTATTTGCTATAGTACTAATTTAAATTTAACTTTTTTTTAATAACAAATATGAGTTAAATAATACAAAAATATTACTACATTAGATTTAAACTTTTGAAAAATAACATATTTGATTATTTCTTAATCAACAACTCAAAAAATATTATTTTTTCCACATATCATGAGATAGTCACTAAAATTCATGTTTTCACATTTCTTCTAGTTAATATTACATCATGTTCACAATGATAAAGACATGTCTACTTTAAATAATTTACTTATAAATACATAAAAATAGATATTTATTTTACATAAACTAAATAAGAAATAAAAATGCATCAACAAGTCTATTAGAAAGTCAAACAAATCCTTCTTAATGACCATCACATTATTTATCATTTAATTCTTAGTCATAAAATATTTATTAATTCAAGTTTTATTTATAATTACCATTGAAAAGAAAATTCAAAATTGTTCCATTATCCCTAAAGAAAAAAATAAAACCTCTCATGAATCCATGTAAGTCCATTTGTTTCTCTTATGGTCCATGAAAATATGTATTCAACATTTTATACATGCATAAGACCTCCTTTTAGTTTACATTGTGTTGCAAGAACTGTAATTTAAATATAGTAAACATGACTTTACCTCTCATTTGAAGAATTTAAGCTTACATATTAATACAGAATTTTTCATTGTTAAAGTCCTCAGAGAGTTATCACTACATGATGATTTATATTAATTTTGAACTCAAAAGAAGAAAAAAAACATGTGAACTAATTCATAAACCAATAAGTATCTAAATTGAGATTAAATCTTCAATGTTATTTATAAATTCACTATTTTCTTCTCATTCTCCTATTTGAGAATGATTGTGACCACTAATCCTTATTATCATAGATATTGTACACAATTATACATACTTAGTTTTAAGTGTAAAAATGTGTTCATTGCAAAAATGTTATGCTCTTAACCTTCAAAATGATACCCAAATACAGAATATGCGAAGAAAAGATACCCAAAAAGATACCCGGAACACAGAATAGCAATGATTTTATTATTCAGAGAGTAATGTTCACTTGCCTCTTCGAGGGGGCAACCTCCAATAGAGCAGAGCTCGATTACAAAATAAGATACGATGCTCCTCGCAGGGAGTCTCTATCCTTTATATATGACTCATACATGCAATACCACGGGCCAATACCGTGGGTTTTATTAATACCATCTATCTAATACTACGGCCCATTTGCAACTAACTATGGTCCCGTCATTAATTGCGGATTAACCACTTACGATTATTAATATGGGCTTTATTGACTCTTGACTATGACGTGATCCCATTACATAAATAAGGGGGTTAGGGTGGGACCCTAACATGCCCTCCCCCTTAAGACTAGCCTTGTCCTCAAGGCTAAAGCTGCAGAAACTGCTGAAGAATAGTGGCTGGTTCCCAAGTTGCATCTTCCGAAGAGGTGTCTTTCCATTTGATGAGGACTTCCTTAATCATGCGGCCGCGCAGTTGCTTGTCTCGTGTGTCTAGGACCTGTTCGGGTTGAAGCCAGATGGACCCTTCTTCGTCTAATTCAGGTAGACTGGTCTGAATTCTGCAATTGTTCCCAATCACTTTCTTGAGGCATGAGACATGGAAAACTGGATGGATTTTTGCAGTAGGTGGCAAGGCCAACTTGTAAGCCACTTCTCCAATGTGCTTAAGTACTTGATATGGTCCATAGAATTTGGGAGATAGTTTCTGACACCCCTTGTCTTTGAGTGATGTTTGCTTATATGGTTGTAGCCGTAAAAAGACCTGATCCCCTTCTTGAAATTGGTGCTCTGAGCGATGCTGGTCTACCTGTTGCTTCATGCGGTTCGGAGCTTGATGAAGATTCTCTCGAAGATGGGCAAGCATGGTTGCGCGGTGTTGTAGGAGTTGATCCACTGCTTGTACTTTTGAGCACCCCTTGAGATACGAAGTAGGTGAAGGCAGAAGTTCACCATATACTGCTTCATAGGGAGTCATTTTGGTTGTGGCATGATAGTTGGTGTTATACCACCATTCAGCCAGAGGTAACCACTGTACCCAAAGGTGTTGCTTTTCTGAAGTGAAACACCTAAGGTAGGTTTCTAGACATTTGTTAACGGCTTTGGTTTGACCATCTGTTTGTGGATGATAGGAAGTACTGAGTTTTAGTTGAGTGCCTTGTATCCTAAAGAGTTCCTGCCAAAAATTACTGGTGAAGATCGGGTCGCGGTCAGACACAATAAAAGTGGGCATGCCATGCAATTTGAAGATTTGATCCATGAAAGATTGAGCGACCAAAGTTGGTGTAAACGGGTGTGGTAGGGTGTACAAATGAGCATACTTCGACAATCGGTCCACAACCACCATGATGACTGACTTGTTCCCTGACTTTGGAAGACTTGTAATGAAATCCATAAAAACCTCCGTCCAAATTGATGCTGGAATGGGCAATGGTTGTAATGTGCCTGGTGTGTTGACGGTTTCCCCTTTGTGGCGTTGACAGACATCGCATTGTGCTACGAAAGTAAGGATGTCCTTTTTCATGCCTGTCCAAAAAAATGATCTTCTGGTGCGCGCATATGTCTTCTGAAAGCCCGAATGTCCTGGAATGGGAGATGAGTGCAATTCTGCCAAAATGCGACGTTTGAGGGTGGATGTTGGTGATATTACGACTCCGTCCTTGTAGCGAAGAATATCATCCTGCCACGAGTAGACCCTGGTGGAATTTGGATCTACCTGCAATTGAGAAATGAGTTGGGAGAGCCCGGGGTGTGAAAACCATTCCCTGCGAGCCTCTTCAATCCATTCGGGAATGGGGAGGGAAATTGCTAGCAGAGTACTTTCCTCCTCAAATTGGCGAGATAATGCATCTGCTACACTATTGTCTTTCCCTTTCTTGTAAATGATCTCATAATCATATCCCAGCATTTTGGCGAGCCATTTATTTTGTTGTGGGGAGGATAGGCGTTGCTCCAAAAAATATTTAAGACTATGATGATCTATGCGGATTTGAAAACGTCGCCCCAATAAGTAAGTTCGCCAGGTCTCGACTGCATGTAAGATGGCCATCATTTCCTTCTCGTAGGTAGATTGGCCCAGATTCATCCCACTTAGTTGTTGGCTTGTGAAGGCCAAAGGTCGCCCTTCCTGCATTAAGACCGCCCCAATACCTATACCCGAAGCATCACATTCAATGACAAAAGATTTGGTGAAGTCAGGTAGTGCTAAGACTGGAGTGGAACACATGGCATTTTTTAGAGCTGTAAAGGCCTGTTGTGCTTCCTCATTCCAGAAGAATGAATTTTTCTTTAGGAGTTGGGTGAGGGGCTTCGCTATGCGACCATAGTTGTGGACAAATTTACGATAATAGCCTGTGAGACCCAAAAATCCTCTCAAGCTCTTCAAGGTCTTAGGTTGAGGCCATTCCTACATTGCCTGGATCTTTTTGGGGTCCACCTTGACACCTTCACGCCCCACATTGTGGCCCAAATACTCTACTTCTGCCATGCCAAACGAACAATTGGACATCTTGACAAATAATTTATGCTTGCGGAGCAGTTGCAAGAGTAGATCTACATGCTGAAGA
Organism: Pinus tabuliformis; assembly: GCA_031772625.1. Taxonomy (NCBI): domain Eukaryota; kingdom Viridiplantae; phylum Streptophyta; class Pinopsida; order Pinales; family Pinaceae; genus Pinus; species Pinus tabuliformis. The sequence continues at coordinate 802,443,529 of CM062819.1, read as the reverse complement.
TGTGCGACCCAAGTGCAACTATAGATGAGGATGTCATCGAAGAAGACAAGGACAAATTTCCTGAGATATGGTTTGAGAATGTGGTTCATAAGGCTCTAAAAAGTAGAGGGGGCATTACAAAGACCAAATGGCATGACCAGGAATTCATAATGGCCTTCATGAGTTCTGAAAGCAGTCTTGGGAATGTCGACTTCCTTCCTGCGAATTTGGTGGTAGCCTGAGCGAAGATCCAGCTTAGTGAAGAATTGAACCCCATTGAGTTCATCCAGCAAATCATCAACCACCGGGATGGGAAATTTATCTTTGACTGTCAACTTATTGAGGGCCCTGAAGTCAGGACACATCCACCACTCCCCGTCTTTCTTGAGCACCATGACCACTGGGGATGAATAAGGACTAATGCTGGGACGAATGACACCTGCTTCCAAAAGTTCCTTGATTATTTTTTCTATTTCATTCTTTTGGGTGAACAGATATTTGTATGGGCGCACATTTGGGGGTTGAGCCCCTGGAACCAAGGTGATGCTATGATCATGTTCCCCTCGCGAGGGTGGAAGCTCATGAGGCTTGTCAAAGACTGGCAGATGGTTATTTAAAATCTATTGCATATCAGGATGAATTGGCAAAGGCTTGGTTTCGACTGCCTGGACGGCATTAAATTGAGCTACAACTCCATGATTGCCCTTTTTTAACAATTTTTCCATCCTATGCGAGCTGATGATAGAGGGGGCTCCTGCCTGGAGTCCACGGAGGGTATGTGTGTAGTTGTTCTGCTTAAAACTCATATATAACTCTTGGAAATCCATTGTGATTGGCCCAAGAGTGCGGAGCCATTCAGCGTCGAGGACAATGTTGCAAGCCCCAATGTGTATGGCAAACATGTGGGTTTTGAACTGATAATCGCCCATTTGAAGTTTGAAATTTTCACAGCGGCCTTTACATTTCATTATGCCTCCATCCCCAATTTGAACTTGGAAGTTAGAAACTACTCAAACAAAACAATGCATTGCTTCTGCGACTTTTTGATGGATGAAATTATGTGTACTTCCACTATCAATCAAGACTACTACTGGGCGATGTTTAATAAAACCTATGTTTTGAGAGTTTGAGGGGAAGAAATCCCTGCCAAAGCATGCAACGAAATAACTGGTTCGTTAGAGACATTGTCCTTTTGGTTGTATTCTTCTAGCGGCTCATGTTCCTCAAGTGGTGGATCTTCCTCTGTTGAGCTGTAGTCAGTGGCATCAATTTGAAAAAATTTGGGCTACTTGCATTTATGGTCTGGGGAGTATTTTTCATCACAGTAGTAACATAGGCCTTGCTTTCTTCTTTCGGCCATTTCCGCAAGTGACACCTTTTGGACCTTAAGTGTTTGAGTCATGTTGTGAGCCTATGGGGGGCGACCTTTAGCTGAGAAATTTGGGCGACTGTATTGGGCTGCTAATGCACATTCCACATTACGAGCTACCTTGCAAGCCTCCGTCCATGTGGGAGGGTGGTGCAGTAGGACTTGGGCTTTGATAGCTTCTTTAAGACCACTGATAAAACATTCCATGTAGAACACATTTGAGAGACCCCAAGTGCGGAAGGCTAAGACTTCAAAAGTTGTAATATATTCATCCACTGTACCAGTCTGTCGGAGCTTAGTAAGACGACCCAAAAAAGATGATTCCTGGTCAAAGCGGTCTTGAATAGCTTTGGTGAATTTGGTCCAAGTCCTAAAAGGTCCAGTGCAACGTTGATGCCATTCCCACCATTGCCACCTTTCATTGTCCAAGTACATGCTCCCCAACATAAGCTGAGTCTCATCATCAAAGATGTGATTCAGTTTGAAATACTGCTCCATTTGTGCTATCCATGCCGACGGTTGAGAACCGTCAAATTTATGCATATCCAACTTGGGAGGTCGTTGACTGGGTTGTTGGTGGGTGTGCTAGATGTGAGGAGAGTGGCTAGACTCACCCTCATTGTGTCCATTGCCATTATACGCCTCCTCATGGGCTTGCTCCTTGCCCTCCGGGACTATTTTCTCGACCATGCTACATAGTCTGCTAAGCTGAATGTGGAGGTTTTGCACTGATTCTTCAAGTTTGTCCATCCTTTCATTGGCCATCACTTGAGCTCTATTTTCTACCATACACCAACCTGATTTTTTTGAAAACTGGGACCGCCTAAAATTTTTTTCACTAACAAGTGAATGGTACCACCGTGCTCAGCTCGTCGTCCTGATTCTAATGGGCTAGATCACCAATAAGCACCCCGAAAGATCTCAGGCTCCTTCCTAATCAATACTGTGGTCGCCAAATCCTCAAAATGTCAATGCGGCCAAAAGTACTGCGAAAATTATACCCTGATATAGGAACCCTTCACAACGACTCCGATCTGGTGGATCTGGGAGATCTGAATGGCAGATCTGATAGCTCTGGGCGGCGGAACAGACTGCTTCTGCGGATCTGATGGATCTAATAGATCGGAATAGCTGATCTGCAAACTTGAGACTGTGGGACTGATGTCTGCTGTTGCTGCTGCACCACTTTGCACAAGCGAATCTAGAAGAGATGATGTATGATCCCCCGATAGAAAAGGGAACTATGGTCTTGAGGAGTGTCAGGTGCTACAGATCACAATATACATAAGTGTCTGGTAGTAGTACTCGGCCCAATGTTTCAGGGCTCTAACTAAGGAGGATTGACCGTACCCTTAGCCGTACAACCCAACTACCCTATCGTACGAGCGAGTAATCTCTCCGAGTGCTGTTCTCGGTGTATTGTAGCCGCAAGGCAGCCGACGGTTTATCTATGGTGAGGTTTCAAGGGAGCCTAGGGGGCTTTTGATATACCCAGAGGGTACGTGGAAGACAGTCTGTGCGCGGTTCTGTCTAATGCGCTACTACTCGAAGGGGTACCCACAGGGGTTACAAGGGAGTCCAACAGACGTGACCACCTCTTGTATTTCCTGCGTGCATGCCTCCCCAAATCCACAAGTTTATGCTCTCAACGATAGATCCCGTGGTTTAAAGACGCCGGAACACGTCTCTAGCCAAAATTTTTTTTTTGCTAAGAAATGGAGATCCCACCGGCCATAGAAAGTGGTCTGATACCACTTGTTATGCTCTTAACCTGCAAAATGATACCTAAATACACAATATGCGAAGAAAAGATACCCAGAACACAGAATAGCAATGATTTTATTATTCAGAGAGTAATGTTCACTTGCCTCTTCGAGGGGGCAACCTCCAATAGAGCATAGCTCGATTACAAAATAAGACTTGATGCTCCTCGCAGGGAGTCTCTATCCTTTATATATGACTCATACATGCAATACCACGGGCCAATACCGTGGGTTTTATTAATACCATCTATCTAATACTACGGCCCATTTGCAACTAACTATGGTCCCGTCATTAATTGCGGATTAACCACTTACAATTATTAATATGGGCTTTATTGACTCTTGACTATGACGTGATCCCATTACATAAATAAGGGGTTAGGGTGGGACCCTAACAAAAAAAACATGTTAAAATGTTTGTGAATCTTACTATTATATTATAAAATGCCAACAAGACAAATAAAAAACAATATAATTAGTGAAGTAAAGAAAACAAAAACATACAATAGTAGTATAAATGATGAAATAACACAATTACAGATAAATCTCCATTGTCATCATGATTATTATCTTCCTCGCTTAGCACGTTAACACTATTGTCATCAAAAATATGTTTTGATCTAGGGTCATGTCTTAATACGAACCACCAATCCCTATCCAACACATTTGGGTAAAAAAACATTTGGCTGTAGTGTTTTGGGAAAACATAGATATCATACCACTATCATGATCCTCCTTTACATTATTCTTATCAAAGGTGTCCCACCAATTTAACCTAAAAATAACACATCGGAACAAAGAGAATCCACTTGAATGATCTCTTGTCTCTTCCCAACATAAACTAATTTCCCCTACATTAGATTTTGATCATGGTGGCTAGCCCGACTAGATTGGTTGAACTTGACTTCCACTCGATAGTCATGTGTCATGCATCCATCATTGAAATCTATAAAAAATAAAAAAATTCACATTTCCATGTGTCTAATAAAATGAACATAATTAAAAATATAATATATATATAGAAGTTACAATTGAAAGGTGTTGTATGAAGTTAAAACTATATAGAAAGAGATTATAATTATTGAGTTGTTGCACCCAATCGCTATGCGTAGCACATCCTCTACAACGCACTGGTAATGACCAAGTAAATCATATTTATCTCTCACTTGATCAACAACCTAACTATTAGGGCATGCCATTGACATATTTTCTTTTAAATAACTAGAATAAGGTACACTTCCACCATTCAAATATTTTAATTCTTTCTTGTCACCATCCCATTTCCTCCTCTTTTGTTTGTACAAAGTGACCCATGGTTGTGTCGCTTCCGTATTGTAAAAATGAATTTGTTGATGGATTCAATTTTTGAATTGGATGATGAAATAAGACACACACACACACACACATATATATAATACTCTTGAGATAAAAATATGTGTTAATATAAATTTTAGTATGAATATTTACTGTGTAGTAATTCAAAAAATGATAAGTCTGCACTTTCTCTTTATCAAGCACCTCTTTCCATTCGTTTGAGAAGCGTCCCTTCTATTTTTTCTTCGTCCCTTTCTTCATCCCAAATCAACACACCTGGTGTGTTATTGATCTACTTGATGTACTCATTCACATAATCGAAAGGCTCACATGAGATATACCTCTTTTCCATAAACCCCTTGGGCTTTTCCCTTTTTTAAACAAAATCTTTCAATTTCTTCATGTACCTCTCTAAGAATAGCATCCAACAACAAAAAACCACCCCAACTAATTCAACCTCAACTACTAGGTGAATTAGAAGATGAACTTGCAAGTAAATGAAACTTGTGGATAGTTCCTTCTCAAACATACAAAAAGTCTCAACTATCTCTTGAAGCCACCGTGGAATGCTAACCATATGAATCTCCTTTTATGTGATCCAACATAGAAATGCAGATAATGTAGATATGGCACATAGTAGGTCTTGGGGGAATTCATGGTTCACTCACCCACACATGAGTATATGATAGTGACACTTTACCATAAATAGTAAATTATACAAAAATTGATTATAAAATATCCCATTACATAAACATAAAAACAAAAATAATGAAATCATTGTTGGGTCCCTGTAATACTAGTGATTACCCAATTACTATTGTAGTTGTATCCCTTATTAATATTGTTGTGCCCCTATTGTCCCCATATTGTTATTACTGTGCCCCATAGAATCCCTCTATTGTTATTTTTGTGGCTTTATATTATTATTGGTAGGTTAGCCGAGTTATATTGTGACTCCTTAGACTCCTATATATAGAAAAAAGGTTTTGTCATTTGAATCATCCAAGAATTGTTCATTTATGTAATGTAAAGGAGGTTGCCCCCTCGAAGAGGCTGAATTATAAGGCGTTGATCTATCTTTTCTATCTTTTTTTTGAGCTGGTTTCATAATGTTTGGTATCAGAGCTTTGGATTCTAGGGTTTCACTGCTCCAAATAGGTCATCGTGGCATTTTCGCTATAACTTTTTTTCTGCGATGTTTCAAAAGGTAAAAAAAAAACCATTTGAGAAGAAATGGAACTGAACCTGAGGTCCAAATTTTAGAAATTTGCGCACTAGATTTGGGGAGATAAGATCTGAGGAAGTTGGTCTTTTTGCAGACTTCTGAATTACATTCCAAACAGGTGACTTGGGGAAAATCGTCATAACTTTCTCTCTGAGCATCAGATTGAAATTTCATAAGAAGGTAAAGAAATAGGATAGATTGTAGTTTCTTGTATATATTTTTTAGAGCCAAACATTGAAACAGTGACTCGTGGCACATCGTACAAGTTCACTCTACTAAACTAGTCTATAATCAGGTCACTGTGGGAGACTATGCATAACTCTTCCTTGGAGAATCCAATTTGGATCAGACTAGTGGAATTGGAAAGAGGACACAGAGGGCTACTGCAGATCGCAATTTCAAAATTGGATGATCTGAAAGTACAAAGATACATCAGAAGAAATATTGAGCTCCTACAAAGTGAAAAAAAGTGTAGATTTTTTTAAATTTTTGCTTAAGCTTGGTTTGAAAATTTATTTTGAAGGAATTCAAAGGGCATAGTAGAGCATTATTATCGGTAACTGATGCCCCGAGTAAAGAAAATGCAAACACCTATTAAGCAACTTGAAAGATCTAGCATGACTCATGAAGAAGAGGAAGAAATGCTACATGATATATCAAAATTACAAGACCAAGTGCAACAAATGTCACTCTCAGAAAAGCTAACAGAAGCTAAGATAAATGGCATGGAATCTAAGATGAAGGGCATGGAAGTTAAGATAGATAATTTGAAGATAGATTTGGAGACAGATTTGAAGAGAGACATGGCAGATTTGAAGACAGATTTGAAGATAGACATGGCAGTTTTGAAGACAGATTTGACAAATTTTCTACAAGAAATACTTACTAATGGTGAAAAGGTAGTAAAGGAAACTCATGATGCAAACAAAAGAAATGTTTATCATGATTTCATAGACTCTAATGTTGGATTGAATACCCACCATAATCCAAAAATTGATATGAGGAATTTTGATGGCAAGGATCCCGCAACATGGATATTACAGATGGAGCATTTTTTCGATAAAAATAATGTGAAAAAAACAGAAAAGGTACGTATTGCAACTTTATATTTAGAACCAAATCAGTTCATATGGTATTAATGGCTTTGCTCTCGTAAACAAATTATCACTTGGGCAACTTTAACGGAATAATTGACAGCACATTATGAGGATACAAAAAGCAACACTTTTTTTAGCCAATTGATAAGTCTCAAACAAAAGGGTTCAACAATGGAGCACATTGAGGAGTTCCAAAAATTGAACATAAGGGTAAAAAATATTCCAGAGGAGCATAGGATTGTTGTGTTCATAGGGACTGTCACATGGAATAAGTCGATCTTGCGGACAAGATAGACCTTCCTAGAATCTAAAGAAGACCTAATGACAAGCAAACCAACCAGACACTATATTTCTCTAAATATGCTTTGATAAACAATAGCAAAAAAGTGTTTTTAGGGCCTACCTTAGGTCCAACGCAAGCTTGTGGATGCCCTCACTCCTTTGCTCCAAATGAGCTCCTTTTCGCGAATTTGCAAACATAAACAAGGAAAACAAATTAAATAGCACCTGAAAAGCCAATTGCATAAAACATATTTAACATGAAAGTCAAGGAGTCCATGAAACAAATAACATAAGGTACTTGTTGAGAAAAATGAGTTTGATTGTATTAATTCAAAAGAAGAAGAACTTTGCAACCTTTGCCTTGACGATGTACAAGCTCCTCCCAAGGTCCAACAAGAAGTCTCCTCTACTTTGACAAGTTTCACTCACTCCCCAATGAAGCCAAAAAGGTATGTGATCTCTCCTCTTAAGCTCAACTAGGAAGTCTTGATTTCACCAGCATTTACCCTAAAAAATGTTCAGCTTCTAACCTCTCCAGCAACCAGCGCAATGCCTATATTTATAGTGTAATGGAGGGAGGTTACTAGGTCCTCTTTCAAAGGGATAAAGCCCTCTTTCAAAGGGATAGCTCCTCTCATCAAGGGATTAGCTCCTTCTTTTTTGGGATGCATGAACCACCTCAGAGCGAACAATCCATGTCAAAATTCCTTCTAGAAACCTCTAGAATTAACCCAAAGTGAGTTTTTTGAGATAAAACTTGCGCCTTTGACTTTCATAGGGGTCCGCACCTACACTGTTAGGGACAGAGCGGGCAGCTCTGCAGTTTTTGTACACAGAAGGCGCCGGACTGCAGGTGACAGTGAGAGAAAGTGCGGAACCAGAGTTACATTGATTTTTAATGTCTTTCTCCCATTTCCAAAGCTTAATTTGAAGAGCTGAGGTCTGAGACTTGCTTAGGAGGACAGTACAAGTGATGATAGACCCATACTGACTGCAAATAATCACGGTGACGATGTTTTTGTGTAACAGATTGCCTCCTAAAGTGCGAAGTCTATAGTAGATGAGGATTTCTTATCATTTAGGAAGAGTGAAGTACTTTATCATTTTGAGGATCATCTTGAGGAGAGCCTGGATGGAACCTGTAAAAACATTTAATGCAAGATATATATATGAGATCATGTCATCGCTGAGGTAGGCATTCCCATACTCAGACTAAAACTAACTACTGCTCTGATATAGGAATGATCTTGTAAAACATCACAAGTAAAGACTCATGTGGACACAGTATGGACGCAGCCATCTATTTATGAATAGTCCATTATATAATGAATACAAAATTCCTCGCAGCCTGGATTTTGGAAACTGGATCGAGGGTCTTCATTTCTACTTCCCGAAACAGTACGATTCTATCCATGCGAATGAATGTGTTGATGTCAAACATGGTAGAAACCACTTGATTACCAGTCAATGATGTAAACTGTTAACAAGTGTGAGAGAAACCACCAGTGATGTCAATGGCTCTCAAAGTACCCAGTACAATCCATGAGATGCGAATAAATGTGTTCATGTCGAACATGTCACGGAATCCTTTGATCGAAAGTCAATGATGTAAATTGTCGTCAAAGGCGAGAAACCTGCCATTGAGGCATGCAGATCTCAAGGTACTGATGATTCCTAGATCATCTTTCTAGATAATGAGCTGATGTCGATAGAAAGCGATCCGTCGTAGGCAAGCCCACAACACGAAATCATAGATCAAGTTGAAGAAATTTAGTTGCAAGGACTGAATTAGGGATGGTCAAGATGGATGACAGATATTTTGCAGATGAATGGCTTATTGGCAGTGACCTCTTGAACACATAACGACACGACAGATGGCTTGGTGACAATTGACCCAAAGTTAATACCCAGAAACCAGCTGAAGACTTTCAATGTGGTTTGATCAACTGTTAGGCAAAGGATTTCCCAACCCAGGTGAATAAAAGTGTCATGTTCAAGAGTGGTTACAAAGTATGACAAACAGGCTCATTTTTCTCTCTTTTCCCCCACCATTTCTGGCAAGTACCTCTTTATTTTTGACAAGCTTGAGGAGGATAACATTTGCTTGATTATAAGCTCATCCTTCGGATGAGTCCAACTTAGTTTAAATTCGAACCCTAAGAAGGAGTGGTTCGTTCCTGTTTGTAATTGAACAGGTCCTTTACTCTGAAATTTTAACGAGTCCAGTATAGGAGAAACTCGTCATTTTTCAATTTTAGAGAGTCTGAAAAAACTTAAGAAGACTCTAGGGTTGACCTTTTTCATAAATTTGTGTCTCCCAAGCCCGAAAAAGTATAAAATAATACTTGAGAGAACCGCTTGATCTTTTACGACCAAGGAGTACTTTTCGTCATTAGTGCCTTTGACCCGAAAAAGTAAAAAAGTGATCAACGACACATCATTTTATAACCAATATCGAATTTGAAACGAAAAAAATCCGACAATCTTTTCATGTTTTTACGGTTGGAAAAGAGCTGTAAGTGGACCGTCTTTTAATTCCGTTTTAACGAGTTTAAAAGAAACACTCGGCAATCGTTTCATATTTCAAGAGTCAGAAAAGAGCTTAAAGGTGACTCTACATGTTTTTTCTTTGAAAATGATAGATTTCGCCTGAATAATCCTTTATTCTGCACAAAAACACAAACATTACTCATAACTGTTTGAAATAGATAAAAATGTCACAAAAATACCTTTTCAAAGTAAAACATAAACAAATTTGCAATTTATTTACTCAAAAAACTTATAAAAAGGGCCTTTGTTAATTCATTTTTACCGTTTGAGTTTGGGTGAGAAAATAGTGCTTTTGCTCAGAAAACTTCCCGTGAAGATTCTGGGAAATCCAACTGTTGGAATCGAACGCCGTCTTCTCCAGGTAATCCACATCATCCCACTCTTCATTTTTAACCGTTTAATTTTTTGTTTTAGTTATTTCATTTTTGGGAGGGTTTTTAGGCACAAAACCCGCGCGCGGGGGCCCACAGGTTTACCATTGCGGGCCTACGGACCCCGACTTTTTCTCCATTGGGAAAAAGCTCGGGGTCCGCAACTTCCATGTAGACAAAGTGTAGTCCCACGCACTGTGTCTAACCCAGAGGGTGCGGTCCCTGTCGCAAGGGTTTTTAACCCAAAAATTCTCAAAAATGGACCACACAAAATAATTTCTAGCAATTTAATTTGTCTTTATACTTGATGTAGAGAGTACATCATGCTAGATTGGCATGAACGAGAGCATGAGGACATGGATGCCGTCGCATGGAATCATCAGCCTTCACTTGATGCTTTGAGGGCGTGCGGCTTGTACAAATTCTGGGCCATTCCTGGCATGAGGGCTCAGGTGGATTTCTTACAGTGGTTGGTTGACAGATGGAGCATGCAAGACCAGTGCTTCTTCATTGGTGTCCACCAGCTCGAAATCGAGCCGACAGACATATATTTCTTGACTGGTTTGCCTAAGAGAGGTGAAGACTTGACTCTGTTTGGGGCTAGGCCAGGTGGCCAGTCTGTCGATAGCCCCAGGCTAGAGTACTGCAACAGCCAGGCTAGAGACAAAGGGATAGACATAAAGACCATATCCCATCCTGATCTCATGGTGATTGCGTTCACTGTCACCAGACTTTGCGGAGCTGCCGCATTACATATTGCCACCGGATCCCAGATGCGTATGGCAGTTGATTTCTTTCTAGGCACCATCTTCAACTGGTGCGATGCCGTGTTGGCCAATCTGAAAGACCAACTGGCCAGGGGCAAAAACGGACAACTAAAGACCTTTGGTTATGGGGCTTTGGTTGTGAGTTTTAGCCTGGAGAGGGTTCCTATGCTGATCCCACAGCACCTTACTATTGGAGCTGGGCTTCCTCGAGAGCCCAAACTGATGCGATGGGTCGCAGTTATGGCCCGTCACCCGGACGAGAGGACAGAGGTTGCTCAATTCAAACCTGAGTATTTCCAATGGCTGGAAAACCAGGTCTTTTCTATTTAGGACTTCCCTTATGCTGGGATAGATTTTCGTGGTGACCCAGACATGGTTCTTCCACCAGGAGAGCAGTGGGATGAGTCAGGTAAAATCCTTTTCAACATTTTTTCTATTTTAATTTTTTTTGTTATTTTTTCATCGTCTCAAAACTGATAGTAAAAAATTTCAAATGCAGATGTGGGTCCACAGCGACCAGCGCTCTCCGACCTTACGAGAGGAAGCAACCAGCAATTAGCAAAGATTTTGGCCGAGTTGGAGGGTCATCTGGAGCACTTGACAGGAGATATTCCTGAGACCACTATAGACGACATTCCTCGTCGACTTCAGCGCTATGTGATTGGGGTCCCGGGACCTTTTAGGAGGTTCCTTTGCAAGGTGGCCCGTGCAGTGGTTTCTTATAGAGATCATCACCAGTGATAGGATGATCGCCTATTGTGGGCACATGTGACATTTTTGTTTTTTGTACTTATCATTTTTGCCGATCATAAGGTGTTTTTCAACCTATGATCGAGGACAATGTATTTTTTGACACACTCCTATATATATATATATATCACTATTACCGGCTTATCTTGTAAATCATGTTATGGAATGGTTTTAAATTTACATGTATGATTATTGCAAATGTCTATTTAACATTCGAGAAGCAATTGCATCTGCTAATGTATTTAAAGATCTTGGAATATGCTGACATTCAATATAATCAAATTCACGTTCCAAGAGATGCACTCTCAAAAATAATCTCAATAACACTGGATTTCTAACGGCATACACTCTATTAAGCTGTAATACAACGAGTTCAGAATCTAACCTCACTATCAAACTCCGAATCCCAAATGAAATAGATTCAGATAATAACTCAATCACTGCACTATACTCGGCAATGTTGTTCGTTGTTTGACCGAGGCTTACCCCATGCATAGATACTAACTCGTCAGAGGGCGAATAGATAACCCAAGCTGTGGAAGAGATGTTCCGTGTATTACGACAAGCACCATCAGCGAAACCAATGTATGTTTGGAGAGGCATCGGCATCTGCAATATCAAGAGTAAAACCATGATAAGCAGGAATAATGACGAAAAACACTCTCTAAGCTAAGCACACTGTTTAAACTAAAACACATCGGCTGGAAAGAAAAACTATCCTAACTACAAATCTCCATACCCATTCTTTTAAGCATAATACCTCTTCAAGTAAAGGCCATTTCTGGGTTTACCCAAAGAGTCCCCGTCAAAGTCTACCAATTCATAGGCCCCTTTGGCTAGCTTTTGCTTGACAATATAGGGACCATGCCACATAGGAATGAATTTTCCAGCGCCTAATTTATCATTAGCTTGATCATAAACTAAGACTAGATCTCCTTCCGAGAAATTTCGAGGGGTCACATTTCGATCATACTGAGCTTTCATTCATTTTGCGTGAGTCTCAATCACCAATGCAGCATCACGTCGATTCTCATCTAATTGAGCCAAGTATAACAAACACTTTTCCTCTTCGGAAGTGGCTGGAAGTAACTCGATGGCCATTTGCAGTGACGGGATTTCACATTCAATGGGTAACACAGCTTCTAAACCATAGACTAGTTGGAAAGGAGTGAACCCTGTTGATGTTTTTACTGAAGTTTGGTACGCCCAAAGCGCTGAAAATAGCATGTTGTTCCAATTCGACCGATGAATCCCAATGATTCGTCGGATCATGATGAATAAAACTTTGTTGATGGATTCAACCACACCATTCACTTGTGGATAATAAGGGGTTGAACTATCGTGACGTAAACCAAGCTGGCCTGTAAGTTCGGTCATCATAACGTTTTGAAAATGACGCCCATGATCAGTGATTATTTCTTGTGGGACACCAAACCTAGCAATTATATGATTGAACACGAAAATTGTAGCTGTCTTACCGTCTGCCTCAAATGTAGGCATCGCCTTGGCCCACTTAGTAAAATAATCTACCGCGAGGATGATATACGCATGCCCCCCGACTGAGTGAGGGTTACATGTAATAAAATCAATACCCCATTTGGCAAAAGGACCAACAACAATTATAGGGTGGAGAGGAGCAGGTGGAGCGCGCATCTTACGACCAAAAATCTGGCAGTTGTGGCATTTTCAGATCGCCATAATACAATCTTTAAATAAAGATGGCCAGAAGTCGGCAGCGCGTAATATCTTTTGGGGTGTGGCAAACCCAGACATATGACCGCCACATGCTCTAGAGTGACAGTCATTTAGAACCCTTTCAGCTTCCTCGTGAGTTAAGCAACATCGAAAAACAGAATCCGCCCCACGACGATAAATAGTATCTCTAATAATCCTGAATTGTTGGGACTGGAAACGAATCTTTTGACGTTCTGGCCGTGAAATTTTTGGCCGAAAGGATTGGGTATGGAGATAAACAATGATATCCCCATACCACGGATCTAAAGTGCTGATTAGAAACAAGGATTCGTCCACAATGGGCTCCTCTGCCATAGTTTCCGTGTCAGCACGCGGGAAGTCACACATTAACTCCGCAAAAACTAAAGATTTCTTAGACTTAGATTTCTCAAATTCCAAGTTGAACTCCTGCAGGATAATGATCCATTTAGAGTACTTGCCCCCTAGCAATTGCTTGGTCAAAATGTAGATCATAGGGTTGCAATCCGAAATTATCGTAGTTTTACGTAGTAGAATGTAGTGATGAAAACGTTGGACAGCTTGAACAACTGCCAATGCCAATTTCTCCACATGTGAGTATTTTAGCTGAGTTGGATTTAAAGTTCGATTAAGGTAATATATCACATGTTCAGTTCTGAATTCATCTTCCTGAACTAAAACCATTCCAATGGTGGAATGAGAGACGACGAGATATAAGAAGTAATCCTGGTTGTAGTTGGGAGGATGCAACAATGGTGCATGGTTCAACGCGTGTTTGAGTGCATCAAAATATTTCTGAGCTATCTCATCCCAATAGAATGGAGTATTTTGCTTCAACAACTGGGTAAAACCCTTTGTGACCTCGGCGTAGTTAGGAATGAATCGTCGTAAAAAGTTTGCTTTCCCTTGCAAACTTTGGAGTTGGCGAAGACTCGAAGGAGGAGGCAATTTGATGATAGCTTCGACCTTCGAGGGATCAACGCGAATGTCAGCTTTCGAAACTACAAACCCCAGCAATCGACCTGTTTCTATACAGAAGACACATTTGTGTGGGTTCAACCAAATACGATAATGCCTACACCTCATAAATATTGCTCGTAAATGGACAAGGTGATCAACTCGATGTAATGAATGAGCAGGCAAGTCATCGAGATAGGGTTGCACAATGTGCTTGATGTCATGAAACGTATAAGACATCACCCTTTGAAAAGTTGCTCTGGCATTCTTAAGCCCAAAAGGTAACTTTCAATAAGCAAATGTCCCCCATGGACAAATGAAAGCCGTTTTTGGTTGATCGGCAGGTAGAATATTGATTTGATTGTATCCGGAAAAATCGTCCATGAAGGAGAATATTTCACTGCCGGCACAATCATCAATGATTTGATCGATATAGGGAGTTGGGTAATTGTCCTTTGGACAGGCTCGATTAATATCCCTATAGTCAATGCATATTCTTATTGTTCCCTGCTTTTTGTTAACCGGAACAATATTCGATACCCAATCCGTTAACGGGATCGGATAAATGAAACCTGCTTTCAATAATTTTTCAACTTCTGCTTTAATTGCAGTAGCTTTTCGTGGGTGAATCAGACGCAAACATTGCCGGACGGGTTTAGCGTCTGGGTAAGTCTTGATCTCATGAACAACAATCGCGGGATCAATTCTTGGCATTTCCTCATAGGACCAGGCAAACACGTCGCAGAATTCTTGAAATAGGGCCTTATATAGTTGAATTTCGTCATCTGTACTGAGGCACCTATATGAATGTTCTCAACAATTCGGGGCTTAACCGAAATGTCAACAGGAATAGTTCGAGAGATGTTTCCCAAATTTAACTCTGAATCAGGATGTTTCATTGGATTCAAAGGTTCCTTGACATATTCAGTTGTAAAAATTGATGAGAAATAATTTTCAAAACGATCATCTTCAGGTAAAAACGAAGATTTATGATGGAGATCTTCCCATGGTAAATCATCTACACATAGGATTTCACGAATTTGCTCATCACAGTGAACAAGTTCAGAAAACGTGGTTAAATCTAAGGTTGATGTGAAAAGTGATTCCTCACGGACCACATTCATTAAGTCATTTTCGGTTGAACAGGGGTTGGAAAACGACTGCACGGCTTCATAGGCAATTTCATATGGACTCAAAGGCATGGCATTACCAAATGAGTCTATCTCAGATTCATAAGGGACAATCTAAGGATCATCATAAATAAAGGTGTCTGATGTAATCATATGAATGGTTGCAAATGAAGATGATGCGTTGATTGGAGGAAAAGGAAAATTTCCCAGTAAACCGGCATCTTTAACTAGTCCTACTCCAACATCCTTATATGGGATAGTCATTTTACCAACATGGTGAATACTCTCCGAAGAGGCTGGGTCAGATGAAAAGTAAGCCAGCGGGTCTATTGTTATGATCTTTCCATTATGTGGAAACTTTATTACTCGAAAGACCGATGAAACGACTGTTGTCATAGCGTCAGACCAACTTCGACCCAAGAGAAGGTTGTAATCTAGAGGGGCATCAACCACCTCCACATCTAGACTAATGGTTTTTCCTTCAACCCTTATAGGCAAATCTTGTAGAATGCCAAAAGGATGAAACCCACGGCCATCAAAGGCCTTTAGAATCATCGGGGATTGATTTAGCATAGGAGAACCAAGCGATCTCCAACACTGTATCGACATAATACACATTGAGGCTCCCTCATCAATTACAGTCCGATGAATAGGCCTGTTTTTTACTATCACTAGAATCTGGAAAGCCATTTGATGAGGCAAGTGCGGTGTACTATTTTCTAGATCGAAGATTATTAGGTTCGGGTCCTGAACATCAACAGCTCCTATAGCCGACAAAAGTAATTTACGTTGTGCTGGACATGATTGTAGCACTTCCAAAGCCGACATTGCTGAGGGTGAAATAGCTAAATCCTCAACAATGTTATAATTCTGAGCCGCTCTCGCATGTGGATTGAAAGCTGACTTTCGAAGTATACCCTTGGCGGGCGGTTTGATTACCAAGTCTGGATTAGGTTTCTCGATCTGTAGTGGATCGGAACCGGGAGCTGAGGTTGATGGATTAGAATGAGAAGATTCTGCTTCTTTACCATCAACAGGACTTTTACTACCACAATCTTGCGATCGAGTCGCAATCCTAACATGGGACATCATCAGTATGGGTTCTTCATTGGCATTCGAGGATGAACCTATCATCTTACTCTCTTGAGCCGGAAAAGGATCCTTCAAAACAGCAGGAGATTGGGAACCCTTGACAATCTTCACAACCTCTACACGATGAGGGCAGTCCCTTGTAAAATGTTCATCGTCACAAATGAGACAAGGATAACGAGGTTTGCGCTTTTCATCATTGGATTCCACCTTTTCAGGTTTCTCCTTTGAAATTTTGTCCATTTTATTCTTCTTTTTTCTTTTCTTCTTCCCACTGGATTTTGATTTGGTTGTAGATGATTCTACAACGTGAATATCGGCGAAGATCTCTGCAGAAGAATCTCCTGTTGGGGAATCAGGCAAAGTTATGATAGGTGAAGAATTCTTGGAAGACTTCTTCTTACTTTTAGTGTTAACCGTGCCAATCATACCATCAGCGGCATGAGATCCCAAAGGAGCTGCACAGTGATTTTATTTTGCTTGGGAAGATCGGGGATTTTTTCATGTAACGTACCCGACTGAGTATAGACCAAGTCAAGGTACTGTGCTTGAGCAATTACTTGCTCCTCAGTAACAACTCTGGCTTTAGCAACATCTTCAGTGATCTTTGGAAACAAACATTTTACAAACCACTCGGCCAAGATCTGATCCGGAATAAATACCTTCACTAAACGTCGTCGACGTCTCCACTCATGAATATGATCTAAAGTGTAAGTGGATGTCAATTGTTTTAGCGGAGTTAACAATTCCGTGCCATTGTCATATCGGACTGGCAACTGAAAATGAGTTAAAAACGAGGTAGCTAACTGACTAAAATTATAAAAAGTGCCTCGCGGTAACTCAATGTACCACTTGGCCGCGAGACCAATTAGAGTGCGCTGGAAAAGTCTAAGATGGATTGAATCATCTGTAATGGAGTTAGATGCACACCAGAGGTGGTAAGTCATCACATGGTTCGATGGGTCCTCTCTTGATTTACCTTCGAACTTGGGAATTTCACTAGGCAACTTATTCGGCATTGGCGGCAAAAATGGAAGATAATTAATGGGATTGTTCGTTAGGCGCGACAAGTCAGGTAAGTCCAGAGTTGCGATAAATGGTAACTGCCAATTAGGATCCCTAAAACTCTGGGTCATGAGACCAGCCCCAGGAGGAGGATATCCAGGATAACTAGGAATAGGAATCGCGTTTGGGATATTGTATCCTCCCGGAAAACTAGGATTAACCAGACTGTACTGGGGTTGTTGAGGTTGTTGATAAGTGTACCCAGGGTACGGTTGATACTGATAGACTCGCTGCTGCACAGCAGGACCGAATCGGTATTGTCCCTGGTACGGTTGATAAGTGAATTGTGGTTGACTTGTGACAACTATACTTAAACTAGGTTGTCCTACAGGTATCTGAACCGAAGTTTGAATCGTAGATCCAGACAATGGTAAAGATGTCTGAGGAGTAGATACAGGAACATTAGAAACTAGAGTTGCCGATACTCCAGAAGTAGGTGGGGTAGATTGAATAGATGTTGTGGCAGTTGTAGCAGTCGTTTGAGGCAGAGTACGAGGCGTACTAGGCCCAGGCTGAGAAACTACCGAAGGTACAGAAGTTTGAATGTTAGACTGGACTGGTTGCTGGGGTGAACCAGAAACTAAGGGTTGTCCAGTTTGAGATGACAATTGTACACTTGGCTGCAATACCTGTTGAGCTTGCGATGGATCCCACACTATATTCATTCCGGGGTACTGACCCATAACTGGTTGAGAATACTGAGGACCATAACTGGATTGAGGGTAGGATTGATAATTGAAAGGTACATTTCCCGTTCCTTGAACATACGTTTGACCGGAGGGTGGTTGGAAACCTTGGTTCGAGTATTGACCTTGGGGTTGATACCCTTGAGGCACATACTGATACTGGGGTTGACCTTGAGGTATAAATTGATACTGGGGTTGACCTTGGGGTACATATTGAGTCTGGTGTTGACCTTGAGGAAAGTACTGTCCCATAGGTATGTACTTTCCTTGAGGTTGCCCCCCAGATGCAAACTGTGTACCTTGAGGTTGCCCCCCAAGTGTTAATTGAGGCTGCCCCCCAGGCGGTAACTGGCCACCTTGAGGTTGAGAATTGGGAATAGAACCTGACATCATAAGAATGTCTTCTACGCTCAACGGCTTAGTACAATTGTTTCCAGTTAATAACCCTTGCTCAATGGGTTGAGGAGATGCTCCGGAAAAAGTACCAGAAAGTGACTGATACTTGGAGGGAACAGAAGGACCGTCGTACCAAAAGGATTCAGGTGATTGAGTAAACATGGATGACTGTCCTGCCATATTGACGAGAGTATAAAAACCTCTAGGTGTTGGGTGATAAGGAGCACGAGGTGGTGAAAAACTTAACCCTGAGTTTTCTAGAAAATTAGTCAAAGAAAGATACCAAGAACTGCTCCTAGGTGGACTATAAAAAATTGATTCACGCTCCCTTAGTTCAATAACAGGTTGATTTTCAGGGATAGGGATGCCTACTTCTTCTTTCGGAGCAAGTTCTTCAATAGCAATAAGTCCAGAAGGAAGATCTTGGGTGATTACTCTTTCTACCCTAGGTGAACCAGGACCACTAGAAGTTGGAGAAACAAACCCCGATGTCGGAGTAGCAGCAAATTCACTTTCAGGCTCAGATATTTCAGGTTCCTCACCTATATCACTAGTAGATGAAAAGCTACCAGCAATTTCGGAAACAGACACTGACTGTGGATTATAATCTGCTACTAACGGTTGAAAATCAGGATGTACTATCAAAGAAGATTCTCCTTCCTCAGGTGACCCTACTCTACTGTCTCTAGGAGTTATGAGGACTTTCAAGCCTTCAAGCTGGCTTGGTACTTCCTCAGGAGGTTGGCCCCGAAGTCTACGAGACTTCCTCAGTAACTCAGCCACGTTTACAAACTCAGGAGACTGGCCCCGAAGTCTACGGGACTGTCTTGGTAATTCAGCCACAGTTGAAAACTTTTAACTACTTCACACGCAAACAAAGTAAAATCTCAATGAAAAGCACCTAAAGTCTCTAAAGAACCAAACAAATTTGAATCACATGCCTAAAGAATCTAGGAGATCAAACACACACAAACAGTAACTTTCCGGACTAAAAACACTAGTTGGTGATGAAATCCAACGTCGCAGAGTTCAATACAGAAATGGCGGTTGGAACAGTTACCCCGGCAACCTGCTTAATGAATAGACTGGCACAAGTTCCTCCACTTAACCGTCTCGAGTGAAGTGAACCCCCCAGAAAATCCAAGTGAGTCTAGCCGACGTTTGCTCCAGGTACAGTGGGATCTTCCCACCACTGTCACCTCAGGAAGAGTCCTAAAGAATATGGCCACTAAGGTTACCAACTGAGACAAATATACCTGGGGGAACAGTCTACGATCTGATACGCATGCAAGGGCAGAGTAGCAAGCTCAATCCCCTTGAAGGCTCCTTGACATAATCCAAGGTTTACCAAAAAGTGACCCTAGGCTCCTCGACAATGGTTAATCCGAGGTTTACCATTTTTAATACGTGAATATCTGGCATCGTTCCCAATGAGGAAGGATTGATTCCCACACTGGTTCGGACAAGATCTCATGCTTCTCCTTTAAGAGGATCTTTCCCAGAGCATAAATGCAACAATTGGATTTCTTCCCTACCACAAGATACAGCTACTTGTTTGTTTTTACTGTCTTGGAGAGTTAATTACTCTCCTACTCCAAGACACTAGCCTAAGCTAAGTTGGTGTATCAGATCCCTAGAAATAAAAATGTTACTAGGTGAATTTTACTTTAAGCGTTAATTTTAGTGGTTTTTGTTTAAGTCAAAAGGTGCGGAGATGAAACTCGTGGTATGAAGACTCGACTCAAAATCACTAAAAATGCACCTAAGATGATCTAAACAATCTTTTTCTCTTCGATGAACTTCTAAACTAAGAAAGATTTTGAGAATGCAAATACTTTGTAAACACAAATCTTTCTCAATTCAACAAATTAAAAGAAGAGTTTTTGTCCTTTTCCAATGCACTCAAAACGAGAC
Organism: Pinus tabuliformis; assembly: GCA_031772625.1. Taxonomy (NCBI): domain Eukaryota; kingdom Viridiplantae; phylum Streptophyta; class Pinopsida; order Pinales; family Pinaceae; genus Pinus; species Pinus tabuliformis. The sequence continues at coordinate 802,423,112 of CM062819.1, read as the reverse complement.
AACTAGTTATTTCACAAAAATTTCCCTTTTTCGTTTCAAAGCACTCAATCACTACAAAACAAACTTTTTTCCAAAAGAGATTTTTATATTTTTTAATAAAACACTCAAAACTATGAAAATGACTAACTTTGAGATCTACAAATTATAAAAACCTATTTGAAGTCAAAGCCTACTAAAAGTCTTTTTTAAGGATGTTTTACTTAGCTATATGTAAGCTAAGGACCAATTAATGCAGAATCACAAATAAGTCAAGAACAAACAATTTTGTTTTCTTTTTGAAAATGAAAATTCAAACTCTCAAACACAACCTTTTCGAAGTTTTGTAAAGAGAAAACGCAAAGCAGATTCCTCAAACAAGGGGAGATTTCATAAATGGTCAGACTCATAAGAAGGCTGGTAGACACTAAGGTGATCTGAAGTCTCTACAGCTTCTAAGCTCAGAGCCACTACAAAACCAAAATGAAAAACAAACCCAACAAGCAAAACTCCTAGGAATTTCACTTAAAACCCTAACACTAACAAAATCAATCTAAGGAAAGCTTCTGACAAGCTATATGCAGGTCTGGGCAGTGGATAACAATTTCTAAACAAACACTAAGCTGACTAACAGAGGAAATCTTACGGTTTTTCAAAATTTTGACAGGGTCCGCAGGCCCACAGTTGACACAGGTGCGGTCCCGCTCTGTGCTAAAAGCCAAGCTGCAGGTAGGTACGTGTTGTGTCAAACGGCTAGGGTGTGGTCCTCTCCCAAAGCTATGAAAAACAAAAAATAACTCTGGATCTACCAACTCTACCCAATTTTACACACAACAAGCCAAAAACAGAAACAAAAACACAGTTTCTCAAGTCAAAGTAAAAACAAGGAAAACAATCAAGTTCCCAGTGGAGTCGCCATTTTGTCACACGGAATAAGTCAATCTTGCGGACAAGATAGACCTTCCTATAATCTAAACAAGACCTAATGACAAGCAAACCAACCAGACACTATCTTTCTCTAAATATGTTTTGATAAACAATAGCAAACAAGTGTTTTTAGGGCCTACCTTAGGTCCAACGCAAGCTTGTGGATGCCCTCGTTCCTTGGCTCCAAATGAGCTCCTTTTCGCGAATCTGCAAACACAAACAAGGCAAACAAATTAAATAGCACCTGAAAAGCCAATTGCATAAAACATATTTAACATGAAAGTCAAGGAGTCCATGAAACAAATAACATAAGGTACTTGTTGAGAAAAATTAGTTTGATTATATTAATTCAAAAGAGGAAGAACTTTACAACCTTTGCCTTGACGCTGTACAAGCTCCTCCCAGGGTCCAGCAAGAAGTCTCCTCTACTTTGACAAGTTTCACTCACTCCCCAATGAAGCCAAAAGGTATGTGATCTCTCCTCTTAAGCTTAACTAGGAAGTCTTGATTTCACTAGCATTTAACCTCAAAAATGTTCAGCTTCTAACCTCTCCAGCAACCAGCCCAATGCCTGTATTTATAGTGCAATGGAGGGAGGTTACTAGGTCCTCTTTCAAAGGGATAAAGCCCTCTTTCAAAGGGATAGCTCCTCTCATCAAGGGATTAGCTCCTTCTCTTTTGGTATGCATGAACCACCTCAGAGCGAACAATCCACGTCAAAATTTCTTCTAGAAACCTCTAGAATTAACCCAAAGTGAGTTTTTTAAGATAAAACTTGCGCCTTTTGACTTTCACAGGGGTCCGCACCTACACCATTAGGGACAGAGTGGACAAGTCCACAGTTTTTGTACACAGAAGGTGCAGGACCACAGGTGACAGTGAGAGAAAGTGGGGAACGAGAGTTACATTGATTTTTAATTTCTTTCTCCCTTTTCCAAAGCTTGATTTGAAGAGCTGAGGTCTCAGACTTGCTTAGGAGGACAGTACAAGTGATGATAGACCCATACTGACTACAAATAATCATGGTGACGATATTTTTTGTAACAGGGACTTTAAAGGATAATATCCAACAAGATGTTCACCTTTGGGAACCTGATTCATTAGAGAAGGCATTCAAGTTAGCAAGAAAAATTGAGAGCAAAATTATGGCAACCAGGAAGCATACCACTCACAACAATAAAGATGGAAGTGTTGTTGCCCCTAGTCTTCCACAACCTATAAGGCTGACACCACAACAATTGGAAAGAAAAAGATTAAAAGGGCTTTGTTATAGTTGTGATAGCAAATACACTAAAGGTCATAAGTGTGCTAAGAAGAAATTATTCTACATAGATTGTGAAGAGGAAGAAGAAAAGGAGCAAGAAAGGTCAAAAGAAGAGGATATACTCCAGGAACAAAGCCTAGATAAAGAATAAATGAATCCGACCATATCTTGTAATGCATTGGCGGGAATTACCACTCCTCAAAACATCAAGATAGAAGGACAAATCAATAAGAAAAAGGTAATAGTGTTGATTGATTCAGGATGTACCCACAATTTTATTCATTGTAAGGTAGCAAAAGAATTGAATTGCTTCTTATATCCAGCACCAGAGTGTCAAGTGATGGTTGCGAATGGAGGAACAATAAATTTCTCTGGAAAGTGCCATAATATCAAGCTATCCATGGGAGAATATGTATTGACTAGCCCAATGCTTTCCATTCCAATGGGAGGTGCTGATGTTGTACTAGGAGTCCAATGGCTACAATCCTTGGGTACAATAGCTTTTAATTTTCAAGAACTTTTCATGAAATTTTCTGTGGAAGGAAAGGAGGTTGAATTAAGGGGTATTACAGGGAAACCGGGAAAGATAATCAGCTCTAACGGTATGACAAAGCTTCTAAAAAAGGAACAAAGAGGTGTAATTGCACAATTATGTTCTCTAGATGTTTCCACATTGGAATCATTTATTTCTCCAGATCTCCAAAAAGGCTTGGATAAGCATTCTAAGGTATTTGAGAAACCCAAAGGTCTCCCACCTATTCATGATCATGATCATGCTAGTCATCTGATTCCAGGAAGTGTTCCTCCAAACATTAGGCCGTACAGATATCCTTGTGCCCAATAGAGTGAAATTGAACGTATGGTTGCAGAAATGCTAGAGGATGGTATAATTCAACCGAGTCAAAGTTCTTTCTCTACTCCAGTAGTATTGGTGCATAAGAAGGATGGATCATGGCACATGTGTCCGGATTATAGGGAGCTCAATAAGCTCACTATTAAAGACAAGTTTCCCATTCCTGTCATTGATGAATTATTGGATGAATTGCATGGATAAATTTACTTCACCAAGTTGGATCTTCGTTCAGGATATCATCAAATTAGAATGAAGACTAAAGACATTCCGAAAATAGCATTTAGAACTTGTGAGGGTCATTATGAATTTTTGGTCATGCCTTTTGGCCTTACCAATGCACCTTCAACATTTCAAGGTTTGATGAATTCCATTTTCAAACCATTTCTTAGAAAATTTGTGTTACGATTTTTTGATGATATACTAATCTACAGCAAGTCTTGGAAGGATCATGTTGAACATGTTGAAAGGGTGCTACACTATTCAAGGAGAAACAATTATATGCAAAAAGATCCAAATGTTTCTTTGGAGTACAAGAGGTGGAATATCTGGGTCATATTGTATCTCATGAAGGAGTTAAGGTAGACCCGAGAAAAATTAAAGCCATTAAGGAATGGAAAATCCCCACATCCATGAAGCATCTACAAGGATTTCTCCGGTTGACAGGGTATTATTTGAAGTTTGTTAAGAATTATGGGAGAATAGCAGCACCTCTAACAACATTATTGAAGAAAGATGCATTTCCATGGACTCCAGAAGAAACAAAGGCCTTCGAACATCTTAAAGAGGCAATGTGCCAAGCACCGGTCTTAGCTACACCGGACTTCACAAAAACCTTTATTGAGGAATGTGATGCTTCAGGAAATAGAATTGGTGCTGTTTTAATGCAAGATGAAAGACCCTTTGCTTTTGAAAGTCATCCAATCAAGGGAAAGTTTTTACACAAATCTATTTATGAGAAGGAAATGTTGGCAATACTCCATGCACTTAAGAAATGGCGACCCTACCTAATGCGAAGACACTTCAAGGTAAAAACAGATCATGATAGCCTTAAATAATTTTTAGAACAAAGATTATCCTCTGAAGAGCAACAAGAGTGGGTCACAAAGATGTTGGGTTATGACTTTAAAATCATCTACAAAAAAGGGAAGAAAAATGTGGTGGAAGATGCACTCTCAAGAAAGGATGAGGATGTGGAAGCATTTTTGTGTGCCATTTCTATTATCCAGCTAGATTTGATAAATGAAGCAAGGGAGGAATGGAAGAATGACGAAGAAGTGTGGGCACTTATTCGAAAGTTACAACAAGATTCCAGTACGTCTGATACATTTAGCTGGCAAAATGATTCGTTATGGTAGAAAGATCGCTTATACCTCTATAAGAATTCCCAACTAAAACAAAAGATTCTTATGGAATTGCAGACTTCTCCCTTAGGAGGGCACTCATGATTTTTAAAAACTTACCATAGGGTTAAGAAGGAATTTTTTTGGGATGGCCTTAAATTGGATATTCAAAAGTTTGTGGTGGAATGTCTGGCTTTCCAACAAAATAAAGATGAAACAATTAAGACACCAGGTCTATTACAACCCTTATCCATTCCAAGCCAATGTTGGGAGGAGGTTTCAATGGATTTCATCACAGGTTTACCCAAGTGTGAGGGAAAGAGTGTCATCATGGTGGTAGTTGACAAACTTAGCAAGTATGCACACTTTTGTGCATTATCACATCCATTTAAAGCCAGTACAGTTTCTACTGCATTTATGGAAACAATTCAAAAGCTACATGGAAACCCAAAGATTATTGTAAGTGACATAGATCCCATTTTCACTAGAAATTTTTGGAAAGAATTATTTTCTTGTCTTGGTACTCAGTTAGCTCATAGCTCATCTTATCATCCTCAATCTGAAGGGCAAACTGAGATAGTAAACAAATGTTTGGAAGGATATCTTCGTTGCTTTGTATTCGATAAACAGACACAATGGGTCAAATGGTTGCCTCTGGCTGAATGGTGATATAACACTTCCTTCCATACAGCAACAAAAATTACCCCATTTATGGCACTTTATGGATATCAGCCACCATCCATCACATCATATTTAAGAGAAAATTCTAAGGTTCAAGTAGTGGAACATCACATCGAACATCAACAACAAGTCCTCCAACTCTTAAAGGATAACCTCGTGTTGGCACAAAATAGAATGAAACAACAGGTAAATCAACATCACAACAAAAGAAGTTTTGATGTAGGTGATTGGGTATTCCTACGGCTACAACCATCTAAGCAAATGTCCCTCAAGCACGCTAAGAAGGATAATAAATTATCACCAAAGTATTATGGTCCGTACAAGGTGTTACAAAAGATTGGTACTACGGCATACAAATTGGAGCTTCATGCAGATTCTCGAGTGCACCCAGCTTTCCATGTTTCATGTTTAAAGAAGGTTATAGGCGACAAGCTCCCAGTTCAAACAATATTTCCAGAACTTGATGAGGAAGGAAAAATTATATTGGAACCAGAAGCAGTCATAGAAATAAGAACTCGATAGCTATGAAATCGATCAATTTCGTAGTATCTTATCAAGTGGAAGAACTTATCCACTGAGGATTCCAATGGGAGGATGAGAATTTTATACAGAAGCATCCAAAACTACTCAAGCGTTGAGGACAACACTTTTTTGAAGGAGAGGGGCATGTTGGGTCCCTATAATACTAGTGATTACCCCATTACTATTGTAGTTGTATCCCTTACTAATATTGTTGTGCCCCTATTGTCCCCATATTGTTATTACCGTGCCCCTTAGAATCCATCTATTGTTATTTTTGTGGCTTTATATTGTTATTGTTAGGTCCGCTGGGTTATATTGTGACTCCTTAGACTCCTATATATAGAAAGGAGGTTTTGTCATTTGAATCATCCAATAATTGTTCATTTATGTAATGTAAAGGAGGTTTCCCCCTCAAAGGGGCTAAATTCTAAGGTGTTGATCTATCTTTTCTATTTTTTTTGAGCTGGTTTCGTAACAATCATGTTTTTGACATAAGTACTCTTAGAAAGTTGAAATGGTCAAGTGATTTCAACCTCGAAAAATGGTCTTCCATAGTGAAACGACTCTGTAGTGAAGACCCATATAAATAAGGAACCTTCACACTCATCATGACTTCCTTTCACAAAGAAATATCATCTTTCTTTAAAATCCATGGGACATTACCTTATTTGAAATACGAAGAGGGATGAGCTAGTTTTTTGTCTTAGCTAATGTTTCTTTTTAGTTTTTAGAGAAATATTATCTCTCCTAACAACCAATGTTTAACTTTATTTTGATGATATGTGCCTCCATAGAGAAGATGTAGTGTCCCTTCTTGGTGAGAAAGCTTTCATGACACTTAAAGTGGGTGATTTTGATGTAGTGATTTAAAGATTGTGCATGTTATAATATGTGTATTCTTGTAATCTATAGACTTGGTTTAGGTCACAAAGTTACTACATGCTTATGATAAACACTGATTTTGGTTAAGTGCATATTATTGATGTTTTCTCTTTTAGTATCTAATTTTGGACATAGGTGTATTACATAGTGGTGATCCAAGATTGAGACAAATAAATCCATGGATGATCATTTTATGTGGAACATATGGTTATTTATGATTTATGGATGATATATGATGTGTATGATTATATATGCTTAATATTCTACTAAGAAAGATGTGCAAGGGGCATGGTTATTTGGAAATGAGGATGTTAAAATTATAAATCATCGTGGAAGTCATGATACATGATTTCTATTATTATATATGCTCAATATTGTACTAAGCATGATGTGTCAGGGTACGTGGTTATTTGAAAATGAGGATGTTAAAATTATAAATCATCATGGAAGTCATTTTTCAAAACCGAAATGACTATGCAATTCATGCACAATTATTGGTCTTAGATTAATATCTTACCAACAAACCATCACATGGGTATGAGTTCACAATCAGTACCTGAATGTCTAGGACAAAATTTCAATCCAGAGTAGATGAGGAGCCATGGAGATTAGCGTGTGGAGTCCTAAATCCTTAAAATATAAATACATGGAGTCTTGGATCTATAGTAAAAGAATTAGGGCATGGAGTTTAAAATCCATGAAAGATAAAGGCATGGAGTCTTGGAGCTATAAAAAAAGGGTTTAGGATGTGAAGTCACAAATATTTAAAAGATGAAGATGTGGAGTCTTGAATCCTTGGGGTAGATCGTGGTGTAGAGTCCTCAATCTACTAAGGCATGGAGATGCATGTAATATGAATGTGCAACCCCTATCCTCTGGAAGAAAAATACCACTCATGGGTAGCTTAGGGATGAATTTCCTTAATAAAATATCATTTTCGACAATTCTGGAGTGACTTTACAAAAATACAAAATCATGTCTAGCATCTTAAGTATGACTTTCCAAAAATATAAATCACCTTGCATAAATTGGTAATAAAGAGTAGTTGAAGGAAAATAACTTAACTTATTATTAATCAATCCTAATAGTTTAATCTCAACATAATCCTAAATATTATTAATATTATTATTACCTTTTATGATACTATGATATTATTATTAAAAACAGAATTATAAGTCCCCTTCATCTCCTCAATAACTTCACCTCTCTCCTTGATGATTCTCATGGATCTATGTAACTCTATCTCTCGTTTTTAATAATACATTACACTCTCTTTTATACACTCATAAAATAATGGAATATTCCTCTTATACTCAATAGATACAAGTCATAAAATATTTCTCTTACACTCTCTTCAATGCATATGTTACAGTCTACTTACCTAGTGCATGCATACCTCTCCTCAATGGCCTTAGTTACACCCCTTCTAAATAGAATACAAGGCATGCATATTACTCCTCCTTTATGACAAGAATTTGTTGCTCCTCCTATATATGTGTCTCATGTATTCTCACTTGTGGGAGGGGAATTGTAATACCAAGAGCTAGAGAGATTTAAAAAAATAAAAAATTATGAGAGGGAGAGACTTACAGAGTAGCCAATTGCTTTTGAGATGAATTTGAAATTCCTAAACTAAATTACTAAGTAGATCTACCTAGTGGAGCTGACCACGAGTGGTAGTGGGAGGAAGTGAAACCTATATTCCTCGACTTGCCTTGTACATCTCTCTAATACTATGTTTTGGTATTGCTTGTGAGCTTATACAACTCGGGGGTTCCAAGGGAAGAATTTTTCCTTGATCTAGTTGGCAGGAAGATTGGATGGCTCAAATGAGTTGGTTAAAGAATCATAGATTGATCATATTCTCAACAATTAGAGTTGAATACCTTATCAAGTATAATTTTAATTATTCTAAAATTGTAGTATAACATTACCATAAAATAGAAACTAGAAGATTAAATTGTTGTAAGAATCTAATCTTGGTTTAATATTATGTTATCTGGAATCTTATTAGTTAGTTGAAAATGAAGACTAAGAGCAATCTATATGTATGGATGTTAATATCTCAAGATTGGAATTATTATTGGTGGAGTTTATGGTACTAACCTCGGTATTGTAGCATTTGATAGAGGAAATCAAAATATTCACTAGTACAAAATGGTTAATTAGTTACTAACAAAATGATTAAAATTTTCATATAAACTACAATATTTTAGTCGGTGACTGGTAGTAGCTAATTTAACATATCTGATAATGTGACCAAGTTTTAGTAATTTTTAGCTTAGTCATTAATTAGTTGTTTGAATTTTATGGTCTAGTAGTATATTTAGTCATAAATTTTGTCATTAATTTATTCATTAATTGCCACAATTAATCACCAAATATACAAATAAATATATTACTATATGATCTCCCAAAAAAACCAATTAATGACCAAATAAATGTGACCAAAATGTTGGTTGTGTTATAAGATACTATAAATTAGCTACTAATAGTCATATATATGCGAATTTTAGTCATCATTTTAAACCAATTAATGACCAAAGAAATATAACTAAATTTTTATTGTGTTATAAGATACTGTAAACTAGCTACTAATAATCATATATATGAAAATTTTAGTCATCATTTTGAACCAATTAATGACCAATGAAATATGACTAATTTTTTATCGTCTTATAAGATACTGTAAAATAGTTACTAATAGTTATATATATGCAAAATTTAGTTGTCACTTGTAATTTTTTTTTATCATTTACAGTAGTAATTTATGTTTTTTTGGTAGTTTCGTATTCATTATATAAGTGAATAATTTAGTAGTTTATATTCATTTCATTTACATTCATTAAAAATCATTGTGGCTAATTGATTTGTATATTCATTTAATTTGTGTTCATCATTAATCAATATAAACTACTAATTTAGTAGTTTTAGATTGATTTTATGTGTTCATTATTAATCAACATAAATTAATTAGTATGATTTTGCGACTAAATTTAAAAAGTGTCATACAATGTGCATGTTCATCTAATATGAAAACACAAAGCTGCATATATTAATTACAATACTAAACAATATCAAGTGCAAGTATAAACAATTTCAACCACATAAATAATATTATATGACATGTTAAAGTATTATAATATGAGTTTCCAACTTAATATTGGTTGGACTACAATTTACACATGAAATGATGTTTCATCACTTCAAAACATTACCATTTTGTTGCTAAGGCATTGCAGGTGAATTCGCCAACTCTGAAGACTTGACCACCAGTTTCTATGTGTGTTTATCATGTGGGATATCTTCTCTAAGGTTATCACTGGACCGGTTCTCTTCTCTCTATCTTTTTGCATTTGTCACTCTAGTGTTATTGCCCTCCTCTTTCTTGAATTCTTGCTTCTTACCATAAATACTTAGTTCCTTTTCTCAAAACAAAAAAAGATACAATATCGAGTGTAAGACATGAAAACCAATTAACACTAGAATATAAACTACAGTAGACTCTAAAGAATTTATATGACTTATACCTCAACACTAGCAATGTCAAAGTTATTTATCCCCATACAAGCAAGAAACTCAAATAAGATTTCTTCAAGTAGAAATCACATAAGAGAAATTTTTGGCCAACATGTTTCACACCAACAAGTGCTATTCATCATGAGGAACAGATGAAGAGGCAAACCATGGAAAAGGTTTAAATATAGAGGAATGTAGAGACCAAAATTTCAAGTAACGACTATATTTGAAGAATACTATTTAAACTATGATATTAATTTATTAATATATTAAAAAAATATTACTAAGTAACGATTATATTAAACAGCTAGTTTTTGAAAACTAATATTTAAATTATGATATTAGTTTATTAACCTATTAAAAAAAAATCAAATTCAAACTGCAAATGAGGAAGGAATAAAAAATTATAAAAAGGAGTGAAGACCCTAATCAAGACAATATCGTTTAATAAATAAAAATAATTAATCGAAATAAAATAAAGTAAATTAAAAATAATTAATGGAGAATAAAAAAAATAAAACAAAAATATACTCAAGTCAAAAGAAATATATATATATATATATATATATTCAAAGAAAAATAATAAATAAATAAAATAGGCTCAACAATAAAATATGGGGCTAAGGTCCATTAAACAAATAACAAAAAACACTAAAAGGAGTTAAGAACGAATATGATGATAAAATACTTAAGAGAACATGAAGGGTCAAGAAAGTAATGTCTAATTAAGAATAAATCAACAACAAATACTATAAAAATGACACCAATACCTACATAGGTAATCAATAAACAAAATAAATACCAAAAAGAAACATAAAAAACTAGAAGGATAGGACAGGGACCCAACTTCTACTAATATTCTAACGATCATCTCTATTTAAATTATTGGGTCTTTTTTCAATTTCTAGGCCCTCACTAAATTTACGATAATGGAAATGACTAACCCTAGCAATGACTTGGGTATCCTTAATACATATGTGATGCTTAGATTTATTTGCCTGCTCTGGCAAAGTAGAGGAGTATGTCCTATGATGCTTGACGAAGGCCCTAGAAATTGAAAAAATACCCAATAATTTAAATAGAGACAATGGTTGGAATATTAGTGCAAGTTGGGTCCCTGTCTTGTCCTCCTAGCTTTTTATTTTTCTTTTTAGGATTTATTTTGTTTGTTGTTTTATCTATGTAGGTATTGGTCTCCTTTTGATAGTACTTGTTGTTGATTTATTCTTAATTAGAGTTTATTTTCATGACCCTTCGTGTTTTCTTAAGTGTTTTATCATCATATTCGTTCTTAACTCCTTTTAGTATTTTTGTTATTTGTTTAATGGGCCTCAACCCCATATTTTATTGTTGAGCCTGTTTTATTTATTTATTATTTTTCTTTGAATATATATATATATATATATATATATATATATATATATATATATATATGTATGTATATATATATATATATATATATATATATATATATTTCTTTTGACTTGTGTATATTTTTGTTTTATTTTATTTATTTTCCATTAATTTTTTTTATTTATTAAATTATCTTGTCTCGATGGGGGTATTGACTCCTTTTTATAATTTTTGACTTCCCTCCTTGTTTGGAGTTTGACTTTGATTTTTTTTAATAAATTAATTTAAATATTATTTTTCAAAAAATAGTCGTTTAATATAGCCGTTACTTATGAATATTTTTTCTAATAAATTAATAAACTAATATGATAATTAAAATATTAATTTTCAAAAATTAGCCATTTAATATAGTTGTCACTTAATAATATTTTTTTTAATATATTAACAAATTAATATCATAATTTAAATATTACTGTTCAATTATAGTTGTTACTTGAAATTTTGGTCTCTACATTACTCTCTATTTAAGCCTTTTCCATGGTCTACCTCTTCATCTGGTCCTGGTGATGAACCATACTTGTTGGTGTGAAATGTGTCGATCGAAAATTTCTCTTATCTGATTTCTATCGAAAGGCTTTGCTTAATTCATTATGGATCACAGAAGCCTGAATACAACAAAGAAGAAGATTTCTTTAGTTGGGTAATAGTGGCCACTATGTGGCCAGATGACTTGTATAGACAAAAAAAAATACAATGTCACCATAGAAAAGAACACGTTAGTAACTTAGTATTCAATCTTCAGGGAAAGCTTAGGCACAATCATGCCAACTAAGTTACATGCTAAAATGCTGAAGTTGTAGATAACTTTTGAGATTAGATAATATGAGGTGTGATTTTTAATCCTTTTTTTTTAATTTGTAATAGCATTTCATTTTCTAACGCATGAACTCGGTCAAGTATATAAACAACATGTGCTAAAATAACAACATGAAAGTAAAATTTTCTGATAGCCATGAAAATATTTTAACACAAATTAGCTAAAAGGATTCCAATCAATATAACATAATGCTAATTTCATCTTCAACCTGTGGTTGTTTAAACTGAGATGATACCAAGTATTTTCAATTTCATAGTTAAAAGACAAAACAAAATCAAAAGAAACATTCAAAATACAATCAATCAATAAAGAGAGGATATGATGGAATGGACACTGAAATTATAAAAATATGTTTACCTATCCACTCATGTCTTGTGTAGCATTCCTAAAACATTTTATTGCCCAAAATAACCATGAGGTGAAAGAATCACAACATTAAAAACCATAAGAATCCCTACTATTTTTTTTTCCAAATTCGATGGCTCAGTTTCCTGAAGGGTATCTGATAATCATATCCAACACATATTCCACATTGTCTCCCCATCCTTTTTCCAATCCTATTTCTCGTAACCTACCCACAAAAAATTCAAGTAACATTCAAACGAAGGCATCAACATTTTTTATTTTGATTTTATATCTATGTAATTTGAATCTAATATGTTTGAGGAACATATTAATTCATATTTAAAGCCTTGCTAACATATGAGAAGGTATCAATAGAGTAGGACATCAGAAAAATCGACCTCAATGAGGTCTGGAAACAATTTCTACAGTATCAATATTTTTCTTGTTGTGATATCTTGGGTAGAAAAAATAACATATTTGTAAAAGAAAATCCATATATTACTTACATTCAAACTCTATATATGGTGTATTCTTAGGAAATTTTTTAATAAGTTTCTCTAACTTTACCAACAAAAACTATATCTTGGTTAAAATCTGTATCCTTTCATTCAACATCAATTTCTACAAGATAAATGTCACACATTATTCTTTCCCGTTTCTCAACATGCTACATATGATAAATTGAAAGTCACATAAGACCAAGATCAAACCCTTTTCTAACCAAAATAAATAAACAGTGCCTTTAATAAAACATCATTCTAATATCAGTAAAAGAAGAGAGAGTGGGCCATTTTTGCTGCTTTGCCTATTTTTGTTATGAAAGTGCTCGAGCTTCAGGAACCAAAAAATGTGAGGGAAGTTGTAAATGTGAAAATATTTATGTTGACCCTTGTAGAATTCTTCAAAATTATGAGAATGATGCCATTTTCGAATGTGGTAACTATCATAATGAGAAATGGCCACATTGGATGCAAACATTAAATACAAAAACTTATGGACATGGCATGTATTCTAATAAATTGCATTGCAATGACTACCATGCACCTCAATGGGTTATAGGTCCTTAGTATGTTAGCCTTGATGATAAAAGAGAGATGGCAATGATAAGTATGGGTATTCCTAGTTTGTATGGTGGATATCTTCAAACGAAGGTCATCACCTTAATGAACCTAGGTTTTGACATGGTAAACCTAGATCTAGTTGATCGAGTCCTCACCTAGTTTCATTCCATCATACTTTGTCAAGACTCAAGAGGACATAATGCTCCTTCGAATTATAGTAGCGCTGCATTTTAGGTTATAGATAAATCTTATCCAAAGAAAATGTATTTTTGGGCTCCAAGAGATATAGATAATTTAAATTATAACAATCACATTTATTTTCCCGAAGATTCAAATGTAGGGATACATTTTCTGGGTTTTACTAGTAGCTATAATGAGAGAAATAATCCATAAGGAGCATCTATGGTCACTATGATTAGGGAAATACTCAGAGATAATAAGAAAATTTACGTTCAAATCCAAGATGGTGTTGATTCTTGTAGCTCCTCAACTACTAGTAGTTTGAATTAAACAATGAAAAATAACTCTATTGGTGTTTAGACAGAAAAGCTTACACTTTTAGAGAATCGAGTTTTAGTTTGATAGTTAAACCAATAGGAAGTTAGTGCCCATACAATGATGAAACAAATGTGTCTAGACATGCTGATGATAAGGTCCATGGAAAGGATATATACTATGAAGACATTGGAGCATCTAATCAGAAAGTATATACCATAATGAGGAATCATTGCATAGTACAAAAGGAACATGAGCTTATTAAAATTTGTGCCATCTCGCAACCATAGTGTGACTAACATAAATAGATATGTGGTAGACCCAAGTATCAACCTCAACTTTTCAACAAATAAATATGCTAGGTTTTGACTCCCCCTTTCAACAAATACTTCCAAGAATGTTTGTTTTAAACTTCAAAAGGAATCTAAACTAATAGTTCCAAGTGACTCAGAGGAAGAAAATGCTGATGATGAAAACTATGGATTCTCTCTTGTTTCGGATTTTTCTAGTTTGGATACTTTGGGTGAATATATATAGTGCCATTAAATTCTTGTGAAGCTTTACAGGAGGCATCACAATGTGATTGCAAAGTCATTACCTTACTGTACTAGTTGTAAAGAACAATCTCATTTCACACTAATTTTAATCTACGTTATGTGGTAATGGTATTTTCATTTGTTTGATGCATTGCAAGTGAATTGGAAAACTACTTAATTGGATGCCTGAATTAAACTATACTTGCATTGGTACTCTAGTTCCCTTTTGAATTTATTATTTCTTCCTCTTTTAGTAACTCTTTAGTAACAAGTTGTAGATGTTCGTCAAGGGCTCCAACTTCATGCAACCTTTTCGACATCTCCAAGAATCTAAACCATTTGAGTTGTGCCTCAAAAGCAGTGATGAAAAAAGCAATCACTCTCAAGGTATTAAGAAGCGTTCATAACAAAAATTGGAAAATAACAAACTATTTCAATATAAGGTTGAAGTCTTGAATACAAAAGAACTCCTCATATAGAAAAAAAAAAAAAATTAGGACATTTTATTGACACTATTCACAAAAGCAATCTAGAGTCTTGACAGCCTTAATCACAAGGGAAATAAAGGAGATATATCATCCTTAACATTTTAACTTTATCCAACTAGTGTTTATGTTAATAAGAAATGATAGAAACTATCATATAGAATAAGTAAATTGGCTTTGAATTGTACTAGTTCTTTGCTTAAGCTACTAACTTTGATGAAAGACATTGGTTCCATTTTAACAAGAAAATTGCATTACACCACACTCATCATAAAAGTTTTACCAGATTATGCTCACTTAAGAAAGTAGAATTTTCCATCACCTTAATGCACTTAAGTAATAAATGCACACTCTCAACCATTTTAGTTGTTATGGATGTTTTGAGAACAACATTTCAGCCTTAAGCCTCTAGAGCCTCCTGAACAAAACCATGGTATGGATTTTATAAATTGAAAATGTTTTATACACCTGATAATCTCACCTTATCCAATCTCCATCATGGTAGTCAAACATTAGTTCAGAAACATGTAATGTAGAACCAAATGTTATTAGATAAACATATAATCTTTAAAAAATATTCCCACATTTTATTTCATATTAGTGATAATTCTCTGCATAAATTTTTCCTTAAAGGATCTCACAAAGTAGAAAAAAGTCACATGTAAATAGCAGGCCACTGAGATAAATAACTTAGTTTTGGAAAAATATAATGAGTCGTAGTACAATACACCAAACAATAATTTAATAAAAATGAAGAAATGGATAAATTGATAAGGCCTGAATGAAAATTGCAAGAGTAGAAACAAACGAGCTCTAAAGCACTATAAAATTGACAAGAAAACATATAAAACGTGACATATGAAAATATAAGACGGATTAATTGGCTTTTATCAAAGGTTGTTATCAAGGGAAGATATCCATACTCACTCAGATATTTTAGCAAACCCATACACTAAGTTGACATGTTTCTTAAGCTAAAACTACAAAACGCTATAGATAAATATGCAAACATGTTTACATATATTCTAGAACAATATCTCAAACACTCATGGTTAAATCACAAAAACTAATGACAGATATTCTAGATATTCACAAGATGATTTAACCATCATGTTTCATAATCTCACTTAATTTCTTAAATCTCTTTAGGAACTACACCTATGCTTGAGGTAGAAAATGTGAATTCACCTTGCTTTCATTTCTAAGTGTTTCTGCCATTATGACAGAAGAAGTTAAACTAACAACATGCTTTGCTCACTGAAAGTTGGAAGTAGTCGCAACAAATTCTTCAGAATGTTTCACAGCCAGAAGCAAAAGCGATCTTTGCTAATCCAGAAGAAATTCTTGAAGGCAGGCTCATCTTCAAACCCTCAAAAGAAAGGAAAAATTCAATTGATTCTAGACATGGTCAATCTAGATTTACCTCCTGAAAGGAAGAAAAAAGGTAAATAACAAAAATCTACAAATAATTATAAGGGATAATAACAAAACTTACCTCAACCTAAGAAAAACGTCATAAGGGATCAAAATTATGCCTTGAGGTGTCCCTTGAAAACATTGATCCAGTGTTTTGAATTAGGCTAGAAATCATTGCAGAGCCAATTTTGGCTATCATTGTATCATTAGGTGGGGGAGGTAAGGGGACTGGATTCTCCCACTACCTAGGGGAGGGGCAAGAGATGCCTTTTGTTTCCCATGTTTGATACACTCCCTTCTAAGCCTGCAACTAAAAGAATTCTTATACTTAGAGATTCTTTATTCTTAACATTTATACAGATAGTCTCACCTTCGTGCAATGATCATTAAATATTGATCCTTCAATCATGAAAAGGAACATTGAACACCATGAAAAAAATGAAACTTTTTAGATATCAAAGATAAATCTTAATATGACATGTTGAGGACAAAAGTAAAACAATACCTTATTAGATTAATCTAATACCATTGATGGTTCATGTAAATACTAAGGAGACAAGAACGATTAAGTTAATATTTTACTTACAATTTGTAACTCATACAAGCCACAAAAAATGCCAAAATGTATCAATATTCAAGAAGTCTACAAAATAAGTTATAACAAATAACAGAACACATAGCATGTTTGGCACTTGCTTCTTTTTCTTTCCAAATCCTAACATGTCTCAGAGCAACTTATGTTAGCTATGTCCAAATGATGCGAGTTTCTATTTTCCATTTAAATTTCCAATTCAATCCTCTATAGCATTATCCAAGAAATTTGGCTCCTTCAGAGGAAATGACAACTGTGTGTGTGCAATACAGTTTAACCATACAAATTGGTCCTATTCTATAATGAAAATTGTTAAAATCACAATGAAGTTTTGAAAATTTTGGGAAAATAAAAGTATTTACAGATCAAACTAAATGCATCCATGTAACAAGTAAGCCAATCTAAATGTGTAGATTATAAGTCACTAGATAATTCGTCTGAAGGGTAAAACAACACATCCTCATATTGGCAATGTTACGTCCCTATAATACTAGTGTATTCCCTCATTTTTATTACTTTAGTTGCCTTACTGTTATTGTTGTGTCCCATAGAAGCCCACTATTGTTATTGTTGTGCTCTTACATTATTATTGTTATTTCAATGATGACTATATTGTAACCCCTTAGAATCATATATATAGAAAGGAGGTTTTGTCATTTGAATAATCAAAGAATTGTTCATTTTTTTAATTTAAAAGAGGTTTCCCCATCTAAGAGGATGATTTTGATGTCATTGATCTATATTTTCTTTTATTTTGTGAGCTAGTTGCATAACAGTTGGTACGAGAGCTTTAGATTCTAGGGTTTCACTGCTTCAAATAGGTCATCGGTGGAATTTTCGCTATAACATTTTTTCTACAAATATTCAGAAGCGGAAAAAAACACCCATTTGAAATGATATCTTTAAGAACTTCTTTTCTGAATTTCAGACCATTGCTCACAATATATTCGGATATATGAACTAATGAAGTTAGGGTTTTTGCGGGCCCACGAATTCCATCCCAAATAGGTGACCTTGGGAAAATTTTCATAAATTTCTTTGAGCATTGGGTTAACAATGAAAAGCGACACTTCATACAAGTTTGATCTACTAAACTAGTGTATAATAAGCTCGTTGTAGGACATTGGGCATAACCCTTTCTTGGAAAATCCAATCTTGATCAGACTTGTGGGATTGGAAAGAGGACTAAAACTTATATGATAGGAAGAAATTTCAGACATTAGAGATCTGAAATTTCAAATATAGATCAGATTCAAAATCATGCTCCTACAAAGCAAAACAAAAAAATAAAAGGTGTGTAGTCTTCTTTAAAATTTGCATAATTTTTGTTTGAAAAAATAGTTTGAAGTGATTAAAAGGGAATCATGAAGAATGATTATGATTAATTGATGCCCCAAAGAAAAAAAATGGAAACACCTAGTAAGAAACCAAAAATCTCTTCCATGACTCATGAAGAAGAGGATTACATGCAACATGATATATCAAAATTACGAGACCAAGTGCAACAAATTTCACTCTCACAAAAAGTAACATAAGCTAATATGGATGGTTTGAAGAATGAAATGGAAGGTAAGATGGATTGTTTGAAGAATGGCATGGAAGCTAAGATTGATGGCTTCAAGAATGGTATCAATGAATCAAAAGGAAGCATTAAAGATTTGAAGAAAGACATGGAAGGTTTGAAGGGAGGTTTGGAAAAGTTTCTACATGAAATTCTTCGTAATGGAAAAAAAGGTAGGAGAGGAAACTGTTGGAAATAATACTGAGAGGGGGGGTGAATTAGTATTATCAGATTAATCAAACTTTTTAAATGCTCAGAAACATATACGCTACTTCAGTTAAGTGAACCAGCGTGTATACGCTACTGTGACGAAGTAAAACAGCGTATAAGAAGAAAACTCACAATTTAGTTAGCTTATTCTTCAATTAAGTGCATTAGGACATTATTCACCACATTAACAGTAAACATGTGTAGTATAACAGAACAGATAAAAAGCCACACACATGAACACCAAGATATAAGGTGGAAACCCAATGTGGGTGAAAACCACCTGCTGCAAGTTGTCTCTATCTTTCTTTAATATGAAACTTCAGTTTACAATCTTTTGTACTGGTGCAGCCTTATACCAGTACGCAGGCTACAACCTACAGAAGGCTTCAACCTTCTCTCGTTCTCCAAACTTCCTTGGAAGGGAGCTCCAACCCCCTTTGCTCTTGTACTAGCCAAGATACTAGTACGTAGGTGCTGACCTACAATCTTCCTTCTTTCAGGTATCACTTTTCATACATTTTCAGACTGGATATTCCTGAAGCACATCATTCAATCTGTGGAACCCAATTCATTCAACTTTCATAACAGATCATTGAAGCATAAAACAACCAAACTTTGAATCACTGAACCACTGAACCCTGTCAATCACCAGTTACCAGAACACAGAGTAGACTACAGAACTCTGCAATAACAGTCAGACCCCACTGTAAACCCAAAATCAAGCTTCAAAAGATATACGCTACTTTAATGAGCAAAACCCGCGTATACACGCGCTTTTACCGAAGCCAACCTGCGTACAGATCTAAAAATAAACTTTCTCAATTTGCAGCTGTACCAGACATTAGTTAGACCCAGAACGTAACATTGCGACAATATGCAGATCTAGAAATACGCATAATCAACCATATCATGATAGTGCATTTCAAACCATTAGATCCCGATCTATCCTTAGATCTAGTCTTCCATCAACCGATGTGATCTCTCCTTGGCTTAGATCAAGCAACTCAGAACCTGCATATCAGATCTCTTTCTCTCTTAGATATTCAAGCCTTGTCGAAAGATGATTTTGCCTAATGATCTTCTTCTCCTTATATAGCCTTAGGCCTTTCTCAATACCAAGAGCCAAAACCATAGTAACACAATACCATCAACTTTAAAACTAGGGATCGACACGCCCGTCGAGACATAATGGTCCGAAATCATAGGCACAACTTCCAAGGACTAACCACCATGAACCAAAGGAACCTTTCCACATACACGCGCTTTTTCTGAATCGAACTAGCGTGTACACGCGACTTGGGCTTAACGAAACGGCGTGTATGAGCTTCCTTGGCATGTTGTACTGAGATCTGTCTTCTGATTAAGTTGCCATCACCTGTACCAACCTCTGAGCACCTGTACCATCCTCTGAGTGAGTTGCCATCAAGGACAACACTTGAATCATAATGCCAACAATCTCCCCCTTTGGACTTGATGGCAACCACCACACCAAGTCACTCTCCCCCTTTGACATCAAGGGCAAAGGGCTGTGCTCCCCCTGAGGACATGCTGATACCTCTGCTTGGCTGTGCTGACTCGTGCTCCCCCTGACAGTAGGCCAGATCTGCAAAAGATGTTCTTCAACAAGAACCAAGACTTATACACCATAAGGGACCTTCCTATCACCAAAAGACTCAATACATACATCCATAACATATCAGAAACAACCAATTATATTACAGCATTCATCCCAGGCATAGTGGGGAAACCAACATAGGCCGTTACATGACCTTGACACCATAAAAGAGATATGACAAGAGAGATACATGACATAGAGACAACAGATCTAGACCAAGACTTAGGAAAGGCACCAGCAGTATCTGATAAACATCTTGTTAGATCAGCAACCAGAATTTTTTTTTTTTTTTTTCTGAGCTCCTTCTCCTGAAACCAAAACATCTGAATGCCAACAATGCTTTATGAGACTTTTAAGCTGCTCCCCCTGAACCTGTGCCTGTTGCACTCCCTGAAACTGTGCCTGAAGAATTCTGACATTCCCATTGCTGTTCAGAACTTCAGAGTTTTCCCTTGCTGTTCAGAACTTCATATACGCGATTTATCCTGTATAAAACAGCGTATGTACGCGGATATTCTTACTGCAACAAGCGTCCAGTATACACGCGACTTACCCAACATGAATCCGCGTATATACGCGCATATCCCTTCCGTAACCTGCGTATACCAACTTTTTGTAGAACAAACAAACTTTAACAACAGGATGAAGCATCAACTACTCCCAGCTTTTGTCTGAGATATTCAAAAGTTTCCCTGGGCAGTGGCTTTGTGAGAATATCAGCAACTTGCTCCTTAGAAGGAACATACTCCAACTTGACCTTCTGCTCAAGCACTTGTTCCCGAAGAAAATGGTACTTGATTGGTATGTGCTTGGTCTTTGAGTGCATGACTGGATTCTTTGAAATGCTGATTGCACTTGTATTATCACATAAGATAGAGACAGGTGGAGTGCAAGTGATTTGAAAGTCCTGCAAGGTCTGCATCATCCAAAGAAGTTGTGTGCAACAAGATGCTGCAGCCACATATTCTGCTTCAGCTGTAGATAAGGCAATCGAACTTTGTTTCTTGCTGAACCAAGATACTAATCTGGAACCCATGAAGAAAGCACCTCCACTTGTGCTTTTCCTATCATCCACACTTCCAGCCCAATCTGCATCTGTGTAAGCATGAAGAGTGAGATCTGTATTTCTAGGATACCATAAGCCATAGTTTTGGGTCCCTTGAAGATATTTGAAGATTCTTTTGACTGCCTGAAGATGAGTTTCCTTTGGGTTGGCTTGAAATCTTCCAACCATTCCTACTGCATGTGTAATATCTGGTCGAGTACCTGTCAAATAAAGCAAACTCCCAATCATGGATCTATAAGTGGGTTGGTGGACTGCTGCTGATTCATCATTTGCACTGAGGCTGCATCCTGTAACCATGGGTGTACATACTGGCTTTGACTCTTCCATGCCATACTTCTTCAAGATCTGCTTGAGGTATTTGGTTTGAGACAAGAAGATACCTCCTTCATTTTGTTGGATTTGCAATCCAAGAAAATATGTCAATTCTCCAAGAAGTGACATTTCGAATTCTTTCTGCATAACCAAGGCAAAGTTTTGACTCATAGTCTCTTCATTGCTGCCAAAAATAATATCATCTACATAAACAACAAGAATTAGCAATTTGTTATTTTCAACTTTTATATAGAGATTGCTATCTGCTGATCCTTTTGAAAAGCCTTGTTGGTGAAGATATTTGTCCAACCGATAGTACCAAGCCCTTGGAGCTTGTTTGAGCCCATAGAGTGCCTTTTTCAATCTGCATACAAGGTTTGGATCATTCCCAAGAATGAACCCATCTGGCTGCTCAATATATACTTCTTCTTCTAAGTCTCCATTCAGGAAGGCTGATTTCACGTCCATTTGAAATACCTTGAAGTTTTGAAAGCTTGAGAGAGCAAGGAACATTCGGATGGCCTCTAGTCTTGCCACAGGAGCAAAGGTCTCTTCAAAATCTATTCCTTCTTGCTGTGCATACCCTTTACAAACAAGTCTGGCCTTGTTTCTAATTACTTCTCCATTTTCATTTAACTTATTCTTGAAGACCCATTTTGTTCCTATTACATTCTTATCTTTTGGTCTAGGAACTAATTCCCAAGTGTTGTTCCTTTCGATTTGCTCAAGTTCTTCATCCATTGCTTTGACCCAACATTCATCTTTGCATGCTTCTTTCACATTTTGTGGTTCAATGGAGGAGAGTAGAGCCAAGTAGCTTGAAGCTTCTGCAAGTGTCCTTCTTGTTTGTACTCCTGCTTCTTTCTGCCCCACAATCTGAGTTTCTGGATGATTCTTTTGGACATATCTGGATGGAGTCTTCTCTTCTATTCTTGTCTGCTCCTCTGGTTCTTCTTGAGATTCTTCTTCTTCTTGAGGTTCTTCTTCTTCATCATTTCGCCTTTGAGAGTAACCTTCATCTTCTTCAATGTCTTCATGATGAACTTGCCTAGGAATATATCCCTTCTCATCAACCACTATATCAATACTGTCAACAATTCTGCCAAGTCTTTTATTGTAGCACTTGTATGCTTTGCTATGTGGAGAATAACCAAGAAGAATGCCCTCATCTGCTCTAGGTTCAAGTTTGCCAAGTTGCTCATCAGTATTCTTAATATAACATTTGCTCCCAAAGATTTTGAAATGCTTCACGGAAGGAGTTTTACCACTCCAAAGCTCATGAGGTGTTTGAGTGTTGTTTACTCGGACATTTGTTTTGTTAAGAATGATAACAGCAGCATGTGCAGCTTCACCCCAGAAGGTTGCAGGAGTACCTGATTCATCGAGCATAGCACGAGCCATTTGTTGGATAGTTCTGTTCATTCTTTCCACAACCCCATTTTGCTGAGGAGTTCTAGCTGTAGAGAATTCTCTTCTTATCCCATGTTCATCGCAGAAATCGAAAAATTCATTTGATGTGAACTCCCCACCTCTGTCAGATCTGAGGCACTTAATTTTGTGTCCTGATTCATTTTCAGCCAATGCTTTGAAGGATTTGAATTTTTCGAATGCTTCATCTTTGTGCTTCATAAGCCCTAACCAAACAAACCTTGAGAAATCATCAATGAATAATATCAGATATTCTTCTCCTCGAGGTGTCCTTTTCCTAAATGGACCACATACATCTGTATGGACTAGCTCAAGAGGCAAGCTAGCTGATCCTTCCTTCTCTGGAAAGTTAGTTCTGGTTTGCTTTCCAAACTGACAAGATTTGCATATGGTGTTGTCTGGAATTTTGATATCTGGAAGATCGCGAACTGCCTGATATTTGCATGCTTTCCTTATTTGTGAGAAGCTTAGATGTCCCAACCTTCGATGCCATAACCAGTGCTCTTCATCCTTGCTAAGATAGCATTGTTGTTGTCCTTCTTCAAATATGTACAGATTATTTGGAGTTCTTTTGCCTTTGAGAACTGTTTTACCTGTATCAAGATCACGAACAAGACATCCATTCGATCTGAAAATAACCTCGGTTTTTTGATCACACATCTGGCTGACACTTAGAAGATTATGCTTCAATCCATCAACATACAAAACATTTCCAGCCTTGACCTTTTCTTTCAAAGGAGCAATACCTTTTCCTTTTATAGTTGCAGGAGTATCATTTCCAAAAGAAACTTTCTTTCCCTTTTCTAAAGTAGAATAAGATTCAAGTTTTTCTTTATCACCTGTCATATGTTTCGAACATCCACTGTCAATGTACCATAGATTTTCCTGTCCTTCTGCATAAAACGCTATCCCACATCTTTCTGTCTGAGGTTCTTTTATTCTCCATTTTTTGGTGCTCGTGGCTTGTTCCTTTTTCTCCTGAAACCTGCTCCTGCATTCAGATTCTTTATGACCAAAATTATTGCAAATAGAACATTCAACTTCATTTTCAAGAACTGAAAAGTTGTTATAGGTCCTCTTTGTAATCCCTGTCATACTTCTTTGTTTTTGAGCTTCCCTAGTCATGATTGTTTTATATGCAACACATTGAGCTGCTTTGTGACCAAAGTTATGGCAAGAAAAGCATTGTCCATTGAAGAAGCTTCTGCGGTTATTGAATCTACCAGCCAACTGATTGTAATTTCTATTTTCATCTATTCTTGTGCCAAACTGAGAAGATTTTACCTGTGGTTGGTTGTAGCTTTTGTTCACCCTTAAGAAGGATTGTCCCTGATAGTTTCTGTTTGTAATTCGTCCCTGCTTTACCTGATTATCTTCATTGTTCTTCTGCTCATTTCTTCTTGCTGCATCAAGATAACTTTTTGAGGTGGATGCTTGAGAGGTTTCTCCATTATAGCCCAAACCTGTCTTGTTAGAGGAGACCGCTGCACATTGATAATCTCATCCAAAGTTTCAGATCCTTTGACAAACTTAAGATTAATAGTTTTTGTTTTCTCAATTTCTTTTCTGAGACCAACAATTTCACCTTCTAGTTTTTCAAGATGTTTTTCCTTTTCATCAATTTGAAATTGCAAAGTATCAATGATCACACTCTTTTCTTCTATGCATCTCTTGAGTCTAGTAATTTCATTATAGAGATTATCCACATCTACAGCATCCTCATAATCATCATCTTCAAATGCCATTAATAGCTTATATTTATTACCTTGTTCATCTTCATCACTGTTTGATAAGCCATCACTATCTTCATGGGTGTAGTAGCTTTTCTTATTTGCACTTTGTTTCTTATTCCATCTAGCAGGTTCTTTTCCTTTATCCTTATTAGGACATTTTGCAGCATAATGACCTACTCTTCCACAAGCAAAGCATTTGAAAGGTAGCTTACCTCTGAACCTTCCAGCACCCCTTTGAAGATTTCTGACAAAATTTGATTCTTCTTCCTCTTCTTCTGGAACATGGCTTGCTTCATAGTAATCTTCATTTCTTGATGCTTTAAAAGCAGCTTCCCTTCTGTCTGATGGACCTCCCTTTCTCATTTCATAAGCAGTTAGAATTCCATGTAGCTGAGACATAGTGAGAACTTTGAGATTTTCCTTTTCTTCTATTGCAGATACTTTAGATTCAAACTTGGGGGATAATGATCTTAGAATCTTTTGAACTACTATAGTCTCTTTTATTTCTTCACCCAAATTTTTCATACAATTAACAATCTCATCTACCCGAAGAAAATAATTAGCCACACTTTCATCATTATACATCTTGAGGGTCTCATATTGAATCCTGAGAGTTTGAAGTTTAGCTTGCTTTACCTGTTCATCTCCTTCATAGCTAGTGATCATTTTGTCCCATATCTCTTTTGCTGATTTGAAGTGCATGACCTTCATGAATTCTGTTTGAGATATACTTCCTAATAGAGTACTGACTGCTTTTGCATTTGTTTCATATGCCTTTTTCTCAGCTGGATCTGTAGGAGTAGCTGAAGGAAAAGCATAGCCTATTTCTACAATGTCCCAAACTTCTGTACCAAGAGATTGAAGATATGCAGTAACTCTTACCTTCCAATAATTGAAATTTGTTCCATCAAAAACCGGTGGCCTGATTGATGCTTCTTTCTCGTAGTTGCTCATGATGAATGATCTTCCTTCAAGCGATCAAGCTTCTTTGAAGGACCTGCTCTGATACCAATTGTTGGAAATAATACTGAGAGGGGGGGTGAATCAGTATTATCAGATTAATCAAACTTTTTAAATGCTCAGAAACATATACGCTACTTCAGTTAAGTGAACCAGCGTGTATACGCTACTGTGACGAAGTAAAACAGCGTATAAGAAGAAAACTCACAATTTAGTTAGCTTATTCTTCAATTAAGTGCATCAGGACATTATTCACCACATTAACAGTAAACATGTGCAGTATAACAGAACAGATAAAAAGCCACACACATGAACACCAAGATATAAGGTGGAAACCCAATGTGGGTGAAAACCACCTGCTGCAAGTTGTCTCTATCTTTCTTTAATATGAAACTTCAGTTTACAATCTTTTGTACTGGTGCAGCCTTATACCAGTACGCAGGCTACAACCTGCAGAAGGCTTCAACCTTCTCTCGTTCTCCAAACTTCCTTGGAAGGGAGCTCCAACCCCCTTTGCTCTTGTACTAGCCAAGATACTAGTACGTAGGTGCTGACCTACAATCTTCCTTCTTTCAGGTATCACTTTTCATACATTTTCAGACTGGATATTCCTGAAGCACATCATTCAATCTGTGGAACCCAATTCATTCAACTTTCATAACAGATCATTGAAGCATAAAACAACCAAACTTTGAATCACTGAACCACTGAACCCTGTCAATCACCAGTTACCAGAACATAGAGCAGACTACAGAACTCTGCAATAACAGTCAGACCCCACTGTAAACCCAAAATCAAGCTTCAAAAGATATACGCTACTTTAATGAGCAAAACCCGCGTATACACGCGCTTTTACCGAAGCCAACCTGCGTACAGATCTAAAAATAAACTTTCTCAATTTGCAGCTGTACCAGACATTAGTTAGACCCAGAACGTAACATTGCGACAATATGCAGATCTAGAAATACGCATAATCAACCATATCATGATAGTGCATTTCAAACCATTAGATCCCGATCTATCCTTAGATCTAGTCTTCCATCAACCGATGTGATCTCTCCTTGGCTTAGATCAAGCAACTCAGAACCTGCATATCAGATCTCTTTCTCTCTTAGATATTCAAGCCTTGTCGAAAGATGATTTTGCCTAATGATCTTCTTCTCCTTATATAGCCTTAGGCCTTTCTCAATACCAAGAGCCAAAACCATAGTAACACAATACCATCAACTTTAAAACTAGGGATTGACACGCCCGTTGAGACATAATGGTCCAAAATCATAGGCACAACTTCCAAGGACTAACCACCATGAACCAAAGGAACCTTTCCACATACACGCGCTTTTTCTGAATCGAACTAGCGTGTACACGCGACTTGGGCTTAACGAAACGGCGTGTATGAGCTTCCTTGGCATGCTGTACTGAGATCTGTCTTCTGATTAAGTTGCCATCACCTGTACCAACCTCTGAGCACCTGTACCAACCTCTGAGTGAGTTGCCATCAAGGACAACACTTGAATCATAATGCCAACAGAAACTCATAACGAGAATGAAATACATGTTAATCATAATTTCATAGACTCTAATATTATATTGAAGACCCACCATATTCAAAATATAAATATGAGGAAGTTTAATGGAAAGGATCCCGTAACATGGATACCACAGATGGATCAATTGTTTGATCTCCATAATGTGTAAAACACACAAAAGGTATTCATCGTAACTTTATATTTAGAACCCAATCAATTTGTATGGTGTCGATGGCTTTCCTCTCATAAATATATTGTCGCTTGGTAAACTTTTACAGAGGAAATGATAGCATATTATAAGGATACAATGTGAAACACCTTCTTTAGCCAATTGATAAATCTCAAACAAAAGGCTTCAATAGTGGAGCACATTGAGGACTTCCAAAACTTGAGTATAAGGGTAAATCATATTCGAGAGGAGCATAGGATTGATGTATTCATAGGGAATCTAAAGGATAACATCCAACATGAGGTTTTCCTTTCGGAACCTAATTCATTTGCGAAGGCATTCAGGTTGGCAAGAAAAATTGAAAGCAAAATTATGGCAACAAGGAAGCCTACCACTCACAACTATAAATATGGAAGTCTGGTTACTCCTAGCCTTCCACAACCTACAAGGCTGACACCACAACAATTGGAAGAAAAAATATCAAAATGGATTTGTTACAGTTGTGATAGAAAATACACTAAAGGTCACAAGTGTGCTAAGAAGAAATTAGTTTACATTGACTGTGAAGAGGAGGAAGAAAAGGAGCAAGAAATGTGAAAAGAAGAGGATATACACTAGGAAGCAACCCCATATAAAGACAAAATGAATGTGATGATATCTTGTAATGCATTGGCAGGAATTACCACCCCTCAAACTCTCAAGGTAGAAGGACATATCATGAAGAAAAAGGTAATAGTGTTGATTGATTCTATTAGTACCCATAATTTTGTTCAATGTAAGATAGCCAACAAATTAAATTTATTCCTATATCTAGCACCAGAGTGTCAAGTGATGGCTACAAATGGAGGAACCATAAATTTCGTGGGAAAGTGCCATAATATAAAGATATCCGTGGGATAATATCTATGGAATAGTCCAATTCTTTCCATTCCAATGGGTGGTGTTGATGTTGTACTAGGAGTCCAATGGTTACAATCTTTGGTTATGATAGTTTTTAATTTTCAAGAACTTTTCTTGAATTTTTTTGGGAAGAAAAGGAATTTGAATTAAGGGGTATTGCAGGGAAATCATGAAATATAATCAGTGCTAATAGGATGAAAAATCTTCTAAAGGAATAACAATAGGGTGTAATTACACAATTGTGTTCACTTGAGGCTAAGACATCGAAATCATCTATTTCTCCATACCTCCAAGAAGCCTTGGACACTCATTCCAAGGTATTTGAGACTCCAAAAGACCTCCCACCTATTCGTGATCATGTTCATGCTATTCATTTGATCCCAGGAAGTATTCCTCCAAATATCAGGCCTTACAGATATCCCTATGCTCAAAAGAGTGAAATGGAACAGATGGTTGCAAAAATGCTAAAGGCTGGTATAATTTAACCTATTCAAAGTTCTTTCTCTGCTTGAGTGGTATTGGTGCACAATAAGGATGGATGATGCTGCATGTGTCTGGATTATGGAAATCTCAAAAAGCTCACTATTAAAGATAAATTTCCCATTCTTCTCATTGATGAATTATTGGATCAATTACATGGAGAAATTTACTTCACCAAGTTGGATCTATGTTCAGGATATCATCAAATAAGAATGAAGATTGAAGACATTTCGAAAACAACATTTAGAACTCACGAGGGTTATTTTGAATTTTTGGTCATACCTTTTGGCCTTACCAATGAACCTTCTACATTTCAAGGTTTGATTAATTCCATTTTCAAGCCCTTCCTGTGAAAAATTGTCTTATTATTTTTTAATGATATACTAATCTACAACAAGACTTGGAAGGATCATGTTCAACATGTTGACAGGGTGCTCAAGTTATTGGAGGAGAAACAATTATATGCAAAAACCTCCAAATGTTTCTTTGCAGTACAAGAGGTGGAATATATGGATCATATTGTATCTCATGAGGGTGTTAAGGTAGACCCTAAAAAAATTAAATCCATAAAGGAATGGAAAATACCCACATCAATAAAGAATTTGTGAGGATTTCTCATGTTAACAAGGTATTATCACATGTTTGTTAAGAATTATGGGAGAATAGCAGCACCTCTAACAACATTACTAAAGAAAGATGCATTTTCTTAGACTCTAAAAGGAAATAAGGCCTTTGAACTTCTCAAAGAGGAAATTTGCCAAGCATCGGTCTTAGCTATGCCAGACTTCACAAAAACATTTATTGTGGAATGTGATGCCTTAGGAAATGGAATTGGTGTTGTTTTAATTCAAGAAGGAAGACCCATTTCTTTTGAAATTCGTCCAATCAAAGGAAAGTATTTAAACAAAGCTATTTATGGGAAGGATATGTTGGCAATATTATGTTCACTTAAGAAATGGTGACCTTTCCTACTCAGAAGGAACTTCAAGGTAAACAGAGATCATGAGAGTCTTAAATACATCTTAGAACAAATATTATCTTGAGAAGAGCAGAAACATGGGTCACAAAGATGTTGGGTTATGAGTTTGGAATTATCTACAAAAAAGGGAATCAAAATGTTCTTGCACATGCACTCTCAGGAAAGGATAACCAAAGCAGGGGATGAATGGAAGAATGACAAAGAGGTATGGGCACTCATTCAAAAGTTTCAGTAATATCCTAGTACATCTGAGACATTCAACTAGAATAATAATTCATCATGTTACAAAGATCACTTGTAGCTCTGTAATAATTCCAAACTCAAACAAAAGATTCTTCAAGAATCGCACACCTCTCCCTTAGGAGGGAAATCATGATTTTTAGAAACTTACCATAGGGTAAAGAAGGATTTTTTGGGATGGCCTTAAATTTGATATTCAAAAGTTTGTGGCCGAATGTTTGGTTTTCCAACAAAATAAAGTTTAGACAATTAATACCTCGAGTCTATTACAACCTTTATCCATTCCAAGTCAATGTTGGGAGGAGGTTTCAATGGATTTTATCACAAGTTTACCCAAGTAGTGTCATTATGGTGGTAATTGATAGACTTACCAAGTATGCACACTTTTGTGCATTATCTCATCCATTTAAGGCTAGTATAGTTTCTACTATATTTATGGAAACTATTCAAAAGCTACATGGAAACCCAAAGATTATTTTAAGTGACAAAGATCCTATTTTCATTGGAAATTTTTGGATAGAATTATTTTCTTGCCTAGGTACTCAATTAGCTCATAGCTCATCTCATCATCCTCAATCAGATGGGAAAACAGAGATAGTGAAAAAATGTTTAGAAGGATATCTTCATTGCTTTGTATATGATAAACAAACACAATGGGTCAAGTGGTTGCCTCTACTTGAATGGTGGTATAACACTTGCTTCCACACTGCAACAAAAATGACCCCATTTATGCACTTTATGGATATCATCCACCATCCATCACATCACCTTTACGAGAAAATTTTAAGTTTCAAGTAGTGGAAGATCACATCAAGCATCAACAACATGTTCTCCAACTGTTAAAGGATAATCTCACTTTCACGCAGAATAGAATGAAACAATAGGCTCATCAACATTGCAGAGAAAGAAGTTTTGATGTAGGCGACTTAGTATTTTTACAGCTACAACCATACAAAAAATGTCCCTCAAGTAAGGTAATAACGATAATAAATTATCACAAAAGTATTATGGTTCATACAAGTTTTTACAAAATATTCGTACTATGGCATACAAATTACATCTTCCCACATCTTCCCAAGTGCACCCAGTCTTCCATGTTTCATGCTTAAAGAAGGTTATAGGTGACAAGCTCCCAGTTCAAAAAATATTGATAGAGCTTAACAAGGAAGGAAAAATCATATTGGAACTTGATTAATTCATGGAAAGAAGAACTCAAAAGCTACGAAATCGATCAATTTCAAAGTATCTAATCAATTGGAAGAATTTAACCACGACAGATTCCACATGGGAGGATGAGAATTTTATACAGAGGCATCCAAAACTACTCAAGCTTTCAGTAAAACACTTTCTTTGAAGGAGAGGGGCATGTTAGGTCCCTATAATACTAGTGTATTCCACCATTGTTATTAGTGTAGCCTGCTTATTGTTATTTTTGTGCCCCATAGAAGCCCATTATTGCTATTGTTGTGCCCTAAAATTATTATTGTTATGTCATCTCTGATTATAGTGTGACCCCTTAGAATCGTATATATAGAAAGGGGTTGTTTTCATTTGAATCGTCTAAGAATTGTTCTTTTGTGTAATTTAAAGGAGGTCCCCCCTCAAAGAGGCTGATTTTGAAGTTGTTGATCTTTAACACACACATACACATATAAACACATGTGGGTCAAGGACACATCTTGACCACTAGGGTAGGTGTCCCATGAATGCCACTTTCTCAAAGACATCCCTAAAATACCATATAAGGGGACCTTCTAATATAATGAAGCCTTCAAGTGCAAATTCTTAGAGTATTAACACTCCAATACTATAATTTAATGTAATCAAGTTTACAATATATTAAAATTTACTAAATAGTTATTAATCATAAGTGTCATTAATTAAGGGGTCAAGATAAAACCACAAAACTTGTTGCAAAGCAATGCACTCTATTAGCATGCACTTTAAATGAGCATGTTTCCTTATGAGCCCAAGCCATAGAGGGAACTTTGGGAGTGACTACAAAACTTTCTTAGAGATTTATGGTCATTCCTCTAGGTGAAGGTCAATTTCTAAGCCTTCTACTAAAGCTATTAAGGCCAATAACACCATAGATATTGGGGTGTTTACTGGTCACTGACTAATCAACACAACCCTTGCCTTGCATAATGAAGGAATGCCTTGAAGTGGCAATCACAAAGTGTTAGAGATTAAAGGTAGTGCAAACAAAGGTGCCTAGGTTGTTGGTGGTTTGAGTCTGCTCAAAGGAACTGACAGACACATATAACCTTGAAAATGTGTCAACATGGCTCATATGGCAAGATCTCTGTGACTATTTCTATTAGAAATGGAAAAACCCAAACTGTTCTTTAGGGACTGACATGATAGTCCAAGAACAAAAACTAATGGCTTATATGTGTTCTTAGGGATATGGTAAAGTAATATTCTTATATGTACTCATAGGTATATTGGTAGTTAACACGTTTCAATCAAGATCAGTTAGGCCAAAAACAAAATATTTCCTTTGGACCTAAGGTTGCATGCCAAGTTTTCAACAAAATATCTGAACAAAAAGTATTTGACAAAAAAATTGCTAACAATGGAACTGTTAGGGGACCTTAATTCGAGAGGGTTTTGAAATCAAATAAATCTTTCAAATTATGGTCAAGTCTATCATAGGGAAAACATTAATATTTTGGGTGAACTTTCTTGATTTTATAGTAAATACAAAGAAAAAACTAGAGCTCATGCATAGGATCCTTGTGGACCAGCAACAAATTTTGTTTGCAGGAAACCAACTTGATGACCATTATCTATTGTCTGACATATGCAAAGACACAGTTCTAATTTTGGTGTTGTGCCTAGACAAAAGGAGTGATGGGAAAATGTGTGTTTTCATCCTCAAAGACTATTTCTTTCAAGGATAAGGTCTCAAATAAACCCCTCCACTTCAGCTACTATAATTTGTAATCAAGTCGCAATGTAGGTTATCTGAGAAAGAGGTCACAAACCTTCTCCCATACATTGAATCACATGAAGTGATTCACAACACAAATACCATAACTATACAAGGGATCTACTGAAAATGAAGAAAAAAATTACTATGAATTGTATCTATATTCCGAAGGTTTCTTTATTATTCGATTTTCATATTTAGATGATTGTTTGAAATATTTTGAAGAGGGTTCTTGGTTCTAGGGAGGAGAAGATCCTTTTTTTATCCCATGGTTCCCACACTTCAACCCAATCACTATGTCTATCACCAAAATGGAAGTTTGGTTTCATGTCCTAATTTTCCAATACTAGTTTGGAATTTATTAGTCTTTGAAGATATTGTCAATACCTTGGGAACAAATTAAAAACAAATCTTGAGCATATTAAGTTTGGTTTTTTCACATATGCTTGAGTAATTAGATCAACATCACCATTGTGTCTTCTAGACAAGATGACACTTCAAAGGCACAAACCAAAACCAAAACAATGGCAATCATGTGAGCAACAGTTCTTGGATGATGAAGATGATCAGAATACAAAAACTCCATCACCCACAATTTCAAATAAGGATAACATAACCTATCTAGAAGCATAGATTGAGGAATCAAATCTTCCTTTAAAGGATAGAGAAAAATATATGAATACCAATATTTTCCCTTCGAGGGTGATAGATTGATAGTTATCAATGAAATTGCATCATGAGGAACAAATATAATTTATGAATTTGATGATTTTGATTTGGATACACAGTTGGTACTGCAGAAAACTCCTAGAAATCTGATTTTTTATTTACAATTAGTCCTTGTGGATCCTTTTCCAAGAGGGTGGATTGAGGTTTAAAGGAAGAAAGGGAAAAAAAGGTAGGATCAAGGATTATTTTCCTCTTTGGTCTTCAACACATTTTCTTCAGTTCTCTTGTTTAGTATCTTAGGAAATTGGGGACTTGCATGCCTTTTATTATGTAATCATGCACTAAATTACATGGCAAGACTTTCAACCAAGCACAATCAGGAAAACTAAATTATTGCTTCAAGCATCAACTGGACAAGAATTTTAGCCAATTTTGTTTAATGACCACTCACATCCCCATATTTAATCCTTTTAAATTCGTCCAGATGAACATTTGAAATTTTGTCACCCAATTCTTTGTTCTCAAAATGGAAAGCAACCACAGTTCCATATAAAGAATAGCAAACAAGAAAATATCCATCTACGCTCCTATTTCATAGAAAGGAGAACCTTAGAATACATAATAAAATGTCAAGGACATCAATTATATATTTCCAACATAGAAATAAAAAATGTTTAACTCGATAAGAAAATTTCGCACTAGGAGAGATCAAGAATACTTCAAGAAAAAAATGTTTCCCAACAAAAATAGGCCATGGACTGGTTGTGGCCCACACAATGATGTTACAGTCCTGCCATTCCATTGCTATTACATTATATGGTGATGAATCCTTTGAAACCGACTCCATTGCACCATTAGAACATCCACTTTTGTCTACTTGTTCATGGCCCACTAACCCTGACCCACTGAGTTGATGTTTGCAAAACATAAAATTATTGAACTTCACAGCAACAAAAGGAGCATTATGGCCCAAAAATAAAAAGTGGTAGCCCAATCTCCCGTTTCTAATATTGGTACAAAATGGCTTGGATTTTGAAATCCATGTGTTGTTGTAATAAAGCCACCCAAGCTGCCTAAAGAATGTTGAATCTACCAACAGTGTTAACAAATAATTGAATTAGTGTAACAACAATTAACATTTTCACATGTAGTCTTATTAAAAATAGTAGCTGATTCAAGTCCTTATTTATTTCTGACAGTGGCCTTCAATTTTGTGTTCTAGACTCTAGTCACTTGTGTGCCAAATAATGACACTTTTTCATCTGATTGGCTTTTAAGAAAGAACCAATTGGTTCCCATGAACTTGCAAAATCAGTTTTTAGAGAAAGGTGGGGAAATGAAGACCCAACTATCTTATAAATTCACCAAAAAGAGATGGTCATTTTCCCAACCTCTTTTGAGGCATCACATGAAAACTTGTCACCTCACACACTACAATATGAATATGTTTTCATCTTCAAAATGCCACCAAACAATGAGTTTCCTAGAAAAATGAACCAACAATATGTCCACTTCAGAGTTGCAACTTGCCATCAATTCAAGCGGGCAATCTTCATTCATCTTAACTTTCCAATTTTAATTTTCTTCTTGATAGAGTGATGAGAGTAGTAAATAAAGGAATATACGATACAAAAAACTGTGAAAATTCCTGACAAACAATATGCAATAGAAGGATGAGAAATATGAAGAACCATGTGCTGAATCCTCAACAAAAGTTGTATTGATACTCATGTTCTGAATCACTAAAATTTAGTGTGTCATCAACTAGTTTATGTTAATACATGTTACTATTGTACATAAGTAAAATAGAGCACTTTTAAACATTTAATTCAACATGTTTTATTCAGGAAAACAATAGAGGCAAAATAATCTCCCCAGTAACATCACATCTCAATCCACTAATAATCGCTAGAAGCAACCATTGTATTTGAAACATTAGTATTATCCTCCTACCTTAACAACAGAGAGTAGATAAATGTATTCATGACATAAATCAATCATCTTATATAGTAAATACTAAATTCACATAAATGTACAAGTATATTCCATTGAGTATATATATATATATATATATATATATATATATATATATATATATATATATATATATATATATATATATATATATATATATATATATATATATATATATATATTATTGTCATCTCCAACCTACCATCCCCTAAAATATTTTGAGGTGCGCTCTACCCATCCCATAGACACATCCCCCATCCTCACTATTCCCCAAGCCCAAAAACTAGTGCAATATAGCTCTATTCCTTCCCTAAGGGTAATATATAACACAACCCATCTAGTTTTTATAGCAAACCCTTGTTGTTTGTTATCATTGCCATGAATTTCATTTCAATTATTCATGATCACAGTCATTGTCAAAGGAATCCGCAAAATCTAAGGGTTTCACAAGCAAACGACCGACTGCCAGACTATTATTGTTGTCAGACTCTTGTAGGTGTTTTCCCTCTTCAAGTATGGAGCTGATCTGAGGCTTATATTTATCTGAATCATGTCCAATCATGGGATCCATTGATCCATCCATGAGGGTGGACAAATCAAGGAATAGAACTTTGGCCAAAAACATGGAGAGTGGATGCTAGAACTCAATTGGAGTTTAACCTCATGCCCAAGATCGAAACATATTACTTATTACATATCCTATAAAAAATCACAAAATTTAAAATATATATATTAATTAATCTAAATAATTTAATAAATTATATTAATATTCCACGTCTAGGGTCAGAACAGAGAACGAAACAATAAATTTTATGCATAGAATATAAATTTGTATCCATATTCTCGGTTTATTGTCAAAGTACAGTAGTAGTTAAGATTTAGTCAAAAGGTCAGTTGAGAGGACAGTAAAATTATCTAACAATGACAATGAATACAATATATATGGACATAACAACAAAAATTATGAGATTTCATTAACTACATCAGAGAAAAATGAGTCTTAGTCAATTTATGCACAGAACATCAACATACCTGCAACTTTGATATAAGAATCAAGGCCTCTAAACATTTTAGGTTTATAGCAAGAAAGCACAAGTAGGCATAGCCTCCTCTTCTAATTGTATTTTTTGGATCCATGTGTGTTGGGAATTTCAAATTTTGCAGGATACATTTCTCAGGGAGATACTAATCATTTTCGAATTTGGGAGGCAGATTCACCAGCACACTCTGATTCTCTATAATCTTTATCACTACTAGTGAAGTCAACATGGAAACGTTTCATAAAAATTCGAATGTCAGCATTACAAGTTTCTTCTAGTCCACGTTGTTAAAGATCATGGCAGGCATTCCACAGGGATCTGTTCATACTAGATTGTAGGTATGTAAATTAATACTAGGGTTGACACAACAAATTAATTGTTTTAGACTAGTGCCAAGGAGCTACTATATCTTTCAATATCACATCTGTATCAAATAATGTCAATGCAAACAATTGATGGCCATCATATTCCTTGCATCATCACGCATAAGACTTTTTTCCTTCATAAGTACTTAATATTCAATTAGTTAGTTCCACCAACTTCAACGTCACATCGTTACAACCATCCTAGATCCATCTTATCTCCAGAACTACCAAGAAAAAAGAGGGATAAAATCTATTAAGGTGCAAATCTCTTTTATAATGAAAAGAGATTTAATCCCTCTTGACACTTGGTAGATCCAGGGTTAATATGGATCTAGGCTAGAATTTAGCCTTTAAATTTAAAATATTACTATAAACACTACATTAAATTTCATTACTCAAACAATTTTATTTATCCATTTGGGAAGTATCTTAGTTTTTAAATGGGATGGAGGAACAACAACTTTCACACTTCAGTTCTAATTACAACATTTGTAAAGTTTCAAGATTGTTTCCAAGGAAACGAAGAGCAACAAAGAAGAGTACCTCCTAGAGAAAAATGATAAGGAATATAAATATTTAGCCATAATTACAAACCATTAATGGACCTAACAAACCATATCAACACAACTCCAATGTCGACCATTTTAATTTAGCCACCCACCTTGTCAAAAGATTAGAAACATCATAATTTTTTTAACAATATGAATTTAAAACTTTCTAAGAATTTTGCAATTCACTCTAGCAATTCTTGTAAAATGTTTCGGCCACATAATATAGATAGTGCACTACAAACATTTCACGACCGTAATGCAATCTCAATTCTCTACATTTGGTAAGAAAAGATATATTCATTTCTTTATGTAAGTACCTAAAAATGAATTGAACTACCTATAACAATAGATGCAGAATGAACATTGAATCTACAAAGGAAACTAGGAAAACAAGGCTACAAAATCAATATCAATCCTCTCGGATCATGCATATAATGTCTTAAATTTTAGCAATAATCATGGGTATGAAGATGTAAATATGAAATTACTAATGCAGTGAAAAAATCATGTGATGAGACCTTGCAAAGAAATTAATAAGTAGAGAAACATTCTGAAGAATAAATGTCAATGGGCTTGGCATTCATTGTTCAAGTCTAATCTTAATTGGGAAGGAAACAAAATTACAATAATGAGATCACTAGATTTTCTTAATTTTGTATCATTAATATAATAGAACTTTCTGATTACAAAGTTTGAATAAAAACAAAACAAAAACCCTAAGATGGGTCAAGGTGAAGGTCCATTCATAGTTGGGCCTACACCATTCTAGGGTTTGTAACTGATTATGAATTGCAATGTTGTAGTCAATTGAAAACTCAGTTCATGCCTCCCATCAAATAGAAAACTAATTTTACAAACAAATTTTTCTTTTCCAATGGGATGAAATGAATTGAAAAAAGTTTCAAAATATTTTTACTTGTGAACCTAAGAGTTTATAAAGGCTGCTTAGAGAAGACGTGCTGAAATTTTCAATACTCCATGGAAAGTTCTGAAACCTCATCGTGTCCAACAATATGAATGAAGAGATTTGACAAGTGGTAGATATTATTTCTACCCTGAAATTTCTTAATATGATATATTTCCCATGTAATTCCATAAACCTAGAAAGCTTAAGGGATTAGCTCAATATTTAGTCACCAATGTTGTTGGGTATTTGGCTAGTTCCATGCCAAAAAGTTCCCCAAAAAATTCCCCTAGGTTAGGAAGTGTAATCTACTCTAATGAGTTTTCTAGTGATTTCATCATCAAGTGTGGGGAAGTAATTGTTGGGTTTTACTGCAAGGTTTTCCTTGGGGAAAAAATGAAAAATATAGCAATAAATGTAGAACCCATATATTGAGATTTATAGACCAAATCCATGTTTGCTTTATTGCCTATAGTGCACCACATTTACAAGGATGGACATTGTTTTTTTATACCAGAATTTACCGTTCAATTTTATTTGAACCTTGAAATTAACATGAATAATGATGATATAATAATTTCATCGCTTATTGTGCTTCCAATTTTTTGATAAAATTAAGCCAACGAACTTTAAGTTTGGTTAAAAAATCTTGCATGAATATTAACATATCCTTAAATTTCATCTTCAAACAAAGTTGTCCATGTCACTTTAGGTTAGTATTGCTGATAAAGCCACTTTAACTTGGTAATGTTGTTCATAACACTTCAACTTGGTAAAATTTATGAGTTAAAGGAAGATATCACTGATTGGTCCACACATAATCCGTATGAAACAAGCTCATTATTAAAGACTAATGACCAAGTTCAATAATCATAGGGGATGAACTACATTAGCGAAAATGTAAAACACTATGATGGATATGAGCCCACAAAATTTTCAATTGTTAAGTCATATTTAGGTTCTAAATGTTGTGAAACAAAACTTAAAAATGTCAAGAAGTATAAAATGTTGAATTTATGACCACTAGAAAGCACAATATATTAAAATAGTAAAGAAAAACCCTAAAAAATTGTAGGAAGTGAAATTTGTTTAGAGGTGCGGGCATACCCAGATTGTCAATCCCATTGTGTTTTAAACAATCTTTCTTTCCTACAAGATCAATCTACTCCAACTGCATCTCTAAATGAGTTTCTTATCACCAAAATTTTCATGTCAGTAAATGAAAATGAAAAATTAGGAAACTGCACAAAGAATCTAAGAATGACCCTACTTTAAGTAATTCATGTAGCAATTCCTATGAAATAAATTTTTGTTTACATTAAAACAATAAGAATAGCCTTGAGAATTTTTAGAGAGATTTCCTAGTTACTTTATTATTCTCAACAAAAGAAACAAAGAGCCTTACATGATGTCTACTCAAATAAGAATCATAAAACATTTCTAACTTTGTCATAGCCATTGCCTCCACGGAGAGTTAATTTAATTGTCCTTGTAATGCAATATACTTGTACATTTAAGTGCATTTAGTATTTACTATATAAGTTGATTGATTTCTATCTTACATGAATGTATAAGTATGTAGTAAGGATCATATGACAATCTGGAAGAAGGATTTAATGATTATCAAAGAACAAGATGATCTTTATCATCAAAATTTCATTATCTCAATATGTTGTTATCATATAGCTAGACATTCTAAATAGTTTTTTGAAGTTCCTAAACAAGTTGTAGGGAATTAATTAGAGGTACGAAAATCATTTTCTGATCTGTTGACTAGCAAATTCACACAATTTTTGACAAAAACATGTGGGAAGCACCAAAATATGCGACAATTTATGGTATGTGTAGTGAAGGAATAAAGATTTTTGTAAATCTGGTTAAGAAAGAGTATCCTTCTCAGAGAATCTAGTCTTCATGTTGCCGCAATGTATCTGAAGGTTTTTGTCTCTCTCTGCTTATTACTAGAGTAAGGGACTGACTCTATAGATATTACTCAGAATCATCAATTTTATCCTGATCAAATACCGATTGTATGGTGGATAAAGTGACAACCAAATATAGGGGGACTTATTAATCACCTTACTACTCAGATTGATACATTTGAACAAATTGATAGAGCTAATGGTCTTCTTTCTCAACATGTTTAAATCGGCATGCATAAGAGATATGAGAATAGTTTACTTTTTCCCTTGCAAAAAGGCATGCACAGGTGATGAATGTCATTGGGAATATGGTTGTCATTTTAAGTTTGACTCTATGAGAACCATTTATGCAATTAGTTTAAATTTAGACACATTGGATGAGGCCAGACGTGTTGAGGAGTCATGTATTTTATTAAATGAACATTGAGTATCTCACACACTATTTTGTTTTGACGGGTGATTTTGCCTTTCTACACTAGAATATATCCATTGTAACCCCATAATTTTCTAGCACTATGAAGGATCAAATCCATCAAGGTGCGAATCTTTTTGAGAGTGCAAAAATTGGAGACTTGCACCCAAAAATTGCACCCAAAAAAAAAAAAAAAACTAATCCTTTATTGCAATTGATAGATGTAGGGTTAAGATGGATACATGTTGGTTTTCTTTTAAGTCTCATTTTTTATTAATTTTTTTAGATTCTATTTGACACTAGAGATGAGAGCCAAACTTTTATTCGATTTTAATTGATGTGCATGAAACATGTGACACATGTCACCATGCTAGGCTATAGAATGTGTGTTTCAGTACAAATATGGTAAAGGATAACACTCGACGGACTATGTAGAGGAAATGAGTGATGAAACTAGGAATTAATGTCTGCACATTTTATTCTTACATCAATAAATAAATGGGACAAAAAACAACTTGGAGAACAACATGCACACTTTCCTAAGGGATCAAGCATCATGAAAGGGGTAATGATGTTAGCACTGTTTATTGGGATAAATAGTTGAAATGTCTAACTAGAGAGAGGAAATGAAATTGAAATCTAAGAAAGGGTGGCAACAACTCCTAAATAGACAAAAAATACATTTTTTGTTAATGACAATGGCATCCAATTAGAGATGGATTCCATTCATAAATAAAGAAGAGTACATATTGTATTCTATCAAGGCTTCATATGAAAGAGATACATAGGCCAGATACTGTCTAGCATGGAACACAATAAAAATGACCCAACACTATTTTCCTCAAGTGACATATAAGAATTTTTTGCATTTGGAGGACCTACTGCCTTCATCCAATGTCGTCTAAATTCTCATTGTGGGGTATCCCTATTACAGGAGACTACAATCTTTGTGTGTCGAGACAAGTACCAGGTAGATATATTGATAACATTTTTAAATACGTCATACATAGCTTAATCTTCATGAATGAAAGAATAATTTAGTATCCCTTATATGAAAAGGGGTCACATAGAGATTGATGAAAGTTTTTGTCAAAATATTTACTATCAAGCTAGATAGACTTAAAAGTTCATACATTCATTCTTTAGGCTTAAGTTATCCCTCATAGACACCATGCTTTTCTATTTGTTATTGGGAAAATGAAGTCATAAATTAAAACTCGACATATCATCAGTAAAACTCCAAATAGTATTTTAACTTATTTAAGGAATCAACCAGTGTAACACATGGTAACACGTTCCATAAGAGGACTCCTTACTGAGGATGCCATAGGAAGCCCATACATACCTAATATTTAGGGTACTTTAGGGTACACCAGAACTATCGAAAAATCACAACCCTTGCATGAGGGTACTTGTAGAGGCACCCCGTGCCCTCAAGGAACACACATAATTACCCACAAATCACACCCAATTTCTAGGACATTCTAATAAAAAGTCCTTAAAAATCTAATAACTAGTTTCCCACCATTTTCTACTTAGTCCCACCAACTCTCCTTCACTCTATAAATCTAAACAAACAAAAATATTAAGAATTATTTTGGAACGCCCACATACCCTATTTTTTCCTTAAACATGTTTTTTTGGTGAGGTTCTCTAGATATATTGGGTGCATATCCCCACGTACCAAATATTTGTTGCAACATAGGAACTAATTGTTGGGTGTAGAGCCTGATTATCTTCTATATTCAAAGGTATCACCACATTGGACCCCAGTTCAAAATGGGGCAGCCACACCGCTCGTAACATATTCATTGCAGCGGGGGTCCCAGGGGGGGTGACTGTGGCCTTTGGGGAGCGCCCCCTGGCGGGGGGTTTTAGGTGCAGCACCCCTGAAGCTAAGAATAGATGTAAAATTACCTTGTAAGATGTTGTAATTTCGTAGTCAATCTTGGTTGTTCATTAGGCGGAGATCTGACGATATAAGTTATGTTTAATTTAGGGTTTTTTCCCTAGAAGGCAACCCCTCGCTATATATGAGGGAATTGTATTGTGTCTATGTATATTTGTATTCTGAATGAGGAAGAGAGAGGAGATTGAGAGAGAAGAGGGAGTTACAACGGATCTGATGTAGGTTTTATCTCTTCAGTTTGGTAGATAATATAAAAAGGACTGGTTGCTTCTCCGTGGACGTAGCCCAAATTGGGTGAACAACGTATATCTGTGTCTCTCTTGTTTTATGCATTTTTTGTGTTTATATTTCTACAATATTTTATGTGTTCCAATGCTCCGTAATATATAATTTTTCTAACAACAGGTATCAGAGCTAACGGTCTATTTGGCTAATAAAC
Organism: Pinus tabuliformis; assembly: GCA_031772625.1. Lineage (NCBI taxonomy): Eukaryota > Viridiplantae > Streptophyta > Pinopsida > Pinales > Pinaceae > Pinus > Pinus tabuliformis. The sequence goes on along the minus strand of CM062819.1, from coordinate 802,379,686 downwards.
TCGCAGGAGAGAAGGGTTCCTTTTTCGAGTGGGAGCAATCGCGGAAGATGATAGGTTTAGGGTCAAAAAATTCAACGAGCAAAAACTACCAACTGTGGAAGATGCAAATGTAAGATTATCTATTTGAGAGATATTTGTACCTACCATTGATCGGAAAGACAAAGAAGCCGACGAGTATGACAGACACAGAATGGAATATTCTCAAAAAGAAGGCACTTGGAACAATACGGCTATGCCTTTTAGCGTGAGTAGCGTTTAATATTTCAAAGGAAACAACAACAGAGTTTTTAATGTCGACATTGACCAAACTATATGAAAAACCCTCCGCCTCAAATAAGGTATTTCTTATGAAGCATTTATTTAATATGAAGATGTCAGAGGGTGGATCTATTGCTGATCATTTAAATTATTTGAATACAGTTACAAGTTAGTTAAGTTCTGTAGGGGTAACTTTCGATGATGAAGTTAGGGCTCTGTTATTTTTGTGCTCATTGCCAGAAAGTTGGAATGGTTTAGTTATGGCCATTAGTAACTATGTCTCTGGATCTAGTACTTTAATGTTTGATGATGTTTTCGGTGCAATCCTTAGCGAGGAAATGTGATGAAAAAGCTCCGATGAGACATCAAGTAATGCTTTGACTGCAGAGACTAGGGGAAGAAAAATGGAAAGAGGAAAGAGCCCAGGATATCGTAGTAAGTCAAGAAAAGGCAGTTCCAAGTCTAGATCGGGGATACTGTGGTGGAAATGTGGGAAGAAAGGACACCTGAAGAAAGACTGCAAGTCTCAAAAGGGAAAAGAAGGAGACACGCAGCAAGAAACTAATCATGAATCGAATGTAACAGGTGATGTGTCGCAAGATGCTTTGGTTATTTCATTATAAAATATTATTGACGCCTGGGTGGTAGATTCACAGGCCTCATTCCATGCCACACCTAATAATAAACGTTTTTATGGTTATGTTCAAGGAGATTTTAGACAGGTTCCATTGGGTGATGATAAACCCTATAAAGTCATTTGAATGGATACAGTTTTCATAAAACGGCAGAATGGAAATCAATGGCTATTGAAGGAGGTAAGGCATGTTCCAGATCTGAAGAAAAATCTGATTTCAACAGGGCAGTTGGGAGGTGAAATTTGCATAACTACCTTCACAGATAAAACCTGGAATTTCATGAAAGGATCCCCGGTAATAGCGAAAGGAGGAAAGGTTGGTACATTGTATTTATGCAATGGTATTTCTAATTCTGTTAATGCTTTAACCTCTACAAGGGAAGATATGACATTGTGGAATCATAGGCTTGGGCACATGAGTGAGATGGGGATGCAGATTCTTCACTCAAGAAATTTTTTGCCAGGTTTGAAGCATGTTGATTTAAAATTCTGTGAGAATTGTGTTTATGGAAAACAAAAGAGAGTCAGATTCCTTAGAGTTGGGAAAGAAAAGAAGAGTGAAAAATTAGAGCTTGTGCATACAGATTTATGGGGACCTGCTCAGGTATCATCTCTTGGTGGCTCTCATTATTATGTTACTTTTATTGATGATGCAACCAGAAAAATATAGATTTATTGTATTCGAAATAAATCTGATGTATTTGATACTTTCAAGAAATGGAAAGATTTGGTTGAAAATGAGACAAGAAAAAGGTTGAAGTGTCTCAAATCGGATAATGGAGGTGAATATTGCAGCAAAGAGTTTGATAGGTACTATTCTGAGAATTGAATTTGCAGACAGAAGATATTTCCAAGAACACCACAGTAAAATGGTGTGTCAGAAAGGATGAACAGGACAATCATGGAACGTGCAAGGTGCATGAGATTGCATGGAGGATTACCTTTACAATTTTGGGCAGATGCTGTAGATACTACTGTTTATCTAATAAACAGAGGGCCTTCAAGTTCCTTGGATGGTGGTGTTCCAGAGGAGGTAGGGACAGGTAAAAAGGTAAACTACTCTTTTTTAAAGACTTTTGGTTGTGAAGCCTGTGTCCACATTAATAAAGAAAATAGAACAAAGCTTGAGGCAAAATCAAAGAAATGTACCTTTATTGGATATGGTGTTAATGATTTTGGTTATCGCTTTTATGATTATGAAAAACATAAAATCATTAGGTGCAGAGATGTCATATTCAATGAAAATGTTTTGTATAAGGATCAGTTGTAGGAAAAGAATCATGGAAAAGAAAACAGAGAATACACAGGGCTTGATGATATCACAGGAAAAGTGATGGTGCCTGAAGATCATAATGATCAACAGTCAGAACAAAAACCACAACAGAAAAAATCACTTCAAACACTTGAAAGTAGTGTTAGAAGATCTACCAGGATGAGTAGATCCGCTGAACGATACTCTCCTTCATTATATTATGTATTGCTGACTGATTCTGGTGAACCAGAATGTTATGAAGAAGCAGTGCAGGTAGAAACCAGGAAGAAGTGGGAGCAAGCCATGAAAGAAGAGATGGATTCCTTAGCACATAACCAGACTTGGGACTTAGTCAAGTTTCCTGCAGGTAAAACAACATTGCAGAATAAATGGGTTTACAAGTTGAAGGAAGAAGATGGAGGTAGAAAAGGGTATAAAGCTAGACTTGTGGTGAAAGGGTTTGCACAGAAAAAGGGTATAGACTTTGATGAGATATTTTCTCTTGTTGTGAAAATGACTTCAATCAGAAATATTCTAAGTCTATTAGCAGTTGAAGATTTGCATCTTGAGCAGTTAGATGTAAAGACAACCTTTCTCCATGGGGATTTGTAGGAAGAGATGTATATGCAGCAGCCACAAGGATATGAGGTAAAACGGAAGGAGAAACTAGTGTGCAGGTTGAAGAAAAGCTTGTATGGCTTAAAACAGCCTCCAAGGTAGTGGCATCTAAAATTTGATAGGTTTATGTCTGAACAAGGTTATACTAGGTGTCACTCTGATCATTGTGTTTATCTCAAAAGGAAAAATGATGGAAGCTATATTATATTGTTATTGTATGTAGATGACATGCTTGTTGCAGGTTCTAACATGCATGAAATAAATGTGCTCAAAAGGAAATTGGCAAACGCATTTGCGATGAAGGATTTGGGTGTTGCAAAACAAATCCTTGGTATGAAAATAACAAGAGACAGGAAGAATCGCAAATTAACATTGTCTCAAAGTGAGTACCTAGAAAAGGTGTTGAAAAGGTTTAATATGCAAAATGCAAAACCAGTTAGTATACCTTTGGCTAGCCATTTCAAATTAAGTAAGGAGGCATGTCCCAAGACATAGGAAGAAATGGCTCATATGTCTAAAGTTCCATTTACATCAGCAGTTGGAAGCTTAATGTATGCAATGGTCTACACAAGGCCTGATATTGCACATGCAGTGGGAGTTGTAAGCAGGTACATGAACAATCCAAGAAAATAACATTGGATGGTGGTGAAGTGGATTCTCATGTATTTGAGAGGTACCACAAATCAAGCATTATGCTTTGGTGGTTCAAAAATTTCTCTACATGGATATGTTGATGCAGATATGGCAGGTGACAGAGACAACAGGAGGAGCACTACAGGATATGTATTTACTGTAGGTGGAATAACTGTCAGTTGGGTTTAAAAAATCCAAAGTGTTGTTTCACTTTCAACAAAAGAAGCCGAGTATGTTGCTGCTACAGAGGCAAGTAAAGAAATGATTTGGTTACAAAGGTTTCTGGATGAATTGGGTAAGAAGCAGGAGTTGGGTAGGTTATACAGTGACAGCCAGAGTGCCATACATCTTGCATATAACTCTGCATTTCATTCCAAGACTAAGCATATATAGCTCAAGTACCATTTCATATGGTCAGCATTGGAAGATGTACAGTTGAAGCTGGAAAAGATACACACTACCCAGAATCCTGCATATATGCTAACAGAAGTTGTAACCAAGGAGAAACTAAGAATCTGCTCAGTTTCAATTCATCTTCAAGTATGATGAAGAAGATGAGGAACAACCAAGTCGAAAGTGGAGTCATTGTCTAGCAAATGAAGCAGTAGTGGAGTTGCTATAATATCTCTCCAAGTGGGAGATTGTTGGGTGTGGAGGGTGATTATCTTCTATATTCAAAGGTATCGTTGCATTGGATCCCAGTTTAAAATGGGGTGGCAATGCCGCCGGTAAAATATTCACTGCAGGGGGGTTCCGGGGGGGCAGCTGCGACCTTTGGGGAGCTCCCCCCTGGCAGGGGGTTTCACGGGTAGCGCCCATGAAGCTAAGAATAGATGTAAAATTGCCTTGTAAAATTTTGTAATTTCGTAGTCAATCTCGGCCGTTCATTAGGCGGAGATCTAATGGTAGAAATTATGTTTAATTTAGGGTTTTTCCCCTAGAAGGTAACCCCTCGCTATATATGAGGGAATTGTATTGCGTATATGTATATCTGTATTCCGAGTGACGAATAGAGAGGAGATTAAGAACGAAGAGGGAGTTACAATAGATTTGTTGTAGGTTGTATCTCTTTAGTTTGTTGGATAATATAAAAAGAAGGACTGGTTGTTTCTCCATGGACGTAGCCCAAACTTGATGAACCGCGTATATCTGTGTCTCTCTTGTTCTATGCGTTTTCTGTGTTTATATTTCTGCAATATTTTATGTGTTCCATTGCTCCGTAATATATAATTTTCTAACACTAACAATCTAATGTTAAAATTGAGGAATATAGTATTGTCCAAGTATTTTATAGTTCATCTGCTAGAAGGATCTGCCCTCAAAAGATGTGAGGTGAGAAGGACTTGAAGTACTACTGCAACATCAAACACTTAAAAATGTTATGGGGAATAGTGATTCTGTGATGGTTTGGTTCTTGCTACAGAATCATAACTGTTGTCAGTTGGATGCTTAGATCTGAAGTTTACTATGTTAAATGATGTTATAATTTTTACTATTGTTGATTATATTGTTGTACTTGCATTTTCCCACATTATTATTGTTTTCATTAGCATGTTGCACTAAATCAGGTGTTATAGACATATGTTTTCTTAACCATGGTGATTTGGTAACTCATTGGAGTAATTTGGGCGAGGCCCAAGATCAAACCTATTGGTTGTCACTATAGCACCAAGAGTATATCAAATAGTCCGCAAGCCCAATATACCAATAACATATGACTTAGCAAGAGTCGAGAAATCCCAAACCACACCAAGGAGCTCTATCCCAAGGGTCGCCTACTCTTTGAGCATTAAAACAACAAGCCAACATGTCCTTCACAGATTTGAAATTGGATGGAGGGATAACAAACCATTATCCCAACCACTCAGTCACTTGTATTTAGTGCAGTCTCTGCATCCCATGGGCCATAACAGTTTTCAACTCATAACAATAATGTACAAGCCCCATTTAACAACATAACTGATAATTCACATCAGATTTCAAATTAAATACTAGATTTTTGTTGGAAAATACTGAGAGGAGGGTGGGGCAGTGGGGGTGAATCAGTATTCCTTAGCAATTATTGCTTTTAAAACTTTTAAGAGAATTAATTAATCTTCAATTATCATTAATCTTTATGTAGTAACAACAGTGAATAAAAGAACACACAAGGCACAAAAATTTCTGGTGGCAAACCCCCTCCAGGTCAAAAACCACCGAACACTTCTCTAATAATTCTCTAATTTTCAACTCCAATTGAAAAGAATGCTCCAACTTTATAGAATCTAGAAAATCATTCTTCTCCATCTCCCACTGGATGGATGCTCCAACACCTGAGATCATTCAGTAGTCAACTGAATGGATGCCCAAACACCCAATGAGCTACAACTCATTGTAGGATCACCCTACCACCTTGTAGAAGAATAAAACAAGAATGGACTCCTGTACTAGGGAAAATTGTCCACTTTACAATGATATAGAATGATGTAGAAGAAGAAAACACCCTAGACCATAACCCCACCTATGACACAACCACCTAATGATGATCCTAGACCTCCCGACATTGCCTCTTCAACTCTTGGCAGATAGACACTTGTACAACTTTTACAAAGATGCTTTTATAATGACTCTGTACAGTGATACTTTTACAATGTTTGTATGTAGTGCTGCTCACTTGAAGATTTTATGTGGTGAACTTCTTGTTGTTGTTTTGCACCGTGATTGCTGATCTTTTCATGCTACCCTTTCTCATTCTTCAGAACATTAGATTACGTATAGAGTCTTCTCTTGATGGATATACAATACCTACGAAAATTCTTAAGAGAAATACCCATGACATGATAATAGAGAAACTTACCTCATCCTGCAGAGCATATGCCAGTGCCAAACAAAAACAATAAATTAGAATAAAAATAAACTAATACAATTAAAAGATGAACATGTATATAAGAATACTATTACCTGTAGCTTACCTCTACTGCATCATTTTGCTACACCTAGCTCTTTGCTGCATTAGAAAGTCTGGTCCTTTGCACCCCTTGACAACACTTTATCTAGTTTTTCTTGCCTTCAAGGAGCACGATATTTAATGTGATGTATATCTACTATTTCAGATCCCCAACATGTGATCTTCAGTCTTGTAGAAGGCCTCTGAGTCTTCTTGCCAATGCCATAGGTTTGACCCAATATAGACTCTTCATGACAAAGTTATGCCCAATCTCTCACAATAACCTAATTATGGACAAGTTCAATAGAGCAAACTTGTACGACGTGTCACTGTTTCCTCCTTCGGCTCTGAAATTAATACACAGAAAACTACATTTCGTGCACTATCCGCCAATTTTAACGAATTGCAATCCTCTTCTCAGAGAGAGTGTTATGATGATTTTCCCAAGCTCACTTCTTTGAGATAAAATTCGGAAGCATGCAAGAACCCTAACTTAAACAGATCATATCTCCAAAACTATAGCAAACCAAGATCTAGAATTCAATCAAAACGTTAATCAGGATTGCGGATGAAATGGGTTTTAATTTCAGAATCTAAGACTTCACAAAAATTAAGTTATAACGAAAATGCCACTATCACTACTTCTGGAGGATATATGAGATTTCCTTTTATAGAGTTGAGAGGGGCTTCTATAGAAAATGTTGGAGGGATTTTAGGAACGTAAAAATTTATTAATTATTTACTATTCACTGAAAAAAACCAATTATGAGTGCCATGCCACAACCCCATAGGTTGTTAGCCCACTAACTAGGGTTACTAACTTCAAACATGAATATCTATCAAACCGTGAAGAATTACTTGTCGTGCCATATATCAACGGAAATGTCTCGATGAGTAGAATATATCTAGAAGATCCTTGACTGAAAATAGAGTACATTTTCAAGTAAAAATTCCCTTGCATGATCAGGGTAGCCCCTAACGTTGCTTAGGTTGACATCAATGACAACCTGAGATCATCTTTAGATCAACAATCTCCCCCTTTGGCATTGATGGCAACACAAGTACTCCCCTTGTGATCATGGCACATCTTCCTAATTCCACCTCTCCCCCTTTGACATCAATGGAAATGGGTAACTCCCCCTGACACAAAACCATCATGTAGACCTGTAGACACTTCCACTCCCCCTTTATTTTATGAATAAAGAAAATCTAATGAGAATTTGGGAGAATGCCAAGCTTCTGGCGAAGTTATTCAAATGCTTCACAAGGTAAAGGTTTAGTGAAGGTATCAGTGATTTTTTCTTTTATACCAACATATTCAAGCTTGATATTATTTTCAGTGACCTGCTCTCTGAAAAAATGATATTTAATCAGAATGTGGTTCATTTTGGAATGTGTTACAGGATTCTTGGAGATACTGATGGCCTTGGTTTTATCGCAAAATATAGGAATATGATCATCAAACTTAACCTGAAGAGCTTGAAAAGTTTCCTTCATCTAGAGAACTTGAGTACAACAAGCTGCTGCCGTGATATATTCTACTTCTGTTGTAGATAACGAGATTTAGGTTTTCTTTTTGCTAAATCATGATATGAGACAACCACCTAGATAGAATGTTTCTCCACTAGTACTCTTACGATCATCAATGCTTCTTGCCCAATATGCATCTATAAAGGCTTGAATGATGAGATTGTTGCCCTTGGGATACCACAAGCCATATTCTGTTGTGCCCTTTAGATATCGAAGAATTATTTTGATGGCAATAATATGTGATTCTTTTGGTGCTGCTTGGAATCTTGCTACTTGTCCAACTGCTTACATAACATCTGGTTGGGAGGCTGTTACATATAGAAGACTACCAATCATAGATCTGTAACTCTTTGATCTGTATGACTTTTGTACAAATCATAGTCTATGCTCAATTTGCAACCTGTTACCATCAGAGTAAGGACAGGTTTGCAATCTTGCATTTTGAATTTCTTGAGCATTTCCTTGATGTACTTGGCTTGACATATAATATTCCTTTCTCTTGCTGAGATATTTGAAGCCCTAAGAAGTATGTCATCTCACTATGTAAACACATCTCAATCTCACTTTGCATCTTTGAAGCAAAGTTCTTACTTAGTCAATCATCATTGCTACCAAAGATTATATCATCCACATAAACCTCAACGATTGTTAAATTATATTTATCTATTTTTATGTAAATATTTCTATCAACAGTACCTTTTTAAACCCTTGTTGATGTAGATATCTGTCAAGACGATCATACCATGCTTTGGGAGCCTGCTTGAGACCATACAAAGCCTTCTTTAACCTGCAAACACAGTCTTCTTTTTCTGATAGTAGAAAACCTTTAGGTTGTTCGATGTAAACTTATTCTTCTAATTCTCCATTTAGAAACATTGACTTAACATCCATTTGGTAGACCTTTATCTTTCATGAACATGCATAGGCGAGAAACATCTGGATGGCATCCACTTTGGCCACTGGTGCAAATGTTTCGTCAAAATCAATTCCTTCCACTTGTGCATATCCTTTGCAGAATAATCTTATCTTGTTCCTGGTAACCTGTAATCCTTTAGCTATTTTCCTCCCCCTGAACCTTTAATGAAACTACCATCTTGTTCAAACTACCTTCCTATCAATCACAAACTTGTGCCATATACTGTTGCATAGACTCCTCTTGTACAAACATTAAGGAGTCAACAATCCAGATTGTTCAAAATAGTATTTCACCTAACGGGCCATCTTGAGTTGAGTAATTCTCTAAAACAACTACTAATTACTCATGACCTTTTGCATTTAAAAATCTCAGAACATAACTGCTGAAACCTTGTTATCTGCTTTGTCTTACTCTACCTGTTTCCTTTTCCAGACCTTATTATTCCTAGAATCTCGAGCCATGTGCCCATACTTATGACACTTGAAGCATTCAATGTTGTTCATATGTGATTCCATCTCATATCTACAAGCACGAGAACTATGGCCATAGTTATGGCATTTGAAATATTCAATATTTGGCCCATCTAGCACGTATTCTCTTCTAACAAAATCATCGTGGAACCTGTCTCATGATCCTGCAAGGTTGCTTTTAGGGTTTTGTAGATAATGATTGTACGTGTCAAAAACTTCACAATCCCTAGCCATATGTCTGTAGTTAGCACATAAAAAGCAATAACCATTAAAGAAATGAACATACCTGGAATATTTCTCATTCTTCTTTGGAGGCAGTGTTGCTGTTTCTTGTGGTCCTTTGTTATTGATTGCTTTGGTCTTGTTCTTTGGAGTGGCAACATTCTTCTTTGGCTTTTAATTTTGATCAACTTCCTTCTTAGAATCATCCTGCAAAGCTATGGAGATTGTACCTTCATTAACTGGAGCTTTACCATCTTTCATTGCCTCATTTTCGCTTCTTCATCTGTCTTACCTTGTAAGTATTATTTTTGTGATCCCCTGGGTTTGTTGATCTCATCATGAGTTGCATCAAGTTATTCTTGCTTTTGAGGAAGATCTTCTTGAAACCATCTTTTCAAGATCTTCCTTATTTTTTCTCCCTCCTCAACCTGTAGCTTGAGAAGAGTGGTCTTCTCTACTTCTGTGCTGAGAACATGTATCTGTTCCTTCTACTTCTCATTTTCAATCCTGATCCTTCTTATTTCTATTGAAGATGTTTCTAATTCATTTTTCTTTTCGTCAATGACAGATATGTATCTTTGATCATATTCCTTCCTTTTAGTTTCTATTTCTTGCATCTGTTGTGTGATCCTGCTAATCTCTGCAAATGTTGTTTCAAGTTCTTGTTGCTTCTGTTGGACTTCTCTCTTGAGGTCTCATCTCACTGTATTATTGATTTCTTCCAACTTCTTTTGAAGTGACTCTTCCATAAATTTATGTTCTTCAACTTCAATTTGGAGACTATGAACATGTTCTTCAAGAGTATTGGAACAAATATTCTAAGCCTTGATCTCTTTTATAAGCTTCATTGCCTCCTTAGAAAATTCTTCTATGGTCAACCATTCTTCATCATACTCGAAAGGCCATGAGTCTTAAATAACATCTTGACCTGATTTCTTTGTTGAATAGAGATTATGAAGCTTTTCCCCAAGAGCTTTAGCTGTTGAACATTGACCAACTTTTGTTTTCACAGAATTTGGGAAAACATTCAAAATTACATTTATGGCCTTTGAATTGTACCTTTTAGCTTCGTTAGTAGATGTGTCTCCAGAAAGAATTGATTCCCGTACTCCATGTGCCTGTAAAGATACTCCCATCCTAGATTCCTATATCTAGTAATTATCTGCATCAAAATCAGGGGTTGGTACACACTACTCACTTTCTTGATATTTTTTTATACCTGTACCTTCCTTTGAAATCCTTGTAACCAATATCTTTCACTTTCCCATCTCTATGCTCTGAAAAGGGACTTCTAGTCGTTAAGCTATTAATGAAAGAACCAAGCTCTGATACCAATTGTTGAAAAATACTGAGAGGGGGGGTGAATCAGTATTCCTTAGCAATTAGTGCAGTCTCTACATCCCATGGGCCATGATAGTTTCTAAGTCATAACAATAATGTACAAGCCCCATTTAACAACATAATTGATAATTCACATCATATTTCAAATTAAATACTAGATTTTTGTTGGAAAATACTTGGGGGAATTAGTATTCCCTAGCAATTATCACTTTTAAAACTTTTCAGAGAATTAGTTAATCTTCAATTATAATTAATGTTTATGCAGTAACAACAGTGAATAAAAGAAAACAAGAGGCACAAAAAATTTTAGGTGAAAAACACCCTCTGGGTCAAAAACCACCAAACGCTTTTCTAATAATTCTTTAATCTTCAACTCCAATTGAAAAGAAAGCTCCAGCTTCCTAGAATCTATAAAATCATTCTTCTCTAGCTCCCACTAGATGGACGCTCCAACTTTCGAGATTCTTCAGTAGTCAATTGAACGGATGCGCCAACACCCAATGAGCTACAACTCATCCTAGGACCACCCTACCACCCTATAGAAGAATAAAAGAAGAATGGACTCCCGTACCAGGGAAAACGGTCTAGTTTACAATGATATAGAATGATGTAGAAGAAGAAGCCACACTAGACCATAACCCCAACTATGAAACAACCACCTAATCATGATCCTAGACCTCCCAACACTGCCTCTTCAACTCTTGGCAATAGACACTTGTACAACTTCTACAAATATGCATTTACAATGACTCTCTACAACGATACTTTTACAATTTCTATATGTAGTGTTGCCCACTTGAAGATTTCATGTGGTGAACTTCTTACTGTTGTTCTACACCTTGATTATTGCTCTTGTCATGCTACCCTTTCTCATTTTTCAGAACATTAGATTATGCATAGATTCTTCTTTTGATGAATATATAATACCTGCAAAAAGTCTTCAAGGAAATACTCATGACATGATAATAGCAAAACTTACCTCATCCTGCAGATCATATGTCAGTGCTAAACAAAAAAAACAAATTAGAATAGAAATAACCTAATGCACTTAAGAGATGAACATGTATATACAGAAGATACTTACTTGTAGCTTACCTTTGTTGCACCTTGCTCTTTGCTGCCCTAGAATGTCTAGTCCGTTACACCTCTTGACAACACTTGACCTAGTTTTTCTTGCCTTCTAGGAGCATGATATTTAATTTGATGTATCTATGTGACTTCATATCCCTAAAATTTCATATTGGGTCCTATAGAATCCCTTTGAGTCTTCTTTCCAATGCCATGGATCTGACCCGATGTGGACTCTTCAATACAAAGTTATGCCTAATCTCTCACAATGACCTAATTATGGACTAGTTCATTAGAGCGAACTTGTATGACATGCCATGTGTGACTGTTTCCTCCTTCGGCTCTGAAATTGATATACAAAATACTAAAGTCCATGCACTATCCATGACTTTTTATAGAATTTAAATCCTCTTCTCAGAGAGAGAGCTATGACAACTTTCCTAAGGCCACTTCTTTGAGATGAAATTCAGCAGCCTGCAAAAACCCTAACTTCCACAGATCATCTCTTTGGAAATATAGTGAACCAAGATATGAAATTCGGTGATGACATTCATCAGGAGTTCTAATCAAATGGGTTTTAATTTCAGAATCTAAGACTTTTCAGAAATAAAGTTATAGCGACAATTCCATGATCGCTAATTTTGGAGGATATAGGAGATTTATTTTTATAGAGTTGAGAGGGGCTTCTATAGAGAATGTTGGAGGGATTTTAGGAGCTTAAAAAATCATTAATTACTTACTATTCAAGGACCAAAACCAATTATGATTTCCATGCCACAACCCCATAGGATTTTAGCCCAACTGGGGTTACTAACTTCAAACATGAATATCTCTCAAACCGTGAAGAATTACTTGGCGTGCCATATATTAATGGAAACATCTCGACGAGTAGAATCTATATTTAAGATCCTTGACTCAAAATAGAGTAAGTTATAAAGTCAAAATTACCTTCCAAGATCAGGGTAACCCCTGTGGCTACTTGTTTTAACATCAATGACAACCTCAGATCATATTTAGATCAACAATTTCCAATTAGGCTCATAATATTGCTCCTATGCTACAAGTTAAGCTAAGTGATAGGTGTGATCAATCATAGAAGAACCAATAAAACAACTTTTTTATTTCAAGCTCTCGAGACTAATATTGTGATGTATAATTTATTATAGTTTTAGGGTTTTGTTTGAGTTGTAGACCTGCTAGCAAGTTATATTAGGTTAACAAAGGAGATTTGAGTTCAATAAAAAGAAAATTTGAAAAAATTAAGTTAGAGCACTCCTCGATGGGGCTACTTTCGAAGGATGATGAAGGGACACGAGACGCTCCTCCTTCACATGGGGCGATTGATAATCATGACCAGGAGTAAATTCAAATCAAGAGTCTGCCTGAAGAAGCTTCTTGAGGCAGGCCAAAGGTTATTAGAAAGTTCAAACAAAGGAATGGGTATTATTCTGTGCATAGTTATGAGTTTAGGCTCTGAGAGAAATAGAGGTGGCATTGAGGTTAGCTTCCTTGTGTATGTATCCCCTTGTTGGTGGCAAGACAAGCTAGAGAATTTGGCTCTCCTCATTTGTTGGCTCATTGCAATCCTCAATATCTGTAGCAATTATTTGTCTTGGGACACAGGTGTGGATATAAGTCAACATTGGGAGAAAGGTGGTGAGGGGCGAAGGCAAGCATCCATCGTTGAGGTCCCTGGAGCCACTTCCACCGTGTCTCTGGCTCCTTCTTGGGTAATCTCATGTTCGTGTGAATTTTTTGTTTGTTTTTTAACACTCTATGTGTGGGCAGGTTTCATACAGTCACAAGGTGGTATTGATCCATGATTTGGAGAGGAGAAGGATCATGCCCTCAAAGCGAACTCAATGGGTGAAAATGGAAACCCTGATAATCGTTTGGCTGGAGGTGACAGTTATCAAGATTAAATCTATAAGATGCATCCTTGTTGAAAGTGGTGAAGGGTGTTTCATCTTTCATTTGGACGAGGACGCCAATGAAGCCAACCCTGTTGTAAGAATTTGTAAGTCTCATGCATCAAGAAACCTCGTCCGTAAACTAAGCTAAGGTGGGGGTCCTTTATAGGGAAGCTCCAAAGAGGTAGATTGGAAGACCACACCAAAAACAAGTAAATATGAATGTCATTCTCTCCTAATGCAGTGCCAACAAGGATGGCCATGAAGGGGAGGAGGAAATCCAGGATGGGAGGAGCATGAACAAGATAGAGAGATGGACCCTCCACTCAAACACTTGCTAAGCTGGGTGAATTTACCTGCTCCATTCGATTCTATAGAATCCCAATTTCACCTCATCCAATGCACTATTGAATAGTTAGCTCAAGCCCATAATGAAGACTATGTTGAGGTGCTGGGTAGATTGATTGTCATCTGTGAGAACTAGGGACACATCCTCGATCGTTAAGATACTCTAAGAAGGAATGAAAGGAAACTTTAGGCTTGCATGGATAGTTTTATAACTTGCATGGCGCATGCAGAATATCATATCCATGAAGCCTTTCATCATCCAAAAAATGTTGCACAAGCAACAAAGGTCAATCCTACCCTTCTTTCATAGGAAGAATGCTTATTGTCTACTCATACCTTTTGGGTAAATTTTGGCCATGTTTTGCTTGGACATAGTGAAGCACTATTTTGTAAATTTTCTCTCTCTTTTGTCTTTTATATTATTGAAGGCCAACAAATCTGGTTGGAATGAGTTCAATTTTTCTTTCTTTTTGAAACCCCGTGATTTAATGTTCTTCTTATACAATGAAAAAAAGGTTGACTTATAAAAAAAAGATAGAAAACACAAACATGACCAAGGGGTAGTATGAGGTTGTCACGAAGGGTCGGTGTCTCCCTGTAGGAAGCAATAATGGTGAAGGAAAGGCAAAGCATCCATCTAGGTACAAGGGATGGCCATGTTTTGGGCATCCACTTTTAGTAAGATATGTCCTAGCAATTCTTCAAGGCATCCCCTGAAAGTAAGGGATGGTAAGGAAAACTTACTTTATATCCTTGCAATCCCATCCCTGCTAGATAATCGATCCCTGACATTATGTAAAACTAGTTATAAAAAGAATCCATAGTCAAGTATTATAATAAACAATGTAGATAATAGGTACATGACAATTTCTCAAGTTATTTCTCATCATAAACGTTTATCTATCTCAAAAAGAAAAGTATAATTAAAGTTCCCCCTAAGACGATGGATATGTTCTTAATTTGATCATTTGAAAACCCATATAAATGGGGATTACATGACAAGCATAGACAAGTTTTCAGTGTATCTTCATCAGAGTCACTTGTTTTGTACTTGTATACCACAACTAGAGACAAAATCAAGTTGGAACTTGGAACAATACCATTGTACAATACACTTGATTTCCTCAAAAGGTAGAGTGAGAGTGTTTCATTACCTCACAAAAGGTTTAGATCCCTAGTAACATGTTCACCTCTTGTGCATCATCTTGTTCGTGCAAGTAGGCTATCCCGCATACATAAGCAAGTTGTTCCATGTGGATAGAGCCAGATACAAATCTTACGAAAATATAGCATAATAGATACCCTAGTCATAGGGTCTTAATAACATATTCATCCATTATGTATAATATTTCCCAAACAGGTTGATTGTGTCACCTACATAAGCAGACTATTCCAACTTTCATGTGGATGTAACTGGACACAACTCCTAGGAAAATATGGTAGAATAGATACCCCAGTCACAAGATCTCAGCTAAAGTAGTAAATCATAAGTAACGTTAAAAGAATGGAAATGTCTTATCTAGGAGTTTCAGTGGAAATGTTTTCAAGCTGCTAAAGTGGAGGATGCAACGTTACGGGCAACATTTAGAATGTGTAGGACCAAAATTTCTAGGAGTTCAATAAAGTCATAGTAAAAAAATCCTTTAAATTTGTTATAAGTTAATGAATATAAATTATATTATTCCAGATCTTCCCTCAACAATTTTTAATCCCATTTTCTCACCATAAATTAATCCTAATTACTCTACACCATTAAGAAGTGGATGCATTTTCCAGGTGACACAAAAGAAATAATCCAGGCTAAATATATAAATAGTATTCCAATCATAGCTACTTTTTCAACCGAATTTTCTCCCAACAAATGTCATTTTTGTCAAATTGATAAAAAATAAAAAATATGAATGGAAAATATGTCTGCAAGACACTTATGGTTTGAGTGAATTGTCGTAAAAAGAAAAATACACCAATGGGTATGAAAAAAAATTGAAAGAAGAGAAATACCTTGTTGCAGTGATTGGTGGGAGTAAAGCAAATTTGGTGAGCATTACCCAATCCATCTCCTCTATGTAGAAATTTTAAGATCTATTCTACTCACCTTCACTACAACAAATCTTCTTTCCCCTCTACTCTGAGAAAAAAGTGAAGAACCAACAAACCCCATGCTTTTGATAATGTTATCAAGGTTGTATCTCCTACAAGCCTCTTGTGACAAAGAAGATGATATGCAATGAAATAAAACCCAAACAAAACTACTCACATTAGCTCTGAATTCTTCTTCCAAGTGCAAAGAACTTAGTCTCCCAGATTTGATTTTGACTAAAACCCACTTTCACGCAAGTAAATATGGGGTCATTCCACATAGATCTTTAATGAATATTTTTTCTTAAGTCATGATATGGGCATCATATGAAAGTGTATTTCTCATCACATATGGGAATTAGTGCCTTTATGCCTTTGTTTTGCCATATATGGGTGTTAGTGTCTATGCTATAGTTAGGAGAGGAAAACAAGGGACTTGGTCCTTATATTGATCTTTCTCATGCTCAATTGCAATGAACCATATCTTTAGTAGGGAATTACAATGAACCATACCTCTAGCTAGGAATATGGACATTTAGTATGTTTTTCATAATAAGAATGGGTCTCATAGCCTTTACTATGGACAAAGAAGGAAATTTAAAAATAAAAGGGACTTAAGTCCTAAATAATCAATGGCCATTAAAAAGGCTTCAAACCACCATATTAATTATATTATCTAAGGGATATTATTTGGTCTCTAGGAGGGATGTGTCTACCATTCAAAGGTTTTGCACACCATGAATGAGCCTTGGAGCCTCATCATTGGACCTTAATGATATTATGAGGATTTCAAATCACATATGATGCTTACAAGTGTAGGTTTGGTCAAAATAGGAACATAAGGGGCTTAGGCCTTATTTGAATCTTTGATGATTAAGCTTTGTGAAGTAATTCTCAATGAACCACACATGACTTCTATAGGGAATCTTAGGCCTCTATGGGGGGATATTTAGTGTCATTAGTATGTTTTACATAATAAGGATGGGTCTTAGGCTTGTACCATGGAAAAGGGATGAAAACAATGCACAATTAAAATGACTAACATAAATAACTGAGTTGTATTATTGTAGTACTTGTTAGGTAGTCATATTTTTGTTCCTAGACTAAATTAGTGATTCATGTTGGTCATTCTTCTTTGTATTACTTATTATCTAGTCATATATTTTAACACGAGACTAAATTAGTCATTTATGTTAGTCGTTTTTAGTTGGGTCACTTAAGATTTCTCATTTTTGGTAGTATTTCGCTTGGAAAATCTACAGTGACTAACTTTTTTAGTCACCTAGCCACTATTTTTTCATTTTCTACTACTGATTGAGAACTGTAATTATAATGAAAATTTGCAAAAGATGTTGGGTAAGAGTTTCATGATTGATGGCTTTGTGTTTTTTTAATTGAAATAGGTAGTTAGAAGCATTTTAGAAAGGATTCCAGGGTATGTTTGCAAAGTGTTTGAAAAAAATCCCTGAATGGGTAATGCTATCAATTTATTTATGTAGGAAAAATTGTTAACTTACAGCTTGTATGAGAAGTAAGAAAAATGGAAATGTACAGAAAATATACATGGAGGAATTACAAAATCATCCCTCAAAATAGAATGAAAAAATAATGGCAGCTAAAATATGGTTTGAAAGATCAAAGGCTTGCGGGAAGTTTGACATAAATTTCAGTTATGGCTTATGTTTGATATTCTTGTCAATAATTAAATGTTTTCTCACTTATGTTTTTGGTATAGTACTATGATAATTTTGACAGAAATCCTTAACGGTTGTAGCATTCAGTGCTTCCATGTGTTTATCAAATTGTAGCAATGGCTGCAATAAGCTTGTCAAATTATGTCAAAGGAATTAGCTCGCGGGTTGTAAAATGTGGCAAGAACTCATATGGTGGATTTATAAATGTGTGAATTCAATTAACATATCTTAGTAGCATAACGTTGGATTGTCTTTCCTCATGTGAAGTTGTAGATGAAAGTTTGTATTCAATGTGTTTCACAAAAGTGGTAAATAGGACATTAAGGATCTATTTTTTCTTCGTTTTAAAGAATCACATACATGGGTGTTTTCGATGTGATTCAACCCAAGATCAGGGAGTATCCATGCCTTAAGAACCTCTAAGCCCCTATTTGATTCCAAAAAATCACTTTTCATAACCCAGATTATAAATCTAGGTGATTTTACAACTTACTATTGCCAACTATGTGTGTTTTTTCTCGAGTTTTTGGTGAAGTATTAAGATGATTCCGTTTTTTTTAATATGACAATATTTGAATTTTTAATTTATGAATTTTATGAGTTAAATAAGTTCAGTAAGAATCTTATATTCATGTTGATAATGGTTTTCAAAATTGTCCTAAGAGGTGATGGTTGCCAAGTGTTTGACAAAATGTCTGAATGGTTTTATATTGTATGCTTGCAACTGTTTATCATAATTCTTCAATGGATGTAGCTATTTTAATTTATGAATTTTCTGTTAAAAAATGCGTAATTGAAATTAGGATTTGTAACTAAGATGTTTTTGGAATGTATCAATGAATATGCATGATAATCCCATTGAGTTAAAATTCATGCTGATAAAGTCAAATTTGGGTAAGCAATTTGTTGTAATTTCCACTTACATATGAATTCATAATTATTGGATACCACTTCTATAGAAGCTGAATTCTCCTTTTAAGTAAAGAATTCATAAGAATTTTATTTATATAAAATCAAATTAGTCACTCTTGAACACATTTAATTGCAACACAGGGAACAATTAGCTTGTTGGAAATTGTGGTTCGCAAAGTTTGATATTTATTCATCCCAACAAAGACTGTTTTATTTTAAATATGATTTTTGAGAATTAGGATCAAGTGACAGTTGTCGTTTGGTAGTTTGGATTTGGGGTTTGAGTGAGACGTTAACTTTGGGCTTCTCTTGGGTTTTGGAAATAAAAACAAAAACAAAAATATATCATTTTGAGTCTTAATGTTCAATATTTCTCTATAATACTAATGTTTGGTAATGTGGGACCCTACATATGGTACCAGTGCTTGCTAAAACACTAGGGCCTAATGGGACAACATGCTTGTTTGTAGGTTTATGTTGTATGAAAGATGATTTTAGATGCATGTTGAATTATTGTGTATGTTGAGTTAGAAGCATATTGGTTGCATAATGGATATTATTCTTATTATGCCATTTACAAAATCATGAAATAAAAAGATCGCTTTCATATATTCCTTTATATTTTTGTTAAGATAAGTTATTGAAAATATTTTAAAGGACTTAAAGACATGATGTGAAAGGATGTTCTTGAGAAGTTGGGGTTAAACCCATGCTTGTGAATGACTTGATTCTCAATGGGTTAGTGAGATATGTGGAGTGCATGCATGGTTTCATGTATTTTTATTCATTTTCAATGTCATATGGGCCTACTAGCTATATTTACTAGTCGAAATTGTATCTGCCAAGAAACATATTTGCCTAATCTAAATTATAGTATGATGAACTTGGGATGTATTCTTTGGGAATGTGTAACAAGTGTAAGGATGAGATTCAATTAACATGATGATGGAGTTCATCGTGCTAAATTTCAATGTTTTCTTATCTACACTAATGGAAACTTAATAAAAGCTATGTTAAAGAATGTCACTTTTAACTGTGAAGGTAGATTCACGAGTAATGTATGTGCGATTTGATGTGTTAACATTTCACTTGGGAATACACTCTTAATGATCAAATAACTTGAAATTAATCAAATACTAGGTTGTGGTATGAACATCCTAATGAACAAAAGGCTTAAATGCCTCGTGTATGGAGGGTTGTGGTAATCATGTTAAGGAACACTTGAAGTTTATGTTTTCCTTAAGTTATATATGGGTGTGGAATCCATACTAGCATATATCTATTTTCTAATGTATGGTTGTGGAAGCCATACTAGAATATATATATGAGGTAAGGTATGGGTGTTGAATACATACTAACATATATCTATTAGCTAAGTAATTCTTCTTGTTAGAATGAACAAATTATTTTGATGAAATATCATAAACATGATTAAGGAGGATTGGTTATGTGTAATTAAAGTTAAATGGATAGAGGTTCATAACATGAATTTTATTGAGATTTAAATTTATTATTTTCATTTTATTACAAATGAAGATACTAATATTGGCATAGTGAAAACCATTAGGTGCTTTAGGATGTTTGGAACAACTAATTTTGATAGATGGAGTCAAGATTCAAATAGGTATCTATCGTAGAGTATTGTAATTATTTTGTGTATGTTCGATTTAAGTAGAACTAAATTGATTTCCAAATTCTTAAAATGTAGAAAAATATTATTGTGATAAGTGGATGAAATATCTTTTCTATTGGCTTAATAAAAATTAGATGTAGGAAAGCCATAATAGTCTCCTTAATAATTTTACCAATTTCATATTGGTTGAATTGTACTTAAAATAAATTAATTAGAGAAATTATGAGGATTGAAATCGTGAACTTGTGTAAACTATTGTTAGTTAGGCGATCAAGTCGAAATTAATATTATTTATGAACTTGATGAAATTCTTCATGAAATTTGATTAACTTGTAAATTGTTAATAGAATAACATGTTTAGTAGATAAACACGTTTTCTGGTGAGCACTTTTTTATATTTGAACTTAAAGGAAAAAGCAATGTGATTAATGAAAAGCTTATTTGAGTTCTTGTTTTACAGGAATGTGTGCTTGTGACATATTTTGAGGGAGAAATTGAAGGAGAGTAAGTTCACATTTTTATGCATTGGAATTGTTGCATGATTTAGAAACCTAAGATGATTGTATTATATGTGGAATGGAAGAGATTGTTGGAATTAGTAATTTGTGCTTGGATGTATAGTTGTATGGGTAGTTATTAGCCCTACAAAAGGTTGTGATCTTTTGAGAGGGTGGTAATTCTCCTTGGAAAACAGACTTAGCTTTAGGCTATAAATTATCTCTTGTGATAGTCTAAGTTTCATTTTAATTCAGCAAGATTATTCATATTTTGAGATATGTATGGCTTTCATAGCTTGTTTTTGCGTATGTAGTAAGGAATAAGACTTGAAACCAAATGAATTTATTAATTACTGAATATAAATCATGAACGATTTTATAGTTGGAAAACAAACCAACCTACAAGTATCAAGGTAGATTCAATACTATCAATACCCTATTTGCATAATTATGAGAGTGGTTCTTGATTACATGCCACTTTCAAAAATATATAATTAATTTGCTTTTAGAATGAAGATCTTCTAATAGATTCATCCATAATTGATTCTCAAGTAAGAGAATTTAATAACGACAGATATTATGGGAACTAAAGGAATGTTCTATAAGGTATAAGTGGATCAATGAGGATTGTATGGAACCTTAGTTTATTTTAAAAAATAAATGGTGTCTTGAACCTCAAATTGTGATTATTCCTCAAGAGTAAACATTTAGTAAAATCTATAGGTAGATCCTAAATATTTTGATTTCAAGGATCTCTTATGAAATGAAAAGGGGAAACTTGGATTGAGAAGACATGAATCAAATGGGATGTAAGAGTGGGTTTTATGTATGACATCAAGTATTGTTGTGTAGTTTCACTAACAATTGTATGTGGATGATTTTATTCCTCTTTTATGAAAATTTGGTTGTGAGATGGGATGGGCCACCATTGTTGTTTATACAACCAAAGTGTGAGCTACTTATAGCATGACAATATAAACATAATAGAGAACTAAGAAGATGACACATGTAATATTCATGTAGACTATCAGAAAGGAAAACAAGTAGAATATGATATTATTATAGATAACTTAAGTAGATGTCATATTAATTACATAAAATACTATTTTGATATGGTACTTTAAATTGTATAGATAATTTAGATATTGAAATATTTGGCATTTTATATCAAAACATGCCTAATATGGCACAGATATATTTTCTACCTAATTAGGAATGCTAAGTTTTGGTTTTCATGGAGTTTCTTCCAGTCTATCAAACATTAAACTATGGATTGGCATGAATAAAATGAAATCAAATAAATATACATAAGGTTAACACCTTATTGATAGGAGAATAAAAAATAACTAACTATCTTATGACTGTCGGAAAAACTTTAGGCCAAGTTTAGCCCAAGAGGGGGAGTATGGAGTGTCTCTTTTTGATGAGAAAGATTTTATGAAACTTGGGGAGGGTGATTTTCATGCAGTGATATATAGATTATGCATGTTAGACTTATGTATATGATTATATGCTATAAATTTCATTTAGGCCACATTCTTTCTGTGTTCTTATGATAAAGACTGATTTTGGTAATACCGATTTTGGTTAAATGCATATTATCGGTGTTTTCTCTTTTGGTATCCTAGTTTGTACATAGGTGTATGACATGGATGGTGATCTAGGATTGAGACACATAGATCCATGGATGATCATGGTTATGTTGAACATATGGTTAATTATTATTTATGGATGAAACATCATTTGTGTGATTATATATGCTTAATCTAGTACTGAGAAAGATGTGGCAGGAGGGATGGTTATTTGCAAACAAGGATGCTCAAATTATAAATAACCATGGAAGTCTTGATATTTGATTTGTATGATTATATATGAATAACCATGTACTGAGAAGAATGTGGCAAGGGACATGGTTATTTTCAAACAAGAATGTTCAAATTATAAATTATTTTGGAAGTCATTTATTCAAAACAAAAATGAGTGTGGAAGTCATGCATAATTCTTTGTCTTGGAACAAGACCTCACCAATGTACCATCATATAGGCATGAGCTCACAATCAGTACCTTAAGGTTAGTCACAGATTTTGAGAGCCGAGTAGATGAGAAGCCACGGAAATTAGGGTATGGAGTCCTAAATCATTGAAAGATAAAGACGTGGATTCCTCGATCTATAATAAAAGGATTAGGGAATGGAGTCCTAAATCTATGAAGGATAAAGACATGGAATCTTGGATCTATAAAAAAGGTTCGGGATATGGAGTCATAAATATTTAAAATATCAATATATGGAATCTTTGATACTTGGGGTAGATCAGGGTATAGAGTCTCGAGTCTACTAAGGAAAAGAGATGCATGCCATAACAATGTGGAATCCTTATTTTCTCGAAGAAAAATACCACTCATGGGCAGCTCAGGGATGAATTTCCCTAATAAAATATCATTTCTGGCAATTTTGGAGTGACTTTCTAAAACTAGAAAGTCATGTCTAGCATCTCAAGTATGACTTTCCAGAAATAGTAAATCTCCTGACATAAATTCACAATCAAGTGTAGTTGAAGGAAAATCACTTCACTTATCATTAATCAATCTTAATAGTTCGATATCAACTTAATCGTCCATATTATTAATATTATTGATATTATTATTATCTTTTATGTGACTGTGATATTATCATTAAAAATTGAATTATATGTCACCTTCATCTGCTCAATCACTTCACACCTCTCTGCTTGATGATTCTCATGGCTCTATGTAACTCTCTCTCTCTCTTTTAGTAATGCATTAGACTCTATTTTATTCACTCATCAATGAAAGGCATATTCCTCTTACACTCATTAAAGACATGTCATGAAATATTCCTCTTAAGCTTTCTTTAATGCATATGTTAGACTCTCCTTACTAAGGCATGCATTTTGATACCAAGAGTTAGAGAGATTAAAAAAAAAATACTATGAGAGGGAGAGGCTTGGAGATTAGCCAATTGCTTTTGAAATGAATTTGAAATTACTAATTAACTCTACCTAATGGAGCTGGACATGAGTGGTATAGGGAGGAATTGAAACTTATCTTCCTCGGATTACCTTGTATATCTCTCTACTACTATATTTTGGTACTCCTTGTGAGCTTAGACATCTTGGAGGTTCCACGGGGAGAAGCTTTACCTGGATATGGTTGGGAGGAAAATTGGATGGTTCAATTGAGTTGGTTAAAGAATCAAAGATGGATCATATTCTCAAAAATTGGAGTTGAATATATTTTTAGGTATAATTTTAATTATTCTAAAATTTTAGTATAGCATTAGCATAAAAGAAAAAGTAGAAATTTAACTGGTTGTAAGCATCTAATTTTCATTTAAGGTTATATTATCTAGAATCTTACTGGCTAGTTAAAAATGAAGACTAAGAGAAGCCTACATGTACGGATGTTTAGATCTCAATATTGGAATTTTTGTTGGTGTAGTTTATGCTACTAAACTTGCTATTGTAGCATTTGAGAAAGGAAAGCCAAATATTGCTAACTATAATTATAATTAATAATTGCAAAAGAAGTTGGGTAAGAGTTTCATGGCTTATGTTTTTGTGTTTTTTAATTTAAATAGGTAATTAGATGCATTTTAGAAAGGATTTCAGGGTATGTTCGCAAAGTGTTTGACAGAATCCCTTGAGTAATGATATAAATTTATTTATGCAGGAATAAGTGCTAACTCGTAGTTTGTAAGAGAAGTAAGAAAATGGACATGTACCCAAAATATACCTAGAGGAATTGCAGAATCAACCCTTAAAAGAAAATGAAAAATAATAGAAGCTCAAATATGGTTTGGAAGAACAAAGGCTTGAGGTAAATTTGAGGTAACTTTTAGTTATGGTTTATGTTTGATATTCTTATCAATAATTCAATGTTTTGGGATTCAAGTTTTTTGTATAATACTATTCCAATTTTAAATCCTTAATGGCTGTAGTATTTAGGGCTTCCATGTGTTTGTCAAATTGTAGCAATGACTACAACAAGGTTGTCAAATTGTGTCAAAGGAATTAGCTCGTGGGTTTTAAAATGTTTCAAGAACTCATATGGTGGATTTAGAAATGCGTGAATTCAACTAAAATATCTTAGTAGCATAACTCTGGGTTCTCCTTGCTCATGTAAAGTTGTAGATGAAAATTTGTATTCCATATGTTTAACAAAAGTGGTAAATGAGATATTAAGGATCTAAATTTTTGTTGTTTTAAAGACTCACATCACTGGGCATTTTGGATGCAATTCAACCAACATCAGGTTGTATCCATGCCTGAAGGACCTGTAACCCCCGATTTGTTTCCAAATCAACAATTTTCAGAACTGTCGAGGTCTGAAAATGAACAGACTCATCACAAGAGAAGCTACCCAGTCAGAATCCTGATTAGATCCTTTTTCGTTGTTGGCAGTCCTAACTGGAATTTTGGATCTAGTTATCCTTTGCGAGATGATGCTCCAGCGAATGGAGACCGGGCTTGGGAATATTTATTTTTTTGTATTTTCTGAGAATATAATGAGAATGAGCGCAACACTAAATGCAATTTTACTATGAACTTCTGATGTATTTACAATGCATGAGTTAAACTTATTTTCATGGAAACAAAAAAATGAATTGTAATTTCAACAATTTGAAATTAATCAAAATAATATTATTAAAACATAATTGCAAATGCACGATCTACCATTTTTCCATGAAAAATATAAAAACATTAATCAAATATCAATCTACAAAAGAGAAGTTTCACTACAAGTTGGTAAAGGAAAGGGTTAAAATGATTTGAGATGAACTTAAAACACCCTACAACATCCACAACATATAACTAACAACATGTAAATATGAATAAGGAATATGAACATAATAACTAACATATTTAAATCTATTAATATGACGTCCACTGATCCAAATCCAAAAAAACACCACCATAAAAAAGAAACAACTTATTTAATCTAACATAATGAAGACATTAGATAACTAAATGTTAGTTCAAAATGAGGAATAAAATATCATGTTAAAAAAAAAAATTGTTATATATATATATATGAATAAGACATACATAAAAGATGATGATGCACGACTATTTTAAAAAAAAGCGGTCAAAATAAAATGTAAATTATATATATACATGGGAGAACTTACAAATTAAAACAAAATTACAAACATCACATACAATTAAAATGGATATTTGACGTAGTACATGTATCACAAATGATTTTGCAGACAAACGATGGTTTCATTCCAGCAGTTTCCTCCCAAGTTCAGCGTAAGAACACCTAAGATTTTGTAGTGTTGGACTGTTCTTTGAAGCAGCTAGTCCAAGTATGAGAACAACTCAAATGAAAATAATTATTGAAGTAGAATACACTTAGTGATGTCAGATCTTTGAACCCCCTCCCCTGCAATTTGAAACCTTCTCTCTTTATATAATTGTTCCCTCCTCCTTAAATGCCTTCACTGCTTCTCCTCAAAAGATCTGCTCCAACAAATAATGGATAAATGTGTTTGAACTAGAAATAGCATGTTGCAACTGCTCTTAATTTTGAGAATTGACTTCATGTATTATGTTGAACCGAACCCCAGAAATGGTATATTCGAAAACTCCTTTGCTCTGGTGGATAGCTCGAAGTAAATGTTCTTGTTTGTACAACTGATTATTGGACGAAACTCTAGAAATGGAAGATTCGCCATTCCCTGCCAACCGCATAATCATGCAATCACCAATTAGAATAGGGATCAGCAAATGATGATGAACCATTTAACAACCAACAACATTGAAAACTTAAATTTCAAATAAATATTTTAATTCATAGTCAACTGAATGAGTTAGCATAGCACAATTTATTGGAGACACGTGGACAACGCACAACCTTTAAAATCGTAGGGGAATGCTGGGGCGAATATTGAACGAGCTGACGTTTTCATGAATAACACAATCGTAGTGTGTTGGAGTACGATTAGTTTAATGCCATCACGGAGTCTAATTTTTAGTTTAACGCCATCACAGAGGTTAATTTTTCACGGAGTTGTCTATAATGCGATTTTTTGGAGATTCCGGTGACAGAATCCGGTTGAAGAAATTGAGGTTAAATCTTGATTTGTTGCAGTTAAAATGGTTTTTTAACTGTATATTTGGATTCAGCACCCTCGAAAACCCCTGGGACGCTTTCATTGTACATAAACTAGCTATCAAACTTGCGATTCCAATAAATTCCTGCCGGATTTCGACCGGAAAAACCCGCCAAAAAGACTTTCAAAAAATCGCGTTATAGACAACTGCATTTTTCACGGTGGGACAATTTTTCTTTTTTAAATGTGAGTTTAACCAGATGAGACTTGTATGATTATGAGTCAACTTTGGCACATGAGTAATTTTCGAATTGTGTAAAATGTGTGTTAATGTTTTCGAACACATCAGAACTTATTAGAATTTATTTGATTGTTTAAAAGCTCAATGCCACATGATGTTAATATAATAGATCCACAAAAAGATTTAGTGTTTTGTATCTTTTTTTATTTTTTTATAAGATGTTTGGCATTAGAATATTTTTTGTTTTTTATATATAATGTGTTTTATAAAAAATAGTCATATACATAATAATGTATAATGTACATTACTATATATATTAATATATATACATTATACATTACGAAATATATACATTATACATTCTGAAATTCATGAAACGTCATAAAAAGTTATGACACACCAAAACAATTCAAAGCGAGCTCATTAAGCCACATTGTCAAAGCAACAAAATTAATGGAAAAAATTCCGATTAATTCCGATTTTTTATATATATATATATAGATAGATATCAACCAATTTTTGGAAAACTCATTTTCTAAGCAAAGAAATCCAAGAAAATTTTTAGAAAAAATTAGTAGAAGAGTCCTCATTATTATGGGGAGAGAAATCCAAAATGGGGAGTTAGTTGTAGTTACAACAACTCGCGACAAGATGGGAAGACCATTAATCTTTGTTTAGGTCCAAAAGGAAGAGAGAAAATATTAGTATGTAAACAAACTATGATTCATGGCTGAAGATAGCCATGATCAAGAAAATGCATGTGCATTGAAATGATGATAAAATAACATCTTTTAAAATCCATTACAACTTCTCTTAACATGGAATGTAATTTAGGATATGTGGACATAACACAAAAGGTTGATGATTTGATTACTAGGTCACATCTAATACCATCTAACATGTACGTTTAGCTACTATACTTTCTAGAGTTAGCATTGCTTCACTGCCAACGAGCCTGGACAATAGCCAGAGGAAGTTTATTTAGTATCATGCATGCCTTTACCCACTGCCAGCGGGCATCCATAGCCCTGACGGGTTTACTTACACTTCTCATACAATGAGTGCTTTCAAAATTCCTTTTGCTCACTTTTTTTATTTTGAAGACTTGTTTATGAATTGCTTTGAATATTTTTTATTTTTTTGAATTAGGCAAGGAAAGCAGGGTGATACATATTTTTATGTCGAAAGGGAAAAATACATGGGATGGCATTAAGTGTGCTATTCGTTTTAGGATTTACCTTCTCTTATGAACTGTTTATGACCATACATTAGTTAAAAAAACATGCATTTCGAGGTAAGAGATAAATGAAAACAATTTGGAGATAAGTTCATGTTAAAAGTAATGTGACATGAAAATATGATTATGATGAAGATGATCATGTACTATAGGTTGTCAACTTACTAGTTAAAATGATTCCCTTATGAACAAATAAAACTTAAATGAGACATAAACATGAGCTTGTCAGCACTGTTATGACTAAAGAAACTTTCACACCGAAAATATACAAATGATTAATTACATATTTACAAAGAGTGTTTTCTTTTTCAAGAAAACTATTTTTTGAGAATTTTTCCATTTACTTGTAAGTTTTCCTCTATTCCATCTAGAGTTTGAAGGATGAAAGTAAATGAGCCTATCTTTTTGGAATTCTGAAATAGTCATAGCCAAAATTTTTGAAATTTTGTGTGTTTTCCTTTATTTTCGTGGACTTTATCTCGTTTCACGACCAAGTCTCTCACATTGAAGGATTTGCGCTTGATATATGATTATCAAACCATTGTTTGACAAGTTTATGATGATTAGTGAAATATTGGTTTCCTTTGTTTCTAGCTTCTTCTAATTGGAATATTTGGGCTTGCCTATGTTGTAAGCTAGAACAAGGTTCTTCCTCTATAGGTTGGACTAAATATATTGATGGAAAAGTAATGTTTTGGGGGTAAAATAACTTCTTTGCCATAAACCAACATATAGGGAGAAGTACCTATCAATGTTTTATGTGTGATTCTATCAACCCATAAGACATTAATTCGTGCTTTGTGCCAATTTTGCTATTTGTCATCAATAGTTTTCTTAATGGTTTTTAAAAGGTGCTTATTATTGGACTCTGCAAGGCCACTACCCTGTGGGTAATAGCTAGCAAAATATTTTATTTTTATACCTTTTTGAATTGCAAAAACTGTAAGCAGAACGGAAGAAAAGTGAGAGGCGTTATAAAAAATTAAAGTGTTGGGAAGGCCAAACATAGTAATGTTATATATTATGTTCAATAAATGAAATAACTTAATTAGAAGTAATAGTTTTCAAAGGTATAACTTCCACCCATCTTGTAAAGAAATCAGTTGCACTCATAATAAATTTATGTTGCTTGGATAAGTTTGGAATGATCTCACCAATGATGTCAAGTCTCCATTTTTGAAATGGTTGATCTATCACCATATACTATAAGGGAAGTGTTGCCTTTCTGACTCTTCCTGCTGATGTTTGACAGACATTGCATTTTTGCCCATAGGCATGTACAACTTTGAATAAGGTTGGCTAGTAAGAACATGCATGTAGAATTTTGTGAGTAGTTGTGTCACCTCCAAAGTGAGCACCGAGCACTCCATCATGAAGAACATGCAAAACTTTGTCAACATCTAATTTTTCTAAGCAACGAAGCAAAGCAGAATCATAATTTTTACGAAATAAAACACCATCAATTGTTTGATACAGATTACTTTTAATATCAAAGAACATTTCTTTTATCATCTAAATGTAACGATGTAGTACCATGAGTCAAATAATATATCAAATCTGCATTGTGAGAATTACAGTTTGAAATTACTTGTTCTATTTCCTTCACTTCCCGTTCATCAGAAACATCATGAGAATTAGAATCAATAGTGTGAGTCATTAATTTACATACCCCATAACCACACACAATATTGGAAGGTTTGATTTCAATATCATATTCTTGAAGAGAAGTTACCCAATGGGATCTCTTATCTCCAAGATCTTTCAGTATTAACAGATTTCGAACTACGGGGAATGGAAAAATGACATTCCTGTGGGAATTGATTAAGTATGGTCGAAAATGTTTGATTGTATTAACTACAACATAGGCCTCTTTTTCAACATCAAAGTATTTCAATTCTTCTCCTTGAAAAATTGAACTATGAAATTCAATTGGTATTTCAGCATTGTGATCATTTCTTCGAGTTAGTACACTTGCATAAGATTGGTGAGATGTGAAACTATACAGAATAAAATCATTTTCAAAATTTGGAGAGAGTAGACCAAGACAATTTATGATGGCTTGTTTAATAGAATTGACAACATTTTTATAAAGATTACTCCACTTAAAAGAGTTATTATTCTTGATCATGTTTTGAAGAGGTAGGACAATTTGAGTGAAATTAGGATCAAATCTTTGAAAAAAATTAGTTTGTCTTGGAAATGATTGCACAAATTTTTTATTGTTTGGTGGTGGAATCTTTGATATTGTTTCAATTATATTAGGGTTGATTGAGATGCCTTCTTTTGATACAATGAATCCTAATAACTTACCTTTAGTGAGTGTGAAAAAAAAAATTTAGGATTCAATGATATTCCATATTTTTGACATCTTTCAAAAATTTGTCTCAAATTATGCAAATGATAAGATCACTTTTTTTAGTAAACGATGATGTCATCAAAGTAAACCACGACAATTTTGTTGATCAAACCCCTAAAATCTATGCCCATTTCCCTTTGAAAAGTTTCACCTGCATTGATGAGCCCAAAAGGCATCTTTTGATATGCATATGTACCTTATTTAGTTCTAAAGGTTGCTTTGAGTCTATCATTTGGGTAAACTGAAATTTGATTGTAACCCAAAAATCCATTAGGAAAAGACATCATTTCAGGTCCATACACAACTTGAAGAATTTGTTCCATTAGAGGGAGTGGGAAGTTATCTTTTTCAGAAGCCTTATTTAGGTTCCAGAAATCGGTACATAATCGTATTTCACCATTATTCTTCCTCATGTGAACTAATTTAGAAACCCATTTAGAGTGTCTTACATGAAAGGTTATTTTAGCTTTTAATAGTTTATTTTATTGAGTTCATCCTTAATTTGAGAATTAATATTTGGATGAAATTTACGTAACTTTTGTTGAACGGGTTTTGATTGAGGGACCATTGGGATTGCGTGTTGAATAATGGATGTTTCAAACGTTTTAGGATTGTTGTATGTCCATGAAAAAACATCCTTATAATGCTTAAGGAGATGTATTAATGTAATTCTTTCTGAAGTTGAACACCCTAATCCAATATTAACATTTTGTGGATTTTCGTCTATACCTAACTTGATGATTTCATGACTCATAGTAGGACTTCCTTTTTTAGCGTTTAGAGGTTTTTTGAACCTATACTAGAGATCATAAAATTCCTCTAGCTTAACCACAAACTTGTGAATGAAATTTTTAGTTATGAGATTATGACCTTTGAAAGATTTGTTGATTTCTAGGTCATGAGCTTGTTCGTCAATGATAGGATTTTCATATGTAAATGATAGGATTTTCATATGTACCTTCAGATGTAAGAGAATTAATTATGCCATTATCATAATTGAACACACGCAGATTAGTGATGTTATTTGGGATGGAAGGTTTAAAAATTAATTCTATTGATAATCAATCAGGATTGAAATTTTCTGGGTGAATTAACTTTGAAGCTACATCAACAAATAAATCAGCAGTAGCATTTTGGAGTCTTGAGATGTCAGTGATATTGAATGATGAAAATTTATAAAGTAGATTTTGGACAAGAGATTGATAATTTTTCAGATTGTTGGAGACATAGTGAATACCGTTTCTAACTTCTTAAACTATAATTTCTTAGTCGCCAAACACTTTAATATCCTAAACATTCATACTAATAGTCCTTTTAAGACCTTGCACTAATTCTTCATACTCAACTATGTTGTTGGTACATTCAAATTCTAATCTACAAGTTAACATCGTCTTTTCACCATCAGGACTTACAAGAATGCTACCTACACCAACTCCATCGCTTAATTTTGATTCGTTGAAGTATAAATTCCAAAAAGGGTTATCTATAAAGTTCTACATGACTATATACAAAGTTTACAC
Organism: Pinus tabuliformis; assembly: GCA_031772625.1. Taxonomy (NCBI): domain Eukaryota; kingdom Viridiplantae; phylum Streptophyta; class Pinopsida; order Pinales; family Pinaceae; genus Pinus; species Pinus tabuliformis. The sequence continues at coordinate 802,347,315 of CM062819.1, read as the reverse complement.
GGTGGGAAGAGTTGGTTTGGGAAAAATTGTCAAGTTCATAATGTTGAGAACCTTTTTCGAACAGAGATATTTGTGCAGTAAAAATTTCCAAAGAAAGAATCAAATGAATAATTACCAACAATGGAATATGATGTGGTACTGGGTTTAGTTTCTTCTCTAATCTTTGTAACAGTGGATTCCATATGTCTTTTCTATCGACTCTGATTTGGTTTGGTTTCTTGTTAGAAGGAAGTAGAAACTAAGATAGATTTGTTGTGAGATATCTATTCAATTGTTGTAACCAATCTCGACTTAAAATTAAATTGTAATGTTCAGGAATATCAATGACTATGATGTCTATGATTTTGTGAACTTGAGGATTGGAGGAAATTCTAATGAGGATATTTGGTAATTCTCCCAAAACCTTAACCTGTGTTCTCCTCTCTAATTGTGCAACCTGAATAGCTGATCATTTAGGTTGAGCATTTAGTTTCAAACAAACCGAGCAAGGCATAATGTTAGAAGATGCTCTAGAATAAACTAGACAGTCGTTAACATTTTTGTTGAAAATTATGAAAGTAAGGAGGAATGGGGGCATATGTGATTTGGATCTATATCCAAACATTATAGAATTGATATGATTATCAAAAACATCATTTTGATTAATAGCAACTTTTCCCTTTTTGGTTCATGTGACAGGAGGAAGGGGAGACTTATCAATAGAGCCTAATGCTTTCATCAAAATGTTATTTTGTAATTTGAGCTTGTTTAATTCATATAAGTTGATGTGAGCTCTAGTTATCTTCATGTCTTCCAAAATATCATATTGAAAGTTATTAGGAGAAATTAAAGTTTTGGAATTGGAAGTTATAATATCATTGTTTGGAGATTGATCTGGTGTTGATGTTGGTTGAGGGGAAGTGGGTGTTTGTTGAATAGTTTTGCTTATAGTTTTTACTGCTAGAACTTATTCAAACGTACCACTTATATCCCATAAAGAATTTAAATCTAATCATTTAATTTTCTTCCTCATCTTCATATACCTCTTTCGTCTGAGTAGAATATATTTCACAACTAGGGGCATTTTGTTGACTCCTATTGACAAAGGGTTCGAATGGTCTCTTGGATGAGGATACAACAACTAATTTTACTTTGACACTGACCTTTTCATTAGCTAAGTTTTTCATAACATTTTGGCATCTTTATCTTTCTTTTCCTCCTTTGGAAGAGTTATCCTAATGGGTTGAGAGGTTTTAGACTTCTCAGCTGATGACTTCTTTTCAATACCAGTCCTTTCTTTCTATACCTTTAAGGCCTCTTGCATGGCTTCATTGAGAGTGGATTTCATAGTATGTTTAACAAACATGGCAATAGAGATAGGTAAAGAGGAAGTATATAAATCTATTTGAATTTCAACTCGTGGTTTAGATGTATTAGGCATCTTGTTAAGAAACTTGAGGAATCATTGGATAAATTCTATAGTCTTCTCTTTTGGGCCCATTTTGAACCTAGATAACTCAACTAAGATAGTGGACGAAGTCTTGTCGTCTCGAAACTTCTTAATAAAAAGGCCTTGAAAAGTATCCCAATCTTAGATGTTATTTGGTTGACGGGAAAACTACGAAGATGAACCCTATCCTTCGAATGTATAAGGAAAAAGATGACATAAATCATCTTCCTCATCAACCCTTCTTAAATTGAGCGATAACATGAAGTTCTCGATATGATCTGCTGGGAGTTGTTTCGATTCACCATTGAACTTTGGAAGTCACTTTTCAAGATTTTTAGGTAGATCATGTTGATCACCAAGAAAATTAACTTCTCGCAATGTTTTCCAAGGGAAAACGCATCAGGGTTGTTGGACAACCATATTTATGGGTTGATGAGGTGGTTATTGAGGTGGAGGAAGCAACAAAGATATGGGGGGTGGTGAAGGGGTTGATTTTCACTACCAACACAAGCAGTATTAGGTATTCTATGTGGATATGTTCGTAATGGAATTTAAAGGGATTTGATTCTTAGTCTAAGGCTTTGAGATCTAGTAAGGACACCCGATTATAGAGAATAAGAAGCAGTGGTACCAAAATTGGAAGAGATTCTTGATGATTGTCCTGGAATTTTTATCCTTCAATGCTATATCTAATGGATTGGCTGTCTTCGACAGTGGTTTGTTAATATGAAGAGGATGGAGGTAAATTAAGATAATATTAAAGAGTGTGTAATATTTGAAGCAAAGTTTGAAAAGTAAAATCAATGGAACTGAAACATGGAGAAATTACTTCAAAAGAAGCAAGGGAGATGGAAGAAATTTAATGTTTTAGATATGTGGATGAGGAAAAAGGTCTTGACTCAGATTTCCTTAAAGTTTATTGAGACCTACTAGCCATTCATTGCCTAGTCGCACTCCTTCTTGCATGAAAAGTGTTTGGGTACAAAATTGAACTGACTCAAGATGATACAAGATGATACAAGATGCCTAGTCAGAATCTCAATTAGATCCTTTTTCGTTGTTGGCAGTCCTAACTAAAATTTTGGATCCAATTATCCTTTGCGAGATGATGCTCCAACAAATGGAGACTTAACTTAGGAATATGTTTTTTTTTGTATTTTCTGAGAATATAATGAGAAACATTGCAACACTAAATCCAACTTTGCTCTAAACTGTTGATGTATTTACAATGCACAATTTAAAATTATTTCAATGGTAATAGAAAAATGAATAGTAATGTCAACAATTTGAAGTTAATTGAAATACTATTATTAAAACACAACTACAAATGCATGATCTAGTAATTTTCCATGAAAAACATAAAAACATTAATCGAAAGATATGTATGCGAAAAATAGTAGCCATTTGTGGGATGCCAATCTAGAAAATAGATGTCTTTAAGTTTCACTACAATTTAGTAAATAAAAGGGTTTAAATGATCTGAAATGAACTTAAAACAACCTGTAACTAACAACCTGTAACTAACAACATGTAGTATGAATAAAGAAGATGAACAAAATAACTAACATATTTAAATCTATTAATATGACATGCATTGATCCAATTCCAAAAAAGCACCACGATAAGAAAGAAATAACTGGTTTAATCTAACATAATGAAAACATTAGATGACTAAATGTTAGTTTAAAATGACTAATAACAAGTTGATATGGCAAAAGTTTTCTTCTTTATTAAATATAAAATATCACCTCGAATAAAAACGAATTTTTTTGTTTGTAATTTATATATGTATATGTGTATAAAATAATAAAAAATACATAAAAGATGATGGTGCTTACAAAATAAGAAAAGTTAAAACAAAATCCAAATTATATATATACGTGGAGAACATACGATTTAGAGCGAAATTATAAACATCATATACAATTAAAATGACTAGTTCGATTAATCGAACTGGGCGATTTAAATGAGTAGTTGTCGTAGTACGTGTATCACAAAACGATCTCGCAGACCAACAATGGTTTTATTGGTTAAAAACCGGGTTACTAAATTCGAATTCGAATTAGATACGATAAAAATTTGAATGAAAAAATTTTAATTCTAAAAAAATTGCATAATATATTTCTTAAATATTTTTTAAGTAATATATTTTTAAAATATTTTTAGCTATTTTCTTTCTAATTTATTTTGAATTTTATATAACTTATAATTGTATATAATAAAAAATCTTCAGAACCAAATCTACTCAAAAAGAATTTACACTCACCTTTTCCCTCCCAACTACATACTCTTTTCAAAAACCTATATTCTTAAAGAAATTTTCTAATTTAGGTACTTCCATTTCTTTTTCTGTGCATTTCCCTCCAAACTATATACTCTTTTCAAAAACCTATATTCTTTCTTTGATTTCAAAATTTTATTAATATAAAATCCTTGTTTATTTTGAAAATTATTATTCAAATTTATTTTATAGAAAAATCAACCTCTCAACTTTGAAAAAGAAATTTTCTAATTTAAATACTTCCTTTTCCTTCTCTATGAGTAGGAAAAATCTAACCCTATGCATTTCCCTCCAAACCATATACTTTTTTCAAAAACTTATATTTTTTCTTTGATTTCAAAAATTCATTAATGTAAAATCCTTCTCTATTTAGAAAATTAATATTCAAATTTATTTAAAAAAAAAATCTACTGCTTTTTTTTGGAAAAAGAAATTTTATAATTTAAATATTTCCATTTCCTTCTGTGTGAGTGGGAAAAATCTAACCAGAAAATAAGATTTAACAACATCAATGCTCATAACTCTATAGCTTACCTTTGAGATTGGGAATTTTGATCATAACTGTTATTACTCATTTAACCTATAAAATCTAAGTAACCCATAAATCTCCTGATTTTTATGTTTTTAGCTCTGTGCATGCTATAAAGTAGCGATTTTTTATGTTTTTAGCTAGATGCATGCTATACTGCAGCAATTTCTATTTTCCTATGCATGCATGCCATACACAGCAATCTATTTTTGTTTAGCTAATGAACAATCCAGATGAATCTTTTGTCTTTCTCTGCTGCTTTGTTTTTATTTGTTGCATACCATACTGTAACAATTATTGTTTTACTCTGCAGCATACCATACTGCAACAATTTTTGTTTTTACTCTGCAGCATACCATACTGCAACAATTTTTGTTCTTTTGGTTAATAAACCGCGGCCATTAACTATGCCACGTAATGAACCATACATGCGCCCAAACCTTTAAGCACGTATACTACGAACCGGATCGAATTTTATCGAACTATTCGGTATTCGAATCGTACGGGCGAATTTTCGTATTTCTAACAGTGATTCGGCCGTATTTGGTAACTATGGTTAAGAACACGTGAACTTTTATAGTTTTGGATTGTGCTTTGAAGTAGCTGGTCCAAGTGTGACAACAACTCAAATGAAAACAATTAGTGAAGTAGAATACGCTCAACGATGTCAGATCTCTGAACCCCCCGCCTTTTGAGATCTTCTCTCTTTATATAATTGCGACCTCTTCCTCAAATGCCTTCATGGCTTCTCCTCAAAATATCTGCTGCAACAAATAATTCATAAATGCGTTTGAACCAGAAATAGTATGTTTCAGCTGCTCTTAATATCGATAATTGACTTCATGTATTTTGTTGAAGCGAACCCTAGAAATGGTAGATTCAGAAACTCCTTTCCTCTGGTGGACAACTTGGCGTAAATGTTCATGCTTTTATAACTGATTATTGAACGAACTCCAGAGATGGAAGATTCTCCATTACCTCCCTAACGCATAATCCTGTAATCACCAATTAAAATATGGATCAGTCAACAATGATTAACCATCTAACAACCAGCAACAGTAGAAACTTAAATGCCAAATAAATACTTTAATGCAGAGTCAGCTGAATGAGTTAGCATACCACAGTTTATTAGTGACACATAGAAAATGCGCAAACTATTTGAGATTAAAATCGCAGGTGAATGCTAGGTGGAATGATGAACGAGGTGAAGTTTTCATGAATAATGCCATCGTACTTTTTCGATTAGCTATGCCATCATGGAGTCTAATGTTTAGTTTAACGCCATCACGGAGGTTAATGTTTCATGCTGGGACATTTTTTTTCTGTTTTTTGTTTTAATGCGAGTTTAACGATCTGAGATTCGTATGATTATGAGTCAACTTTGTCACATGAGTATTTAATTTCTATTGGTTATGTTATACATGCCACTATTGCATGTAATGCAGGTGCCCTTTTTCCACAATAAATTTTTGTATTGCATAGTTGAGGTTATGTATATGCAAGGGAAACACTACCGTAACGTTGTTGACCTTGGGCTAGTCCATTTTTTCATCAATACAAAGCTTAGATCTATATAACCCCAATTTGATTCCCACCTTTAGTGAAATACGATGAGATGCCAATCGCATGTTCTCATCTTCCTCAAAGAGAAGCATCACAAGAGAAATAAGCGGTTATCTCCTAGCTCTTGGGGCAAGGTGATTGAAAACTAACTAAAAATCAGGATTGAACTTCTCAAACATGAAAGGATTCATTGCAAGGTAATAGTGTTGGCTATGTTGTTGGATCAAACATTTGTTTAAGTTAAACAACAGGGATGGAATCTACATCTAGATTTTTTTTTCTATGAGATATAATAGAGAGGAAGATAAAAAATCGAAGTATATCCAAGGGATAACAAAAGAAAAAAAAAGCTCGATTAGATGCATTAAGATTTCTTTCTGGGGTGAAGAAGCGGATTCTGGGTTTTCTGAGATTGTGGTCTGCATGGATGGGAAATGCTTTCCCTTTTTTTCCTTCTTCCTACCCCTAGACGATAAGAAAATTCACGCATTACAAAATAACTAAAGGGAGGGAATTCTCCTATAAATATATTCTATGGGGAGAGTAGTTGGATTGGGATGGAAGAAACAAGCTCTAACTAACACACATGCCTTCCTTCCTCTTGAAAGACATGATAGGTGGCTACTAAGCTAGGAATACGACCATGAAATTGTAGACTACGGTTTCAACTGATACATGGAGGAAATATAGTGCACGTGGGGAAGTATGCAAAGTATGTGGAAAATATATGCATATCTATTTGTGAAACTTTGGCTTATCCAAACTATTCCAAAAGATAAAGATATATGTTTATGAAACTTTGGATTGTTCAAAATTTAAAAAAAAAAAAAAATTCTGTTAATATTTAAAAAAAATATATTATAATTGTCTTAATAGATACGTCTATTTCATAATAGGCTTTTCACAATTTTGACTTAATTATTAGTAATTATTAGGTAGATAGTATTTATACTCTAAAGAATATGTTGGAGTATTCATAGTAGTCTTTATAGATCAAGAGTTAAAATTTGTCTATATGTTAGTTATGATGTTTTAATTAATTTATTTCAAATTAATTAATTAAAGAAAATTATAAATTAACACATGCATTATTAATCTTGTGGTACCATGATATTGTCCGAAAACCTATTTACAAGTTAAAATTTCCATGATAAAGTGAGGGTGATTCTCCACCATTAGTAATATTGTCACATTTTTTTTAATATATATATATATATATATATATAAACTAATTTATTAATTCATTTTATAATTAGTAATAATAATAATTTTAAGTAAAGTTATAATTTAGTTAATATTTATTATATCTTTAATATGAGCCATGTAAGATGTATAATAAGGAGACTTTTAGATCCTTATTATAAGTTGATATTTATCAATATATCAATTTATTATTTAACAACCATTTAATTTATATAATTACAAGACTATTAAAAAAATACGTGAAATATCTAATTAAACCTTAAAACCTCAAATCTCATGTGCAATATTGTTATATAAATAAATATATTTTCCTCATATTATAAACATTAAACATTTATAAAAATATCACCTACAGCTCTCTGCTCTGCTAGGGTTCTGCTAGGGCTCTGGACGTTCCTTCGACGGCGCCGACAGCGCCCCAGTCAAGCTCATCTCTGAAGAAAAAAGAACGCTGCAGCGACTCAGATCTATAGCGCACCAGGGCCTCTCAATGGCGCAGCCGCAGGGGGGGCGCCAGGGCCCTCCCCGTCGCAGCAAGATCCGGCACAAAGTGTCGTATTCAGGTCAGTGGACGGAGAAATCCTGAACGGGGGGAAAATACCCCAAAGCGGCAATAAAGGAAATGAAAATCGTAAGGATGAAGACAGCAATCCCCAGGAGGGTACTGAACAGCCTGAAGAAGGTCTGAAGGTCACTTCATCAACCTGCAGACCAGTTGCCAAGGAAAGACCGTGAATCGAGCTACCAGGAGACATAATAGACAGAAGAATCGAGTTCATGCGAGATCATGCCCTCATCGGGAAGTTCATAGGGTTCTGGCCTACTGAGAAAGCCCTAAAGGGATGGATAGCGGCGAAATGGAAACCAAAGGGGGATGTCACGCTACAGCTCGGCCCGAAAGGTTTCTTCACAGCAATATTCTATTGCCTGGAGGACAAACACAGAATATTAGTGGGAGGGCCATACTTTTTCAACTCGGCCGGACTGTATCTGAGGGACTGGATCCCCAAATTCAACCCAGACAAGGAAGATCTTACCTGGGCGCCTGTCTGGATTCGGTTATACTCTCTCCCGGATGAATATTGGGAGGAGGAAGCTCTTAAAAGGATAGGAAATGGGGTGGGAGAATATATCAGAGCTGCGGAAGAAACCAAGTCTCGTAAGTACATCTCCTATGCCCGAATTTGTGTTTTTATTCGCCTCAATGAAGCTCTTCCAGAATCGGTCACTCTTGCGCATCGGGATGAGGAATGGATCCAGCCTCTTGATTATGAGCATGTTCCTTTCCGGTGCCGAAAATGCCATACCCTTGGTCATCTCTTCAGGGATTGTCCTCAAAACATCCAAAATAGCTTTCCCGACTCTTCTGATTCACCTGCCCAGGATGGCTTCACCAAAGTCACCAGCAGGAAGCGTTCTCACAAAAAACCCCAAAATGGGTTCAAACCCCAGCCCTCCAAGTCTCATGGCCCAGTAACCAAGAACAGCTTTGACATTCTTGGCCAGGCCTCTGAAAATCCTCCTCACATCGCTGAAGCCAATCTTGATCAACCGTCCTCCTCGTCGCCTTCCCCTCCATTGCATCCCCCTCCCAAATCTCCCTCACCTGTTTTCTCCCCCTCTATTCTCAAAAGGGACCAGGAAGGAACTCCAGAGATCATCAAAGAAATGGAAGTTGACGGAAAATCGGAACGTCCCCAGGACTCAGAGATCAGCACTGAAGAAACCGATCAAGTGCAAATCATGGATGTAGAGCCCGAGAGTATCGATCTGCACGGCTTAGACATCCTAGAGCTGGAACTAGCTTGTAAAAAAAAAAGCATACAACCAGAACTCCAACTCAACAAGCTCGAAATGGTCATTTCTCGAGCTTATTACCAAAGCCAACTTGGAATACAATCAGGCAGCCAATGGGACGGAAGTCCGCGCACAAAAGACACAAAGAAAAGAGGCAGAAAGACAGATCTGCAAAGGACAATAGAGATCGGGAAAATCCTGGTGGATTCAGGCAGATACGCACAGTTAACAAAGTACTACAAACCCTCTATCAACGGTTAATGATGAAACTGGTATCATGGAATATAAGAGGACTTAACAGTCCCGGAAAACTCAGGATGTTAAAACACATGATCAAAAAGGAAAAGCCACAAATGTGCTTTCTCCAAGAAACTAAGTGTAACAGTACTACGCTAGGTAGAATTCTTTCGAAAGCCTGGCCTGGTTGTAGATCGGTAGCAGTAGACGCCTCCGGAGCCTCAGGAGGTCTGGCAATAGCATGGAATACCCAGGCGGTATCCCTTTCGGATTTTCATGCGGCGCACCACCTCATTCAGGCGACCTTTCATATCTTGGGCACCAATATTTATGGTAATCTCTCAAATGTTTACTTCCCACAAGACACTGGAAGTAAGATAGCGCTTCTAGACACAATTGAAGCTCTTAGCAACAGCAGAAGGTACCCACTCTGGATAGTTGCCGGGGATTTCAACATGATAACTAAAACTGAAGAAAAGCTGGGGGGCAGACGCAGAATGGAGCATGAAGACAGCCACTTCAAGGACTTCATCCAAGCAACCTCTCTCATAGACATGTCGTTTTGTAATGGCACCTTTACTTGGAGCAATCGCAGGTCGGGCAAACACCAGATCACCTCAAAACTGGATCGCTTCCTCCTCTCTGACAATGCAGTCCACTTAGGAGGGGACATCACAGCAGCCATTCTTGCTCACTCGGGATCGGACCATTGGCCAATAGCACTGCAATGGCAAAGGCCAGGTAACTCAATCAAACGACCATTTCGATTCGAAGGATTTTGGCTCACGCATCCTACTTTCAAGGATTTTGTGAAGACTACATGGGCATCATTCACTCCCCCAGAAGGATCAAAGATGTATCAATTCCAGCAAAAATTAAGATTTCTCAAAGATCACTTGAAAAGGTGGAACAGGGAAACCTTTGGAAACATCTTTAAAGAGCAGCAAAAGCTCACCCAGGACCTGGAGACTCTTCACCAAAGAGTCATTGTGGCAGGACACTCGGAGGCCACCTTGGAGCAGGAACGCCTCATCCATAGCCAACTGGAGAACAGAAGGAAGCAGGAAGAAATTTACTGGAAACAAAAGTCAAGGATCAGATGGCTGAAGGAGGGTGAGCGTAATACAAAATTCTTCCACCGAACTACTGTTCAGAGAAGAATGCACAATCACATTCCCTTCATCCAAAAACAGTCAGGGGCAAAAGTAGAGACCCATGAGGAGATTGAAGAGGAACTCCTCAACCACTTCAAACAGATCCATCAAGAACAAAGAGAAGATCGGCGACAGGCCATACGCAAAATCACGAGCAACATTCCAAAAATCATTACGGAGGAACAAAACGAACTCCTAATGCGCCCCATTCTTCCTCAGGAAGTGGACGAAGCAATGAAGCAGCTCAAAGAAGGCAAGGCCCCGGGGCCAGATGGTTTTTCTACCACCTTCTTTCACTCCTTCTGGGACATGCTAAAGGAGGAGGTCTGGCAGATAGTCGAAGAATCCAGGGCAACGCGCTGGCTCTTGCCCTCTCTCAACGCTACCTTCATAACTCTCATCCCCAAAGAGGAGGACGCCATCACCCCTGACAAGTTCAGGCCCATTGCGTTATGCAATGTCATCTACAAAGTAATATCAAAAGTTATAGCAAACCGTCTCAAACCTCTGCTACCTGGGCTCATCTCCCCGGAACAGTCAGGGTACGTGGAAGGGAGGCACATAATGGATGGCATCCTGCTCTCTCACGAAATTATTCATTCCCTCAAGCACTCAAAGCAATCAGGTATGCTTCTCAAACTAGACCTCTCCAAGGCTTTTGACAAACTAAGCTGGAATTACATTCATAACATGCTTTTAGCTTTTGGTTTCTGCTCTCCTTGGATCCGATGGATCATGAACCTGATTTCTTCCACTCATTTCTCTATTCTCGTCAATGGCATCCCCTCCCGTCCCTTTAATCCTTCTAGAGGTATCCGTCAAGGGGATCCCCTCTCCCCCTTTCTCTTCGTCCTTATGGCTGAAGGGCTAGGGAGGCACATCAAGCAAGCCCTCCTTTCTCATCAGATCAATGGCATCTCCGTGCATAACTCCCCTGCCACCTCTCACCAACAGTTCGTCGACGACACGATGCTTTTTGGGTATCCCTCTGCCCGTGAAGCCCACCATCTAAAATCCCTCCTTCAAGATTTCTCGGAGGCCTCAGGCATGCACATCAATTGCTCTAAGTCCCCGATCTTCTTCTTCCATACTCCGCCCTCTGTCAAAGCTGTTGTTTCTCGCATTTTGGGGTTCCCTGCGGCCTCTTTTCCCTCTAAATACCTTGGTGCTCCCCTTTCGGCTTCAGCCCTCAAGCAACCCGCTTGGCGTTCCCTGCTTGAGAAATTAGAACATCGTCTCAATCTCTGGACTTATAGATCACTTAATTTAGCCAGCCGAATCGTCCTCATCAAATTGGTTTTGCAGGCAATGCCTCTGTACTTGTTTTCCATCCTCGCAGCGCCTAAATGGGTTTTAAAAAGTATAAGAAACCTACAGCGCAATTTTCTGTGGAGCAGCGCAGCTACCAATCGCAAATGGGCCCTGGTGAAGTGGACCAATGTCTGCATGCCCAAAGAAAAGGGAGGCATTGGATTAAGGGATCCTGAACACAACAATTCCATTATGAACGCCAAGATCTGGTGGCAATGGATCACTAGCCCAGATAAGCCTTGGGGAAAAATATGGACGGCCAAGTATGCCGGTAGTCGACCTCAAGAAGAACTCATCCGTTTCATTCCCACTGAAAAAGGATCCACAATATGGAATGCGGCCAAGCAACATCACCAGCTAATTCAGAAGCACAGCTTCTGGGAGATAAGGAACGGATGCACGGCAATATTTTGGACCGATGCCTCGAACCAACGGCCTAAACTCCAAGACATTCTTCACCCGGCACTAATACCTGACGGCCTGGACCAGTAGCAGGAAACAGTTCACCAATTCTGGTCTTCAGAGATGGAGCATAGCTTTAGGAAATGGAAGAGGAGTGACCTAATTCTCTACAATGCAGACACTCAGCAGCAAGAAGAGCTCACGATCGAACTTAAGAAAAGAAGCATCAGGCAGGATAATGGCGGGGATATTCTCAGATGGGGATACCTACCCAAGGGGTCTTACACTACTACAGAAGCATACAGGTTGTTATGCAGCTTCCCTTCTCCCCCAGACCCTGTGTGGAGCAAAATATGGAAGCTAGGACCATGGCCAAAAATCACCTACTTTCTTTGGCTGGTGAGTCATAAAAAAATACTCACCTGGGACAAGCTCAGAAAGAGGAACTTTCACGGCCCCTCTATCTGTCTTAATTGCTCTCAAAATGAAGAAACTCTCCATCATCTTCTAGATACCTGCCCTCTAGCCAATCAATTATGGGACAAGGTCAGTTTCAGATGTCAAAAAAGTGGCAGGGGAGAAGGGGATATCATCAACTCCTTAAGACTCTGGCCAATGCAGCCCTACAACAGCAAGATCCTTAACCATCTTTGGAGTATTGTTCCGGGGATCGTCCTCTGGAATATATGGAAGGAACGTAATCAGCGCATTTTCAAAGACAAGAAATCTCCTTTAGAGGAAACCTGGAACAGGATTCATAAGAACATTCAAGAGACAATGGCGCTTCAGGTATGGACTAAGGATGACCTCCCCTCCACTGATAATGAGCACAACATTCTAAATAATTGGCAGCTGCAGCTACCCCTTGACTCTTTCAATAGCAGTGCTCCTAATAACAATAGCAAGAACTGCTGTCAATGGGAAGCCCCTCCCAAAAATTCATACAAGCTAAATTTCGATGGGGCTTCCAAAGGAAATCCTGGCGCAGCAGGATATGGGGGCATAATAAGGGACTCTGAGGGCAAACCCACACGGATTTATTTTGGGAACATAGGGTGGGACACTAACAACTCAGCTGAGTTGGAAGGTCTATGGCAAGGCATGGTGCTAGCAGGGAATCTCAACCTACAACCCCTAATTGTAGAAGGGGACTCCCAAATTCTTATCAATATAGCCACCCGTCTTCAGAATGGCTCGAACGCAAGGAAAGTCGCACCCAGTTGGAGGCTTGAAGCAAGGTTGAACGACTTAGCACAGAAGCTCAGCAATTTTAGTGCCATCTCCTTCACACACACTAAACGGGAGGGCAACAAAATTGCGGATCTCCTTGCTAACATCGGGACAGAGTCTGATCACTCTCTCTTATCGGGAGACATAAACATCATTTCTAACAGGCAGCAGCTCCAGGAATGCCAAAACCTGATCCTTGCTGAGGCTATCACCCTGGATGCGAGTGTCATCGAGATAAACAATGGCGAGCCACATGCCGGGCATGGGCTGCCACGTGATAGAGCTTGGGCCTTTAATGCCTCAAGCCGCCGAAACATCATAACCGGAGAGGCTTCAGGGCATCCTTAATGGAGCCGATGGAGGGGATGGCAAACCTGCAAGGGGCATTCAATGCAGGTCATTTCAATGGTAATGTTAAGCGGCTTAAGTATGAGGATTGGATGGGGAAGGGAGCTCATCGCGTTGAGAGGAATTCACAGAGCGTTGAGTGTCTATGCCGCGAGCTGGTGGTTGAGAGTTGGGCCGAGGTTCGCTTCATACCTACGTTTCCTGGACTATGTATACACTTATTTAAGTACTGCTCCATCCCGAATTGGGGATCGCAAGCTGTGGAGAGGGCTCGAAACCACTGCCGGACCACCTCTGCTCGGGAACGGAATAAGGTGCTGGTGGTTATCATGGTGTATGAAAGGATGCCATGTCATAGAGGCCCCGGGCGCGGAGAATCCTCTCGTCCCCCAGCAGCGGACGTTCATCATCATTGTTGCTGCTGTTACTGTTATAGAAGAATGGGTGCCACCCCTATCCCGGCCTGTCAAGTCATGGAAGTTGGTAGCTCTAGTGGAGGGGAGCCCAAGCTCCCAGCATTTGGCTCAGTCATCTTCACACTGGGTAGCTCAGGGGATAATCCAGGTATTAATGCACATATCTCTGTGCTTTTCACCAAAATCCCAGAGGAGAATGAAGAAGAATCGTCTCTGGTCCTAGCTAAGGATAACACTGCGTGCGGTAAGGGGAAGCTCCCAATTGGGGAGCCGTCAATTGCAGCGGAAAGCTCAGCGAGCGGTAAGGGGAAGCTCCCAGTGGAGGAGCCGGCAAGTGAGGAGGGCAATTCGGGGAGAGAGCATTCTCAACCCCCCTCCCATCTTCGAGCTCCCGAGCAGCCAGAACCTGCGCAAAATCCTATGGCTATGGAAGAAGAGCCAGAGGAATAGCTCTCAGCGGCGCTCTTTTGCTTCTGCCTCCTTCTCTCAGGTCGGGTTCTGGGGTATGGACAATTTCAATTTTCTGTTCTACATGGTGGTCTGTGTTCTTCTTGTTGCTAAGTCTTGGATGCGGTCTCCACCGTCGCAGTGGGGACGGAGTCTTCTGTTGGGCACAAGTCTTATTTTGTTGCTCGGTTTTTGTATGTTTATGGTTATGCTTTCAGTTTCTATAGTTTGTCTGGGTTACATGTCTTTTTGGAAGTGCCCCTGCGTGGGTCGTTATGGTGCTATTTTGGAAACTCTCAGCATCTTGAATTTTGATCTTTCTGAAACTATCGCCCTGCGAGGCAAAAATACAAGTCTGATAATGCCACCCATGGTGCCACAGTTGGCCCTGGGCAGCCAGCTTCTTTGGATGTAAAGTTTTCTGTACATATTAATATAAAAGTAGTTAGTATTGCCGAGAAAAAAAAAACAATAAACTATTTATAAACAATTTCATAACTAAACAATTGTAAACATTTAAAAACAGATTTTTCCAACACTAAATTGTAAATGTGTTAGAAAACATGCACAGATGAATACAGCTAGTAAAGGTTGAACACACATCTTTGCAGAGCAAAATCACTAAAAGAAAATCGAAAGAACAAAAGAATGATTCATTAGGAAATAGGTTACAATGCTCATGATATAGCATTACTAGGTGAAGATCCAAGGTAATGCACCATAGTGGTGAACAATGAGAAGACTCAACACCTACAACAAGTTTCGAAGAGAACTAGCTAGTTGCGGAGTGAAAGCAGGAGAAAATCAGGGAGTAAATCATGTAGAAAAACTAACCAGATGCGGAGTTATAGAAGGAGAAAATCAAAGAGTAAATCATGCAGAAGGAATCTTGCTTGTAGTCTCATGCTCTAACTAAGAGTCTGCATGTAGGTGTATAGTAGTTCCAACAGCCCCCTTGAACACCACTATGGGGAAAAATAGAAAGTGGGCCCTGCCAACTAAGGACAAAGGTCACACAAAATACAGTGCAACTTGTACTAAAATTGAGGAAATAGGGAAAACATCATGGGAAACCCCCCCCCCCCCTCAAAATACAATGTAATCAAAAGAAAAGAGGAAGAAAAGACAGTTGCTAAGCAACTATTTCCTTCACTCCAAGACGATCGCGCAGATAGCGATACTTCTACTCAGTGAATGTCTTGGTGAAGATGTCTGCAGTCTGTTCTGCTGAAGGAGAGAATTGCAAATCAATGACCTGATCATGTACTAAGTCTCTGATGTAGTGCATATGGATCTCTATGTGCTTCGTCCGCTGCCGTTGTACTAGATCCCTACAAAATTTTAGAGTGCTCTGGTTATCACACCAGATGAAAATGGGCTGGTGGAACTAGATGCCCAACTCAATGAGGAAGTGTTGTAGCCACAGAGCCTGAATGGTGATGTTGACTACTCCTCCGTACTCGGCCTCGGCTGAAGAGAGAGCAATAGCAGCCTGCTTCTTGCTCGACCAACAGATAGTGCCAGACCCTAGACTGAGTGAATATCTAGAGGTGGACTTGTGATCAATACTGTCGCCCACCCAATTAGAATCGGTGAAGCCAAGGAGATTCAATGCAATCCCTGCTGCACAGTTAATCCCGAAGGTGATGGTGCCCTGCACATATCGGAGGATGCACTTGGCAGCATTCCAGTGTAGCTCATGAGGCTCTTACATGTATCTAGAAACTACCCCTACTGCATATGAGAGATCTGCTCTAGAGTGGGGGAGGTACAATAAGCTTCCGACTAGCTATCAGTAGAGAGTGTTTTCAACTAATGGAGTGTCACTTCCATCCTCAAGGTGGACCCAAGACAGAAAAGGAGTTGGTGTTGGCTTGCAGCCAGTCATGCAAAATCTCTTGAGGAGATCCCGTGCATACTTAGCCTGAGAGAGTTTGATGCTTGTGGCATCCTCGCTGATCTCAAGAACAAGAAGGAAGTGTAATGGACCCATGTCCATCATCAAGAACCTATCATGCAAGGCCCTCTTGATTGTAGCAATGGCTGAAGCTGAGCTGTCGGTGATTAGGAGATCATCCACATACAAAACTAAGATAAGAAGAGAATCATGTGTCCTGAGCATGTAAACATTCGGATCAGACTTACATCTTTTAAAGTTTTGTGATAAGAGAAAAGAATCCATCTTGACATACCAAGATCCTGGGGCCTGCTTAAGTCCGTAGAGAGATTTCTTCAGTCTGCAGAACAAATATGAATCTTAAATGAAACCATGTGGCTACTCCATGTAGATCTCCTTAGATAGGTCTCCATGAAGAAAATCATTCTTCACATCCATCTGATGTACTTCCCACCCCTAGGCAGCCACAATGGCAAGTGTAAGGCGTATGGAATCCATCTTTGTTACTGGAGCAAAGGTCTCATCATAATCAATGCCATGCACTTGTTGGAAGACTTTGGCTACTAGCCTTGCTTTTCGTCTGGTGATTTGCCCATCTGCAGCACTCTTGGTCCTGTAGACCCATTTGCATCGAACAAGTTTCCTTCTTGAAGGAAGGGGGACCGGATCCCAGGTATGGTTCTCAGGGAGGGAGTTGTACTCCTCCTCCATGGTGAACTCCCAAGATGGATGCCCAGCAGCCTCGGCATAAGACCATGGATCAGAAGACTGAACCAAATGACAATGCCAGGATGGCGATGGTTCAGTGGCAGTGAGGACAAGAGGAGGCTCAATAAACTTTGAGCTAGTCCTCTATAGATCAGAATTATCCCCCACAAGACTATTTCTAGTAGCTTGGTGGTCTTGTGCATATATCTCACGTAAGCTCCTTGTTCTCTAATTTATGACAGGGGAATATGATTCACTGCTGGAAGCCCGATTTGGGCTTGGATGTGGATCATCATTTGCATGCACTAGATTTGTATCTGAAGACTCTATCTCTGCATCTGCATGCTCTGTATCTGCATCTGAGTGTACTGAGTCATCATCTTAGACATGAGCTAGATAAAAGGTGTCTGCATGCGACGGTTGAGGTGCATGCGAGAGACTTTCCTCAAATTTGACACTTCGCTCAATGATGAGATTGTCCGTAGAGGGAATCAGGAGTCGGTATCCATTCACACCATCAGGGTATCCAACAAAGATGCACTCAATGCTTTGTGGATCAAGAGCTTTCCTCTTTTCAAAGGGGATCCTGGCCCATGCTCGGGAGCCAAAAACACGGAAGTGGCTAACCTCTGGTTTAGTGCTGCTCCAAGCCTCAAAAGGGGTCTAATCCTTGACAGCGCTATGAGGAGATCTATTCTAGATGTAGTTAGCACAATTAAGTTCTTTAGCCCATAGCTTATGAGGCAGTGACTTAGCATACAACATGTAGGAAGCCATCTCTTTGAGAGATCGGTTCTTTCTCTCAGCAACTCCATTTTGTTGCAGAGTGTATAGAATTGTGTATTAAATCCTTCCACTTGATGTATTAAATCAATCGTTTAATATTTTGGTTCAAATCAATCCACACATATTCATCTGTTCATAGCATTACAACTTTCTGGTAACTTGTAATTGGAGATAAATTCAGTGTTATGTCATTTTGGACACTACAATCTATGCATATGCATGTATGTGCCAAATTCTTTTGCTTTTCATTCACCAATGTTCCAGTTTTCAGATGCATGAACATCACATTCAGTTGTTGATTTCAATGCATATGGATCTACATTTAGAAACCCTGCTAAAGAGCGTGGACTCCCAAGTTTGAGTTGAGCTCTTAGAGCACTTATTAAAGAAATGCAACGGTTACCGAGATAAGAATATGATTTTAGAGGATAGTTGGAAGATTTAGTTTGAAGAAAGTTTGAAAGGATTTTCTGTAAAACTAACTTCTATTGCCTCTATGGGTTTGCATGACAATTAGGAAAGGTTTTTCTGGTAAACTTACTTCCATTGCTTCTATGGCTTTGCATGGAAATTATGTTAAGTTTTCAATTGATAGTCATGAGGTTTAGTGTGTCCTTCCAAATTGCATGAACGCATAGCCATCGAAGCTAATTTTCTTCTGTGACAGTGCACCTCCAAAGGCTGGGAAGATTTCAATAGTTTCTTAGTCGATGCATTTAACAATGCAAGGAAGGCTGAATCGGTGAATTTATAAAGAGTTTGAAAATTTTAGAATTGCTTTTTAAACTTCAAAAGAACTACTGCAACAAAAAACAGATGTGTTTCTTTCATACTACTTTTGAAACAAATGACCCAAAAAAAGAAAAAGAAAAATAAGCCACATCTATTAAATAGTATATGCTAAACTAAATCTATGCGCTTTGAGTATATGGTAATCTAAATCTATGAGCTTAGACCTTTGTTAATTTAAAAAGCCATATTACATCAAGTTTTACTGATGCATCATCAATTAAATTCAGAATATCATTGCAGATAGCTACATATCTTACAAAATCTATTGTTCTATTATTTTATTATAAATTCAACACACTAGTACAAATAACTACAAATAATTTTTTTTTTTGCTTTTCTGTTAGGCTTTAACATTCCAATGAATGATGAAGATAGTTGCAGAATTCATGGGTTCTGTAAACCGCACACTATGACATGTCTGGCTACCGCACCTCAGATTTCTAAGAAATGTGGAAAAATTAACGAGGAATTACTTTTATCACCTACTTGTCAATGTCTACTCTTTGGATCCTGCTCGTCTACTCTTTGGATCCTATTCACCCGAAAAAGTCAGCCATTGATGTTGATGAGAAAGGGGTGTCAAAGACACCATTACATCGGGGAATTATCAAATCTCTTGTTTTATCACATCGATGTCCATGCGTTGTATCTTGTACTGAATGTCCAGATCGGTCAAAATGTTTACCAGCTCTTCCACCGGGTGACATCTTTTGAATAATTATTCATAGAAGATAACAACAGACCTAAAATTATTTGTTCAACAACATTTATGCTTCATTAGCGAATACAAAAGGCTGACCCGAAATAAGATGGTACCTATGTTAGGTCCTTAGTATTTATAAGAAGATGTGGTTAGCTTCATGTGGCCAGCTAGTCTTCTACCAGATATCCCTTTTAAATCTATCCTTATGTTAAAAAGCGATGTTTGAATTAATAAAAAATTCTCCTTGGTCAGTTTTACGACAAAGAGTCTGAATGCTCTATAGAATGCTCTACATTGTCCATGTACATAACACATTAAATAGTACACACAGTTTTAGGGAAGTTAAAACCATACCCTAAGAAATAGAAACTAATTCCTATCCTAAGGTACCATGAACCAATTCACTATTCTATGATATTCTCCATTATCTCTAACACTCCCCAAGGGGTTCAAAAATATGCATAACATCTACGTAAACATTTCAAACTTAATTTTTCCAGGAGACTTAGGAAAATTGTCTACAACATTATCACATGTATTACAATATACAAGATGGATTTCTTTTGATTGTACTTTCTCCCTGACAAAGTGGAATTTTGTATCAATGTTTTTGTTTTCTTGTGAAACACCAGATTATTAACAAGTTTGATTGAACTCTGGTTGCCGCATCTGATTGTTGTTGCATCTTTCTGTTCTTCCCCGACATCCTGGAGAAGTCTCTGCAACCAAACTACCTAACACATTGCTGCACACATAGCTTGATAGTCTGTTTCCATTGAAGACAAGGAAACTATGTTTTGTTTCTTACTGCTCCATGTAATTACCCCAGATCCAATGCTGAATGCATAGCCTGTTATGAATCTGTGACCATCTACATTTCTAGTCCAGTCTGAATCTGTAAATCCTGTCAATCTAACATCAGAGGAATCAGTATAAATAATACCATAGTCTATAGTACCTTTTAGATACCTTAATACACATTTTGATGCATTCCAATGACTCTCAAGTGGTTTGTACATGTATTGAATTAGCATACTCACTGCATAAGCCAAATCTGGTCTAGTAGTGGTAAAGTAGATTAGGCTTCCAACTAGCTATCTATAAAGTGTCGCATCTGGTTCTTTAGAGCAATTTTCACTCTGAAGTTTAATGTTTAGTTGTAATGGCACTGCTGCAGCCTTACACTAATCCCTCCTGAGTCTTTCCAGTAGACCTTTGACATACTTAACGTGGGACAGAAAATTTTGTTGTGAATCTCTCCAAATCTCAAGACCCAAACAGTATCTTAATTCACCAAGGTCTTTCATTTTGAACACCTGTGACATTTGTTGCTTGATTTCTTTGATTAGAGCAATATAATCCCCTGTAATAATTAAATCATTTACATACAAAGAAATCAACACTATGCGCCCATGTTCATCTTTCATGGTATATAGATTAGGGTCGTTTTTACTTCTGTTGTAGCCAAGTTGTAGAAAAAATGAATGAATCTTTTCATACCAGGACGTCGGTGCTTTCTTTTGTCCATATAGAGCTTTCTTTAATCTACAGACTAAATGTTATTTCCCTTTTTGGAAAAACCCTTCAAGTTGGTCTAGATAAACCTCCTCTTTCAACTCTCCATTTAAAAATGCAGACTTTACATTTAGTTGGTGAATCATCCAATGTTTCTTAGTAGCTAAAGTAATTAACACTCTGATGGTATTTAGTTAGCTATAGGGGCAAAGGTTTCTTCATAGTCAATGCTTTCTTTTTGTGAATACCCCTTTGCTACCAATCTAGCTTTTAATTTATCTATGGTTCCATCTGCATTAATCTTTGGTTTACACAACCATTTGCAACCTATGGTTCGTTTCCCTTTAGGAACTTCAACCAACTCCCAGGTGTTGTTCCGGATTATAGATTCATATTATTGTTCCATAGTTGTTTTCCATTCACTACATTCATTTGCTTCCTTATAACTAGAAGGTTCAACAACATTCATCATACTAGCTATAAAAGCATTTTCCCTGTATCTAGTAGGTAATTGAGTCTACCTACCTGATCTTCTGAGTGTTGTTGTAGCTTTTGACCTATTCTGAGTTTCCTTTACTGGATTCGGATTGACTACTGCATCTGAATCCTCTTCTTTTGGCTTTGTTTGTTGATCCTGGTTGTTTCTTGTTTCTTCACTTTCTTCCACCAAGAACGGAATATCCCATTCCTCATTGTGCTTATCAGATTCTTCGTGATCCTGCTCATGATATATGACATCTCTACTAATTAAAATCTTGTGAGTAGAGGGATTAAATAATCTATAAGCTTTATATTAAGAACAATACCCTATAAAGGTAAATCTGATGGCTTTTGAAACTAGTTTTCTTCTGTCTTCCTTTGGAATATGGGCAAATGTTTTATACCCAAACACTCTTAAATGTTTTACTGTAGGTTTAAATCCATATAATGCTTCATAGGGAGTTTTAAACTCAAGACTCTTTGTGGGACTCCTATTTTTCAAATAAACTATAGTATTCAAAGCTTCAACCCAAAAACCATTCAAAAGATCCTTACCTTTCAACATGCTCCTAGCACATTACACTAATGTTCTGTTCTTTCTTTCCATTACTCCATTTTTCTAAGGAGTATGGAATACTGTAAATTGTTGTAATATCCCATGGTCTTTACAATACTTGATAAGTTCATCCTTCCTATATTCTCCCCCCTGATCAGAGTGGAGAATTTTTATATGGTTCCCTGTTTGCTTTTCAATCATGTTTTTAAACTGCTTAAAGTATTCAAATGTGTGACTTTTCTTACTCAAAAAATATACCCAAGAAAACTTTGTGTAGGCATCAATAAATAGTAAAAAATACAGTGCACCATCTAATGACTTTGTTTGCATGGATCCACAAATATCTGTGTGCACTACTTCAAGTATGTCTCTTTATTTCTTCTCTACTCGAATACGGAATTCCTCTCTGTGCATCTTTCCTAATGTACAAGCATCACAATCATTATGCACTTGTTTTAACATAGGAAGATCTCTTACCATTTCCTTTTTCTGAAGTAACAACAAATCAGTGTAGTTGATATGACCAAATCTTTGATGCCATAGCTCTTATGTAGTTAAACTCATTTTTGTCAAAACTTAAACTAGTGCTAGCCTTACATCCAATTTGTACAGACCTCCTGTGATTCCGATAGCAATAGTCGTCATGCCATCTAACAGATCTTTAATATAATATTTATATTTAAAAAATTCAACTTTGAGATCTTCATCTGTAATCATGGATACAAAAATCAAGTTCTTTGCTACACTGGGCACATACATGACATTATCAATTTTTCTTATAGTACCATTAGGTAAAATGACAAAAAAAATTCCACATCCTTTGATCTGATGACTTCTATCATCACCTATATAGATTTGTAATCCATCGTTGATATCTTTAAAATCTTCAAGCCATTGCTTGTTCCCCGTCATATGTGTTGATGCTCCCGAATCTACATACCAGATGTCTACATCAACATTCTCATCAAAGTCTGCCATGAACAATCTAAATTTCTACTCATGATTATCATTTACAAGATGACCTGAATGTCATTTTTGCTTCTACTATTGTTCATGATATTTCTTCTTCCTGCACTCCTTAGCTATATGACAAAGTTTTCCGCAATAAAATCATTTAATTACAGAGTTGTTTCTTTTTAGATTCTTGAGTTTGATTTGGTATTTTCTGTGAGTTTCCTCTATTTTTCTGTTGCAGATTTCCTTTTCCTTTGAAGAAGTTCTTTTTCAGCATCAACGCAAGATCGACACTCTAGGGATTCAGAGTCGATCTTCTTTCTTCTTCTTTCATTAATATTCCTGTCAGTTCATCAAACTTTGGGATCTTCTCTCTCACATTTATCTGCGTGATAAACATTTGGTAGTCATTGGTCACACCATTCATGGTAATTGTTACTAGACCTGTATTTGAATCTATTTTACCAATGTCTGCCAATTTTTTCTTCAGATATTTGATCCTTGCTATGAAGGAAGCAACTATTTCATTTTCCTCCATCTTCAGGGATAAGATTTTGCTCTTCAGGAATAGAAGACAATTTGTATTCCTGATCTCATACAAATCCTTCAAAATTCCCAGATTTCGCTTGTTGATTTACATTCTCTGATATGTGGTATGATGCAGTATTTCACTAAAACCTTCAGCAGTGTCCTTGCTTTATCTTCTCTCTTCTTCCAATCTAGAATCGATGTTGGTCCAGCTGCTAGCATCTTCTCATCCCCATTTAGAATTGTCCAAGCACTCTGCACTTCTAGCAGAGTCTGCATCTTGAATTTCCAATTCACATAATTGGAGCCATCGAGCTTGTTATGCTCATACAAGTATGCTTTGATCATTTGATTATTCATCTTGATGATTTAAAAGAAAAAATATTTGACACAAAAAATAGAGCGACCCCAAATCTATGTCAAAGATATAAATTGTTGATCTTCGTAAGTTCGATTTCTGATCGTGGGTTCATTCTTAGGAAAATCTCCTGTTGTGATTCATGCTAATCCATAGCCTCAATGAAAATAAAAAATGGCAGATCAGCCACTAGCCTATGCGCACGCTCCTCTGTGCTACCGCTCTTGCGGCCCCCATGGAAATCCTCCTCACCAGGCCGCAGCAACCTTGGCCTCTTCCATCTTACAACATCAAACGTTGTACTGGCCTCCTCCTCGCAGCCTGAATGCCTCTAACGCAGCCTTAGTGTCCTCCACGACCACGCTGAGCAGCAGACTGGTCTTCAGCCTCCACACGGCTTGAATGCCTCCTTCTCAGGCTGACTGCCTCCACGACCATGTTGTCACTATGCTTCTCTCAGCCTTAGGGCTCCTCCACACTCACGCACCAATGTCCTATAGGTTCTACGACCTCTAGCGCGCAGCCTCCAGGCAGGTGTGCGACCTCCAACACAATCAGTCCACGTAGGTAGCAATCAGTCCTACAGGTTCTATGGCCTCCAACACGCGGCCTCCAAGCAGTTGTGTGGCCTTTTTCCATGTAGCAGCCTCCTATGGCAAGTCTCCTCCATGGAAGACCTCTATGATCAGAGCAAGCTTACTCCAAGCAACCTTTGAGTAGTTTGATCCTGCAGCTT
Source organism: Pinus tabuliformis (assembly GCA_031772625.1). Lineage (NCBI taxonomy): Eukaryota > Viridiplantae > Streptophyta > Pinopsida > Pinales > Pinaceae > Pinus > Pinus tabuliformis. The sequence continues at coordinate 802,322,955 of CM062819.1, read as the reverse complement.
GTTACCACAGCCAATTCCCAAACAGAGACGTGAAACCACCTCCTTTTTTTTTGTTTGCACAATTAGCGTGATTAGCTAACACGAATTCGCGATGGTCAGCGTGATTATCCAACACAAATTCGTGGCGGTTGTCCAAAATAAAATGTGGGGAGTCTCACAGTGGGATCACCATGATTTTTTCCCCAAACTATGTGACAATTTCACCTCAGGCATGACAAGAAAATCCTTCACTCAGCGAACAGGTTTCTCAGCCTTGTCGCTCTGACACCATGTTAAAAAGTGATATTTGAATTAATAAAAACACCCACTGGTCATCTCTACGACAGAGAGTCTAAACAAGGAGAGTCTGGCTCTGCAGAATGCTCTACATTGTCCATGTACATCACACATTAAATAGCACACATAGTTTTAGGGAAGTTAGAATCATACCCTAAGAAATAGAAACTAATTCCTATCCTGAGGTACCGTGAACCATTTCACTATTCTAGGATATTCTCCATTATCTCTAACACCTTACAATTAATAATATGGTATATAATGTATCATTCAACAACATAGAAAAAAGATGGTAAGGTAATGAGACACTTAGGAGGTGATCAAAACGGTGAGGTTTGTGGTTGATACCATAGTTTCAATTTCTTTATTATTATTATGGTTTAATCCGTGATTCGTAAAAATATTTGATTCATAATAATATTGGTACAGATTTATTTTAAGTTTGTATTTAGTATGTTTTCAAAGGCATCAATTTTTTTTAAGTGTAATTTTTTTTAGAATGTGAAATTTACTTATCTCTCATTCTTTGATAAATCCAAATAAATATATAATAGTTCTCTCTATATATACAATTTGTAGTTTTTAATTGTTCAAATTGTATTTTTGAATGCTATATAAAGTACATAACTTAAACTTGTAAATTCAAAAAATATTTGTTGAATTTCATTATTGACAAAAGTATATACCTAAAAAAAACCAAATGTAAAATAATAATACTACATCTAACATTTTAACCATACAAACTTATTTTTGCAATTAGTTTATATGATATATATTTAATTTTTTTTTGTAGTATATAATATATACGTAGTTGACATTAAATTATTTTACATAACATGTGCACTGGAATATTTTATCTGTAATCTACAATCTCCACATCAAAATGGTTTTCTTTTTAATGGTACATTTTTAAATATAGGTCAATATTACTTAATTTTACATATTAACATAATTTAGGGACATTGATTTTTTATTATTATTATGAATATTTTGAAATGTCACATATTAATTGTATATTAGGAATGGAATGAACAAACCTCCTCATTAAAAAGTACTTGATATTTTTAATTTTATTTCATAATTTCCAATTACTTTTTTCTTTAGATATCAAATATTTGATTATATACAACACTAAAATATTTGCTTTTAACATTCTATTTATATATATTTGAAAATATATATGAAGTTGATATCTACATTAACATAGATATTCAAATAGTTTATTTAAATTGCCCATTCAAATATTTTTGCAAAGTATATGGTTTAAACATCTTACCCACATTTTCTTTTACATGTAAGTACTTTATCTATTTTCAACGCTGATATGAAATTATATTAGATAAGATGGACATCAAAATATTTTATGTATGATTGAGAGAGTGAAATATTTTTACCACACGAGTTGTAATATAAACAACAAATAAATCCATGATAGTAATTTGAGACCAATGTTCTATAATTTTTTTTAAATAAAACTAACTAAACATGTATATTCATTTTTCTTTTTTAATATAATGCAAATTGCTTTCTTATTTAGAGAAATTTTAATTTTATTTTAAGAGAAACATCTATCAATTCCATATATTGAAATAACACATCACCCTCATATTGAATTGTTAACTATACGTCTCAATACAATCATTTATAAAATTATATTTTCAAATAAATACATTAACTCTTTAATACCTAACTGCAATTTTTTATTATAGGCTTTCAATATTGATTAATAATAATTTATTTTATAAAATTGTATTTTTAAATTAATATATTAATTTTAATAATGGAGAAAAATGATATAATTCATTATATTAAAGTCCTATTATATATTTATGGTAAAATATAAACTATATTTATTAAATCTTCTAAACTATTAGATTATATCAAATTCATTTCCAAAATAATATATTGGTGAATTATTATGTAATTAATGTACATAATCCAAAGCTATAACTTTTAAAAGAACAAGAAAAAGACATGTATGAAATGTATTAAGTAAAACCAAAATATGTTCATAAGTGAGTGAAATTCCAGCGGTACAATTAACATTAAAAAGGAGATAAATCTTTTTGTTACGAGGGAAAAATTGAAGGCAGTGTGAGATTTCCATACATTAACTCTTTAATACCTAACTGCAATTTTTTATTATAGGCTTTCAATATTGATTAATAATAATTTATTTTATAAAATTGTATTTTTAAATTAATATATTAATTTTAATAATGGAGAAAAATGATATAATTCATTATATTAAAGTCCTATTATATATTTATGGTAAAATATAAACTATATTTATTAAATCTTCTAAACTATTACATTATATCAAATTCATTTCCAAAATAATATATTGGTGAATTATTATGTAATTAATGTACATAATCCAAAGCTATAACTTTTAAAAGAACAAGAAAAAGACATGTATGAAATGTATTAAGTAAAACCAAAACATGTTCATAAGTGAGTGAAATTCCAGCGGTACAATTAACATTAAAAAGGAGATAAATCTTTTTGTTATGAGGGAAAAATTGAAGGCAGTGTGAGATTTCCATTGTGGTTTGTATTGTCTTTTTTCTTTATTGGGTTAAATTTATATAAAAGTTAAAAAAAAAATAGAATTTAGATAAAAAATTAATTGATTACGGATAATTTTAATAATTTTTGGGCTAATAATATTATGATACAAGAATGAATATATATCTAAAACAGAGTTTTATTTTAGTTTTAGATTTACTAAGTTTTAAAAGGAATAATTTTTTTTGAAGTACAAATTTCTTTCACAATAAAAAGATATTGGATCTCTATGAGAGCTTTAAACTCTATAAAGTCACAATACTACACTATAATTAAGACTGAAAACTAAATTTATCTCACATTGTTTATATAATTCTAAAGATATTATAATAATATATTTCATATTACCTAATGTGAATTCCATGTATTTTAATTATTATATTTTATTTATATTTTACTTTCAATTGGGTTGGTTATTAATTTTTATTTCTATTTATCTTTGATTTTAATATTTATTTCAAAATGTAATTAAATTTTTATTTTTTTTAAATAAATTTGTTAATTAGGATTCTCTTGGGTGGTTGGAGAGAATGGTTCACATATACTATTATTGACATAATGAGCTATAATATTAGGAAAAAAAATATTGTAATGTGTTCGTTCTTATAAATATTATTGTATAGGATTCAAGCTTTATGAACTCTTCCATGAGTATACCTTTATACTAGCATAGTTAATTTCTTTCTTCAAAAAATTGAATTATAAAAAAAATTAATATATATATGTTATAAACCAATTTTAAGTTTCCTAAAAAAAAGCTATCATTAATTTTCCAAAAAATATAGATCTCTTATTCTAATAAATTTTGGAAACAATTATATCTCAAAATATGGAATAGAGGAATTAATTTAATACTACAAAAAGTTTTACCAAAAATATGAAAACTCCAATATCTGAAATACAACACAAGCTTGAAGGAAATTAAAATTGAAATTAGGTTGATTTGGTCTTTATCCCGTCAAAAACGTTCTGGATACCCAAATTCTCAATGGGGAGAGATTAATATTTTTTTAGAGTAAGTCCATCTTATAATTAAGATTTCTATAATTACATTTGAAGGAAAGGAAATGAAAGGATTTAACAGAAATGTGAATATCATTTAACAGGGAAGTTAGGTGCACATTTAAATTTTTTGCAAGCCTAGTCAATAACCAATTTTGAATCCCTCGACACTTAAAACTTTTTTACTCCTTTATTCAATTCCACTAAAAGAGGAGACCTACTAAACACTACTCTATTTCTCAAGCCATGATGTGTAGTATATATAATATGCATATATTAGTGTTGATTCAAAAATAAAATAGTTATGACTCTACAGATCATTGGATGGCAAACACTAGCGCAATAAAAACCCCTTGTAGGAATATTATAATTTAAATCAAGAATAACCACCTGGGATCCTAACTATCATGACCCTAGATCCTCCTACAATCATAAGGAACCTTTTGGGAACACCACAATTTGTGCGGCACCGATGTGTTTCATCTCTATCTTGTGGAGCATAGAGTTACTTCACCCAAACTATGCTTCATAGTAAGTTTACTTATATAATATACATACCATGAGTTACTTAGTGGAATATCATAACTCTTTCATTCATAATGACATCAAAATTATATATAAGGCATCAAGTTCATCATTAACATCATCATACAAATGCACATGTTTATAAAGGAAATGGCCTACCAACCTTCTTCTTTTATTAAAATCCACAATTACAACATTCCCTCGATACAATGGCTTGGATAAAAAATCAAAAATTCTAAGAAACCCCAAGTGAATACACTAAGCCTAATTTTCCAACCATTGAATCCTCGTGGGTCACCCATCCACCCTATCATGGGTCATCTCCACCCTAGTCATGCAGGTTTGATTTGACTATCAAGCAACCTCAAGTACTTCACAACTGCAGGGTTTACCCTTCATCTTGGATCCTCCTTCTTCATTCATTCGAGGTCATCTAACTCTCGCTCAACTAAAATTTTCCTTCACTCCTTCTATCTGTGACTTGCATTCCTTGTTCCCTGTTCCATTTTTTTTGGAATTCAGTTGTGTCTCTCCCAAACTATGTATTTTTTATTTATATGAATTTCCCCAAGTATTGGGTGGTTCCTCCACTCAAAAATCAATTATATTTTAGTCTTTAAACACGTCAACTTTCCTGATTGTCTCACTCTACAAATGGGTCAACTAACCCATGTTCTTGGCATGTTGGGTTGGCGCCACTCATCGTTCCACTTAGTGGCCTAAAATTTTCCAATGTTCTCATCCCAATTCATTTTTCCTTGCTCAGTATATGTTCCTTTATTCACCTCATCTTGTGCCATCTCACCCATCTCACCCATCGTTTGGCCTTCCATGCCACCAATATGACGTGGCTTCGACCAATAATTGCAACATTTCACCTGTCTTAGCTCATTTCATCTATTTGTCTTGTGGATTTGCCCAACTACCCATTCTTTCACCATTCCCTCCCCTCAATCCATCTCCTTCTAGTCCACCTCCTCCAATCTTCAGTTACTCATCTAGGGTTGTTGTGGCCTAAGCCTTGGGGTGTCCATGTTGCCTCTCATGGTGTCATCTTAGGCCTTATCACCCATAACTAGGCTAAGTGAGGTGCTTGGTCACTCACATCCACCATCCCACTATGTTTCCCACAAGCACCCAATGTAAACCCTAAGTGTCATCTTTTCGACACCTTGTGTTGGTCCTCTATCACCCAACATCCTCTTCTGTCACATTGATTGTGATATATTTCTCACAAATCATGTGATGGAGATGTCACTAATAGCATGAAACTTATTTAAATTCAAACCCAACTTTAGGACTTGACATTATCCCCCACTCAAAGTTATTGGCATCTCAACAATAGTCCAAAAATAATGCTTTGATTATCCCTTACTAGATATCATCATCATGTCTCTCTAGGTGATATCTCTGGTTGCATCTCTAAAAATCATCCCTACATATCAACATGTGTTGGATCCTCTCACAAGGATGGAATAGTTAGCTAATAAATTTGATCATTGCACCAAGGTCCATAAGGACTCATGTCTCATAGTGAAATATCCTTAATCTTAGATCATCACAAATCCACTAATGTATTATTGTAGAGTCACAGCTGGTGGAGTTCTAGGAAAAGAAAGTGTGATTATCCTTAGTTAAGAGTAGTGTTGCAGGCACATAGTTGTTCACATAGTGGCACTGAGATGGTGTTGCATGATGCCCACTCTATGCCTATACAAATTGGTATGAAGCTACTAGTTCAAATCCTCTGCAATTTTCCTATAGGTTCTAAAATTAAATAACAAAGAAACAAATCAGTGTATATTATAAAAGGGTCATTATTAAAGTTTGATTGAAGTCTTGAATTATTCCTCCATGATATGAAAGTGTTAATTATTGATTTTGCGTACAAAGTATTCCATCTAGTCGAGCGAATTGAGTTTGGTTGAGTTTTAGTGGTCATCAACATGGTGAAAAATCAACTTGGCATGCTCCATAATTAAAATGTGAACACTAAATGGTTATGTAGTTTCGTACACGTGTACCAAATAAATATTATGTTTGTCTATAGATTGATATGTTCCAATGATATTAACAATGTAATTGGGTGCATGAAGATTGGATTGATTCATCAATGATTTAATTGGTATGGTCATGGAAACCATTGTCAAGATATCCATTGTAAAACCCCTTGAAAAATTTTACCACTGAGCCTATAAATGCCTTGCCAAAATTAAATCTAATGCATGTATCTATGTTGGAAACAATATTTGGAGTGTACCATTGAGCCATCTAAGTTAGGAGATTAGAACTTTTTTATATGTTTATCATTTTTTTGTTCTAGAAAAAAATTATCTTAAAGTTTTACTTTGTCTGATCGTGCATTCTTCTCAGATGTTTATCCCCTAGATTGATCTCTACTAAGTGCACATTGTGTTGCTATGGTGGTACAATAAAGTATTAATACATATTGTCTTGCAAGGTCGATGGATGTAGAGGTCAATTAGAGTGTAAAAGTGTGCATTATTTCTGTGAAAAGAATTTTTTTTGAATGGGTCAAATGTTAGCAAAAGTGTTTTTATACAATTGAAGATGTGAAATTATGCTGAAGAATGTTTATAATTCAATGATTTGATCAAATGTTGATTTTTTTTAGTGGATGACATTCATAGAAATTGGGTTGATTGGAAAATCATTGTAGTATATATATATACAGAGAAATTGAATTTGTGTGGTGACAATGACCATGTGAAGGACATAAAGTGTGTGGTTTATACTATATGACAATGGGCATCATTATTCCTATGAGTATGGAAAAATTGAGGGTTGATGTGCGATGGTAGAGCCTCAAAATTTAAATTATGTACATATAACCTAAAGCATGAGTCATTAGTAAAGTGTTCAATGCTTGAGGTTTGATGGTGTGAGGGATCTGTCAAAAGCAGAGGTAGAGGTAGTGAATTGAGGCTTGAATTTGCCAGATCAGATATGGAATGTGATTAAGGAGTAAATTTGTCAGCATATTATGGAGTAAATAAAGTCTTAGTGCACTTTCCATCTGGCAAATCAATCACCATGTTTATGGGTACTTTTATGCATTAAGAGAACATAAGAATGTGTGAATTCCTCTACATTATACTTGATATATACCTTATATTAACATTGTGTTTATAGGGTTTCTAATTCTAGTTGTTATGTGACAGGTTGTATGTTACATGTAATATATGTTAGGATTTCGTTTTGATTGAGATGCTACTAGGATGACAAAGTTGTTATGTATTGACGTATTAGTCGAAAATGTATTTTCATGAGGGCATTGGCGTATAGTAGGTTGAGGTAAGAGGTTTGAATATGACTTGTATATTTTTGTAGCATTTGTCTAAAACACTATAATGATACCATGGGTGCATGAGTATTGTAATGACGAGTGCCTTGAGATCTAAATAAGTTGTTGCTTCTAGCATTTGATAATGATGTATAAGTGAGAAAGATGGGTTAGATATTGTTATTACTGCAAAGCTTATGAAGTCTTGATCTGCTACTAGATATGGTGGTATTATATTACAGAGATATTTCTTGAGATCGATGATGAAAATGATCAAAGTATAAATTAGAAATTATTTGTAGGATTTGTAACTAGATATGTTCATGGTAGTATAATTGGATTGTTATTTTTTTCATGAATGTGTGCTACTGTTTCTCATATGGATATTACTATTGCAGAAGTATTGTGTAGCATTTAACTGGAGATAGTCTTAAGTGTTGTATGTTGATGTTGGTATAGGTGACATAACACCCATGGTGAGCCTTGTATTGACAATGTGTTATTGTTCATGCTAGCTAGATGAATGGAGTATGTATGCTACTTCCATGTAACTTTATGGTGTTGACATTGTATCGTAGAGTAATCAAAATTATGTGTGTATAAATTTTTTAACATGTTTCCTTTAGATTGTAAGAGTAAATGAGGTATTTTTCTAGGGTTTATGGTGAGATTTTGTGTCGCTACTAGGGCTTGGTATTTTTTATTATCATAGACTTATTGTGGATGTTGAGATTGGCTAAGCTTGGTTTTATTTCACTCTATGCTAGATAGATCATATTATTATCGTTACAAATTGCTATTGGTCTATGTGTTGTTGATATCAAATTGATTATTTGGTGTTGATGACATAGTATAGTTACTAATAGAAAATATGTTAATAACTTGATGTGATTGGTGAATAAAGAGGATTCTTGTTTGGCACTAACATGATTTTCGTGATTAATGGATGTTATTGTTATATTAATGATGAGCATAAAATTGACTATTGATGTATGATGTTAGGATGTGCATTTTGAGAAAAAACAAATTGTATTGAAATTTGGTTTTGAGAATTTTTTTATATGTGGGTCTAGTATGAAAATAGTTGAAATTTGTCGAAGGTATTTTAATTTTGTTTGAGGTAAATCTAGTGTGAAATATTCCAAAATGTGGTCCATAAGATAATAAGGGTTGGAGCCTTTAGTAAGGAAATATAGGCTTCCTTCCAATAGTAGTTGGAGAACTTTCTAAGGGAGTGGTAACTTCCTATAGGTAATAGCTAAAGAATTTTTTGATGGAGTGGTAGTCTCCTTCAAGTGGTGGCTAGAAATCTTAATCAGGGAATGGTGGCTTACCTTCAGCGGTAGCCAAAGAACTTGATAAAAGAGTGGTAGCTTCTTTCTATAGTGATAGCTTCTTTCTACTGGTGGCCAGAGAAATTTATTAGGGAGTGGTGGCTTCCTTTCAATATTTGTTGGAGAAACTATTAGAGGTGGTGGCCTCAATAGGTAGGCACTTCTGCATTAGTAGTGGAGAGCATGCGATGTAAATAAAGAATTTTAATATTACTAATAATAAACCAAAGACAACAACACCAATGGTTTTTCCCGGTTGGATTTTCCACCTAATATACAATGCCTATGTGTGCTTGATGGTGTTATCATTAACTTCCAATGGTTACTTCTTCAGTTGCTACTCATGGTTCATGATTCATAATGATCATCGTTTCTCTTATATATTATCTCATGTAATATGCATGTTTACATATATTCTACTTATTAATACCTTATACAATTAATTATTTGTAAATAAGACCAAAAACTAGGAAAAAGTAAAATTATAACAAAATACTAATTCACCCACCCCTCAGTATTTCTAACATTTTGTATTGGAGAAGGTCATGCAGTATTCATTTTAATAGATTGAAGGAGATTTAAGGGATTAAGTCAAGGAAGCAAAAGAAGAATATAGCTCAAATATTAAATCAATTTATGAGGAACATGATTGTACAAGAAATGTATCAAATGTAATGACAATATTAGCAATTGTGGATCAAGGACAATGTGTAGTAGAATAAGTCATGCCAGTAACTATGGTTAATGAAGGTATGCTTTTTCTCAATGATGTAAATTATCAGGTATGGAAAGAGATGATGAAGTCTAGACTGTTATCTCTCAGATCTAATGTTTGGTGTTTAATATGTAATGGATACACCAATAATACCCCATCAAGTCAACAAGTGGAAAAGAATGAGCACACAATAAATTCCATTTAGTATAGTGTACTTGATTCCTAAGTTGAAAAAGTTATGCACAATCAATATGAAAAAGATGTATGGGATAACCTGTAAGATAGAAATGAAGGAGATATAATTAAACAATAAGTTCATTCACCGAGTTAGCTAACAAAAAACTTGCTTATTTATGTCCTAATGAAGAAACATTCAATGTGTCTAAAAATGAATGTTGCAGCATATCGAATGATGAGTATGGCCATGATTTAGTTTTAATAATATCAAACGGAGTTACAAATTCAAAAGAGGAAAATTGATATAATGAATTTTATCTTATAAGAAAGTTGTTTCTGCCTTGAAAAATATTGAAAATCTCAATGAGAAGGTGTTGGTATATGAAAATATGGATCATAATATGGATGTGTTAGAAAATACTACAATATTCCTACAAGCACAACTAAAATAAGTTAAAAGAACCAATGAAGTAGGGACTGAAGAGCTTAATAAAAGGAAAATATATTCTGAAGGACATGAAGCTGAGATCATATCTCTGAAGAGTGATCTAGAAATATAAAGTGAACAGAGTAAGGAGCTACTTTTGATATTTGAAGAAAAAGAAAATGGGATTTAAGAGGAAATTATCAATTTGAGAACCTAATTATAAGGGGAAAGAAAAGTTGAATAAGTAAGATAAAATCAACTAAATAAAAGGGAATCATTGTGAGAAATTATAAATAGAGTCAGTCTCATTAAGAAGTAAACTAGAAGAAAAGGGTAAGCAGTTGAGTTTTCAAGACAGAACCAATATGTTGAACAATCTTCCCATCAGTGAAATATCTCCTTATGTTAGACCAAGCCTTTGCTTTCATGAAAAAATTAAGGGAGAATCTAGCTCAGATGCATGTACAAGTAGTCTAAGAGACAATAAACTAATGTGGCTTTTCAAATAAAATTATTTGCTCCTAGGGATGGGTATGGATGAAGTGCATACATCCAAAGAAGTAAAAACAACTCATTTTTTCTCTTGATGAATGATATTGATTTTTTTAAATATCACAACATTGAACACATAGTAGTTGATTGTAGAAGAAGATTATTCAAGCCTAGAGCAAAAAACCTCTCCACATGAAAATCATTTATTCCCAGTATTCAAGTTTCTATCAAGGCCATTTATTTGCATGCAATCTATATGGTCATAATGATAGAAATTGTAGATCATATGGAAATGAAATGAGAAAGAGGCCAAAGTCCCATGATTCTTTGGCAGCCCTTTTTGGTCACATAGGATGTTATACATGCAATAAGTTTGGACACATGCCGAAGGATTGTAGGAGAAAGTCAATGATATATTTTAGACATTTCAGACAATGGGTAAAACCTATTTAGAATAGGAAACTTAATAATAATTCACCTAAAAATAGGCTAGAAGAATATGTCTTGATAAACAATCATCATACCAAGATATGGAAGAATAATGAAGAACAACAAGTGAAGTGTGTACTTGTACTATGCACATTAGAATAAGAAAATCGTCGATACATAGATAGTGGGTGTTTTCATCACATGTATGGAGATAGGGAAACATTTTTCTATTTTAAGAAAACCAAGGATGGTGATGTTATTCTTGGAGGCAATGCACTAGCAAAGGTGATAGGAAAAGGTAGAGCCAACCTTGATGTCAAGAATACAAAAGTTGTTGGTTTCTTACTAGTTGAAGGGAGAGAGAACAACATACTAACTATGGGTCAAATGGATGACAAAGGACATGCATTCATATTGACTTCAAGAGGATCCAAAGTTATAGAATAAGGAACTAGAAATATAATAGCACAAGAAATCAAAATTGCAGATAAGTTATATGTACTAAATAAAAGTACCTGAAGAAAAAAGAGATTCTAAATAATAAATAAGGAATAAAGTCCCAACTATAGTTATTCACTACCTAGCATATTAACAAAGAGGACCCTAGAAGAAGATTGACACAATATTAGGGGGAGCTAATGGTCAAAGTATAGAAACTTGATGATTTGATTAGTAACAACAACATAATTGATTGGGAGCCAACATACAATTTTAGGTCCACATGATAAACTATATTATTGGAGGTATAATGATATCAAGGGTATTTATGCATGTTAATTATGGTTTTAAGGTTTTTTATAATTTTTATCTTTCCTTTAATGATTATATTGATAGTAGATCCATATTTTATCAGTGGAAGAGAATGCACTAGAAAGCTTATTAAAAATCATTATACTAACTACATATCATGTTCTTTTGTATGTATGGGAGAGGAAAACTCATATGTCACTTGAATGCATAGAAAGAGTATGTTTCACCCATATGTTTGGAAACGTTAGCATTGTATCATATGTTTCAACCTTGTAAAACACTCTTGTGTGCATTTGTGCAACCATGTATCATTTTGTTTCATAATTTGGTGCATTGGTTGAGTGATCCATGTCATGGAGATTCATGATGTCAAGCATGCATTGTAGAGGGTGTCAAATTCTAGATGTCATTGACATAGACCTATATCATTATTGTCTTTGGCCAATTGGTTGAATAATGTGACTTGGGCCTATATAGTCATTAGAATCATTGGTTTAGGTATGTTTATAGAATAGTCATATATAAGGCATATGTGCTTATTGTAGGAATGAATTTATTGATTAAACCATTTTTTGGCTTGGATTTCATTAACATAGCCATGTATATCATGAATAATACATGTACTATTATGTTTCTCACTTGATCATGTATCTTATGGAGTCAATGCTATAGTGGAGTTGTCTCTTGCATGTGACAAAGAGACGTGTGTGGAAACAAAAGATTCATTTGTACAACATCATGAAGAAGTTGTTTACAACCTTTTGTAGTCCCATTACATGTTTAGGGGGAGCATGTTCCATATGAAAAAGCACATGGTTATAGAAGAAAGGCTTGTTGATTGCATGGGGGCAGCATTTTCTTTGATTCCTCATGTCTATTTTGCATATGTTGGTAGCTAATAAGGTTTAATCATAACGATTTGATATCAACCTTACCTATTGGTAGAATCATTGTGTATTTAGTTTTCTAGCAAGGTGTTTCAATGTAGGTTAGATCACACTTTTCCATTAATGACAAAATGGGAGAGTTACACAGCCACTTGAGTCCAATCACTTGGAGATGAATGAAGTAATTTGGGTGTTTTCGCTATAAGTTTACATCAACATCAAATGGCGATAATGATGGAAGCATGGTATTGGCATTAATTTCAATATTGGCACCAATTATGTTGGAATCAATTTCAACAACCTTGATGACCCTATGAATATATTTTCCAAGTGATCAATGAAAAAGGTTTGTAGAGGTTTTACAGGTCTTGGAGAAGTGTTGGAAAAATGTTTGAAGATAGGTGGTTAAATTCTGCATAATCAATGTGTGATTTTCCTTAGTTTAGAGTAGGGTTGTGGGGACATAGTTGTTCATAGAGATACATTAAGCAAGTGATTCATGCCACCCACTCCATGCGAGACTGCCAGTTGAGAGCCTGCATAGATTTCCTACAGGGTGTAAAAAGAAATACCAAAGGAAAAAATCATTGTATCTGCCCAAAGGATCATTGAGAAGGTTTGATTAATGTCATGAATTAGTCCTGCATGATATGAACTCGTTAATTTTTGATTTGGTATACACATCATTAGATCTTATTGAGCAAATTTATTTTGGTTTAATGTTATTGGTCATCAACCTAGTCCAAAAGCACCTTGGCATGGTCAATAACTAAAATGTGAACACTAGTTGGTTATGGATTTTGGTCCAAGAATCCTAGTTAAATATCATTTTTATCTATAGATCAATCTCGTCCAAGGAGATTAACAATATGATCTGGTCAATGAAGGTTGATTTGACTCACTAATGATTAAATTGATATATTCATTAAAACCAGTATCAAGATATCTATGGTAAAAGTCCATGATAATTTTCAACACTAAGAATATAAATAGCTCACCTAAATCCCATTTGATTCTTGGATTTATATTGGAAATGTGATTTGGAGCGTTCCATTGAGAAATATAAGGAGTTAGCATATAAAAACCCTTTTTTATGTTCATATTTCTTTGGTCTAGCATAGAGATCATGTAAGAGTTTTACTTTGTCCAATAATGGGTTTTGCTAAGATGTTTATCCCTTTGATCGATCTTACTAAGTGTGCATTGTGCCATTGTGGTGGTTTGACCAAGTACAAATACGTATTGTCTTACAAGGTGGATGGATCATAAGGTAAATTAGAGTGTAAGACTGCAATTTTTTTTTGTCAAAAAGACATGATTTGAATGGGTCCAATGTTAGTGAAACCATTGTTATACAAATGAATATGTGAATAGTATTTTTTTTTTTTATAATGCTTTGATATGGTTGAATGGTAATTTTTTTGTAGTGGATCACATTGATAGAGATTGCGTTCCTTAGGCAATCACTATAGTATTTATAGATGTAGAGAAAATCGAGCTTCGAAATGACCATGATAGTGTGAAGGAAACAATGCACATGCTTTGGAATGTATGAAAATGGACATGATTACTCCTATGCGTATGATAGAATTGTGGATTGGTGTGCGATGGAAGAGCCTGAAAGGTTAAATTTTGTGCATATGATTTGAAGTAGGAGTAATTAGTAGCATGTGCAATGCATGAGGTTTGATGGTGTAAGTGATGTGTGGAAACTAGAGTTAGTGACAGGGCATTCAAGTGTGCATTGTTCATATTAAAGATGGAGAGAGATTGAGGTGTGTGTTTACAGGCATTGTTGGCCCTCGTTTTCCATCAAATTTTTCTCATTAAAATACACCTAATTTCCTTCATTTTCAACCATATACCATCCATATACACCTTATTTTGACCAATTTATGCATATTCAAGTATACAAATTATGTTTTCCAATTCTTAGATATTTTTGCAAAAAATGGGCTTTTAGTGTATTTTTGGACAGAACTGAAAATTCCTGTAATGGCTCCATTGAAGTCATACTTCCAGGACACCTATGCATGAGCTAATCATAGTTATGAAATATTGGGAACAAAATATGGACGTGTACCTCTTGGTTTGGTCAAACAGAGCTAAAACAAGCCTAGTCAACTCTGGTCAAACGTGACGCGCTGTTCAGAAAATTCCTCAGAAATAGGCCAAATTTAGTATTTTTTGGGATTTTCCAAATTTTCTGTAACTTAATGGATGGATTCAAACAATATATATGGGATTAGGATAGATATGACTATTAGAGACATTTTACTCAAGTTTGTTTATTATTTCTCTATTTAAGCCAAGATTATTCAAGGCTTGAGCATGGAGAATTTTATGTAATCCGATTTTGAGACTCTTTGAAGACTAAAGGTTAATTGAAGGACCTATTTCATTTCATTTTTCGTTCATTCTTGAGTGATTAACTGAGTTTTCTATAGCTGATATCTCTTCGAGTGTGCAAGGCAAGGGTGGAGGGCCCCCACACCAAGCTAAGTGCACTTCTTGGTTAATTTAGCGTTATTTTTATAAACTAGTTTTTTCTTCAGATTTCTTTATATGTATGAATATTTATTATGATTGTTGAATGAATATTGATTTAATTATAATCTTCATATGAAGGGACAAATAAGAATTCAGGTTAAATTCTCCTTCTATTTGATTATGAGCTATAATTGAAATTCATTCTCATTTCCTTGTTGAGTTATTTTTGAATTCTAGTTTCAATGCAATAGTAATAATGATGGAATACGATTGTAAGGGAGGACAATATGGACTTCCTTAGTTAGGGGCCACTTCTATCTACATTTTATGCATCATAAACTATTGTTAATCAGTTAATTTTTGCTTCTCTTCATGAAAGTAATATTGTAGGAAAGGACAACCTGGATCTCCTTAGTTTGGAGCCTCGTTCCTCATTTACTGTATATTGAATCCGAAACTATTAAGTTAGATTTTATATTTGTAATATGAATTTCCATCAATCTTTATATTTCATCTTATAAAATGGACTGTAACTAAAATCCTTATACTTTGGACATGCTTCCAAGCTTACAAGACTCGAATGATAATTCAATACTTGTGTTAATTTGCATAATAAATTGACCAAACATTTTGGCGCAATTCTCGGGGAAGCATACTTAGCCAAAGTCAAATAGGAAGCTAAAAAAAACAAAATATAACAAAAACAACAAAAATCAAGTTTTCTTTTAGTTATGCTTCTTTATGCCTAGATATAGAGATGAAAAGGGTACATACATTAAGAAAACCCCCCAACAACTAAACCATTGGTAGAAGCAAGACTACCTCCATTAGAATTTACCACACCAATTGCTGGAAGACCAACTCCGGAACAATTAGAGGAAAAAAAACGTTCAGGACAAAGGTTAACTCTTGTAGAAAGGCAAACTTCGTTAGCCTATGAAGTGAAAAAAGGACACAACAAAAAGAAGTAAGGAAATAAATTGATTAGCCCATTCTTGAACAAATAGATCAACTTATTTTTGAAAAAAACAAGTTGAATCTAAAATTGCTATTGAAATAGTTGAAAATACTAAAAAAGATATGACAGAAGAAGGGAAAGGATCTACCATCCTCACTCCTGAACAAAGGCTTCAATATGAAAGACAACAGAAAGAATGGCAAAGACAAAGAGAAGAAGAGGCAAGGAGAGAAGCAGAAAGAAAAAGAGAAGAAGATGCTAGAAGGGAATATAATCATAAAAGAAGAGAATATGAAGATGATGAAGAAGCTACTTTTGGATTTCCAATTATAGATTCTCAAGAAATTCTGGGGAAAGAAGTAAAAATGAAGAATATTCCTCCTTCAGTTTTACCAAATTTTCATCGAATGTCTTTTGAAGATCCCGATTCCTTCATGTTTGAATTTGACATCTTATGTAAAACTTATGGTTATACTGATGATACTCATAAACTTTGTATTTTTCTTGCTACTCTTAAAGAAGATACCTTAAATGGTTTATGGGATTATGAGAACACTCTATCACTTCTTGGGAAGAAATAAAGAAAATTTTTCTAGAGAAATATCAAGCCTATTGCAGGCCTAGAAATTCAAAAGAAGATATTTTTTGAATGTCTCAACAAGAAGATGAGAGTTTGGAGGAATACTTGGAATGTTTTTTGTATAAATTGCAAAAATCCAAACAACATTTTGTAAATCCAGATACCGTTAGAACAATTTTTCTTAAAGGAATAAAAGATGAGTATCTTGATATTCTCAATGTAATGGGTAAAGGAGATATTTCATATATACCATTTGATTAAATAGTTGAATTATGTCAAAAGTACTATAGAGGTAGTTCCAAAACAAGAAAAAGAGAAATAAGTTCTATAGCTTCTAAATCAACAGCAGGAGGAGTAACAAGAGTATAAATAAAGAGTCTGTTAGAAAATTTTAAAATAGATCTTTTGAGAACCTTAGGAACACAAGCCGATGTGTTAAAAGAAAATAAGAAACAACAACAACAAGAAAAAACAATGTCAATCTTTTATCCTAAGTGTAGGAAGAAGTATCTTTTACAAGAATTTCCTTTGGATAACATTCAAGTGTGTGGACTTTGTACAAAAAATATTTTAACAGAAAATTGTCCAAAGCGTAAAGAATTTCAAATGAATCCAATAGAAGAATTACATGGAATATATTATCTTTACTATATGACACCAAGGAGACCTTGGCAACCAAGGATTCCTCAACAATTCTTTAAAAAAACTCCCCAGAATTATCAGTATCCTCCTCAAAATTCATGGAATGCTCCAATGCCATGGCAAGCATGGCCTCCACAACAATACCAAAACCAACCTAGACAAGGTTGGCGAGGATATAGTTATGGAACTCAGCCATCTCAACAAATGTATCCTCAACAATATCAATATCCTCAACAACCATTTCAATATCAAAAATTCCAGCAAAATCCACAACCAATGTCATTTCCACAACAAAATCCTGCACCATTATTAACTCAACCACAACAGTTTCAGCTGCCTTCTAACCAACCCCCACCTAGACCAACTCAATTACCAGCTCCACCAGTAGCGAATCCGAGTAACAAGGTGGAAAGACTAGCTTATAATGTGGAAGAAGTAACATATTTTCCTACATATTCTAGCATTCCTATACAATATGTCCACTTAAGGTATGGGAAAGTATTACACAAAGATTCTCAACCAACCATAAAAGAAAAAACTAAACAAGGAGAACAATATGACAAATCTCATCTAGAAAATCAAATTTAAAATGGAAAAGCAATTATGACTCAAACACCATCCTATCTAGAGTGGTTAGTAGAGCAGAAAATCAAAATTCCAATTTCTCTTCCTAAATTCGATATTTTAGATGAATTAAACAATTATTATTTCAAAATTCCTTTACTGCAAGCTATAAAATATATACCAATCTATGCAAAAACAATTAAGGAATTATGCATTAAGAAAACTAGTAAAAAGAAAAGAGATCCACCCACAATCCAAGTCATTGGCCAATTAGCTAGTCTCATGTTTGCAAATACCACAATTGAAAAATATATTGAACCTTGAATACCTATGGTTACTATTTCGATTAATGGTTTTTCAGTTCCAAATAATTTAATGGATTTGGGAGCAGCTATAAGTGTGATGACAACAAAAACTATGAAATATTTGAAATTACCTAATATTCAACCTACTACTACAATTTTAGATCTAGGAGACAGATCTAAAGTAGTACCAGAGGGAATATTATAATACATCATTGTTTCTTTGGATTCATGGGAATATCCTACTTTCTAATCATGCAACCAAGAACAAATCTAGGAGGCCATCCTTTAATTTTAGGCAGACCATGGTTAGCCACAACAAATGTCTTTATTGGATGCAGATCAGGAAGCATGATCATAGCACACATAGATGAAAGGAAACATATTACACTTTATCCTCCTTCTCAATCTCTTTCTTTATTAACATGGCATGACGATGAACAAGAAAACACTCAACCTATTCTAAGCATTAGTCAAGCCTTTAATCTTAGAGAAGAGAAAGAATATGAGGGTTTAATAGATCTTTTTATCTCGGAACTTGATATTTCTGAACAACTAAGAATAACACAATATGAAGCTACAAATCATATTTTAAATCAATGCTTTAGGAAAATTGTACTATTCAATCGTTGCAGAATTCATTTGAAAGATTTTTTCCTGTTAATTCAATTACCAATTCTCAAATAAAAATTGATGAAATTAATCAAGGAAAGAATCTAAATATTGGAAATAATCTACAATCAACACAAGAACAATAGATAATTGCAATATTATAGAAATATTCAAAAGCTTTTGTGTGTAACTATACAAACATCTAAGGAATTCATCCGAAAAACTGTATTCACCGTATCTATACTGATGATCATATCAAACGAGTAACACAACCACAAAGAAGAATGAATCCTATGATGAAAGAAATAGTGAAAGAGGAACTGCAAAAACTGTTACAAGTAGGATTCATCTAACCTATTTCATATATTCAATGGGTTTCACCTCTAGTTGTGGTACCAAAGAAAAATGGAAAATGGAGAATATATGTGAAGTATAGGGAACTAAATAAAACCACATTGAAAGACCACTTCCCACTACCATTCATTGACTAGGTACTAGATTCATTAGCTGGAAAAAAATTATTTTCTTTTCTTGATGGATTTACTAGATATAATCAGATAAAGATAGCATTAGAGGACCAAGATAAAACAACATTTACTTGTCCATGGGTAAGATATTCATACAATGTTCTGCCCTTTGGATTATGTAATGCACTTGCTACTTTTCAAAGAGCAGTCCTTGCAATATTTGCTAATCTAATTCATGAATGTGTAGAGGTATATATGGATGCTTTCACTATATGTGGAAACACATTTGATGATTGTTTGAAGAATCTTGAAAAAGTTTTAAATAGATTCATAGAGACAAACCTATCAATCAACAATGAGAAATGTTTTATGATGTTAAATGAAGGGATAGTGTTCTAAGGACATCACATTTCTTCTTCTGAAATCAAGATGGACCCAGTAAAAACGAAATTCATTGTAAACTTAATGCCACCATCAACTCATAAAGAAGTAAGGAGTTTCTTGGGATATGCAGGCTATTACAGAAGATTCATTGAAAATTTTAGTACAATAGCTCTGCCTCTATTTAAGTTACTTGCAAAAGACATTGAATTTCGATGGACTACTGATTGTCAAAATGCATTTGAAAAATTGAAAGAGAAATTTTGAGTGGCTCCTGTTTTTTGTGGACCGAACTAGTTATTGCCACTCCATATATCTGCTGATGCATATCATACAGAAATAGGAGCATCACTTGGACAAAAAGAAAATCAATTTAATTATGCCATATACTTCATAAGTAAAAACCTAACACCAACAAAATTAAAGTACAGAGTCACAGAAAAATAAATGCCAGCTGTAGTGAATGCAGTTAACAAATTTAGGCATTATATAGCAGGCTATCAAATATTTATTCATACAAATCATTCAACCACTAAATACTTAATGAGAAAATAAATTACGAATAGCGGAATTACTAGATGGTTGTTATTGATGTAGGAATTTAATATCACTGTTCTAGATAGACGAGGAAAATATAATCAAGCGGCAAATCTTCTATGAAGACTTCATTCCCTTTGTGATAAAATCCTTGTTTCAGACATTTTTCCAGATGACATTTATTTCCTAATACAACCAAACCCCATGGTTTGCAGACATAGCTATGCTTTCTTTGAAGGATAACTATCTTCAGGCTCAACTTTGGCTATTATAAAACAAAAAAATTATATATAGCAGAAAATAATTTGACACTAATAAATTCACATAAAATGTAGAATAAAAAAGATGAAAAATTCGAAATCTTAATGAATCCACTATCAATTTTTCATTTGAAATTCCAAAATATGATCGAATATCAACCACCACAAACCATATCGGAAACAATGTGTAGCCCACTCAAATGATCCTTAAGAGATGAGTGTATTTGTCATTACCTTTCCTATTAGGGCAGAAAATCTTGAGAAGAGATCTAATCCCTCATACAAAATCATTGTGCAAAATTATATGACTTGGAATTTCATGTCAAACAATCATGATAGGTGATCTAACCACTAGTACAAAATCTTAGTGCAAAATTAGATTTCAGTTACTCAACAACGTTCATATTATTTTAAATGTACAGTGAGATGGAAGCTACACATATATGGAAGATATGCACACATACATAAGAGACTCATATATGTAAGTTGTGCATATATGGAAGATATGCACATATACAAAAGCTACACATATACGAAAGTTGTGCATATATGGAAGATATGTGCATATATGAAAGATACACATATACAAAAGATGTGTGTATATATGGAAGATATGCGCATATATGGAAGTTGCGCATATATGTGTATATGTGTATCATTCATATATGTGCATATCTTCCTTATATGCGCAACTTCCATATATGTGCATATCTTTTGTAAATGCACAACTTTTTGATATGCACATATACGGAAGAAGTGCATATATGGAATTTGTGCATATACAGAAGAAGTGCATATATGGAAGTTGTGCATATACAAAAAACATGTGCATATACAAAATATTTGCATATATGGAAGTCACACAACTTCTATATATGCACATCTTTTGTATCACATATCTTCCGTATATGCATATGATACCACCCATTGCTAGAGAAATGTCGAGGTGTCATTCAATCCTCTCCATTATTTGGTCTAGGATGCCCATACAGTTATCGTGTTAGGCCAAGATAGTCTGTCACAGTAAAAACTTAATATTCCAATAAATTCCTATAGTTTTCATGTATTGGTTGAATCATCTAATTCTGTGTCCTATATCTGGGATCCAATAAGCCCATTCTATCATAATCTTAGTGTCTGAGAGAGTAGTTCTATGAGAGGATGCTTCTCCCTCAGATCAAGAGAGTTCTTCCTAAACATTGGCTGGTGTAATCTCCCAGAAGTGAATAATTACATTTTCTCAACTTGGTGGATCATCCACATTTTTATTTTTCACATTTCTTCTTGGACTCCTTGCAAGTTTTCCAAACACAGTGATTATGATTGCTCAAAAAATTCAATGTATTTTGGCCGTTGGTAGATGAAGAAGTATCCATACTATCACTTTACATGATTCTAACTTCCTCTCATTAGTAAACCACTTTACACAATACAAATTTAGAAATTTCCCCTTCCTCACACTGAAGAAAAGTTTGGAAACATGCATTATGTTTCAAAAAAACAAAATTTTCCTCGAAGTGATTATGTTATAACACTAGAAAGGTTAGAATGATACACTATGTCACAACCAAAGGAATTTTAGATGGGTCCTTTAGCATGTTTTACAAACTATGTCACACATGCAACTTATTACCTCCAAAATCTTCCTATTGAAGTTTTTGATCCAACCTTTTCCTTGTTTTCCTTCGCTTTCTTCTGCTTGTCCTTTTCCTTTGTTTTCTAGTCCTTTTCTTTCGTTTGCTTGTTCTCTCTCTCTCTCTCTCTCTCTCTCTCTCTCTCTAAAACTGATCCAAGCCAAAACTAACCAAAAGTAGTAAACTATTTCTCAGGGGCCTTTTATCATTGATGTCTCCTTTCTCTTCATTTTCCTTCATTTTTATTTAATTTCCTTTGAGCACAAATATTTGTGTCTCTTCACCTTCCTTTTCTCCTATATTCCTTTATTTCCTTAATTAAATGTCATTTATTTTCTCTTTGGTTTTTCTAATAACTTTGTCAATTTCCATAGCCATTATTGAACCACAAGTGATGCCCACTAAAATGTTTGTCCAACATTCAGCTTGGAATACGTGTCTCATGACCTTGGTCTTATTTTTCTTTATTATCCTTTATTACATGAAACTTTAACATGGGGTTGTTACAATCCATGCATCCCTATGAGGCATGGAATGGGAGGAAGCCAAGCAATCTATGTGTGGAGGTGTTTGGGCACCATGTTTATTTCCATGTACAATATGGGAAGGAGAGGCATTGGGTGAAAAAGTATGAAGTGGATTTATGGTCAAATATGATGGTTATTCAAGTATTTATAGAGTCTAAGATCTAGTAAACAAGAAGCTTATCAAAAGTAGGGATATTGTATTTGATGAACATACATTATTGGTTAAAGGAGTGGGAGATGTGACATGGAAAGTGCTACTAAGAAACCAATGCAAATATTGGACTTTAGGGGTGATAGCATTGGTGTTAGTTCTTTTAAAACCATCAACATTGTAAGGGGAGTCAATTCCCATATGAGACACAATGGAGGAATCTATGGATAAGGAGGATATTAAGGGTGTAGAGGAGTTAAAACTAGGTCTTATGAGCATTGAGGAAGTGGACAATATTAATAGTGAATCACTAATAATTAAAATAGATTTCAAAGGTCATCACAATTGGGTGTTGTGCCATTCAAAATGGAGACAGGATGTATAATGCAAGTCCAGGATGTATTGTTTGTACCAGGACTCAGATATAATGTGCTCTCTGTCTTAATGACGGAGAAGAAGGGGTTTGAGGTCCTTTTCCAGGATGGAAAGGCAAGACTCGAGCTCAAAGGCTTTAAGTCCGATGGGATTGTAATCAGATTTAGAGGGCAATAGGGATAACCATAAATACAAATATGCAGTAGAGATAACACTTCATTTCATTAATATCAAATACTGAAATATGCTTACAAATAGAATGGAAATAAGACTAGCTCGGACGATGGTAGCTTATCTCTGAGAAGAGATGTGGTGGCTACATGCCTCTGAACTGTGTTACAATGAGGCTCAAGGGAGTTTTTATTATTGAACAATAAGATCAAACACTAAACAACCAAAACCGTTACCCGAGGAGATATAATACCAAGAGTTTATGGGCCCCATTGGGGTGAATTGGACAACCAACTTCTGGGGATCACTACTTAGTCATATTATCTCTGCTTGATGCACACGATAACCCATTCAAAAGATATCTTCGAGAACTAGGACAGAAAATAAAATTAAGGAAACTGAAAGAAACAATGGTGGGGGTCCATGTTGAATTGGCGAGCGGCCACCAATATCCACCTGGATCATTCCTCCACCCTTAGGAAGCAATGGTCCCCATTGCATTGATTTCCTCCATTAGATGAGGAAACTTCTACTGAACTTGGTCCCTGGTGAGCAACTTGCCCTAGTGAAGGAGTTGGCTTGCTTTGACAACTTGATATAGTTGGATCTTCTACTGGAGAGTGTTCTTGATTTGCGTGTCCATGATTTGATCAGTTGTGGTTTTCTCCATGCAATTTGGATTCAACCCTATAGGTGTGAGTTGTTCTGGAATGTTTTATGTTTCCAGCAATAGCGAGAAGTATGGTTGAAGGCAGTCCACATTGAACACTGGGTGTAGGCCAAGGAATGGGGGAATGCTGAGCTCAAATGATTTGTCACCCATAGCCTTGGTAATGGTGTAAGGACCATATCGGAGTGGTCTAAGTTTACGATAGGCTCCAGTAAAGCGTTCCTTCTGCAAATGCAACTAGACTTTGTCGCCCACCTGAAACTTGTGTGGCACCCAATGTTGATCATGTCACTGCTTGTACTTAGTATTTGATTTCTCCAGAATATCATGGACCTACTAGCGGATATGTTGGATGTGCTCAATGAAGATGTTTTCCTTATCGTCTTCTGACTGGACATGAGCCGAATCTACCTAAGTAGCTACAAATGGTATGGCCACATCAATGGGACATAGTGGCTAGAATCCCTAGCCCACCTGAAATGGGCTATGACTAGTCGAGTTGTGGAGAGCCTGGTTACAACTGTGCTAGACATAGGGAAGGCTCTCATCCCATGTACGTGGATTCTTTAATTTGTACATGCGTAGAATGTGTACAATCATCCTGTTGATGACCTATGTCTGGCCATCAGTTTGAGGATGGAAAGATGTGGATTTAGTGAGCTTGGTGTCCAACATCGACTAGAGACAGGACAAAAATGTACCGAGGAACTTGTTTTCCCAATCTGAGATGATAGATTGTGGGATCCCAAAGTGTACCCACACTTGTTCAAGGAAGAGTTTAGTAGTGGCTTTTGTTGTGATATTCTTCTTGCAGACTGCCAAAATGACCATCTTCGAGAATTTTTTGACAACCACAAAAACATAATCGTTGCCATGCTTAGTTGAAGGAAGGCCTAACATGTAGTCCATGGAGATGGATTCCGAAGGTATACTATGGGTAAGTAGTGGAGTATAGAGGCCTTGCTTCTTGATGGTTGGTTTGGCAATGGTGCATGCAGTTTAGGATCTGATGTACTTCTTGACATCTTATCGAAGATTCAGCGAGTAGAAATACTTTTGCAGTACTGCCACTATTTTCTCGACCCCAAAATGCCAAGCAACCCGATTGTAGTGTGCTTCCCAAATCATCTTGGCTCTCTCGCTTGAAGGAACACAAAGGTGTCCCAGGTGGCATAACAAGCATCCTGGAGGTGAAAATCTGGAACTTGATGACCCTCCAAGAGAATCTAGTATGTGTGGTCGAACTTTGGGTCACTTTTTTAGAGAAGTGGCCAATCAAAAGTCTCGTGCCCACAAGAGTTGAGTACAATGGTTAACGTCATGATTGGCTGTCAGCTGAGGCAGTCTACAACATTATTGGTGCTACCCTTCTTATACTTGATATTCAAATGGAACTGCTGTAGGTATATGGACCACTTTTTATGGCGACCATTCTGCAACTTCCCTTGCATCTATATGAACTGTAAGGGTCAATGGTCTGTGTGGATGACCGTTTCCTTCGCCAAAATGTAATGCTTCCATTGTCGACAAGCCTGCACAATGGAATACATATCTTTGTCATAAGTTGGATACTTCGAGACTGTGTCTGAAAGTGTCTCACTGTTATATGCCACTAGATGCCCCTATTGAGTAAGGAATGCCCCAATAACATGGTTAGATGCATCTGTCTCAATCTCAAAGGGTTGTTGCAAGTCTAGTGAAGTGAGCACTGGTGCAGAGCAGAGGCGATGTTTCAACTCTGCGAATGCCTTTTGTTGAGATTCATACCAAAATAATTTTTCTTTTTCTCCTCCCTTAGTGACTTGACTCAAGGGCCAAGTGATATGAGAGAATCCCAACAAAAACCTGTGGTCGAAATTGGAAAGACCCAAAAAGCTATGAAGCTCTGTCAAAGTGGTTGGGGTTGGCCAATCTCGAATGACTTGGATCTTGGCTGGATCCACATTCACCCCTTGTTCATCAATAATGTATCCTAGATACTGAACCTGGGTCATGCAAAAGGTGCATTTCTCCAAATTGGCCCACAACGTGTGTTGCCGCAGTGTTTGGAGAACCTATCGGATGTGGTGGAGGTGCTCTTCCCAACTCTTGATGAAGATTAGGATGTCATCCAAGCATACCGCTACAAATGAGTTAGTGAATGGCCACAAGATGTCATCCATCAGACTCATGAAGGTTGTAGGAGCATTCGTCAACCCAAAAGGCATAACCAACCATTCGAAAAGGCCCTCCTTATCTTTGAAGGCAGTCTTCCACACATCAGAGGATTTGATTGGTACATAGTGATAGTCAAACTTCAAGTTGATCTTGCAGAAATTTTTTTCCCCCTTCAATTGGTCCAGAAAGTCATCAATCTGTGGGATCGTGTACCTATTACAAACAATGATCTTGTTCAATGCCCAAAAGTTAATGCAGAGTCTCCAAGTACCATCCTTCTTCTGTACCACCACGATTGGGCTCCCATAGGGTGACAAACTTAGACGGATGTGTCCTTTCTCCAGCAACTCCTGAATTTTCCTCTTGATTTCGTCATTCTCTAGAACAGAGCACCGATAGATTGGTCCATTGTGCAGCGACACACCTGGGATTAGATCGATGGAGTGCTTGACCTGATAGTTCAGAGGCACCCCTATGGTGGAAGTGAAGATGTCCTCGTACTCATCCATTACCTTGTCTATCTATTGTTTCCGTGCGGAGGGGCCCTGTCTGGAGGTCATGGCCACCATATTCTTCTTTCCCTGAGGGTGTATGATCAGGAAAACAAATTTCCTGGTTTTGGAAATGAGCGTACTACATTGTTTTATATTAACCAAAAAGATGGCAATAGGTGGTGCTACCTCTGGTATCCTGTACAACTTATTTCACAAAGTAACAATAATAGCATGAGGCCTTGACTCAGACACATCATGTCACTTCCATAAGTATGGTTGGCCTAATAATACATCAAAAACATCAAGGGGAGCAATGTCACATAATACCGCACCCGTGAAGGGTTTGATGTTGTATGGAAGGTAGAACTGCTTGCTCATGCGAAGATCTCATCCTTGGTGAAGCCACGTGATGGTGTATTGTTGTGGATGTGTTGTGGTTGGTATGCCTAGCCGCTTCACGACCTAAGCCAAAATGATGTTCTTTTGGCTCCCATTATCGACAATGAACTATAGTGGTGAATCCTTTACCCACATCTGGGAGTGGAAGAGGCGTACCTCGTCCAATGGATCTTCAGGTTCCTCCTTCTAGATCTTAGTGGTGGCAATGATGATGTTGGGCTCCACATCGATAATTTTCTTCCCTTTGTCATTCCCCTTGTCGGGTTCGAACACAGATTCATAACATGGATCTGACTCTGAAGCCTTTAGCTCGGTCATGAGTGACTGCATTGCCCAACACTCACTTGTGTTGTGAGTGGAGCTCTTATGGAACTCACGCCACTTTCCAGTGTCCTTCTTTGGCTTCGCGACATTGTTTTTTTCTTGCGGCTTTGGAAAGTTGTCCTGGGTTGCCCTACCTTGGCTTTGTCCTTGTTTTGCAGCTTGGGGGCACCTTTCCCTTGCTTCAGATTCGCAGATCCAAAGTGTCACTTCTTCTATTTAAACTTTTTCTCGATCTTGACTAAATATTGATATGTCGTGCCATGTGAGGATATGTCTAGAAATTCCATCTCGTCCTGGATGTACCTATGCAGGAAGCTAAGGTACTTGAGAACCAAATTCTTCTGAGAATCCTTGATACCCATGTTTGTGCAAAGGGAATGAAAAACATTGGTAAACTCCGACACATCTTGGTCCCTTCCCTATCATAGCATTGTCGACCTTATGTATTTATCCTCATAGCTCGTGACAGGGTAGTACTACTCCTTGGTGGCATCCCGAAACGAGTTCCAAATGGGTGCAGCTGAAAACTGTGAGTTCGTAATTTCATCCTTCTGCTCACAGTAGGTTTCCCACCAATCCTTGATGTGCAGGGGCTGCTTTGTTATATACCTAGGGGGGATAATATGGGGTACCAAGGGAGGTACCCAAGGTAATAATGTAATAATGGGAAGGGCCATAGTAATAAATAAGGTGGTTAACCCATATCATGTAAGGGACCACAAGTAGTTAATAATAATGTAATGGGCCCATGGTATTAGTTTGATGGTATGAGGGAACCATGGTAATGATCCATGGTATTGTATGTATGAGGCCTATATAGAGGCTAGTGATCCGGATTTAAACAGGAACGCAACAAATTACAGAGATAACCATATACACAAAGATGCAGTGGAAATAATACTTCATTTCATTAATGGAAAATACTGAAATATGCTTACAACCAGAATTGGAAATAAACCAGCTAGGGCGATGGTAGCTTATCTCTGAGAAGAGATGTGATGGCTACCCGCCTCTGAACTGTGTTACAATGAGGCTCGAAGGCCTATTTATTGTTGAGAAACAATGGAAAAACCCTTAACATTCCAAAACCTAACCCTAGGAGATGAAACGCCAAACTGTGGGCCCCGTTTGGGGTAAATTGGTACATCAACTTCCCGGGGTCGTAACTTTGGCATATGATCTCCATTTGACGCGTACAATAGCTCATTAGAAAGATATATCCGAGCACTATCATTGTTGGAACGGGAAACATCCCATTCCATGCACCCATGTTGCCCCCGGATTCCCCAAAAAACGTCATTTAGGGCCTCAAAACGGCTCCGGAAGTTCAGGACCCGAAAAACTGCTAAAAATAGTAAGTTGTGCTACAATTAAGGAAACTGAAAATGCTGAGAAAGACAATGGTGGGGGTCCAGGTGGACTTGGCAGGTGGCCACCAATATCCACCTGGATCATTCCTCCCCCCTTAGGAAGAAATGGTCCCCATTGCGTTGAGCTCCTCCATGAGATGAGGAAACTTCTGCTGAACTTGTTCCTGGTGAGCCACTTGCCCTGCTGAAGGAGTTGGCCTGCTTTGACAACTCGATACAGTTCGATATTCTGTTGGCGAGTGTTCTTGATCTGTGTGTCCATGATTCGATCAGTTGCAGCTTGTTCCATGCAATCTGGATTTAATTCTGTGGGTTTGAGCTGTTCTGCAATGTCGGATGTGTCTAGCAATGGTGGAAAGTATGGTCGAAGGCAGTCCACATTGAACACTGGGTGCAGGCCAAGGAATGGGGGAATGCTGAGCTCAAATGCATTGTCTCCCATAGCCTTAGTAATGGTGTAAGGAACATATCGGAGTGGTCTCAATTTCCGATAGGCTCCAGTAAGGCGTTCCTTTTGCAAATGCAACCTGACTTTGTCGCCCTCCTGAAACTTGTGTGGCACCCGATGTTGATCATGTCGTTGCTTGTACTTGGCATTTGATTTCTCAAGAATGTCATGGACCTGCTGGCGAATATGTTGGATGCGCTCAATGAAGTTGTTGCCCTTATCTGTTTCGGACTGGACATGAGCTGAATTCATGTGAGTAGCTGCAAGTGGCATGGCCACATCAATGGGGCATAGTGGCTGGAATCCCAAACCCACCTGAAAAGGGCTATGGCCAGTGGAGCTATGAAGAGCTCGGTTGTAGCTGTGCTGAACATAGGGGAGGCTCTCGTCCCATGTGCATGGATGCTTTGAGTTATACATGCGCAGAATGTGCACAATCATCCTATTGACAACCTCTGTCTGGCCATCAGTTTGAGGATGGAAGGATGTGGACTTCGTGAGTTTGGTGTCCAACATTGACCAGAGACTGGACCAAAATTTGCTGAGAAACCGACTGTCTCGATCTGAGATGATAGACTGTGGGATCCCAAAGTGCACCCACACTCGTTCAAAGAAGAGTTTAGCAGTGGCTTCTGCTGTGATATTCTTCTTGTAGGCCACCATAATGGCCATCTTCGAGAACCTGTCGACAACCACAAAAACACAGTCATTTCCATGCTTAGTGGAAGGAAGGCCTGACATGTAATCCATGGAGATGGATTCCCAAGGTTGACTAGGGGTAGGCAACGGGGTATAGAGGCCTTGCTTCTTAATGGTCGGTTTGGCAATGGCACAGGCAGTACATGATCGGATGTACTTCCCAACATCCTGTCAAAGATTCGGCCAATAGAAATAATTTTGCAGTACTGCCACTGTTTTCTCGACCCCGAAATGCCCAGCAACCCGACTGTAGTGTGCTTCCCAAATCATCTTGGCACGCTCGCTTGAAGGAACACAAAGGTGACCGAGGTGGCATAATAGGGCATCTTGGAGGTGAAAATCTGCAACATGCCGACCCTCCAAGAGTGTCTGGTATGTGTGGCTGAATTCTGGGTCGCTTTTGTAGAGAAGTGGCCAATCAGAAGTCTCGTGCCCACAAGAGTTGAGCACGGTGGTCAGCGCCATGATCGGTGGTCGACTGAGGAAATCTACAACATTATTGGTGCTGCCCTTTTTATACTTGATATTCAAGTGAAACTATTGCAGGTATGTAGACCACTTCTGATGGCGATCATTCTGCAATTTCCCTTGGGTCTGTATGAACTGCAAGGGTCGGTGGTATGTGTGGATGACCGTTTCCTTCCCCAAAATGTAATGCTTCCATTGTCGGCAGGCCTGTACAATGGAATACATCTCTTTATCATAAGTGGGGTACTTTCGGACTGTGTCTGAAAGCGTTTCACTGTGATATGCCACTGGATGTCCATGTTGAGTAAGGACTGCCCCAATAGCATAGTCAGAGGCATCTGTCTCGACCTCAAATGGTTGTTGTAAATCTGGTAACGCGAGCACTGGTGCCATGCAGAGGCGATCCTTCAACTCCCTGAATGCCTTTTGTTGACATTCAGACCAAAAGAATTTTGCTTTCACCCTTCCCTTGGTGACTTGACTCAAGGGCCAAGAAATATGAGAAAACCCCAGCACAAACCTGCGGTAGAAGTTGGCAAGACCTAGAAAGCTGCGGAGCTCTGTTAGAGTGGTTGGAGAGGGTCAATCCCGAATGACTTGGACCTTGGCTGGATCGACATGCACCCCCTGTTCATCAATGATGTATCCCAGATACTGAACCTCGGTCATGCCAAAAGTGCATTTCTCCAAATTGGCACATAGGTTGTGTTGCCGCAGTGTTTGGAGAACCTGTCGGATGTGGTGGAGGTGCTCCCAACTCTGGCTGAAGATCAGAATGTCATCCAAGTATACTACTACAAAGGAGTTGGTGAATGGCCGAAAGATGTCATCCATTAGCCTCATAAAGGTTGCAGGAGCATTCGTCAATCCGAAAGGCATGACCAACCATTCGAAGAGGCCCTCCTTGGATTTGAAGGCAGTCTTCCACACATCTGAGGGTTCGATTGGTACCTGATGATATCCTGACTTCAGATCGATCTTGCTAAAATATTTCGCCCCCTTTAGTTGGTCTAGGAGGTCATCAATCCGCGGGATCGGGTACCTATTACAGACAGTGATCTTGTTCAGCACCCGATAGTCAATATAGAGTCTCCACGTCCCATCCTTCTTCTGTACCAACACGATCGGGCTCCCACAGGGCGATGAACTCGGACGGATGTGACCTTTCTGCAGGAGCTCCTGAATCTGCCTCTTGATTTCATTGTTCTCCAGAACGGAGCGCCGATAAATTGGTCCATTGGGTAGCGGCGCACCTGGGGTCAGATCGATGGAATGCTTGAGTTGACAGTGCAGAGGAACCCCTGCCGGGGAGGTGAAGATGTCTTCGTACTCCTCCACAATCTTGTCCATCTGTAGCTGTCGTGCAGAGGGACCCCGTTTGGAGGCTGCGGCCACTGTCTTCTTCTTCCCTTGAGGGCGTATCATCAGGAAAACAAATTTCCTGGTTTTGGAAATGATCTTACTGCATTGTTTTGCAGTAATCAAAGAGATGGCGGCAGGTGGTGCTACCTCTGGTATCCTGAACAACTTATTTCCCAATGTAATAATAACAGCACGGGACCTTGATTCATACACAGCATGTCGCTTCCACAAGTATGGTTGCCCTAGTAATACACCACAAACTTCAAGGGGAGCAATGTCACACAATACCTCATCCGTGAAGGGCTTGATGTTGTATGGAAGGCGACACTACTAGCTCACGCGAAGATCTCGCCCTTGGTGAAGCCACCCAATGGTGTATGGTTGTGGATGTGCTGTGGTCGATAAGCCCAACCGCTTCACGACCTCTGCCGAAATGAGGTTCTTTTGACTCCCGCTATCAACAATGAACTGTATCGGGGAGCCCTTTACCCACATCTGGGAGTGGAAGAGGCGCTCCTCCTCCTCTGGATCTTCGGGTTCATTTTTCTGGATCTTTGCGGTAGCAACAGTGGCGCTAGGATCTGCATCAATGATCTGCTTCCCTTTTTCATACCCCTTATCGGCATCTGGCTCAGTGTCGGAACATGCATCTGATTCTGAAACCTTTAGCTCAGCCACCAGTGACTGCTTGGCCTGACACTCACTTGTGTTGTGAGTGGAGCTCTTATGGAACTCACACCATTTTCCAGTGTCCTTTCTCGGCTTCGCGGCATTGTTCTTTGCTTGCAGCTTCGGCTGGTTGTCTTGGGCTGTCCTGCCTTGGCTCTGTCCTTTGTTCTGTGGTTTAGGGGCACCTTTCCCCTGCTTTGGATTCGCAGATCCAAAGTCTCGCTTCTTTTGTTTAAACTTCTGCTCGACCTTGACGGCATATCGTTATGCTGCGCCGAGCGAGGGGATGTTTAGGAATTGTATTTCTTCCTGGATGTACTTGTGCAGGCAGCCACGGTATTTGAGTTTCAAATGTTGCTCCGAATCCTTGATACCCAACTTTGTGCGAAGGGTATGGAAAAGATTGGTGAACTCCAGCACGTCTTGGTCCCTTCCCTGCCGCAGCGTGGTCCACTTTATGTATTCATCCTCATAGCTTCTGACAGGGTAGTACTGCTCCTTGATGGCATCCGGAACGAATCCCAGGTGGGTGCGGCTGAAAATAGTGAGCCATTACTTTCATCCTTCTACTCGTAGTAGGTCTCCCACCAGTCCTTGACGTGGGGGGCTGCTTTGAGAAGAGCAAAAACAATCTTTTCCCGACTCAAAAATTCATGAACAGAAAAATAACCCTCTAGCAGATTTAACCATTTATCTACGGCATCGGCATCTATCTGACCCTCGAATATGGGGATTTCAAAATTAACTTGTACCTTAAAGGGTGTGGCGTTTCCAGAGGAGCTGCTGGAAGCCGATGCGCCGCTTCTGGGTAGCCGTTGAAGGATCTGGGCAAAGCTGTCCATCATCGCGTTCTGTTGTCGCTCAAGTGCTTCTTCGAGCAAGATTTTGATGGGATCTCCTGCCCCCTCGTCTTTCTTCTCGTCCGCCACAGGAGGCCGTCGGGATTTGCGAGGCTAGTCTTGCAAAGGTTCAACCAGTTCAAGCCCTAACTCCTTATATCCCGACCTTGTTGAGGACATGCAAAGAAAAACAGAGAAAAAGCAGACCGCTCTGATACCACTGATCCGGATTTAAACAGGAACGCAACAAATTACAGAGATAACCATATACACAAAGATGCAGCGGAAATAATACTTCATTTCATTAATGGAAAATACTGAAATATGCTTACAACCAGAAATGGAAATAAACCAGCTAGGGCGATGGTAGCTTATCTCTGAGAAGAGATGTGATGGCTACATGCCTCTGAACTGTGTTACAATGAGGCTCGAAGGCCTATTTATTGTTGAGAAACAATGGAAAAACCCTTAACATTCCAAAACCTAACCCTAGGAGATGAAACGCCAAACTGTGGGCCGCGTTTGGGGTAAATTGGTACATCAACTTCCCGGGGTCGTAACTTTGGCATATGATCTCCGTTTGACACGTACAATAGCTCATTAGAAAGATCTATCCGAGCACTATCATTGTTGGAATGGGCAACATTGGTCGGTCCATTCCATGGACCCATGTTGCCCTTGGATTCCCCAAAAAACGTTGTTTAGGGCCTCAAAACGGCTCCGGAAGTTCAGGACCCGAAAAACTGCAAAAAATAGTAAGTTGTGCTACAATTAAGGAAACTGAAAATGCTGAGAAAGACAATGGTGGGGGTCCAGGTGGACTTGGCAGGTGGCCACCAATATCCACCTGGATCAGCTAGAGACTCCACATGGAGAGATAGTCAAAGGATTATTGTATGAACATGCATATGGCTTGTGGAGTGTTCTCCTTCCTTAAGGAGTGAATGTATGGTGTTGCCCTACCTTAAGGGTTTGATCTATAAAGAATAATTTCATATTAATTCTCGGTTTATTTCCATTATCTTATATTTTTGTATCTAATCTATATTATTCTTTGGTATCAGATCTATAATATTTCCGAGTTAGATCAGAACTATAACAAGTGGTATCAAAGCTATCTTATTATTCTTGGGTATATTTCTGTTATCATATACTTCTGGGCTAGAGCTACAGCAAGTGGTATCATAGCACTTTCTTGGGAAAACTGTGGAGAATTATTTTATTTTTTTTTTTTTTTTTCAAGGTTTCGGGGGCGGTGAGTTTGCTTTGAGATGTGAAAAGGTGATCTTTTCTTGGCTAGAAAAATCATGAACGAAAAAATATCCTTCTAACATATTTAACCATTTATCTACAACATCTACATCTATCTGACCCTCAAATATGCAAATGTCAAAGTTAACTTATACCTTAAAGGGTGTGAAACTTCTAGAGTAGCTTCTGGAAGTATATGTGTTGCCCTTCGGTAGCTGCTGAGGGATCTAGGTAAAGTTGTCCATCATCGCGTTCCTTTGTCGCTCGAGGGCTTCCTCGAGGAAGATTTTGATAGGGTCTCCTACCCCCTTGTCTTTCTTTTCATCCTCCATGGGAGGCCATATGGATTTGCGAGACTGGTCTTGCAAAGGCTTAACCAATTCAAGCCCTAACTCATTATATCCCGACCTTGTTGGGGACATGCAAAGACAAACAAAGAAAGAGCAGACCGCTCTGATACCACTGTTCCAGATTTAAACAGGAATGAAACAAATTATAGGTACAACCATAAATACACATATGCAGTAGAGATAACACTTCCTTTCATTAATATCAAATACTAAAATATGATTACTAAGAGAATGGAAATAAGACTAGCTCGGGCGATGGTAGCTTACCTCTAACAAGAGATGTGGCAGCTACATGCCTGTGAACTGTGTTACAATGAAGCTCAAGGGCCTTTTTATTATTGAACAATAAGAGCAAACCCTAACCAACCAAAACCCTAACCCGAGGAGATGTAACACCAAGATTTTATGGGCCTTGTTGGGGTGAGTTGGACGACCAACTTCCTGGGGTCACAACCTGGTCATATTATCTCTATTGGACCTACATAATAACCTATTGAAAATATCTCTTTGAGGACTATGACAAAAAAGATGATTTTAGGTAAAAAATTGATGGTAGTAGATTGCCAAAAAAACGTCGTTTAGGGCCTCAAAATGGCTCCAGAAGTTTAGGACCTGTAAAATTGCTAAAAATAGTAAACTGTGCTATAATTAAAGAAACTAAAAAACAGAAAGAAACAATGGTGGGGGTCCAAGTGGAATTGATGGCTGGCCACCAATATCCACCTGGATCATATGCATAGTTGCTATAGACCTAAGCATGAATAATGAAAAACATGCTATGAAAGTGAAATAATGATGAGGTGGTTTTTTCATTGATTCATTGTGGAAGTGAGATCTACCTTATTATTCTCTATGGTAATATGTT
Source organism: Pinus tabuliformis (assembly GCA_031772625.1). Lineage (NCBI taxonomy): Eukaryota > Viridiplantae > Streptophyta > Pinopsida > Pinales > Pinaceae > Pinus > Pinus tabuliformis. Next base: position 802,287,053 of record CM062819.1, on the reverse strand, counting down.
CACATTCTCGGCAACACTATGCGAGGAACAGCGGGGCATTAACACCATCTACAAGGTGAGCTTTAAATTTTTGGTTTTGTTTTCAGGTGAAAAATTGTTTTATTGACTAGTCATGTTAGGATGCCTTTTTTCTTGAATGCAATGGAAGAAATGCCCTTATCTATGAAAAAAATCTAGATTAGGTTTTTGTTAAGATTTTGTGATTTAATAGGTTTCTAAGTTAGGGTTTCTTGACTGTACGAATTTATAGGTAGAGGCTAATAAAATATTAGGGACACATATCATGTATATTGTGAGTTTATGCTATGTTATTTTGTCAATGGATGAGTGGTAGACAAGCGTGAGTTTACCACAATTGGTGAAAATTCGTTTTTTGGCACGTAAAGGGAACAATTTTGGAAAAATTCTATTTAACATCGATGTTGATATTGGGAAACGTTAAGGAAGAGCTAGAGGAAAAAATCGAAATTGAGACTAGGGTTTTGTCGATGGCTCTTTCTTTTGCAACTCTCACGCCACACTAGAGTGCCTCGAACAACATTGACCCTACACCATGTGCTCCGCTCAACCCTTGCTATGCGGATCTGCAAAGGCAGACGCAACATTCACAGAAACAGTAACAGATTTAGCTTTTTAAGGGTCCCTTTCGCCCCTCTGCAACTCTTTATGATGGTAACCTCAGCATTTATCATGGCTCAGTGGCTCTCTCTGTTGGAGTTTCAGCGCCGAGTAGGCTTGAGTTTGAGACTGTGGCTGATCCTGCACCAGTTCCTAATGTTTGGCAAAACCCACTCTCTGTAGCGCTGGCGCTTATGACCACAATCGATGGCCATCTTCTTCTCTGGCTTTCTAGTGGCCTTTGCAGATGTTCTGAAGACTTGCTTGCCAGTTGCCCAGACTTTTCTCCTGGGACAGAGACCCTGGACGCGCTCCAAGTGTTGGCCTCATTTGCTTTACTCCAAAAAGGAAGTGAGGCAAGGGTTTGTCTGATGCAAATGATAATTCGGCCTCTCTACAGATCTGCAGCCCTATCCTTTGCAGCAGATCTAGGCTGGAGCGATAGCTTCCATCGACAGAAGCTTTTTCCTCCCCCTCCACCTCCAGCTCATCAGGCGATAGGAGACCCAAAAGATTCTGGCCCTGTGTCGCTCCAGAAAGCTTTTGAAAATTTCTCTACCCCCTTTTAGGTTCAAATCACGCAGATCTCAGTCAAGACCATTCTGCAATGGGTATACCCTTCAGATCTGGTCTAGAATCTCAAGGTAAATCTAGAATGCTGATTCGGGATCCCCTCTGCCCTTCAGAGACTTATATTTCAAGGTAAACAACTCGATGATCCTCTTCCCCTCTCTTCTTATAGCATAAAAAATAATAGCTCTTTACTGTTTTCCCTTCGTTTGAGAGGTGGCGCTGCAAGTCAATCTTCTTCTACTCCTCCCTTCTCCTATAAAGCTACAGTACACTCTGAGATTCCCATTTCCCCTGAGACTCCCAAACCCAAGCCTTTTTTGGTTGACAAGTTAGAGGAGGTTCCCTCTGTTGAGATCTCCCACCCTAGCCTTGCAGATGCCCTTCAAAAATTTGCTGAAAGGGCCATCATTTGCAGATTCAATGGGCCTTGGACACGCTCTAAGGACCTCTATGATTGGATCCATGACAACTAGACTCACCATTGCAAGGTCTTCTTCTGCTCAAAAGGATATTTTATAGTTCTGTTCGACAATCCTAAGCACTATGAACAGGCCTTAGAAGAAGGTCCTTGGTTTATGGGTACAACACGACTGTTCTTAACTCCCTGGTTCCTAGATTTTGACCCAGCATCTACAGTCATCACCAAAGCACCTCTCTGGATCAAACATCCAAACTTTCCAGCTCACCTGTGGCATCTAGCAATCTATAGGAGCATAGGCAACACCTTGGGCCGCTTTTTAATGGGAGATTCCTGGCGGGAACATCAAGGTCTCTACACATATGCCAGAATATGTGTGGAGTTAGATCTAAGCAAGGGACTGCCAGATCAAATCAATCTCAAGATCAATGACTTTGTTTGGACCCAGAACCTGGATTACGAAAACACTGCCTTCCGCTGCCGCCACTGCCACCTAACAGGGCACCTGCAGAATTCTTGCCCATCGCTGACTGCAAAATCGAAAAAGGGCAACTTTGCAAAGACTAAACCCAAGCATTGGACCCCTTTTTCTCTGCCACCAGCAGCGAGCTTTGATTCCTCAAGCTCGGAAGATGAGGAGAGTAATGCAGAACCGGACCAGGCGCCTCCGTCGATGGATCCGTCTACTGATACTCCTGCGCACACCACTATCATAGCAATCTCCCAGAAATGCATCCATGAGACCTCCTCCTCTAAATCAGATAAGGAGATCCCTGTGTTGGAGAATTCCAGTCTTCAAGTTGTTTTAGCTCATACTCCCTAGGATGGCTAGATAAAAGTCAATAAAAAGAAAGGGAAAAAACATCGTGTTGAGAATTCTGCCCCTGTGGGGTAAAAGTCAATTTTTTTCTCTCAAGTTAATTGTTGTAGCTCTGTGAATGGTTCACTCCTTCTTCGGGACCAAGGTTGATAGTTTCATCATTTCCGGTCGGCCGATTTCTTGTCTCTCTTGATTGTACTATATTTTACTCAATAGAAATAGTTTAATTTTACTGAGAAAAAAAGATATTGGGAAACGTTAAAGAGTGCCACAACTTCGCCATTTACAAAGCTGATTGAAAAAATAATTATCACCATAAATGAGTTGATGGACTCTTCATAACCTCTTCACATAATACATCAAAATCTCACCTGCCCTAGATGGCACAAATTCCAGTGTTATTTAGAAGATTACTATTTTACACATCTCTTGAAACCATAAGAGTAATTTTTTCAACTCTCAAATCACTACAGTAATGCAGATCATGATAGTTATCTATAAAGGAGGAAACCTATAATATGCAATGCGTTTTTCCCTAACGAATTCATTAGTATAACACAGTGGATCATTGAGCTTTAAAATATTCCAACCCTTTCTATTGCCAACACAATTTTTTAACACCATATCATGCTAGTAATTTCAAAAGTTCATCTCTTGGCAGAGGCTACAAAGGGAAACAAAAAATATAGATGTCATACATCAATCAAAAATTGGATACACTGAAAATAAGGATGTTGCATCTTTTCAAAAAAAATCAACCTTGAAGAACATGTTCAAAAAGTAGTACATAACTTTGTCTGAAAATTATCCACACCATCCTCAAAAAATAGGCCTCTGTTAGATTGCGATGCATTTCGTGTAAGTGAAAAAATGAGTGTATTGACTCCCATTGTTCTCAGTTGCCTTGTTGCTTAACATAAAAGTAGTTGTTACAGTGATAAGAATGAGTCAGAGAGGGAATCCATAATGGAAAAAGTCAGATAATTAGAATGATAAACTTAGAGCTCAAACAAGCATGGGAAACATAACAAAACTGAAAAAGCAATGGATGAAAATTTAACTACTCTTGCGAGCTCATGTGATTAGATTTATTCTTAACTATGATGAAATTTTGCTTGTTGTTTTTCATATTGGTGTGTTGGAACCCATCAATATGATACAAATTTATTCCTAACAGTAATAAAATTATGCTTTTTATTTTTCATATTAGTGCATTGGCATCCATCACTATGATACAACTTAACCATGTTGATTCTTCTAATCCTGATTAGATGAATATGCAAAATTTTATTAATATTACAATTAGTCCTAAATTTTTCGAACTAAAGAGTTTGTTGGATAAAAGAAATTTTCAGTTTTATATCTATATTTTCTTTGGCTATTTTATAAATTTCCAAAATAATACGTCTATATCAAAATTGAAATCAAGAATGGAGGACCATACATATGGACAAATGAAGAAGGTTGATTGTAACCCATAGATTCTAGATGCAAGCTTTCTAATATACCATGAAACAATCACAAGCTTTAAGATACATCCATTGATAACTCAGAACACTGGTAATATTTTAGAAAGTTATTTTAGAAAAAGATAATAATTTTTTGAAAGACATGATGAACATGTGTTATATAGATAAAATAGATTGTTACATGACTATATTCAATGAGGCTCTACCTAGATGAGCAAATGCATACCTAAAAGCTTTTCCCTTTCAAAATTAACTATAGCGGAGCAAGGTACACTATAATAGCTTCTCATGGATCCATGTGATTACTTTTAATTAGTGGATTTCTAATTTTCCCCAAAAATAAACCTAACCATGTCCAAAATGACCTAATCTAGTCTAACACATGCGCTGATTATTGCAGACCCTAACTAGGATTGTTGGATACACTATTAGAATATAATCCACATATCCATAGCATCCCAATATTATTTATGGATGACTGGAAAAGTGGGGTTCCATATAAATTCCAACAAATTAAACTAAATTATGTTATGTGTGGTGAGTGTAACAAGATTTACACAACTTAAACATCATTTCTAAGGAATTTTAGGCTAAAGCCTCTTTCTTGAGGAATTTTAAACTAAAACCTATACTCTTAGTTTCCTCAATATTTATTGTTATGGATCCACTCACTTGATATCAATTTCACATTGTAAGGTGATAACTACTGATATTTTGCTGGATTAAGAGATGGTATCTTCAATCTCTACAATTTTGTTTATAAATATGTATATAACTCATCGCTGCATTGAAAACTACGTCTATTTTGCTACAAAAAACCTCTTAATTATCAACCTAAATTATACAAAAAACATGATACATGATACACCTTGATAATTTAGGCAATATGATTGGGGTACTCTATAACAACATTTATTTTTATAGTCCATCAAGTAGTTTACATTAAAATAAAATGAAAGAAAATTATTAATGGATATATTTCAAGACTAGTGTATTAGAACTACTAACCTTGAATTGATTTGACTACTTTCCCTTTGGATACATAGACCTTATCCAAAGTCTTTCCATTCTTTTTCTCCCATAGACCCATAAGCTAATTCATAGACAAAGTATTTGCAGGAGGCCTCATGTACAAAGTCTTGTTCAAAGTTCTAGGATCATCCAATTCCTTGATTGTGTATGTTGCGATGTCTTCCTTAGACACAAAACAACTACATGTTCACAATATATTCAAATGATTCACAGTCACACGCAAGGATATTATATATTATGGATATAAATTATTTGTCCATCAAACCTTTAGCATTTCCAATAGCATTGGAGAGGGTCTGTAAAGTATTACCCCCTTCAAAAACAATTCCCTCGAATTTCTTTGTCAACAGAAGCTTTATTAGGACCAACATGTGCACTTTGGGATTATCCTAGGCCTACTTAAATATTAGATTAGTGCCAAGACTATTGTAGACATTTTCATGGTATCATGGCTTTCGATGAAGACCCTCGGGACCCATATACATTGACCTGAAGGATGCCCTTCTCTTTTCTTCTCTTGATGTAAAAAATATCATTGAAGTTGTTGGGATTCCTGAATGTGATGGTGCAATCAAGCAGACAGTCTTATCATCATGCCAATGGGATAAAAAACATCTTAATCAATTATGAAGCCATCTTTACAGACACCAATGATGATCATGACTGGAAAGTTTAAAATATAATTTAATTCATTAACTTACAAGAACTCTTAGCTCCAAAAGAAGCTTGAGAAGAAAATAATAAGATAAAAAAACCTCAAATCTTGTACAATATACAAAAGTAAATTCAAATGTAATAAAGAGAGACATAGTAAATAAGCACACGCATATCACGTTGATCCAATCGATGAATGGTAGAGAATTCCCTTGTAAGAGGAAGTCATGACTTCAGATCTTAAGATGAAACGTTAATTTTTTTATTCTATAATAACACACTAATTTTAATAATGGGGGAATTGTTTAGGATTCAACAATGAATATAGTATTGTTTCATGCAATCCACCAAGGTTCAATTCTACTAGGGGCATGAATAAATGATTAGGAGCATGCTTTAAGTGAAAGTCCCAGATTCTCTAAAGCTAGAACTATCAGATATTATCCGTCTGAAGGAAAAACTATAAGAGACTAACTCCTAGATACAAGAGGTATTTGTATAGCCGCAACAGTAAGAAGACCCCCACCAAAAAACCGAACTGCGAAGGAAGAGGCTCAAGAGGTTCAAATTTGGTCAATATGAGTGTGCTAGATAATCATGCCAAAGTAATTTTTAATAGTGGAAAACTACAGGAACACCAAGTAAAATAAACAAACCGTGCTAGATAATCATTCCAAAGCAATTTTTAACATGGAAAAAGTGCAGGAACCTCAAGAAATAGCTCTAAACATGGTTTCCTCATTGGGGGATTAGGGCACAATTTTGTGTAGCACTTGTAGTCATTGGATTCTCTACTCTTGTAAAATAGATACAATAATCGAGTTGGGGGGGTCACATGCCTCATAGGAGGAGGGAGGTGGGGAGTGGGAAGGATGTTGTGCTTGCTTGTTCACATTATTTTTTTGTGGTAGTGGGTGAGCGCAAAAGGTGGCTTGGCTTTGTTTATTGGCGGTAATGAGAAAGCACAAAAGGCATCCATTAATGAAGGTGATCTCTTCTTGATGGTGATGGACTACTATTTGTAGTGGTACACATGTTAGTTTTTGATTGGAAAGAGGAGAACGAAAATAGTCATCTCTGGTTTCCTAAATCTACCTAGGAGAATCCCACACAAGATGTCATGAACGTAACGAAATGATAAATGAAAATGTGTTTTGAACAAATTCAAAATGAAATGCCTATCCACGTAATAATACAACAAGAAATATTTATTTAATAAAATTAAGTAGGTGAAAATTTTATAGAAACTAAAATATTTCAATAATGTGTAAAGCAATTTCGAATATTAAGTGGTGAATTTGTTTCAAGGAAATTAAGGAACAAAAATTAACAAATTCTTAATATAAATGAAGGAAGATTTATTTCAAAATGAAAAGAAAATAAATAACTAAGATAGATCCATCTTAAGTATAGATCTAACATGAGCCTATTGCAAAATACACTGTATTATTTTTAATTATTTAAATTACATTTTTGATGCTATATAGACTATATATATATGAACCAAATAAACATTTTAACCATAAAACTTAATTTTTTTCATGATATATATATATATATATATATATATATATATATATATATATATATATATAATTGACATTAAAATATTTAATTTTAACATTTTTTTTATATATAAGTATATATGAAGTTGATATCAACATAAATTAGTTAACATAGATCTCCAAATTGTTTATTTAAATCTCCCATTGAAATATTTTTGAAAAGTATAAGATTTAAACATCTTACTCACACATTTAGATTGAAATGTTTTTTTACAATATATTCATTTTTTTATTATAGGGGACATTATTTTTTTATTTAGACCATATTCTTTTTTATTTTTATTTTAAAGGGACTTACACATCCCTTGTAGTGTGTCACGCCCCTACACCTGCGGTGATCTTCCAACCACTTGTAGCGAGGTGCGGCACCACCGAGCGCTTTCTTTTTAACAATACTAACACCCGTGGACTACGCCTACTTCAACATGAACATACTTAGCTTATGTTTTTGCAACTGAATAAAGCATTATCCTTTATACTTTAGTGAAGACCATTCTCAATTATTAACCATGAACAATAACCGAGAACATCAACAATAAGCAAGTACAAAGGGAGGGACAACTCCCGAACAGTCTGCCCAACAATATATTATAACAACTTCTTCAATAATACAATACAAGTAATGCTTGGCAAGCTCCAAGCCAATACTTAGAATAATTTTACAATCAAGGCATAGAACAGCCTTTTACAATTATGTGCACCTTTGCACAAAGTGGAACGCTCACCCGAGCCACCTATTTCACCTTGTCAAATCCTGAACACAATTATCTGCATAACCAGCCTTCACATCTCAACCCGGGTCAGAATTCCACTTCTGCACATTGGAGGAACTACGCATAACCCATGCGCATTCCACTTTACCCCTGCGCAGATTGGTTTTACCCCTATGCGCTGTTTTGAAGTGCAAAGTTCGTTGAACAAATGAGCCTCATGCTCTTTACACTTATATGCAACCTACGTGTGATTACATGGGGTGTGCAGCCCCATGGCCGACCCCCCAAAACCACTTAACACACGTCCACAAGCTATCGTTCACAAGTCGGCTGCCATGTATATTTTTTAATCATCGTATATATGCCTTTGTTCAACACTTAGTCGCATGCCTGCCCGAGCTTGTGCACGTCGTTCACCCATTGCCCATTGCATGCCCGTCGTTTACCTTGCACCCGCCTTTCGTCTGTCATTCACCCATTGCCCATCGCGCGCCCACTATGCGTCTGCGCCTCGGTGAAAACTCAAGGACCTTACATCCTCCTCCACCTGAAGTCGTTGTCGTCCTCGACAACATGTCATCCTCCAAGTATCAATATCCATGATGTCGACTCCTCCACATAAGGCAAACATCTCTGCAACATATGTAGAACCTCATCTCCATCATGCCTCGACTTAGTGACCAACTGCCACCAAGTTCGCCATACCAAGGTATGCACCTCAACGGTATGCTCTTCATAAGATGTCATCTTGATCCATATGTCATCATGTGAACCTCTGTCATGATACTCCAGCATAATGCCAACACATCTCTGTACACTACACGTCCCCATGTCTGAACTAGTTGGGTAGCTAATCCAACCATCACGCTCAATCCATGAGAGTGAACATCCTCATGTCATCATCAGTTGTTCCTCAAACATCTGTCACATCCTTGACTCATCAAGAATCCATCTCCACAATCCATGCTCAGGTCCATGGAACTCCATCCATCTCATCTGCAACATGTCATCATCAATCATACCTGCTCCATATGCTTGAGGGCTCACTGCCATGAGCAGCTAACAATGAGCCCATCTTCTTACTCATCTAAGAAGATGTAGAGGGAGTAGAGCCTGAAGGCTCTCCCTCACTAATCAACTCGATCCACCTATCAGGATCTTCGATCTCCATCCTTTGTAGATAAGCAACCCGGTCTTCCTTCTGGACATCCGGTCTCACATATACCTCATCATCATCATCATCATCTTCCACCAGCTCTAGCCTTCTTGTTAAGTCCAAGATGCTATCTGAAAGTGTCTTGATGACCACTGACTGCTCCACAAGCTTTGCCTCAACAGTGGATAGCCGCTTGTTCACTTTTTCCTTATCCTCCATTTGCATTGCTCCCACTTTATAATAAGGTCTTGATGCACCAACGGTAGGCACACCGATGGGCACATCTTCCCTTCCATCATAAATGTAGAGCTTCTTCAAATGTGGTACAATCATAGCATCGAATTGTTTCATAAACTCCATCCCCAATACAACTTCGTAGTCATCAATCCACACTATAGTGAAGTCCACCTTTCCGGTCCATTCACCAAGTGTAGTGTCCACTTTCTCAGCTATACCAAGAATGTCCATAGGAGGAGAATTCACTGTCTTCATTTGTGCCTTTGCCGGTACAAACTTCAGCCCAATTCTTCTTGCAGTTTCCTCGTTCATGAAGTTGTGAGAAGCTCCACTATCCACCATAGTGAGCACATTAGTACCTCCAACCTTCATTCGAACATACTCTAACTTGTTTATTTCTGGATCTCTCTTAGAGACTACTTCTGTAGTAGCAGAAGCACCAAGTATCTGCATCATGCCCACGGAAGCATCATTACTCTCATCATCAGACTGTGCAACCATAGCCACCTTTGGTTTAGAGGGACAATTCTTCACCGTGTGTGGTCCTGCACATAACCAACACTTCAAAGGGTTCTTCATTTTCGGGCCATCCTCCGATTTTGAAGCATAATCATCCTTCTTCTCTTTTGGCTTTTCGGTCTTCTTCTTCTTGTCATCAAAAGGTTCCTCAAAGTGATCCACCAACCTATCAACTGCAGCAAAAGCTTCTTCAAGTGTTCTAATCTTCTGTCTCCTCACCTTGTTGCGTGCCCAAGGTTTCAATCCCATAATGAAGTTGAACACCTTGTCTTTTTCTGCCATGTCATGAAGTTCCAAAGCTGCACTTGAATACTCTTGCTGGTATGCTTGTAGGCTTCCTGTTTGCTTTATGTACTTGAGTTTGGTCCTTGCTTCCCATGTGTCATCCTGAGGACTGAAGTGGGTCTGCAAAGCCTTCTTCAAGTCTTTCCACGAAGTGATGTCATCAGCACTGCCATTGGCAATCTGGTCCACCCTCCTTCGCCACCACATCTTAGCATCCTTTGTCAAGAACTGAGTAGCTACCTTGACTTGTGTCTCACCATCAACCAGGTTCAACCGCTCCAAGTACTGCTCCACGTCCCACAAGAAGTTGCCAAGAATTGTTGCCTTCCTTGTTCCATCATAAGATTCCGGTTCCTTGACCTTCATATGAGGCATTCCCCCAAATGAATTATGCCCCATGGCCCTCTTCACAATCGTAAGCTCATTCTTTGTATCTTCAAGAGTCTTCTTCAAGTTCACGATCTCTGCAAGACCTTGATTTCTTGATTCCTCGACCTCTTTGATTCTTTGTTCAAGTTGTGCACACCTAAGATCAGTGTACTCATTTTGTGTCTTAAGCTCATCATTCTGTGTTCGGAGTTCATCGAGTTCTTCTTTCCAAGAAATCTCCATATTCTCTATCTTTTCCACCACCTTTTCAATGAACCCAATAGTAGTATCCTTTTCATCATGACTAGACCCGGCTTGAGACCCAACTGCCATTTCGACCAGCTTCTTCTTCCTTTGTGATCTAGTCTCGACCATTCAACAATTCCACCGAGTATCCTGCAACCTGAACCAACCCTTGTTCCACTTCGTGTGAAACGGCTTCCTTCACCTGCAAGTACCCTTATCACTGCCACGAGCAACCTTTGCTCACCAGCTCTGACCGAGCTCTGATACCAACTGTCACGCCCCTACACCTGCGGTGATCTTCCAACCGCTTGTAGCGAGGTGCGGCACCACCGAGCGCTTTCTTTTTAACAATACTAACACCCGTGGACTACACCTACTTCAACATGAACATACTTAGCTTATGTTTTTGAAACTGAATAAAGAATTATCCTTTATACTTTAGTGAAGACCATTCTCAATTATTAACCATGAACAATAACCGAGAACATCAACAATAAGCAAGTACAAAGGGAGGGGCAACTCCCAAATAGTCTGCCCAACAATATATTATAACAACTTCTTCAATAATACAATACAAGTAATGCTTGGCAAGCTCCAAGCCAATACTTAGAATAATTTTACAATCAAGGCATAGAACAGCCTTTTACAATTATGTGCACCATTGCACAAAGTGGAACGCTCACCCGAGCCACCTATTTCACCTTGTCAAATCCTGCACACAATTATCTGCATAACCAGCCTTCACATCTCAACCCGGGTCAAAATTCCACTTCTGCACACTGGAGGAACTACGCATAACCCATGCGCATTCCACTTTACCCCTGCGCAGATTGGTTTTACCCCTATGCGCTGTTTTGAAGTGCGAAGTTCGTTGAACAAATGAGCCTCATGCTCTTTACACTTATATGCAACCTACGTGGGATTACATGGGGTGTGCAGCCCCATGGCCGACCCCCCAAAACCACTTAACACACGTCCACAAGCTATCGTTCACAAGTCGGCTGCCATGTATATTTTTTAATCATCGTATATATGCCTTCGTTCAACACTTAGTCGCATGCCTGCCCGAGCTTGTGCACGTCGTTCACCCATCGCCCATTGCGCGCCCGTCGTTTACCTTGCGCCCGCCTTGCGTCCGTCGTTCACCCATCGCCCATCGCGCGCCCACTATGCGTCCGCGCCTCGGTGAAAACTCAAGGACCTTACATACTGGGCCATAAAATGAGCTTCCCTGCTCAATAAGAAACTTAGCAAGAATTAATACACTAAAAATACATGTATAAGTATAATAAAAATTAATAAATATTAATTTTGATAAATAAATACAAAAATAATAATTTGCATATAAAAAAAATAAAAAAATATGAATTAATTAACAAATAATCTTGTATTTAAAAATATTTTTGAAACCATTACATTTACTATAATTTCATAAAAATAACATTAAAAGATATATATAATAATCTTGCGAAAAAGAAGTTTCTTCCCAAATATATATTCGACCATATGATATTCAACCAAATCATATGGTCTTGGTTTCCTACAAACTTGCAAGTGGGTAAAGTCATCTCTAATCATAAAAGTATTTATATAACTCATGTGAGAAATTGCACAACTTCCATGATTCGTGGTCTCATTTAGAGAATAGCACAAGTACATGGAAAGAAGAAAATGATATTATTTTTCAAGATCCTCCTTAACTAAGTATTCAGTCATCAGTCATTAATTATGAAAAACTTGTGTGAATAACATGGAATAGAATAAATTTAATTTTGAAATTTATAATTAGTATGTTTTAAAAGACGAGAAATTAAAATACAAACTCATTACGTTATTATGTTATCAGAATTGAATATATTATGGTTGATACGTTATGTTGTTTTATAATACTTATATGGAAAATAAGTTATATAAAAATTTCAAGTTACAAAAAAAACTTATATAAAATAATTATGACAAAATATTGGTAAAACAATAAATTTAATAAATAAAAACTAACCTAATAATTATTAAAAAAAAAACATTTCTCACCCAAAAAACTCCATGCACAAAAATATATTTATATAAATAAGAAAAATGAAAATTATAAACCTGAAATCTTTAATTAAATGTTGTGTATATGTGTTTCATTATTTTTATACGTATGGAGCCGTGAAACATCAAAACTGAAATTGAAGGTGAGTAAAGGAACAATCAATTTGTTTTCAAAATAAATAGAACTTATATTAAAAATGTATTAGAAGACCCAAAAAAGATATTACATTGTGGAGAACAAAATTCAAACAATAAAGATCAAAATTGTAAATAGAAAACACCGCTGCAATATTGTGTTTCAAGTTGTCAACCATCACTGGCCTTTCCCTGGGCTTGGAGTAGAACCCAGCATGCGCTTCTTGCTCTTTTCTCGCTGCACTTCATTATCTCCATGGCTGTGATGGGATTTGAGGATATGGCCGTTTATTGTTTCAGATTTAGGCCGGATTATCTGCATCTGAACGACCCCAGGGTTATCGCTAGATGTGGAGAGCCGGTGTTTTGCTACTGTAGGACTGCGTTCGGACGTTGTTACTGCGCCCTTGGGCAGTAAATTGATATCGCCCTCGACTTTATTGGCCGAATCAGTCGGCAACTGAGGGTTCTTGATCTTTGGAACACTTGGTCTAACCCTGAACGATAACGTGGTCTCTTTGGTGGCACTCCTTACGGACGAGGAGCTTATCTCTCCATCGCATTGCACAGCCTCCTTCTCCACATGACCGTTGGGATCAAAGTCCAACGGATTAACTTCTTCATGAGCAACCTGCCGCTGGTACGGCCTGTAATGACCAGCAACGACATTATAATAACGAGAGCCATTGTAGGGCTCTGAATCATAAAGCTCAGAGTTAGCAGATAAACAATATGATATCAGATCAAAGAGAAGAGATTCTCAGTCAGTATGGGAAAGGAAAATCTCTGATAGTTGGAAGACTACGATTGAGAAATATGAGAACGAATGCGAGTACTTATAAGAGGAATAGGAAGAGGGAATTCTTCACTCGCCGCCTTCTCCTGCTGCGTGCGTTCTGACTGCCCTATTGCAAACACAAAATTGTGCTTTGAATCAACGTACAACGGAAATCGCAAGCGAAATCCACTGTCGATTGTTATGTTTTGGAGAGCAGGCCGGGAGCCGAAAGGGAGGGCGAGCCTTATCTTCCCGTCAAACATTGGTTGAGCACGATTATAGAAATTTAAATATCATTTGGGCGGGTTTTCAAATTCAAAGGAGGGTGCCATTAAATGCGTATGTTATATTTCTTGTATCTTATAGCATAGCGTTCAGACGGTCTGATGGTGGGGTAGAGAATTTCTCGGCCGTATTGTGATGCGCATCCATGGCATGGTCCATATTTGGATGAAGGGTATGGTGAGCATTCATGTGCTGTGTCCGTAGCCGGGATGCAGAAGTTGTACTTACAAGTATTAAACAAGATGAGTTGCAAGGCAACTAGTCCCTGCCTAGGGGTAGGGTCATATGGAGCAGAGCCCACGTCCAAGGTCCCCTAGCTATGTTGTTGTTCGTAAATACATAGACTGCTCAGTATTTAGATTTGATATTGTTCGTTTGGAGTTCGCCGGAAGTACAGGTAAAACAGGAAAGGTTATTAGCAGAAAGAGCTTCATTGCTGACTTCAGTCCGCCTGCTGGCCAACCAGATAAAGAATCACTTCCAGCATCCAATGAAAAGACTCTGTAAGGATAGCTTCCCTTGTTATAATTATAAATGGTGTGTTGGAATTCACAGATAGAAAGGGCATTAAAATTTAATATCGATGTTCCATTACAATACATTGGGTCTCATTGTATTACAATGTGGTTGCAAAGGGGAAGATACTACATTGAATAAAAGGCAAATGACGTGTCGTAGAAATGGGCATACAAGATACACTGGGAAGAGAGAACCGACACCAACATTACAGTCGCAGTCGAGAGAAATTAAACTCAGTAAAGGGAATTCTAAACGATATGGCGAAGTGATAAACCGCATGGTTACGTTTGCATCATACCAAAGGAGTGTTGATCGTTGTTGAAATCGCAAGCGGTGGTCGTATATGAAACAACATGTGAAAATGACGATTCGCAAAGCGCTAGAAAAGAGCTGCATATCGAAGGGCCGCAGTGAGGATACTCTATTGCATTGAATTAATGTGATGGTGCCATATACTAAGTAGCGTTGAGATATATATCAAACATAACTTTGCACTGGAGCAATAACACATTGAACTGCGCATCAGAGAGATAACCAGATCGACTCTGACCCCTACTCGAAGGCGTGGTCGCATAATCACACGTCAGAGTTATGGAGTCTCAACCCTTTCATCCTGCAATCCCCAATTGCACTCTTTTGCTACCCTTTCTTTTGTAGGTCGCAGTAGCGTATTCCCAATTGACAATATATTAAAGAACAAACCATAAATATATTTCAACGACACAAGGGATGATACAAAGCCAGCGTATTCAAAAGACAACATTAAAAGGCCATTTAAAGATGCATTAAGGGATAAAAAGAGTGCATGCATCACAAAATTTATTGAAGGAAGACGAAGCGTCACACATGCATTGTAAAATATAGCATATGTGCGAATACAAAGGGTTGAAACACTACATATTACGGGGCTATGTTAAAATCTCTCACAATGAAATCAATGTATTTTGCAACGTATGAGATATCAAGATACCGCCATATGCAATGAGAAGCCATGAAACCAACCCTATATTAAATACATTCACACTGATTGTTGATATATTAACGTTGGGATACGCCACAATAGTTGAATATGCACCGTCGACAAGATTATACATCCGCCAATGCAATAGAAGGCTTGACACATGCAAGAGTTCAGTGGATAATGCAACAAACAAAGTGATCGCAGTCTATCATATTGCACATGATTATGCGTTAGGAACATAAGCGATATGAAGGGAAACCATGCAAATGTGCACACACCACCAAAATGACAAAGTCACGAATATACAATATTGCATTGATACACCCAAAAAGAAATAATAAGAAAGAGTCCCCAAGGTATGAGATATCAAGATACCGCACAGCGGATCCACGTCGTCATAAACGGAACCAAAATTATTAAAGTCATTATAGAAGTCCGTTAGTATTGGACAACTTATGAGGACCAGCCACTTTCTCTCTCCCTTACCATGTGCTTGGCAGCAGGGAGGTGATCTGTGACATTAGTATCATTCCAGCGACTATGAGGCTGGTGGTTTGTTGGCATGGCTGTGATGTTGGTCCTGCCGCTGTGATGCTGGTCTTGCCGCTGTTTCTCTTGCTAGAGCCTAGTTTTTTTGGGGAGGGAAACGGAACAGAGCGAGGGATCTTAAGCTGCTTCAGCCGCTGATCCATAGCTACCTACGACAGAGAAGGCATATGAGTAGCGGATCTGGTAGTTTTTATTACAAGTTTTTTGAGAAAGCGAATCCCTGCAAACAGTGGCTGCACTTATTTTTCAATATTTTGTTCTGGAGCAAGGGTCATTTAGTAGCTCATAATCTGATTGCATTATCTATCTATTTTGATGGATCTGCAGGGCATAAGCAAAGGTTTAGTAGCAGAGCGCCTTCTGTCAACAATGGTGCAGAGAGGGAAACGACCAGACTTTGTCCTGTGCATTGGAGATGACAGGTCAGATGAGGACATGTTTGAGGGTATCACAAATGCTATGTCAGGACCTACACTTTCTCCGATAGCAGAAGTATTTGCATGCACAGTTGGTCAGAAACCCAGTAAAGCAAAATACTATCTTGATGATACTGTGGATGTCGTAAGAATGCTTCAGGGTCTGGCCACAGCTTCTGATCAGGCAGCATGGAATTTATCTGCTCAAGTTGCAGAGCTCACTTTGAGTACATAATTTGAAGACGTGTTTTCTATTTGTTGTTGTTGCAGCTACAAATAAATGGACACATTTGGTAAGAAAGATGTTCAAATGCAACAACATGCAAACAAGAAACTGCAGAGAGGACAAAACTAACCATGGGTTACTGCTGCCCCTTTGGAGAAAGAAATAAGAGGCTTCAGGTCCAAAGCAAGGGCTTCGGCGAACAGAGGGCAGCCGCGAAAAAGAGGATCGTAACAGTGCGGACAAGATTCGACAAATTTGCGGTAATCAGCTAATTTTTTTATGTGGTTTCATGGCGAATTCAAATTAATTAGATTTTAGAAATATTTTGAAATTGAAATAGATCCTAAGAGGATTAGCTATACACAGGAAGCATTTTGGAAATGAATCCTTGTGAAGTACAACATTGTGAATCTCCTGCCAAGAGACCACATAGGGATAAATTAGTCAGAACAAAGAAAAACAGAACAGGTAAAAACAATTCCACTTCTAGAATTTATTAAAAGCGAAGATCAATTACAGGAGTGCTGGTTGCCTGTAGGAAAGGCACGAACTAATAATGCAGAATAGGCATTAATAATTAAAATATAAAAGTCATTGAATCAACTAAATGTATATGAATATTTTTGTATTCTCTACATGAATAAATAATTGAACAATTCTATGCTCAGGTCCGTCAGAATTAGGCTCTGATAGTCCAACCCACGAGCTTGACCCCTTTGCTGCGTCGGCCCAAAATAACTAGGAAAAGCAGCAAGAGCAAGTCCAGGAACAGCAATTGAAGAAACCGACTCTGTCTGCCTTTTACTTTGAGGGAAAAGCAGCAAGAGCAAGTCCAGGAACAGCAATTGAAGAAACCGACTCTGTCTGCACGCAATCTACATAATGGCACCAGGTAACTAGTCTCAGAACATTACCTTTATGTCACCACGAATTTTCATGAAATGACTCCAATTTCTTTAATGGTCTTGATGATATTCATCTGACTTGCATGCTGGAAATCCCCTACAGCTGAGATAACAAAGTCCACTTTCTTGATGGCCTACACCAAATTGCATGATCAGTAAAACTTACCTACGCGGTCTGTCAAACAAACAAGCGGTCTGTCAAACAAACAAGAAAATTAACAAATGGGAGATTTTATGATAGAGACCAGAATAGGTAGTTGTTGAATCCAACATTGCGTTCTCTACGATTAATGGAATACATTACTGCTATTAACAAATTACATTTATCTTTGCAGGATTTAAATTGATTCTTGATTTCAAGAATACCTGAATGATCTACGCCCTCTGCACAGAAATCCCGCCACAGCCGAGACAGTCTCAGAGATGGCCGACGAGGGGGAAGAGATCCTAAATAGACAACAATCCAGCATGCCCGGAGTAATGCATGGTGTGCAGGTGGAATGACAGAGTAATGCATGGTGTGCAGGTGGCATCAGTGCGGTGGTGCTTCCCTATCATAAGATGGTTTTGTATTATACAGAACACATTTTGATTAACATAAAATGCCTGAGATTTAATGCTGGCATTAGTCCAGCATTAGTTTGAATTTAAATTTACAAATTTGAAGCAAACATAGCATATAACATATGCTTTCCGCCCTCTTGCCTCGGGAAGAGGCCAAATAAGGCGATGAAAAAGAATACTGGCAAAAAAGTTTAAAAAGTTTGGATATTCGCGAAAGAAAGTGGATATTCATGAGGTTAAGCAGGTCGAACTAATGCTATCTCCGTCTGGAACGATTACTATAGTCCCTGTCGGATGCCAGATGGCAGGGACTAATAACTTGTACGGGTGGAAATAAGGCTCGCCATTCAAAATAATTTTTCTTTTTCTATTTTTTAAAAAGATCTTTAGCCCAACTTTCATAAACAACTCCCCTTTTTAATACAAGTTGTCTTTAAAGGGATTTTTTGGAAGCTTTTCCGGTGTATTTTTCGGTCAAAATTCGACAGCAATTTATTGAAATTGCAAGTTTGATAGCTAATTTCTGCACAATCAAAGCATCCCAGGGGTTTTTCAGGGTGCTGAATCCAAATATGCAGTTAAAAAACCATTTTAAATAATACAAATCAAGATTTAACCTCAATTTTTTCCGCCGGATTCCGTCACCGGAATCTCCAAAAAATCGCCCTAAAGACAACTCCTTTTCAATACAACCTTGTTTCAAAAAACCATATATCAGGTTGATTTAAAACAAAAGCGTTCTTATCACATGATCCTGATAACTTTTTATATTATGATAAGAATGAAATTAAAAAGAAACTTTTCCTGGTGAATCCAAATATACAGTTAAAAAACTATTTTAAATAATACAAATCAAAATTTAATCTCGATTTTTTTCGCTGGATTCTGTCACCGGAATTTCCAAAAAATCACACTAAAAACAACTCCTATTTAAAATCTACCCAAAATTTTTCAAAAAAAACTAAAAAAAAAAAGCACATTGAAGCACGTTGATCGGAAGCACCGAGTCAACATAGAGGAGAATGAACGCAAATAACGCACATGGAAGCACGTTGATTGGAAGCACTGAGTATAGGGGAGAATGAACGCAAAGAAGCCAGATCGGTCCAGATCGGTCAAATCCGCAGCCACCGTCAAAAGGTTTTTTTTTTCGAGTTTATTTTTTTATTAGACTAATAAGGATGCGCAAGCAGGCTCGACTGTCAAGGAGAGGAACGTAGTGCTTGCTTGACGTTAGGAAAGAAAGGACCCTTTAGGGGCTCACTATTCATATGGTGAGGAGAGGGCTCGACCAACGGGAGAGGATGCAGAGGCAGGCTCGACTGATAAGGCCGCCATCGTGCCCCCGGCAGGGTGAGGTACGAACGCTCGACTAATAAGGCCGCCATCGCTCGACCAACGGGAGAGGGAAGAGCGCCTCCGCCTCCATCAAATAATCTCGTAGGGAGAAGAAACCTCCGCCTCCATCAAATGGCCAAATAGGAGCTAAAAGTTCAAAAACCTCCGCCAAGGTGAAAATGACATATATAAGATCTGCTTTCAATCTCTCTCCTTCAGAAACCGAAATGACATATATAAGATCTCTCGTTGCAGACAACGCATATATTCTATTAGATTGGTTCGATGGCTTGGCTCAGCTTGGCAGGTGAGATTGCTTGGCAGGTGAGATTGCTTGGCAGGTGAGAGGGCTTGTAGGTAGGAGCGTAATGACACATATCGATGCATTCATTCATTATATACGTAATTACGCAATCTAATTTGAGGCCCGGTAGGACCCGTTAGGGGGCTCACTATTCATATGGTGAGGGTTATTGGACTGAACTCAAGATCCTAATCTTCTTAGCATGATCAGAGTATCGGCATACTCTTCCTAAGGTAGTAAGACTGCAGGTTGTAAGACTGTAATAAGATGATTAGACTGCTCAAAAGGTCAGCTCCCAGGTTCTAAGTTTGTTCTATGGCCTTTTCTAATGCTTCCTTCGCAGGGAACAGCCCTTTCTTATGCTTTGGTTACCCCTTTGCCTCTAGGCCCCTGTCTAATGCTTCGTTGTAGGCCCCTAAGTGAAGATGTCCTCATCGTGCGTGTAAGGCTTTAGTATTTCGTATCTAAGGCATGGTTCGTATTTAAGCCGAGCCTCTGCACAGATATCTTGTGGAGTCTATTTATCTGACACGCACGTTAAGGGTCTATATTTCTTGTCATCTTCTTATGGAGGTATATCTCATCTTATCTTCCACTTCCCTTCCCTTTTCAATTTGAGGGAGATCTTTCTCACCTTATCTTCCCTTTTCCTTACCTTATATTCTATGGAGATCACTACTGACTTCCCCATCAGGTATGGTCTTACTCCCTCCTTATAAGGTGATAAGGTATGGTGTTATGCATGCATGAGTGAACGACGTAGGTAGGAGTGAACGAATAGCTAAGTGGGAAGCTCCATTCCTTCTCCCAGGCAGGTAGGGGCTTGACTTACCTTGCTTCCCCAGGTAATGGTAGGATAAAGAGTTAAGGCAGGTGAGTGAGGGGAAAGGGATAGGTGAGTTACTTAAGGTAGGTGTATTGGGTACCTAGAATCTGGGGATGTCATTACGTTAGGTAGGCAGTATGGGGAGCATGACCCACCAGGAAAGTGAGTTATTAGGTAAGTGAGTGAAAGTCATGGAAAAGATTTCCACTGCGCTATCTATTCTATAAGGAAGTGATGATCTCTAATATATCGGTAACTAGATATAATAGGATAATACGATGATTTATTGACTGCTCGAACTAAGGCAAAGATATCTTTAGCATAAGTAGGGTAGTTCAACACTTCTCCATGAAAGAACTCTGAATGGTAGCAAATCGGTCTTCCTCCTTGCATAAGAACCGCCTATATGGCAGTGAATCCTTACACCGGCACCAAGCCCTCTTCTCAGAGCCACTAACCACCAACCCTAAAAATCCATCCATAAAGGAGGGGTAGTAACGAAGTGATCATGCTGCCTGGCTGGTGTTTGGACCTATGCCCGTTCTAGTCAAAACGAACGAATGGTTTTGCCCATGGATGGACAGAAACCGTGTATATCCACATTGAACCCTAAGGTGGAGGGAGGGTTATGGTTGTTGGTCACCATCGGACTCCCTATGTGAATATAGACCCTTTTCCTTCTCCTCACTTGACTGTATTGAGCCGTGCCCCCATATCACATTGGTTCCACTATCCACATACATATTGATCTACTTATCACTGGGCAATGTGAATACGGGACCTTACCACCGAATATATATTGGACACTTCTTTCACGGTACAACCCAAACGAATCTTTTTTTTATATACTGGGAAAGGTAGATAAGCCAAGGCAATCTAACCAGCAGACACACTAAGGCCAGCCTAAACGGATGGTTCTGGTCGGGCACTGAATCGAAAGGGTTGGTTGTCTCTCTCGTCAAGGCACATGAGAAAGGCACTGATCCCAGAAGCCCCAATCTTAATGGGGTCAAGCGCACAACAATCTTAATGGCCTTGGACACATTGAGAAACAATCTCGTATCATCTCACCTGAACCAGAGAACCTGAGCTAGCAAACTCAACAAGGAGAAAGCTCGCTCAAGCTTGCGTCTTCGTGCCTAGCTTCTATCCCGCCTGTCTCCAAAGCCAAGCTATCTTCAACACCTCTCTCCACTAAACGAACTCTCTCTCATACCAATCCCACCTCTCTCTCTCATACCAATCCCACCCATCCTCTCTCTCTTAACTGATTACAGAAGCACACACCACTCCCATCCCACCACTACTAACACACGCGGGTACATGTGTTCTACATAATGAATATGAATAAGCTGACCAAGTGCTTATCTCACCAGAGTAATGGTTGTAATTGATTATGTATTAGTATCTTCAGGTTGTAAGTAACGTCTAAGGAGGTTTTTGTTACATCGTAGAAGCGGGCTGAGATTCATGATCCAACCAAGAATCCAAGGTCAATCAGTAGGTGGATGGGGGTGGTTTTGCCAAGAATGTTATCCCCCTTGCATCAATATCAGATATGGTTTCTGTATGATAGGCGCCTGATTCAAAGTGAGTGCATTTCAACAGGTGGCATGGCATGAAGGTCGAATGATCAACAGGTAATTCGAGTGATCGGTCGAGTTTAAGATCGAGTCATCTGCAGTCGAGTGAATCAAACCCTCCGCTCTCTCCCGGTTCCAGCATAAAGGTAGAGTCATCTAACAAGTCGAGTGCTCTCTATCTCTATCTCCAACCCCACTATTATTAAGGTGCGAAGCTGCTTGTCCCTCCGGGGGGCAAGGGCGCCCTTGAAATAATATACGGGGGCTGGAATTCATAATAGTAGGGCGTTTTAAGAATACCCCACTGTGAATAGGGAGAGTTTCCTATACACGTATTCACTTACATAATGTATTCTTTCCCACCCAGGAGAAAGGCCGACACGCCCCGACCAAATGTGTGGCCCTGCCTCCACGATGTATTCGTATAATCGAAGTGATAGCAAGCACATCTCGACTCGATGTATTCTTGCCTACGTAGTGTATTCTTACCTACATAGTGTATCCTCGCCTACGTGGTTCTTGCCTAACCCGAATAATGGCCAAGGGTTTTGGTCCGGGGTCTTCGCCCAGTAAGTGTAACGTAGGGTCCAAGGTGTAAGCCAATGGTCTGGATTCGGGTTTCTCTAGTGAGAATATAAGGTGGAATCCGGATGGTAGCCACTAGATCCGGTTTCGATACTACTTATAGTATGATTCATAAACTATCCAATTCCCCCCAAGGTTTTAATTCGGGATGTGAAGTCCACTACACTAGAGGAGGGATAGAGTTGGTGACTAGGGATGAATCTCGCGGTAAAAGCACCCAACCTCTCCTTAACACCGGGTTCAATATCCTCTTAGAAATCCTCATTCCCTCTCAAAGGCTCTACCCCAACCTACAACTCCACACTCCCCTACTCCAAACTCCAAACTCAAAAATGCCACATCTTCCGATAGAGGTTACCCCAGAAGTCAATGCCGCTTGTCAATGCACTTGATTTCAGGTGTCGATGCTTTCTTAGATGTTTTGGAACCGATGCACTATATTTGATGCACCTGTTTTGAAAAGTGACTGAGCCCATTGTTGTATAATGACGTATATAATGCAAGCTTCAAAACTGACACATCTTCCGAGATAGCCTACCACAGACAACTGCCCCATCTCCCAAGAAAAGTGTTCCCATCATTCACTGACTGATCACGTACCTTCATTCCCAATATAACGTCCCCTTCATACCCATACTGACTAATAAGCTCTATTACCTGATCTTGTATCACGTCCCCATCAAGGGATAAGGTCATTCCCCATCAAGGTTCAATCTCACGTACCCCTCATTCACAGCTTTAGGACCATCATTCACAGATGGCCCAATCAACCCATCTAATGTCCCAATACGAGCCATCTCACGGCCCGATAAGTAGCCATCTCACGGCCCCAGCATTCACTGACAGATCACGTACCCGTCATATACACATCTCACGTCCCAATACAAAACTGACAGATTAGCTTTCTTACTTGATTACATCTCATGTACCATTAGTGTTGAAATCTTTCGTACCCATCATTCACTGTCAGATCACGTCCCCTTCTTACCCATCTCACGTACCGATCAACTCCCCATATAACGTCCCAATATGAGGAGGTAACATCCGCAGAAACTCCCCTACTACAAAAAAATCCTACCCGAACCTACAACTCCACGGCACCCAAGGCACAGTACGCCTCAAACACCTGCCCAGTCCACCGTCACCCATTCAATATGCATTATACCAGTCTCGTATAACAGTATAACCAGTATACCCGCATCCTCCCATCCCCGCATTCTACCTACATTCTCACAGTCATGCCCGCATCCCCACACGTCAAACAACGCCCAGTACGCCTAAGGAAGAAGAAGGAAGAGGGCCCAGGACACGTATTGAAGAAACCAAGGCGGCACACAGTACACGGCTTACAAGTGTTTGAGGTGGTACCGATTAGGAGTGATTTATTAGATTGCTTCTTTAGCCCCTTTACCCTTCCCCTCGGAGGGAAAGTAACTAAAGTTCCTCTCCTTATCAGTCGAGCACCTAAAGGTTCAATTTACTTATTGGGTGGGGGGGCTATGGTCGAGCCTACTTACGCATCCTTAACAGTCGAGCCCCCTAAAGGGTCCTCGAGTGGGAGTAGATCCAGTGGGAGTGGATCCAGCGGGAGTGGACCCAGTGGGAGTGGATCCAGTTAGGCTGAGAGAGAAAGCACGGGGAGTGGATCCAGCGGGAGTGGACCCAGTGGGAGTGGATCCAGTTAGGCTGAGAGAGAAAGCACGGGGAGTGGATCCAGTTCGGTTCAGAGAGAGAAAGCGCATCCTAACCAGCGCATCTTTACCAGCGCATCATGGAGCGGCGGAGCCCTAACTAGCGCATCATCGGGAGTGGATCCAGTTAGGCTGAGAGAGAAAGTACGGGGAGTGGATCCGAGTGGGAGTGGATCCAGTTAGGCTGAGAGAGAAAGTACGGGGAGTGGATCCGAGTGGGAGTGGATCCGAGTGGGAGTGGATCCAGTTAGGCTGAGAGAGAAAGCACGGGGAGTGGACCCGTCAGTTGAGTGAGTGGATCCAGTTAGGCTGAGAGAGAAAGTACGGGGAGTGGATCCAGTTAGGCTGAGAGAGAAAGTACGGGGAGTGGATCCTGATCAGTGGATCCTGATCAGTGGACCCGTTGAGTGGATCCAGTGGGAGTGGATCCAGTCGGTTAAGCGCGAAGCCCTCTCCCTCTCCTCTTTATGAAGCCGCAACTACCATATACTCATATAACTACCACCATTTCACCATCAATTAGGCGGTTTATAGGTACGATTCGCTCGAATCATAATATCGTATACAAAGAGATATCTCATTCATGCATAATGACCAGCAGTCACTTACTCATTGTCTTGGTCGGCATTCATTATATACGTAATTACGCTCCCGATATAAGATATTGCCATACGTTATATGGGTAAACGGATGAAGATGTAACTAGGTCATTTGCTGGATGGATCAACGGACTCAACATCTGGACCTGGACCTAGAGCTGCTCCTGCTTCTAGAACTACTGAAACGAGTGGGGGTGAAAAAACAGGCGCTTCAACGACTGCTTAACCATTTCAAGGGGCTTAAACAACCGAAACAACTGTCTCTGCTGCAGGATCTGCTCGATCTGCTGGATATGGGACTGGAGAACCTTAATAAACATAACCAACTGCAGAATCACCAGAATCTACTGGTTCATATACTGTTCATGCGACTGGATCAACTTCTAGCTATGCTATTAGGTATGCTGCTAGTGCTGGTGATCTATATTTACTATTGCTGGATCGACTTCTGCATAACTAACTGACTCGACAGGATATACTGCTACTGATTCTGGTGGTTTTACTGATGCTTATGATGGCTTGGATGGCTATGGGTCTGGCCAAAGTAATGACGTATATAACATAGCTTGTGCTGCTTCATAAACAGAATCTACAGAAGGAACTAGGATGGATAGTTTCGGAACTAGAATTGGAACTGTAAGAGATGCTGGGTGCTACCTTTGCTTCTTACTCTACTGGTTCAACTAAGCACGAAGAAGAATGGCTTCAAAGTCCATTTGCGATCGTTCTATGGTCACTTAAGACATAGTTGGTAACACATAAAAGTGACGTTCCAATGACAACTATGTTTATTACAGAGCCTGCAGTATTGTTGCATCTCCGCTTTTGAACATCTCCGCATAGGAGCATTTCCGCATCGGAGCAATGCGAATCGATGGCGGCACAAACAAGCCCCCCTAGAGGGGAAACCGCTTAGACTAGTAAGACTGGAAGAGGGAGAGATTAAGAAGCGCTGAAGGGTAAGGCCAGACTACGGGTTCTGGGATAACTTCCGGAACCCCATCTTTGTGAATCAAAACGCGTTCTATCGCCCGGTCTACCCCTAATAAGGGTTTGGCTCATCGGGCATAGAAAGGGTCTTTTTTTGTACTAAGCAACTTAGCATTTCCGTGCGGGTAAAAACTCACCTGCAGCAGAGGCAAGCAAGGGCAGCTTGAGCGTGCTGTAGCACCACTTGAACGCTTCTCAATGGTCAAGCTAAGGTTTTTGGTGGGATGGACTCATCAATGGGCTGCCAACAATCACTAACTAAGCTTCATCAATCGATGGAGGGAGCATTAACACGTGCCTATTGAATACTATTCCATCAAAGTAAGAATAACAGTAGAATATTGAAAATATAGAGAAAGCACTAATATAAGGAAAGAAGAGAACTAATGGAGAAAAGCACTAATAGGATAATTCCGTTAGTGGAGGAGAAGAAATGCTCTATTCTTATTAAAGCAATAAGCTCTCTCTATGTCAACTTGAACATCTAAGAGCATGGTCTGGTCAACAGGATTAGATAGCCCCGTAGATGTGGGTTATCACGCTTTGGTTCACTTGTGTATTGATGATGAGACTCCACTATTTGAGAGCGCCCTAGCTCATATGGGCTAGGTTGGCATCATCTTGAATTCTCCTTTGGATGAGCCTATGTACGCTGTAGAGCGCTTTGCACGTTTCTTCTTCATCTCCTGATTATAGTGGTTTCTCCCTCCTGATGATGTTGCATGGTTTAGCAATGATTGATGGGCTTATGCTTTAGCAACCTGGTTCTTAATGATATTCTATGGTTACACGTTGGCTTATGATGATGTTCATGAGGGCAGAAGTGTGCCTCATTGATGTCTTGGTTGATGATAATGTGCTCTTGGTTACATGCTTTATCATGTATGGATGGTATCAGCACCTTCATTTGATGGACCCTAACTTCAGACCACTGTATCTCTAACGCCTTAGCTCAGATGATGGTTTGTGATATACTGATGGAAAGCTCTTTCCGAGACCTTTCCAATGGTGTATGGCACTCCCCTTAACTCCCTAGGGCGTTGGAGCAATGAAAGCATCTTTCTGGCTGTCTGTACCACCTTTCAGAGCTATTTAAGTCACTTGGACGTCGTATATTTTTCTGTTGAGGTCTTAATTTATGGATTCGACCTTGGAGACAAGTGTACTACATATTTTGAGGTATGATGGTGATCCCGAGGAGTTTTTGTTTCATTGACACATCACCTCCTAGAGCGCCCTCTCTTGGCACACATGTGGAGACTTTTTGATATTGATTGATGGTTGAGCTTGGGGTTTCTATTGCTGACTTGGCATCTTGTGGACACATGGCATGGATGTATTGGTCATGTGGAGGAGCGTATGGATGCATTGCTTGGGTTATGACATATTATGACTCTCCTATGCTCCTTGCATACTACTTCATTGAGCTCTCTCCTTATGTCACACTTATCTACTTCCGGATCGCACTGCGAATTGTTCGGGTGCTAGGGTACGTGTCACGACGTGTCGACTGATCCTCCCATCGAATAAAGCCCGCATATGCCATATAAAGCAGCTGAACCATCCTTGAAAGCATACCCTGAAGCCAGCCCCCTTCGGATAATGATGTCCATCGACCCACTAAACCAGTAGCTACAGTTTCGAGTGTTCCCCTTCGCCTTCTTCTCATGCTCCAGATGATACAGATTCGTATTATTCACAGCAGGTGTAACATCTATCGCCGGGTCGTCGAAGGTCTTGAAGCCCCGAGGTGGAAGGTGCGTGGAATGCGTGTGAGCGGAGATTGTTACCGCTGTGTGGCTGGCTGTCTGAGCTGCTGTGAGTGCTGCTGTGGCTGTGTTTGTTGTGGCTAGGGGCTATCGACGGCTTGTTGGTTGCCGTTTCTGCGCCTCAATGTGTGTGCTGGGGAGGAACTGTACTGTGCTGTGTGCCCCTGTGTGCAAGTCAAGTAAGGTAAGGTCCTGAAAGATCTGACCGGATATATCATATATAAATATAACACAGGCAGTAGGTCCTAGAAAGGCCTGGGAGGAAATAGAGAAGTAAGGAGGGCATTGGAATACTGAGCTGAAATCTGCTTCCTGATCATTTACGAGGCATTGGAACTTGACTGAGCTTATTTCCGCTTCCTGATCATTTACAAGATATTCTCCCGACCGTCCCTATTTTGTACCTTACGGTAAGTGGCATCTATCTCGCCGGCTTCGGAGGAAGAGAAGGAGCACAGGCCAAGGCTCTCAACGGAGCTTTCTTCTTGACGGTCGGTTTCTCTCTCTCATAGAGAGAATGATCGCTGGCACTGGCACTTTCTATTTCCATCCGGATCTATCTGGTTACCAGTGGCTGGACTGGGGACCTAACCCTAAAGCCTACTCTATCTAGTTACTTTCATATGAGCTTACACGCTCAGCTCATGATATGGAATAGGATTGGTCAGGGTGGCATTAGTCCTCGAAAGGCTGGTTGCAGTTCTTGATTCGTAACTGATAACAGCATCATTATGTTTTCCCACTAGTCCAGCCAGCTATCTATAAGCTTGTGGGAATTGCCCTGATCTTGCCTCCGGCATGCATGTATGCATACATATAGGAGGCTGGTGCCGCTCCGGGAGAGAGCCAGGCGAATGGCAATGACCGACCGGTCATCTATATTTATGCCACAGCTGCTAGAACAGATCGAAAGGATTCCGGCATTGTCCTTCGAGGCCATCACTAGGTTTATCTCAAGGTCAATCCCGGTGCCTTTCTCCATCCACAGGAAGTGCATCATGCCGGGCAATCCAGCTAGGTTGCGAGAGGGATCCATCCAAATCAAATTCCTCTCCCTTATGGTCGAGCCCCTGCCGGTCCTCGAGTTGCATCGCTTGATGTGCTTGCTCTGACATGCATGAATGAACTATATTCAGCAGTCAGTATGCATGAAATGCACGCTGCGTTAGGTAAGCACGGGAACAGCCGATCTTTCCCCCTGCCTGAGTTAGCCATCCAAAGAAAGCATTAGAATATGTTACCTAAGTTTTCTCTCTTTCTACCTACTATATCTCCTTAGCTACCGAACTCAATTAAGCTCGTATTTATGGTGTGGTGTCTTCTCTTTCTTATCTCTCTAGTTTTCACACATGGTATCATGACTTTTGAGGGGGCAAAGCATTTCCCACTTAAGTCCACTCATTTGGACACTAAAAGGTGAAACCTTAAGTAAACCACGCCGTGATTTCATAGGCTGGGAGAATCTCCAGAAGGGGGAAACATTAGTCGGTCAAGTACTCTGCCCCTCTCTTACTATCTCACTACGAAGGCCCTGAACATCACGTAGTTCGGTAAACCGTCTCCTCTTCCATTTCGAAACCTGAGGCAAGGTTTGGTCGGTACTAGTGGTGTGACGCTCACCTGCCAAAAAGCCGTTGTAAAGTAGGCGGGTATAGTAATATAAGTAAGTGGCTTCGACTGACGAGTTTCTCCCATCTGTCTATGATTTCCAGTCTCCTATCTATGATGATCCCAAGTTTATGACTCGAACGTGCAATCACTTAGAGGCTGGTTCCCCTGTCTCTACTTCGGTACCGAATCTAGCTATGAGAGGGAGGGCCAGATCTTCCAAGGTGATTTGATTCTCCACCCACCAAATCGAACTGAAGTGGCCTCCTAAAGTGGTTTCCCCAACTGATAGAGTGTTGTTCCACCAAGTTGAAAGTCGAAGAATGATATTTCTCACTATTCGCTGTGAAAAAGACCCCAACACCCAATCGAGAATATAACACCCAATATCATACGGGAAACTCAGGGTGCGTAAGCACACTCGACTGCCTTTAGTTACTTATTTGAGAGGGGGGCCGCCATCGCCCTTACTTCTTCATAGGGGTCACTCACTATTCATATGGTGAGGGTGAGGTAACGAACGCTCGACCCCCGGGCCGCCATTGTTTTCACACTCGAGCGACCGCCCTACTTTTATGAATTGGGTTTCCTTATTATAACAGTAGGGGAAGCGCTCTATTCAACTCCGTTATTATATCGAAAGCGCAGTTCACTTTCCCCAATCCTAATACAGCCCTATATCCATAGGAAGGCGTTTAGAAGCTTCCATCAATCTAACCGGTCCTATTCTTCTCAGCACACATAGAAGATGCAAAGCTTAAATAATAAGAAATGGGGTGATTATGAGTGTAGGCTTCCAAACGAGACTTGAACATCACCTGCAATTAGTACTTAAAAGGGACAGTAGCGCACCTTTCGCTATGCTCATCAGGTAAGACCTTAGATCTTTAGTCAGCGTCATTCGCTGTCCTTCCTTTGGGAATTCGATGTCATTCTCAGGGAGCCTATTTTCTTTCTAGATGGCACGTGTGGATACTAAGTACAATTAGGGAGGGCAGATATGATTAGGGAAGGCATATATTGAGGCATATATTGGGGCAGATGCACGTTCATTGGGGCAGATCGACTATTGATCCGCTTAGGGCAGATCAGCTATTGATCCGCTTGGTTGGCGAAGGTTGGCGAAGGTTGATGAAGACCTTGTTGGAGGCTACTTTGGTGGTAATGGTAGAAAAAGAAGTACAATGCACTAGAGCAAATGTTGACTTATAGGTGGAATGAAATTCGATGCCATTTGATCAAAACTAGTCGCTTTGATTCGATTCAATCCCTCCCCGACCTCAAACGCCACCTTCCTACTCTTCAATTTTCCCACTTCCTTACCGGGCTTTAGACCCAATTGTAGATCTTAATAAGCATCTTTTCCCTCTTTGTTTCTGGTTCTATATGGGCTAGGGCACGAAACCCTTTATCGCCGAGCTCTGCGCTTAAGTCAAATAGGCCTTATCGCCGAAGCTAACTACTGTGCCTGGATAAGATATTCCTCCATGAGCTAGCTGTATAACCGGAGTTTCCCTCGGCAACTTTCGGAGCTTCCCTTGGCAAGCGCCTACAACTGGTTACACGGTGAATCCATATGCTGTATAACCGGAGCTATCGATAGAAAGTGCCCACGGGTGCAGTCCACCAGGCTCTTTGTTGGATCTGTTGGCCCATAACCCACTGAAGGATCTGTGATCGCCGTTCTCTAAACGTGGAGATGGCTTAAAGAAAATCAGAATGAACGCCGATAAGGTTGCTAAGCCAGTAAGAAAATATGTATGTCCCGACCTAGTCTCACCCTCCTTGGTCTCTCCCACCCTGATCTCGCCCTCCTTGTCGGGTGAGCTTCAAGCGTTCTCACATTCTGGTGCCTTTTTTATTAGGCCAATAAAAAAGAAAATATGTATGTCCTGGACCTGACCTCGCCCTCCTTGGGTCGGTGCGTTCTCACTTTTGAATGCCTATCCTGGCTGGGTATACGCTCTTCGGTCAATTAGAAAGAAAGTATTCCTTTTTTTCTAATCGGTCTTCACCCCTACCAATTTACCTGACCCAAAGGTTGACTGATCATGAAGTTGTCTTATCACGAACGACTACCAATAAACAAATATGTATGCGGCAATAGCCCTAATCTGAATAAGGCTTAAGGATGACCGGTTAGCCGCCAGCCATTGAGGGTACAACGGGTCCTTATCTTATGCTAACGAAGGAAGGAAGGAAGGAGGGTAGGTGCAATGGGGTCCTTACCCTACGCTTACAAAGGAAGGTACAATTTCTACTTATCTTATGCCTATGTAAGAAAGGTAGGTAAGCGAAATGGGTCTTTTTTACCTCTTCAGGTTAATACAATGACGACGATGGGTGGTTAGGGTTATCAAAAAATATAGCCCTTCGTTGGCAGGTCAAATGAATGGGTCCTTACTTTAAGCTTATGGCTGCTTACCTCGAATGAAAGCGGTTAGTTCAGTACCAAAATGTATGTCCCGACCTGGCCTCACCCTTCCTAACCTCACCCTCAAGCTTCTTCACTTTGAAGTGCCTACCGGATGTTTCATAGGCCAATCAAATAAGGAAAGATGTCTGTCTATCCCTCCTTGGTCTCGCCCGACCTCTCTTTAACGGTTGAGCGTTAGTAACGATTTGGACTAATGTGGATCTGGTGAGTTGTGTATGCATTAATAGCTCCGCCTTGCTTTAGTGAGGCGGGAAAGTAATTACTTTCGACTAACGCGAGCTCTCGTTTAATTGTAAAGCGTTAGCAAAGCTTTGGGTTAATGTGGATTTGGTGAGTTGTGTATGCGTTAATAATAACTTCGCCTTGCTGTACGGTGCATTATTTTTGAACAAAAATAGAAAATTGTTATTATCATTATTACAAATCACTTAAATAAAGTTGCATTAAAAACATCAGTAATAAATCATTAAAATTAAACTGAATGATTTTGACACTTCACAGATAATTGGTATTAGATTCTCCAACACCATGGACCCCTCCACCAGAACCACCCCCAAAGTCCTTCAACAACCACCTAGCAAAAGTTTTTTTGGTAAGTTTAACATTCTTCTTCCTTATTATAATTTAAGGAATAAGAAATTAGAAAGTAAAAATATTTTCGATATCATAAAAATTAGAAAAACAACAGGTAAAGTCCTCAATAAACCGCGGGTATAGTTTTAAGTGGACTAACAATATTCTACTTACATCAAAGAAAACTAAACAGTATCTGTAATCATTATAGGCGGAGGAGTGACGTTGAAATGATTCAATATTGCTGATCATCGGCCCCGGTAAGATACATATTTTTCTTCAACCATGAGTCTCGCTAGTCGTTCAAGGGAGGTCTATCTTTGCGACAACTTTTTCTTGAGAAACTTTCTTATTGGTAGTTTTAGCTTTATTCGTGCTATTGCAGCTTCAAGGATGAAGTTTAAAGTGGAAAGATACAACATTTATTGGAAGGGAATATAAGCAGCAACGACTTCCAGAATTAGAAGATGAGAAGAATTATACTTTTTCTTTGAATCTAAACAGTAAAAGAAGTGTAGAACCCATTAAGAAAGGTAAAACCTATTTCAATAATTGAGCTAATTGAATTGGGGCAGTATAAAAATCATTCTTTTCAAATACTCTATTATAGAAGCATACATAAATCCACAAAAAAATTGAAAAGAAAAATCAAACATTGATTCCTTTCGATGAATGTTTGTGAAGAGAACTTAACCTGAAAAATTATATAGTTGAAATTGCCATAACCCACTTAGCTTTGGATGGCGTAACTGAATTATCAGTCAACGCTCTTCTATGTCAAGCTCAAACCCATAAGAAGGTTATTATGTATTCATACATAGAACCATTCGGTTTTTTGGTGCACCTATCAGATGGACTGTATATGGACAACAACATAAAAGACTACAAACCCACGGGAAAACAATAAGTGTAACAATAAGCACATTGTTTTTAGCCAAAGAATGGACCATTCTTTTGAAAAACAATGAAACATTAAGATGAGTGCACTAGGTGCATAGTGTATTTAATCACTAAACATGTTGCTAGATATGATGTTGTCTTTCTATGCATGGCTTTGCTAATACATCTGTATTCTGGTCTAATCAGCTATATATATATTTATTTATTAAATTAAATTAAAATAAAAATGTTTTACAAAACTCAGGATAAGTCTCATTCTCTACTGTCTCCGCCTCTATCCAACTCCGTACTACGAAACAATGGATTTTATATATAAGAAAACGAATGAAGCCTCATCTCTCACCCATGTCAAACATTTATATAATCATTTACTCTTAACAAGTCAGTCTTCCATGTTCTTATCAAGTTTGTAATCGATAAATACTAGTATTATGACTTGGAGTATTGGACGTTCCCATCGCACAGCACATTATTTTGGATCTATTCTCATTCGCACATGTTATGCTAGAATGTTATACAGCATAAATGTTCGTCTCATGACTTGGAGTATTGGACGTTCCCATGGCACAACACATTATTTTGGATCTATTCTCATTCGCACATGTTATGCTAGAATATTGTACAGCAGGCTATATCGATAAATACTAGTCAGATCACTTGGAGTATTGGACATTACCATGGCGCAACACATTATTTTGGATCTGTTATCATTAGCACATGTTATTTTATAATATTGTACAGCATGCTAAATCGATAAATACTAGTCTTATGACTTACAGTATTGGACGTTCCCTTGGCACGACAAATTATTTTTGATTCTTATGACTAGGAGTATTGGACATTCCCATGGCACAACGCATTATTTTGGATTTATTATTGTTTGCACATGTTATGCTAGGGTATTATAGTAATTTTTTTTTAAATCTATTGAAGTTGTATTAACTAGCGCAACTGTTTGATATACACGGAAGACAGAAGTTTTATTATTAGTCCCTGCCATCTGGCATCCGGCAGGGACTATAGTAATCGATATGACCCGACTTAGCATTAGTTCACCCCTTTCCTTCTCTGTTATACGGCGGTTAGAGCGGGGATATGCCTAAGTTTCATTTGCACTCACTATAAAGTTTGGAATTCGCCATCCTTCGCCATCTTATTTGGCCTCTTCCCGAGGCGGAAGAGGCCCGACCATAGCCTAAATTGCTATTTAGGCCTAGTTCGTTATGCGTGACCGTCAACGGTTTGCCCTTAATGCTAACATTAATCCATAGTATTAAATGCTAAAATGTCAAATGTTATAATACAGCAACGGTTATACTTGTTATTCTGATTGCCACCTACACACCCATCCCACTGCCGCTTGCATGCCATGCAGATTTCGTGTGTTCGGTGGCCTTCACCGCCTCATTCCTAAGTTCCAGGAGAATTTCAATAAACATTTTGTGAAGAAGCACTATTTCCATAAGCAAAAGTCTCCCCACCAGTAGCAGTTGGAGCGGCACTATGACCAGCCCCATAAGCCTCCCTATCATTTGAAGGAGCATTCCCTGCATAATACCAGATTGCAGAAACGTATTGCAGAGATTGCAGAATACCAGATTCTCTGGCAGCAGCGGCATCTGCACAATAGCAGCGCAATCCAAAAGAAGAGGCGAAGCCCGCAAGCGTCCAGGGCAACGCTTGTTTACCCATATCCACCTTCACTTTATCTCTGTTAGCGGGCCTACTACTAGCGTGAAGATCAGTGGAGACGGCAAGGGGGGTCAGCTTATCAAGAAGAGCTGGAAGATGAGTGGAAAGGGCCTCCCTTCTCTGAGAGCTCTGACTTGTTTCCTGCAATACACTGTAAGGTGAAAAAACCATTGATATGTAAAGGTGAGGATAAACTACACTCTGTTTATATTCATTTGATCAACTTGAGAAATTTGTGAAGTTTCAATAGTTATATATTCTGACATTACAGTAGAATTACCTTGCCTGCTTGTCTCCCTGAGTGAGGAATCAATTTATGAGAGTCGCTGTTGATGTACCACTTGGATAGGTGAGCTTATAGCGCCGCGCTGTTGTCTTGGATGCTTCTCGGGCCCTGACAACCCATTTCAAAGGCCGAGTCAAGGGTTGGTGCCGGAAAATTCGTTTTTGCGAAAGGACCCCTAAGATATCTAGCTGCAGCATCGTACGCTTTAGCAGCTTCTTCGGCGGTATCATAGGTACCCAACCAGGTACGACTTTTCTTCAAATGGTTTCTGATTTCTGCACCATAACGTCCCCAAAATTTTTCCCTCACTCCTATATAATGCACTTTCCCAGCCAGAGTTTCAAAGTCCGTAACAGTGACTGTCGTATCGAAATACTCTCGAACTTGTATGACTATTCCTTTCTCTACCGTCCAGACGTGCATCCAATACGGAGTTTCGTCGCCTCGACTTTCAACTAACACCTTATTGCCGAGAGCGGTAATGGAGTAGGATTTGAACTTGACACAGTGTAATTCACAGTTGGGTTTGCCTGTGAGGAAACGCGCTAAGTATCGATACCGTGGCGGGCCATGGAACGACCACTCTGTATCGGGGGCCAAAATCTTCCGCACTGTCGCGCCATCTTTCGATTCTAACGCAACGTAGAGCCGAAGAATAGCCTTTTTATTTTCTTCACCCTCCAATGTGCAGTCTGTTGAGTAAGTTAGGTTAACGAGCATTGAAGACGTTGGAGATTACAGAGACCAGAACAACCAGACAACAGGTGAATCGAAGGCCATGGGAGGAATTAATTGGTCTACATGGGAACAATTAGTGGGTGCTCTGTGTTAAACACTGGCTTTTTGAATGAGTTACATATGTTAGCTTGATGCAACATTTAAGTGGCGCTGTTACGGATTGCATGCTATGTAATGGTGATAGAGGATAGAGTGGCAAGGCATGTGGCTCTCATGCGAAGGCCCACATAGTCCACTAACTTTTTTTCCTTTTTTTTTATTCCATGCGCCTTTACATGCCAATGATAATACAATTACATGATTTTGCCTTTATTTTCCGTTTGCATTTTCATTTTCCCCATTGTTAAGAATGCCGCGTTTTATAACAATGCCGCGTTTTAAATGAGATTGTGTAATGCCGCGCTTTATAACAATGTCGCGTTTTAAATGAGATTGATGAACACAAGGTATTTACAGAGATTGAAATTTTCCAAGAATAGGCATATTCTTGCGTTTAGAAGTCTTGAAGTCCTTAATTCTTATTCAAGCTTCATGTCTTCATTCATTTTCCAAGATCTGAATTTCGCAGTGGTTTTAACAATAGCATTTAATTCTTTTACAAGAACACAGCAGTCCCTGTATTAAGATTTTCTGTGGTTGATCATTCTATAATGTAAAACTCAAACTAAAAATAAAAATACGGAGAATAAGAAAATCCGAGCATCTTAATATCGTTAAATTCTTTTTGGTCTTACTTTGCAACAATGCATTTCATACAAGGTACCCGTTATGCGCATCTCTGCGAAGAATGGATACTAATATGCAAATCTTTATCTCCAGGTCGTTCGAATCGCTAAAATGGCCGAATGAATGATTATATCTTGCAGTCTGAAATCATTCTATGACAATGATTTTGATTTTGAGCTGGCAAAGTTGCGGAATCAAATCTAAGGTCTGCACTCTATGGGAGAGTGGAAATGGGATCAAAGTCAAATGGCTCCGGTTCCGCCTTTACTACCGGTGGTTCATCGCCTCGCAACGGAAGAAGCAGTTACTAATACGTAATCCCCAGCGCGAGCAGAGGCGGTTGTTTCATCTGTTGATCCAGCACCATCAAAGAAGTGCGCTATGTATGCCCAAATGAATGTAACGCTCACCATGCTTTCATCTTCGTGCTAGCATGGAGAGCTGCTTCTGAAACGTATAAGATCTGAATAACATCTGTTCGTAAGACCGAGGACTTCTTAAAAGTATGCTGCGGAAATTCATGTTTGTAGAGACCGATGGATACATACTGGGGAAAATACTATAGTTATTGAAACCACCGCTATCATAGCGTACAACCAACTCTATCTTAACAAGTTATACGAACGCAAGAATAAAGTTGTTAGTTATGTAAATAAAGTGGTTGACGGGAGAAGTAGTTTGACATTACTAGAGGATCGTATTTGTTCCCTAATCAAATGAGTACTGATATTATTATAGCTTAAGCACGGTTTAACTGTATTCAAATTAGCTTCATAAGGTTAAGATCACCATAGTTATGCAAAGGTTATGTTACTGTAATCACTGGATATTGCTATTCCACTGTAATGGTAATCATAGCATGTAAGTTCCCTAATCAAATGAGTACTGATATTATTATAGCTTAAGCACGGTTTAACTGTATTCAAATTAGCTTCATAAGGTTAAGATCACCATAGTTATGCAAAGGTTATGTTACTGTAATCACTGGATATTGCTATTCCACTGTAATGGTAATCATAGCATGTAAAACATAACTACTTCTGTTAGCTTA
Organism: Pinus tabuliformis; assembly: GCA_031772625.1. Lineage (NCBI taxonomy): Eukaryota > Viridiplantae > Streptophyta > Pinopsida > Pinales > Pinaceae > Pinus > Pinus tabuliformis. The sequence goes on along the minus strand of CM062819.1, from coordinate 802,249,311 downwards.
TCACATTGGGTGTAATAGAACTTTCCATAATAGTTACAAGCTGCTTAGTGTAAGTGAACCATAGGACTTCCCGGTAAGACTTGGCTAGCAGTGCCCTTCAATGACTGTCTGGCAATGACCCGGCTGGTAATGAGGCAATTGGCTGGCAATGGCCCTTCTGTCAAAGACTTTTGACTGCCATGACTGGTGAATGTATGAATTCTTTTCACCAAATCTTTCGACTAAACTAAAAAGGGGCCAACCCAAAGATGAGGGTAACGCTTAGTCATATGCCTACAAGCTTGATTTCATATCATGACTGAATCTTCATAGGTGAATCGTCTTCGATTTATGGTTTCAATACAAACTGCCTTATCCTGCTTGAATCTTCATAGGTGAATGGTTTCAATACAAACTGCCTTATCCATAAAGCGGTTTAGCTCTCGTAAGCTGTGGGGTGGAAACCAAGCCCGGAACTGTTGCAGCATATAATGTTCTTTTACATGCTTCCTGCTCAATGCAGGGACTAGCTGCGGTGCAGCCATCTTGTTTATATACCAATCAAATTTACAAATAAATCCAATCAATATAATCCAACTTATAAAAAACTAATGTTATAAAAAGTAAAATCTGAAACTAAAATTATAAAACACCATTTCAAAAACTTATACCATTATAAAACTTAAAATTATAAAAATCTAAACGAAAATCTAATTTTATTAAAACCTAAAATTATAAACCAAAAATGAAAATGTTGAAACCTAGTTTCATTTTGAAATTCCAACAGCATACCAGAGCTATTTCAAACACTCTTTGAGTGGAGTCCTTAGTAACAACTACACAATAAATAATCAGTTCTAACACTTTTTAAATACAGGTCTGCCGGACAATTACAAAACAAATAGTAATTATTTCTAACACTTTATTACGGTAGTCTGGTAGCCGAACAAACACTTTTTGAATACTGGTCTGCCGTAACAATTACAAAACAAAAGTAATTATTTCTAGCACTTTATTACAGTGGTCTGGTAGCCGAACAAGTTAGATCGTGCGAGAAGTGATAAAAAATATTATTACTGAAACGAGTTGATCCCCTTTTTTCTTCTTCGTTAACCCTGTACATGGGTTCATGCTGAAGTCCAGAAAGGCTAACAAAAACAAATACACTTGCTAAAAACCGTAATAACTCAGCAAAAATCACTCATGCTAAGGGGCTGCTTCCTGGTGCTCTGAATCGTCGCAGGTCATGGCGAGCGGCGGCTCACCATGGTTGATCTTGCGCAGATACCGAATGCTTTCAGCAGGAGTGCATGTATTCATCAGCCTATCTAAACTGAATGCAAGTGCAATGGCTGAAATAAGTAAAAGGACTGTATTCCCATTGGTGATTTGGGTCATGCTCACTCATACCTCAAAGTAATTTGTAGGAATCGAAGAACAGTACAGTATCCGAAGCAATTTTCCTCGCTGATTACGGATTTCTTTCCACAGAATGGGTGATGGCAGACAGAATCATTGAGCCAATATGCTAAAGAAACAAACGTGCCAAGGATGCCCACATTTCACAATTTGTTTTTAATCAATTGAAGAGAGGAGTAGATAAACCAGCTAAAAACTTTTTACAAACTTTTTATAGAGTTAATTAAATTATATATTATAATAAAAATATATATTTCTTTGGATAACGATTACAATCATTTATTTTATTGAAGATATAAATTACTCAACCCAATTCCAATGACCATCCAATTAAAATTGATTAATGATTTTTAACAGCCCCAGCAAGAAAGAATGTGACTTATGTCCACCCAATTCAAAACAATTAATGATTTTTAAAAACCCCCTCCAGATAGAATGTGACTTATGTCCGACGTACATTCAGATTGTTATTTGGCCATCAATCTTAACTACCAAATCGAAGAATTTAAACGATTAATATGGCAATCAGGTATTTTCTCCATGATCTTGTTGTTCACATGCATCAGATATTTTCTCCATGATCTTGGTTGCGGACTATTGTAACATAATGATTATAAACTGTTTAAGGCATGGAATCGCTACCAACTATTTCCCTCGTTAATACGTTGATGACTTTTTGTCTATGATAAAGTCTATAATAAAAAGTAGAATGAAATACCATGCATGCGTCAAACACTTGTTATTTCCTTTTAGTATCAACATCTTCAATGAAATGTCTTTTTCGTTTAACGCTTTAAAGTACAAAGGTTTAGATTTTATATCAAAACATGAGACTTGAACTATATGAGGGAGAGTTAAGATAGAGTGAAGGATCATATGTCTCACAAAGTTTTTCCATGTTGGGATATGTAGGTTGCTTTCTTTACGGAATCATTGAAAACTCTTTGCGCATATATATAAGAGTATTTTGTAGTAATAATTTCTATTATATAGGTTAATTAATGTTAAAGACCTTGTACGTTTGTTTAGTATGAGTTATTTCACCAACTTTATGATTTGGTGTCACTTATTTTTTTTAATCAATATTGCTTTATTATGATTTGTCTTTATTTTTTTATTTTTTTTATTTGTTTTGGGTAGTTAGTGGGAAATTTAACAGCTTCTTATGTTGAATAGCCTAGCTGACTTTTCTCTAAGGGATGATCAAGGTAGGCTACGTTTACCGGAAGGAAAATAAAATTTAGAACCTACATTTACTAAGGGATTTCCGTGATATGGACAAAAATAAGATAAGTTGGGTTGATACATTGTTCAATATTGCATTGATAGGACTTTGTAAGGTTCAAAGTGATGGATATATGTTGGAGAATCATTACTAACCAAATGGTGCGCTTATAGTGGGAGATGTCAACGATATTTTCCCTATATCTCAGACCTTGATTCCTTCTAATAATAATTATGAGTTCTCATGTAAAGGTAGGAGTGTATCATACATGCATCAATAAGTGTACATAAATTTTGATGGAAGAACTTGATTTATGATGCATGAATTTTAGGAAGATAACCCATATATGATATTTTGAAACCTCTACATATGAGGGTGAAGGTAAGGGGTGATATTATGCAAAACATATTAATATATCAAGTGTATAGTCTACACATTATCAACAATAATCGGAATGAAATAATATTAAAGAAGAGATCTAGGAGTGTTGTTCTATAACATAAAAGGTCAAAGTATAACAATTGTTGAGAAAAATTGAAATGCCATGAAGTCATTCTAAAAAATGATTAAAATAATGAAGGAACCATTATGAAATTTAGAATGATTAAAATAATGAAGGAACCATTATGAAATAACAAATTTTTTCGAATGTGAAAGTTGAAATACAAGAGGAACAAATAAAAAAGAAAGGAATATATTAAGAATTCATAATTTTAAAAGAAAGGAAAAGGCAAAAATGGAAAATGGAAGAGAAGCATTAGTAGCTAGGGATGAAAGAAAATAAAAAATAAAAATAAAATGTCAAAATGAGAGAAATGGCTAAATGGCCAAGATGGTGAATGGAATGCTTCCAAGACTAGCTGAGTTTATATCCATCTTCTTGATTAAAATCATTATAAAGTTTCCTAATCTCTAGTGATTCCTAGATGATATAAAAGTAGTGATAGAGTGTCCGAGAAAACCTTTGTTAAAATCCATATCTATACCAATAAACACAAATATTGTCATGAATTGATACTATATGATGGTTCCCTACAGGCACACTAGGTTGTTTTGTAGTGTAGAGCCTAGGAACACCTATGTGTGATCTTATTTATCATTACATAAATATATTTTATTTAAACTACTGTATATGGCCATATATTGTTATTAGATGTTTTCTTAGTCTATTTCTATGACTTTTAGGCTCAATGTTCTAGTTCATTATTTCTTGATGTGAAAGTTCATTAAAGAGAGGTAGATGCCTTGAAATGTAACCAAATAAGTTCTTATATTTATATATTTTCTAGTAAATGTGGTGTTGTGAAATGACTCGGTAATTCTATCTTAAACATAGTTAACCTAACATATTTTAAGTCGAGGTTCAAGGTTCATATACTTTATTTTCTTGTATAAGATGTCATAAGAAAGAAAAATAACATGAAGAAATCATCACATCCATTAAATTAAATCTTTATATGGATGTAAATTTCTCTGTATTAAATGCAAATAACTGAATCAAAACATAATTAGTATTACAATAACCCTAAAAATTGACTCATTCTTCAAATTTATAATTCATCAGTTGTTCTTAAAATAAAGCACCAAAATATTGAATGAATATTATTCAAATTTAGCTACGATTTGTGTCAAATTAGAAATATGTTTGGGAATCAGTGTTAAGGGAAAAATTATAAGACATTTAATGTATATTGTTGGGTTGCAATACTACTAATATTAAGTTTGAGCATTTATGACCTTTATGTTTGACATTAGGAGTTTAAAATATGGAAGGTGGATGAAAACGGAGGAACAAATACTAACAAGTTTAAAGGAGAAATTAAGAATTCCTTTAAATTAGTTAAAACATGGTGGGTAGATGAGAAATTTAGAATTCAACTACCTCCTGAGCCTACCCTGGAAGTTAGCTAATAGGCTCCCGTTCCGGTGATTTTTTTTTGTTATTTATCATTTATATTGTACCCTGGTCAAGGGTATATTAGCCACCTGTATATCCGTATTAAGATTATATAATAAACTCCATAGTCATTATTTTGAAAGACGAATTACACTCCTAAATGCATTGTATATAGGCGAATTACATTGAAAAATAATTATGTCATTTCATAATCTTATAATATTTAGCATTATCCCTCTTGCAAGTTAATTATTCAAACTTGATTTTCTCTACTATTCTTATATATATATATATATATATATATATATATATATATTTTTGTTTTTTGTTTTTTGCCTCATTCAGTTTGTGACTCCTTCACTTATGCAGACCTCTTTATATAATTCATTGGAAATACATTCAAAACAATTTGGAATAGTAATTTTTTTAGAATATGTTATATACCCACGGGGGATAATATGGGGCACAAAGGGAGGTACCCAAGGTAATAATGCAATAATGGGATGGTCCATAGTAATAAATAAGGTGGTTAACCCATATCATGTAAGGGACCACAAGTAGTTAGTAATAATGTAATGAGACCATGGTATTAGTTCGATGGTATGAGGGAACCATGGTAATGACCAATGGTATTGTATGTATGAGGCCTATATAGAGGCTAGACACTCCACATGGAGGGAGGTCAAGGATTATTGTATGAATAGGCATATGGCATGTGGAGTGTTTTCCTTCCTTAAGGAGTAAATGTATGGTGTTGCCCTACCTTAGGGGTTTGATCAATAAAGAAGCATTTCTATATTCAAATGTTGTTATTCTTGGGTTTATTTGCATTGTCTTATAAAAATTTCATATCAGATCTATAACAAGTGGCATCAGAGCTATAACAAGTGGTATCGTAGCACTTTCTTGGCCAAAAAAAGTGGAGAATTTTTTATTTTATTTTTGCAGGATATCGGGGGTGGCGAGTTTACAAATTAGATCTGTAAATTTTGGTGCAAGATCTGAAAAATCTAATTACAGATCTGGATTCTATGTGGAAAAATACCCGATTTCAAAAAAAGAAATCAGTCAAATCAGAGTCCGGATGAAGGAGATATCGGTAATTTAAAAATCAGTGGGGTTGCAGACAATTTTTCGAGGCATCGAGTTTGCGGCACAAATATAGACGTCCTATTGCAATATCTACAAAATTAAATTGCAGATTTGAATTCTTTGTGAAAAAATACCCGATTTCAAAATAAAAATCGGTCGAATCAGAGTCCGGATGAAGGAGATATCACTGATCTAAAAATTAGTGGTGTTGCAGACAATTTTTCAGGGCAGTGAGTTTGCATCACAGATCTGGAAATCCTGGTGCAAGATCTACAAAATCTAATTGTAGATATGAATTTTTTGAGAAAAATTACCCAATTAAAAAAAAAAAAACAGTCGAATCGAAGTCCGAATGAGGGAGATATCGCTGATTTAAAATCAACTCTTTTTTGCAAAAAAATTTGTGACGACAAGAGAGTTGTAGTGTAGATATGAAATTCTAGTGTCTGGATCAGGATTTCTATCACATGGGTAGATGCAGAATGGTTGTTCCATTTCCAAAAACAGGTCATAATAGGGATTCTGAGCAATATTGATGGAATTGTGGCCATTTCAAATTTTCGCCAAGTAAGTGAATTTTTTGCAAACCCTCTTCATGAAAAATTTTACTAGAAAAGATGATAGCCCTACTATTGAAGAATTCATACAAAAAATAAAAAACATATTTGAGGCGGGATGGAAGTTTATGGTACCAATTGGTTTGAAAGGAGAGGCCGCCATATGGTGGAACTCACTGGGCATCATAGGCTTGCCCAAATTCTTAAATGAAGAAATGGAAAAACTCCTTATGGAAAAATGGTCTCAGGCTAGAAAACAAGATAAGGAAAAACATGTGGGGTTATTTCCTACTGGTATATCCTTGTTGCAGGTTCTTGGACTGATTCAGAACGAGAAGATCATTGTTTCTATAAATCCTAGTTGCAAGCATAATTTTATCAATGTTAATTTGGCGAAAAAATTGCAAGTTCCAACAAAACACATTGAACACACACAAGTGGATGATGAAAATGTTCAATTGTATAAGGATTTGAAGAATTCTATGGATAAGTATGTGTTGCATGGTGATTTTTACGCTTCACATATGGATAACATGGATGTTGTTTTGGGATACCCTTGGATGGAATCAGTGGGTACTATCAATATTAATGTGCAGAAGAAATTCTTGAAGCTCTGGTATAATAAGAAAAAAATTACATTACAGGATATTTCCATTAATAAACAGGTAGAGTCTAAAGAGGCCGAAGCGGAAGATGTTCCAGGGTCTGACATATTAGATGATGAACCAGTGATGATCGACAATCAAACACAAACAGAGGTTGAAGCAGAAAATGTTACAGGTGCTGATACATTAGAGGAGGGTTCAGTGGTTGAAGTAATATTAGAAGATAAGACACCACAGCAAGAACCACAACATGCACCAGATAATAGTCAGGCTCCAGTAAGGGGTGAATTAAAGAAAAAGACACAGTGGGTTATAACTTCAACATATCATCACCCACATCACCCCGCAAGACTACAACCAACAAGATGGCAACCAATTAGCCACAAGGACAACAACCCCACATGACCGATAGAGTGGAGCGAAGATCCACCTACTACACATCAACACAGAAGAGCTGCCATGGTCAACTTCCATCTCAAGCGAGCGAGGCACCAGTGAGATCGACGGTTCACCTTTCTCTTGGATGGCTAGATGCACGTGCATGGCACCAGTGGACTACTCTTTTGAGTAGATCTTATTATTTGTGTTCTTCCCATGTTTTGGGGACGAAACATGCTAAGGGGGGTGGAATGTCATATACCTAGGGGGGATAACATGGGGTACAAAGGAAGGTACCCAAGGTAATAATATAATAATGGGATGGGCCATAGTAATAAATAAGGTGGTTAACCCATATCATGTAAGGGACCACAAGTAGTTAGTAATAATGTAATGGGCCCATGGTATTAGTTCGATGGTATGAGGGAACCATGGTAATGACCCATGGTATTGTATGTATGAGGCCTATATAGAGGCTAGAGACTCCACATGGAGGGAGGTCAAGGATTATTGTATGAACAGGCATATGGCTTGTGGAGTGTTATCCTTCCTTAAGGAGTGAATGTATGGTGTTGCCCTATCTTAAGGGTTGATCAATAAAAAAGCATTTCTATATCCAAATATTGTTATTCTTGGGTTTATTTGCATTATCTTATATTTCATATCAGATCTATAACAAGGATACCACTTGTTATAGATCTGACCCAGAAAATATATGAGAAATAGAAATAAACCCAAGAATAACAAGATCTAAATAGATAGAAATGCTTTTTTATTGATCAAACCCTTAAGGTAGGGAAACATCATACATTCACTCCTTAAGTAAGGAGAACACTCCATAAGCCGTATGCATGTTCATAAAATAATCCTTGACATCTCTCCATGTGGAGTCTCTAGCCTCTATATAGGCCTCATACATACAATACCATGGGTCCTTACCATGGTTCCCTCATACCATCGAACTAATACCATGGACCCATTACATTATTACTAACTACTTGTGGTCCCTTACATGATATGGTTTAACCACCTTATTTATTACTATGCCCCATCCCATTATTACATTATTGCCTTGGGTACCTCCCTTTGTACCCCATATTATCCCCACTAGGTATATAACATAATAATATCATTTTCATAAAATCATATATCTATATTTTATTTTTTTTAGCATCTTGGACCATAGATGATAGGACTTGTCATAGACTCACCGGCAAAGTTAGTATCTTAGAGATGTAATAAGACGTGGCTCCTTTTAAGATTTACGCATAAAACAATATATTATTTCATGCCACATCGATCTTGGAGTGGACATTCTGGGAAGACATTCATGGTAGCACACAAAAATGCATTTGATCGCCAAGAGCTTCTAGCTTTATCTCCCTAACAATATAACTTTTCATGCAATTTTAATAACACCGAACTAAGAATGGAGAAAGTGAGAATAGACTCCAATCATATTTTAGACAAGCGTATACATATATATTTTCACTTAGGTTTAATAAATCTTATAAAGGAAACGAATCACCATTGCACCAACACACATTACTTTCAAATCTTAATTAGTCCCGTGCCTTACTGTATGATGGATAAACCATTTTAAAAAGGAATACCAATTCAACACTACTATTAAACAATTTCTTGTTCTTGTACGTGCTACAAGTTTCACAATATTTGCATGTACATTTTCATATTCTGCAAATATCATAGATTTTTACATTAATTCCATTCAACATTCGCAGGTATTTATTTCATATTCGCTATAATTAAAAACCAAGATGAAAATAGGTAAAATCTTAACGACCATTTGAATGACCACGTTCGATAATTTTTTTTTTTATTATTATCATGTCGTTTGAGCACAAAGTCTATTGCTCAATGACGATGCCACCTAGCACCATTCCATTGCTGTGAAGACTTTCATGGAGGTGTTTCACGAGTGTACCTCGACCTACTATGATAATTACGAATCCAATAGCTGCTTAAACTAATATAAATTAGTCATTCATTCTTTCTACGACCATAACCTATACTATGGTCGCAAGCATAATTGTATACATGAAACTTGAGAATGCAGACATAGGGAGGGGAACCATTGGCGTGTCTCCTCTATTGCAAGCATCAAATCATCTTTTGTGGAAATATTAATGGTATAAATTTCGCAAACAATCAAACAACCATCTTCCATGCAATTGAACCGAATACTTCAACATAAAGAGAGAGTAATCATATAGAAATTTTACCCACGTATACATGTCTTATGTAATTCAACCAATTATACTCATGGCAAGGAAAACACAAGTACAACCTCTCGTATTTTAACTAAAGTTATAACTATAAAGGAGAGTGTACGAACCAACTATCTGAAATAGTTGATTTTCTTGATTAAGGTCAAATTATATCACAACGGTAATAAACTAACATCAAAGGACTCGCTTTTTCACCCAAGATTCCAACGAATATCGTTTTGTTCAAAAGTTGTATCACACGCTGGACCTTTGTGGTAACGAATATCCAAGTTGCGTTGATTTCATGGCCCATAACAAATGATAACACCTGGTAATCACAACTTTGTTGGGCCGATCGTGACAAGCACCTCATTTTAATATCACCTTGCATGCTTCATTTCATTTTACACTCACGACGGAGGGAAGTAGTCTCATGCTTAAACCCCTGCTAACTCTTATAAATATTACTCCCACAGTACTCAGAATTGATACTAAACTAGAGAACAATATCGCTCAATAAAGATCGAACTGCCTTATTTATGCACAGCTTCAACATATAAGAGTGTCAAACAGAGGATAAGCATTATCCTTTCTTTTCCGTTGGGATAACTTTGTATGGATAGCGATGAGGATTAGCATCCTCTCAACCTATCACTTTCAACCTTACAGATAGATACTTTCAATTAGGGGAAATAACACCTACCGTTTTTATGTCTTTCTTGAGATCGTATCATTGGCTTCCATAATTCCAATTTATGACTAGCACTAAAAAGGCAGTAAAAAAAAATAAAAATAAACAGTCGAGATTTTGTGTGGTTGTCTACATATTATACCCACTTTCATACATCCTTATCAATTTGTTGCATGCTATTCTCTCCAACACATGATGAGTTTATCATTTTTTTTGTTTCTTCACGCCTACGGTAAAGCAACAAAAAAAACAAGAACAATGTTATTAAATTTTTCGGAATGCCTTGCTGTTTCTTTTCTTTTTCTCAAAAGCTTAAAAAACAATAGTCTCCTTGTTGGTATGGCTTATATGCCATTGCTGTTTAAAAAATGGTTGTAGATTCCTATTTCGATGCTCTACCATTTCTATTTAATTTCTTTGTTAACCGCTTTTGCCAACATGTTCCTATGTACTTGTGGCCAATTTGGAATATCTATTTGTTCCATAGAAATGAACCATGCATGGATCACCCTAGAGTTTTCAAATAAATTCTCGCTTCTATTGCCACTCAATCTACCTTTGCATCAATCATTTATATTCCTGGAGTAACCATACTTACACAAATCCCAAACCAATTCCTGGTGGGCTATTTCTTCATCGTTTATTTTCTTCCCATGGATATCTCAAATTTCAAAATCGGGATCACACATGCCTACGCGAGCAACCAACCAAAACTCCAAGAGATTGAAAACCCTATAAAACATCGATTAAAAATAATGGCATAGAAGAAACTGAATTTTCCAAATCGCATTCGACCATCTGGATTTGGGCGATAATTTCAAACTATGGCCATCTAAGGGAGAGGAAAGGATATTTAGTATTATACTCCTTGCGTGAGGGAGGAACAACCCGTAAATGGTGCCTAGGTCGGTTGCTAATTAGAATATAGATCCAATGGTCTTGGATAATTCTTCTACCGAATACATGCAGCAAGAGCTAGACATGTTTGGAGAGACCGACATACTATCGACGATAAATCCAACAACATTACATGGACTTTATTCGGTAAATGCACAGCAGCGGTGCTGAAATCATTACCTCCTCCATAAATATAGTTAGGTTTCCTAAGAGACCATCCTCTACATAATTCATGACAACATAAGGTCAACACTTCTATCTCCAAAGATTGAATCTGGCGTGACCTTGAGAGGTAAAAGATAAAAGGGTGTTGACCATGCCACTAACTATATACCAATATCGATACCATGTTTATGGAATATCAAATTTTTGGACGATGTTTGTTATATCACCCCAAATTTATTAAATTTAGTTGCTTGGTTGCACTAAGTCAACATGCATACATTAATAATTTCTAATTAACCCATATTAACATTTCCATTTATCCTTTGGAAATTTTAATGACAAGAAAATTATTATTGTATTAACGTATTTGAAGCTTGGGATTTTATAATGAAAACCCATCAATCAAAATGCTACAGAGGTGGATTGTCCATAGGCCTCAGAGTTTGAACCTTAGCTTTGATACCATTTGTAATGTACCTCCTGAGCCTACCTTGGAAGTTAGCTAATAGGCTCCCATTCTAGTGATTTTTTATTTTATTCATCATTTAGATTGTATCGTGGTCAAGGGTATCTTTAGCCACATGTAGATCTGTATTAACATTATATAACAAACTCCATAGTCATTATTAAGTTCGACCACAAAGGGGGAGGATGACGACTTTTAAATTTATCTATAAGCTTATATGTCATGTCAATATTAAGGATCTCTTAGATGTAGGAAAGGTTTAGATAACTTGATTCTCGGACCATATACTGACAACTATCATGAGCATAATGTTTGTCGAGTTATGACCCAACACTAGTTACCATTCAAGATAAATTCACTGGATATATATTTTCCAGTTAGATTCATTAGATATCTTAGACACCCATACATGCAAAATTAAAACGATATATCATTAATTCCTTTCATGCATTAACATCTACAAAAAACTAAGACATGTTATCCTTCCTTATCAATTTAAAGATAATATAATAATTTTTATATACATATGAGATTACATGATGGTCACATACATCATTTAATCCATTATTTCTATAAGGGAGGAATTAAGCACCCCATATAACTGAGTTGTACGATTTAACATCCTATTAAGTAATGATTAAACATGAAACACATACTATGAATGTAAATATCATCTGAATAGAGGAAAACCCCATTAAATCTCTCAATACCCAAGCACATGTAATTCATTCAAATATTCTCAGAACTAAGAAAACTCCTAATAAGAAAATTGGAAGAGTAACAGAGAGAGAGTAAGAATCAACATACAAACATTCCATGCATATGACACCAACTAAACCTCAGTGGAGGGAGGAGGAGCACTAGCCAACCATGAATCATGTCTGATTCCCCCCGAGCCGAAGATCTTTCCAAGCATCAACTGTCCTCAATTGATTGATACATTGTGTATTTAATACCCTCTTTGATCATTTAATTACCATTAGCGGCATCCCACTTTTATGGATTTTTCCATTTTCCTAGGTCTTTTTCGGAGAAGCTCATCTTTATCTCCCACGAAGATTTTCCTCATAAAATCTTTCCTTTATCTCCCCCAAATCTTTTATGTCCAATGGATTATTATCTCCCATCCATCTAATGGATCTCCAACCCATACAAACTCATCTAGAATCACATATAGAATCTTTATCATGAAAGATTCATCTCTATCCCATTCCTCATGGGATTGGTAGGAATCTCCTATCTCTTGGTGCCCTGCCCTCCAAGTGATTTATCTTATTAATCTATTTAATAACAGATTTTCTTTTCATATTACATGTCACCTAGATTTTCTCAGCTTAGTTTTAGAATAGTTTAACCGAAAAGGAGGGTATCACACCTAGCTTTCTTCATCTTAGGTTTACAATAATTTAGCACACAAGGGAGGATATCACACCTAGCTTTAACTCAACTTAGATTTACAATAATTTAGGACACAAGGGAGGGTTGTTACATAATCCCCCACTTAAATTTTAAACCATCCTTGGTGTGTCACTTCATCATGTCCTTGTTCACATGTATATGGCTTTTAACTCAACGGATCTCATGGCTCTTCCATCTGATGCAATTTTTCTGATGTACATTAGTCACAAGCAGTGCTCCTCTTCCATAGCTACATTGGCCCCAAGATTTCTCCTCCTTTCATAGCTACCTATAACATTGTTTCAAACCATTTGTGAGACTTTATACATGCAGCATTTTAACTATGATACATATATCATAATCTGTTACTCAATATTATTAAAGAAGTTATTGTTTATCATTTACTTTATCTGAAAATGTATGTTCTTTGCTTTCATTCTTTTCTAGCTTTTGTGTTCTTGTTGAACACCTTCTTCTTGCAGTCCCTCTGCATATAATACACCAGTTAGCATACTTTCCACATTAATATGCATGCAAGGTCATAACAGATTAGTTCACATAAGAATATATATGCATCATATATATTCATAGTGATTGTATATATGACAAATTACAATGAACTATGGTTAGTTATACCAATCATACTTTCCTTTCTCTGTGTAACCTCCAGGTCGATTTCCTTGCAAAACATTTATCTAATGTCATCATACATATATGCACAAATGTGTATTACACACACTGATATACATATCGTATTCAAATCATATAACACATCTAATCATACGGATACCATATGTACTACTGTACGTAGTACCATCTATGCTACTAACCATCTTACCATTCCCATGGTATCACTACATGACAAAACCTTGTCCACATATTTTCCTACCATGTTAGTATCATACCAAACATTCCTTTATCTTTTTCTAGCAATTAAAGCAACCATGTCCAGCTGACAATAAATTTGTATGAGTATGGTTCATTTATGTAATCAGAGAAAGTTTTGTGAGGTGTAAATCATTTCCATATTTCATTTGGTTACAATATCAGTAGCATAGTATTGTATTCATGCATATTTTCATCATACCTTCTGCTTAATGTCCTAAAGCATACAATTAGCCCACGGATAGATCATAATCCATCTCGTATGATTTACTATTGCCCTTTCTATGCCTCAACAACTTGTTGATCATGCATAATTTAGTGTAGTTATACGTGAAATTTTTTACTACTTTCAATCCTACACCCCTTTTAGTTGTAAGTGTTTATGATCTCTAGGTACTTAAATGTTAGCTTCTCTTTAACATTAAATCAGCCTTTACCAAAAGATGAGTTATCTATTTTATGAATTCTTGTTTGAATTACACAACATTTCTTATGTTGCCCAAACACATTATTAATGCAACCCAATAAGAGGACGTTTCAAAATTTCTTGATACAATTTCTGCATTTCAATTGATATGATATCAATCATAGTTAAAATTCTGCATCTATAAATTATCACAAATGGTTTGAAAAAATGTTACATGTAGGTATGAAAGGAGGAGAACTCTTGGGGCCAATGTAGCTATGGAAGAGGATCACTCCTTGTGACCGATGTACATCAGAAAAATTGAATCATATGGAAGAGCCCTGAGAGCTATTGATTCAAAAACTAGCTACCTGTGAACAAGGACATGATGCAGTGATACACCGAGGATGGTGTAAAATTTAAGTGGGGGAGTATGTAACACCCCTTTCTTGTGTGCTAAATTATTGTAAACCTAAGCTAAGTTAAATCTAGGTGTGATATCCTCCCTTTTGTTCCAAATTATTGTAAACCTAAGCTGAGGAAAGTTAGGTGTGATACCCTCCTTGTGGGTTAAACTATTCTAAACCTAAGTTGAGGAAATCTAGGTGATATGTAATATGAAAACCAAATTTTTTATTAAATAAATTAATAAAATAAATCACTTGGAGGGCACAACACCAAGAGATAGGAGATTCTTGCCAATCCCATGAGTAATGGGATAGAGATGAATATTTCATGATAAAACTTCTAGATGTAATTCTAGATAAGCTTGGATGGATTGGAGATCCATCAAATACATGGGAGATAAAGATCAATCAGACATAAAAACTTTGTGGGAGATAAAGGCAGGATTTTATGAGGATAAACCTCGTGGGAGATAAAGACGATCTTTCCCTAATAAGACTGAGGCAAATGGAAAATTCCATAAAAACGGGACACCGCTAATGGTAACTAAATCATGAAAGAGGGTATTAAATAGCTAGTGCATCGATCAATTGAGGACATGTTATCCTTGGTAAGATCTACGGCTTGGGGGGAATCAGAGATGATTCATGGTTGGTTGGTGGTGCTCCTCCCTCCAAGTGAGGTTTAGTTGGTGTCATATGCATGGAATGTTTGTATGTTGATTCTTACTGTCTCTCTGTTAGCATTTCAATTTTCTTATGAGGACTTTTCTTAGTTCTGAGAATATTTCAATGAATTACATGTTCTTGGGTATTAATATATTTAATGGTGTCTTCCTCTTTTCGGATGAGATTTACTTGCATAGTATGTGTTTCATGTTTAATCATTACTTACTAGGATGTTAAATCATACAACTTATTTATATGGAGTGCTTAATTCCTTCCCTTTGTAACGTACCTCCTAACCCTACCCTGGAAATTAGCTAATATTCTCCCATTTCGATGATTTTTTTTTTTATTATTTATTGTTTAGATTGTACCCTAGTAAAGGGTATCTTTACCACACGTATATCCGTATTAACATTATATAACAAACTCCATAGTCATTATTAAGTTCGACCATAGAGGGGGAGGATGAGGACTCTTAAATTTATTTATAAGCTTATATGTCATCTCAATATTAAGGATCTCTTAGATGTAGGAAAGGTTTGGATAACCTGATTTTCGAACCATATACTGACAACTATTTCCAGCATAACAATTGCCAATTTATGACCCAAAACTAGTTACCATCCAAGATAAATTCACTGGAAATCTATTTTCCAGTTAGATTTGTTGGATATCTTAGAGGCCCATACATGCAAAATTAAAACGATATACCATTAATTCCTTTCATGGATGAACATCTGCAAAACACTAAGACATGTTATCCTTCCTTATCAAATGTAAAGATAATCTAATAACTTTGATATACATATGAGATCACACGACAATCACATACATCATCTAATCCATTATTCCTATAAGGGAGGAATTAAGCACTCCATATAACTGAGATATTGGATTTAACATCTTATTAAATAATGATTAAACATGAAACACATATTATGTAAGGAAATCTCATCCGAATAGAGGAAAACACCATTAAATCTATTAGACCAACTAAACCTCACTTTGAGGGAGGAGCACCACCAGCCAACCATGAATCATCTCTGATACCCCCCAAGTCGAAGATATTGCCAACGATCAACTGTCGTCAATTGATTGCTGCACTGGGTATTTAATACCCTCTTTCATGATTTAGTTACCATTAGCGGCATTCCACTTTTATGAATCTTTCCATTTTCCTAGGTCTTTTCTAGAAAAGCTCGTCTTTACCTCCCACGAGGCTTTTCCTCATAAAAGCTTTCCTTTATCTCCTGCAAATATTTTATGTCGGATGGATCTTTATCTCCTATCAATCTAATGGATCTACAATCCGTCTTAGCTTATCTAGAATCACATCGAGAAGCTTTATCATGAAAAATTCATCTCTATGCCATTCCTCATGGGATTGGAAAAACTATCCTCTCTCTTGGTTCAACACCTCTCCAAGTGATTTATTTTATTAATTTATTTAATAATACATTTGGTTTTCATATTACATATCACCTAGATTAGCTCAGCTTCGGTATAGAATAGTTTAACCCACAAGGAGGGTATGACACCTAGCGTTCCTCACCTTACGTTTACAATAATTTATCACACAAGGGAGGATATCACACCTCGCTTTTCAATTGGCTTAGGTTTACAATAATTGAGCAAACAAGGGAGGATGTCACACCTAGCTTTAACTAAACTTAGCTTTACAATAATTTAGCACACAAGGGAGGGGTGTTACATACTCCCCCCCTTAAATTTTACACCATCCTCGATGTATCACTCCATCATGTCTGTATTCATAGGTAGTTGGTTTTTGAATCAACAACTCTCATCGCTCTTCCATCTGATTCAACTTTTCCGATGTACATCATTCACAAGGAGTGCTCCTCTTCCATAGCTACACTGGCCCTAAGAGTGTTCCTCCTTTCATAGCTACCTGTAACATTTTTTCAAACCATTTGTGAGAATTTATAGATGCAAAACTTTAACTATGATATACATCATAATATGTTGCTTAATATTATTAAAGTAGCTATTGCTTATCATTTATTGTATCTGAAGAATGCGTGGTCTGTTCTTGCATTCTTTTCCAGCCTTTTTGTTCTTGTCGAGCACCTGCTTCTTGTAGTCTCTCTACATATTATACATCAGTTAACATACTTTCCACATTAATATTCTTGCAAGGTCATAACAGATTAGTTCACATAAAAATATATATCCATCATATATGTTCATCGTGATTTTATATATGCCAAACTACAATGAACCATGGTTAGTTATAACAACGATACTTTCCTTTTTTTGTGTAACCTCCACGTCAGTTGCCTTGACAGACGTTTATCTAATGTCTTCACACATATCTGCACAAATCTATATTATACACACCGATACATATCATATTCCAATCATATAACACATCTACTCATACAGGTACCATATGTAGTGTTGTACGTAGTACAATCTGTGCTACTACCCATCATACCATTCCCATGGTATCACTTGCGTGAAAAAACTTTGTCCACATATTTTCCTACTATGTTAGTATCATAACAAACATTCCTTTATCTTTTTCTAGCAACTAAAACAATTGTGCTCAATTGGAAAGGAATTTTTATGAGCATGGTTCATTTATATAAGCAGAGAAAGTTTTGTCAGGTGCAAATCATTTCCATATTTCATTTAGTTACAATGTCAGTAGCATAGTATTGTATTCATGGATATTTTCATCTTACCTTTTGCATAACGTCCTAAATCAGACTATTAGCTCATAGAGAGATCATAATCCATCCTGTATGATTTACTATTGTCCTTCGTACCCCTCAACAACCTGTTGACAATGCATAATTTAGTGTATTTATACCTGAAAGTTTTTACTACTTTCAATCCTACACCCCTTTTAGTTGTAAGTGTTTATGATCTCAGGGTACTTACATGTTACCTCCTATTTAACATTAAATCACCCATTACCAAAAGATGAGTTATCTATTTTATGAATTCTTGTTTGAATTATGAAACATTTTTTATGTTGTCCAGACACATTATCAACGCAACCCAATGATATGACTTCTCAAAATTTCTTGATAAAATATATGCATTTCAATTGATATGATATCAACCTATTTAAATAGATTGTTAAATACCATTTAATTGACTCAGTGGTCCATACCATTTGTGTTACTTCATCAATTTCTATGGTTTTCACTCAAGGATACTTATAGGTTCTATTATGCATATCCATCAAAAGATACATATGTCGTGGAAATGTGTTTAATTTAAATTTCCCCTTAACCATGCTTTCTTTCAATCGAAGAACAAATCACATTGTAGGTAGATGGATGAATCAAAAGATTAATTTGAACAAAAAATTTTGCATGTTATATAGACTTATAACATATCATCTTCTCATTATTATTTACTTTGAAATAATACTTTCATAGCAATTATACCATTTATAAATTGTTTTATAGCATGATGACCATAGTTTAATCTTTGACCATAATCATAGTCTAGTTTTATCAGAATTTTGATTCTTGCATTCATGAAGGCAACATATGTAAGTGTGCCACTCGAGAAATGATATATTCCTCCCATATGCACTACTTGTTATTAATCTTAAATAAAATCGAACAAGATTACTTTCAAGGCATTTTCTCCCTCTTGCATGGTATGACAACTTTGGTTATAAGATTTTTCCTGTGAGTAAGATTACTAACCTTCAATTTCCTTGTCTAGCTTGACTATTAACATAGTCATGAATACTTTTCCTATTTACTATTGGCATATAATAGCAAAATCATGTATTCTAACTAAAATATAACATCAATATAGTTCAAGCAACTCAAATCCCCTGCATTTAGGAAAAAACAAATTTCTACATGCTATGCATATTTGTAAGCATTGATAGCAGCATAACATTGATTCTCCAAGTCACTACCCACCAATACATGCTCAACACAACTATACTACTCAACACAACTATACACAACATCTAAGCAACAAAACATACAGTTTATCACAACCCAAAAACAACTCTACGCTACTTTACCAATGTAATCATTAGTTCAATCATGCTCTTTCCCTCTACAACATACTCCCCCTTAATAGGCATTGGGGTAACTAACATCTTTATGATTGTTGAGCAATGAATTTTACTTTCTTTCAACATGTAAGAGACTATAATTACCAGAATTCCTCAGGAAATGCTAACATGGAAGATTCATATGACTCTTTACTATGCATGGATATTAGGCATGATCCTTTTGAAAACAAGTCTATCTGAATTACCATTCAGCCAGACTATGTTAACACATACAATTCATGACAATGCATGGGTATATATATCATTACATAACAATAAAACAATCATACAATCGTGTTCTCTTTATTATATAACCCTCCTTTCAAGCATTAGGTGATTTATTTAGCCATGAATCGACACAACAATTGTACCATTTTTCTTTTTCTCCGCAATTAAAATTTAAGACTTAATTTATTTTTCTTACTAAGAAGTATGTCCGTCATGTCTCAATTTCATTTCCAATTCGGAAGGGTTCATATTGGTTGGATATTTCCCCCAAAACCATATCTATATCATATATATACATTAATTTATGCTCTTAAGTTGCATACTTTCATATTTTTAAGAAGATACTTATAATATTAACATGTTTCCATCAATCAAAAGAATTAGGAATTGCTTCTTATTAATTTCCCTGGTCTATTTGTGTTACACAAGACTACTAGTATGCATATCCAATGCATAGATATGGTATTTAATAGAATGTTAAAATAGATTCCCCTTAATCATTTTTTGGAAGGACAAATTACAATCCTAAATGCATTGTATATAGGTGAATTAGATTAAAAAATAAGTATGCCATTTCATAATATTATAATATTTAACATTATCCCTCTTACAAGTTAATTATTCAAACTTCATTTGCTCTCTTTTGCTTATATCTATAGATTTTTTTTGGCCTAATTCAATTTGTGAGTCCTTCACTTATGCAGGCCTATTTGTACAATTCATTGTAACTACATGCATACACATTTGGAATAGTAATTTTTTAGAATAATGTCATTTTCATATATCTATATATATATATCGTCTTGGACCATGGATGGCAGGATTGTCATAGACTCACCCGTAAATGTAGTATCTTAGAGATGTAATAATTCCACACAAGTGGCTCCATTTAAGATTTACGCATAAAACAATATATTATTTCATGCCACGTTAATCTTGGAGTGGACATGCTGGGAAGACTTTCATGGAAGCACACAAAAACTTATTTGATTGCCAAGAGCTTCTGGATTTATGTGCCTAATAGTATAAATGTTCATGCAATTTTTTAATAACAACGAACTAAGAATGGAGCAAGTGAGAATAGACTCCCAAACCATATTTTAGACAAGCGTATACATATATATTTTCACTTAATTTTAATAAATTGTAGAAAGGAAACAAATCACCACTGTGCCAACACACATTAATTTCAAATCTTAATTAGTCCCATGCCATACTGCATGATGGATAAAACATCATAAAAAGGAATACCAACTTCAATGCTACTATTCAACCATTTTCTGTTCTTGTACGTGCTACAAGTTTCGCAATATTTTCACGTACATTTTCATATTCTATAAACATCATAGCTTTTTACATTAATGTCATTTAACATTCGCAGGTATTTATTTCAGATTCGCTATAATTAAAAATCGTCATGATTAAAACAACTAAAATCTTAATGACCATGTTTGATAATTTTAAATAATTTTTTTTTTATTGTCGTGATGTTTGAGTGTAAAGTCTATTGCTCAGTGACGATGCCACTTAGTGCCATTCTATCGCTTCAATTACCTACATGGAGGTGTTTCATGAGTTTACCTCAACCTTCTATGATAATTACCAATACAATAGCTACTTAAATTAATATAAATTAGTCATTCATTCTTTCTACCACCAAAACCTATACTACGGTCGGCAAACATAACTGTATACATGAAACTTGAGAATGCAGACTTAGGGAGGGCAACCACTGGTGCGTCTCCTCTGTTGCAAGCATCAAATGAATTTTTTGTGGAAAGAGTAATGGTTAGAATTTTGGAAACGGTCAAACAACCATCTTCCATGCATCTGAACCGAATACTTCATCATTAATAAGGAGTAATCACACATAAGTTTTACCCATGTATATGTATCTTATGCAATTCAATCAATTATACTCATGGTGAGAAAAACACAAGCACAACCTATCATATTTTAACTGAAGTTATAACTATAAAGGAGAGTGTACAAACCAACTATCTGAAATAACTGATTTTCTTGATTAAGGTCAAATTATATCACGACACTAATAAACTGACATCCAAGGACTCACTTTCTCACACAAGCTTCCAGCAAATATCATTTTGTTCAAAAGTTGTATCACACGCTGGACCTTTGTGGTGATGGATATCCAAGTTGCGTTGATTTCAAGGCCCACAACAAATTATAACACCTGGTAATTACAACTTCCTTGGGCCAATCATGGCAGGCACTACATTTTAATATCGCCTTGCATGCTTTGTTTTCATTTACACTCACAGTGGAGGGAAGAAGACTTTTGCTTAAACTCTTTCTAACTGCTACAAATCCTACTCCCACAATAATCAGACTTGACATTCAACTAGAGAACAAGATCGCTCATTCAAGATTGAGCTAGCTTATTTATGCACAACTTCAACATATAAGATTGTAAAAGATTGTAAAACTAACATTGTATGAATAGTAGTGAGGATTATCATCCTCTCAACCTATCGCCTTTAACACTATTGATAGATACTTTCAATTAAGGGAAACAATGGCTACGATTTTTCTTTCTTTCCTGAGACCGTATCGTTGGCTTCCATAATTTCAATTTATGACAAGCACTAAAAAGGCAAGAAGAAGAAAAAAAAAAAAAAAAAAAAACAACAACAAGAGCTCCCACACACGTTTATTTTATCGTTTCTTTTTTGTTTCCTCACTGCGGTAGAGCAACAACAAAAACAGGAACAACTTTACCAATTTTTTCGGAATGTCTTGCTGCTTATTTTTTTTTTCTCAAAGCTCTGAAAAACAACAGTCTCCACATTGGTATGGGTTATATGACATTGGTGGTTAAACAATGGTTATCGATTCCTGTTTTGATCCTCTACCATTTCCATTTTATTTCCTTGCTGGCCGCTTTTTTCAATATGTTCCTATGTGCTTATGGCCAATTTAGAATATCTATTTGTTCCATAGAAATGTACCATACATGAACCGCACTAGAATTTTCAAAGAACTTCTTGCTTCTGTTGCCACTCCTTCTCCCTTCTACGTCAATAATTTCTATTCCTACAGTCACCATATTTACACAGCTCCCAAACCAATTCCTGATGGGCTATTTCTTCCTTGTTTCTTTTGTTCCCATAGATAGCTTAGATTTAAAAGTCGGTATCATGCTTTCTTGCACAAGTGAGAACTCTGAGAGATAGAAAACCCTATAAAACATCGATTAAAAATAATGGCATAAAAGAAACCGAAGTTTCCAAACCACATTCAACCATCTATATTTGCGTGATAATTTAAAACTATGGCCATCTAAGGGAGAGGGGAGGATATTTAGTATTGTACTCCATGTGTGAGGGAAGAACAACCCATAAATGGTGTGTAGGCTGGTCGCTAATTAGAATATAACTCCAGTGGTACTGGATAATTCTTCTATCAAATACATGCAACAAGAGTTGGACATGTTTGCAGAGACCGACATACTATCAACGATCAATCCAACAAACTTACATGGACATTATTTGGCAAATGGACAATAGAAATTTTGAAATCATTGCTTGCTACATACATATAGTTATTTTTCCTAAGATACCATACTCTACATAGGTGGTGACAACATAAGATTGGCACATCTGTCTTGATAGATTGAATCCGGCGTGACTGTGAGAGGTAAAAGACAGAAAGGTGTTGAGCATGCCACTACTTCTATATCAGTATCGATACTGTGTTTATGCAATATTGAATTTTTAGACGGTGATTTTTATATCACCCCATCTTCATTAAATTTAGTTGCTTTCTTCCACTAAATTAATATTGTATTAACATATTCGAAACTTGGGATTTTATAATTAACACTCATCAATGAAAATTCCACAAAGGTGGATTGTCCATAGAACTCAATGTTTCAACCTTACCTCTAATACCATTTCTAACGTACTTCCTGAGCCTACCCTAGAAATTATCCAATAGGCTCCCATTCTGTGAATTTTTTTTTGCTATTTATCATTAAGATTATACTCTAGTCAAGGGTATATTTAGCCACCCCTATATCTGTATTAACATTATATAACAAACTCCATAGTCATTATTATGTTTGACCATGGGAGGGAGGATGAGGATGAGGACTTTTAAATTTATCTATAAGCTTATATGTCATGTCAATATTAAGAATCTCTTAGATGTAGGAAAGGTTTGGATAACCTAATCCTCGAACCATATACTGACAAATATCACGAGCATAACATTTTTTGAGTTATGACCCAACACTAGTTACCATTGAAGGTAAACTCATTAGCTATATATTTTCCAGTTAGATTCGCTGGATGTCTTAGAGACCCATACATGCAAAATTAAAATGATATACCATTAATTCCTTTCATGCATGAACATCTGCAAAACAATAAAACATGTTATCCTTCCTTATCAACGTAAATATAATCTAATAACTTTGACATACATATGAGATCAGACGTCGGTCACATACCTCATTTAATCCATTATTCCTATAAGGGAGGAATTAAGAACTCCATATAACTGAGTTGTAGGATTTAACATCCTATTAAGTAATTCTTAAACATGAAACACATACTATGCAAGTAAATATCATCTGAATAGAAGAAAACACCATTAAATCTATTAATACCCAAGCACATGTAATCCATTCAAATATTCTTAGAACTAAGAAAACTCCTCATAAGAAACTTGGAATAGTAATAGAGAAAGATTAAGAATCAACATACAAACATTTGATGCATATGACACCATCTAAACCTCACTTGGAGGGAGGATCGCCACCACCCAACCATGAATCGTATCTAATTCCCCTTGAGCCGAAGAGTTTGCCAAGGATCAATTGTCCTCAATTGATCGATGCAAAGGGTATTTAATATCCTCTTTCATGATTTAGTTACCATTAGTGGTGTCCTTATTTTATGGATTTTTCCATTTGCCTAGGTCTTTTCCGGAAAAGCTTGTCTTTATCTCCCATAAGGATTTTCCTCATAAAAGCTTGCCTTTATCTTCGGTAAATCTTTTACGTCTGATGGATCATTATCTCCCATCCATCTGATGGATCTCCAATCCATCCAAGCTTATCTAGAATCACATCTACAAGATTCATCTCTATCCCATTCCTCATGGGATTGGCAAGAATATCCTATCTCTTGGTGCTCCCCCCTCCAAGTGATTTATTTTATTAATTTATTTAATAACGCATTTGCTTTTCATATTACATATCACCTAGATTTCCTCAGCTTAGGTTTAGAATGGTTTAACCCACAAGGAGGGCATCAAACCTAGCTTTCCTCAGCTTAGGTTTACAATAATTTAGCACACAGGGGAGGATATCACACCTAAATTTAACTCATATTATGTTTAGAATAATTTATCACACAAGGGAGGGGTGTTACAATTCAACTGCTACAATACACAAAATTTTGAAATTTGCCATCTCTTGTGAAACCTTGGTAAAAAATATTAAAAAATCAATATAATATTTAAACAACCTTGATAAATTTTGCAAAACCAAAATAAACCATCATAATGATTTCATAATTTATTTTAGTTAAAAAATTCCATCCAATTCACATAAGTGGTGAGGTTTACAACTCTAAATTCCATGAAAATTGCATAAAAAAGTATTCATATGTGGAAAACTTGAAAACATGAAATGGTAATGAGAAAATACATGATAAGAAGAGACAAATAGCCCAAGAGTTACTACAAAATGCTTCTTCGGGATAGCTTCAAAACCTCCCATCAATTCCCCAAAAATTTCGGTAGAGTTTCCCTACAACCAACACTTCCTCCTGCCTATATATATGCACTTAGAAACCTAGACCTCACCCTAAAGCATTAGTGGTATTTTAAAAACCACAAATATTTGCTACAAAATCTTCAGTTGTACAATAACTAACTTCGTCTAGAAGTTTTTTCAAGAATATGTTCGAACTGGTTGGGCTCCTTCAGATTGGTCTATGATAGTTCTCCCTATCTTTCTTGACTATGTTCTTGGGCTCCTCTCTCATTAATCCTACTTGTACATTTCTTTTTATATGGTTAATGAGATTATTCAACATCTCCTTATTTCATTCTCTAATATAAAGTAATCTAGTTTATGTTACTCCAAAATGAATTCATTGAGATTATACTTATGCACCATGGCCTATATAATTTATTTTGTACATGCTTCTCGTCTCATAGAGTCACTAGCATTGTGGTAATATAATTGGGTTACATCTTTTCATTTGATCAACATTATATGCTACCATTGTGATTTATTTACCTACCACTTGAGTGATATGAATGTAGTTGGCATTAATGTTAAGGTTTACATGCTTGGTATGGTTGACGTTTGATACATGTAACTCCATTTCATGATGTACCTCCTAAAAGAGATTTACCTCCAGAGGATCATTCCACAAATGGTGTGGAGGCCCACCATAATGTATACAACTACTAAATTCAAATAAGAAACACTAATAATTTCCCTTAAAATATTTACTTCACATTCTAATAAAATTTCAAAGGTACAACTTGCATTTAAAACAAACGTTTTATTGTGTGTTCTTCTCGAAAGTGTATGAAAAGAAACCCTAACAATGAAAATGACTGCTAAGCATTGTAGATCTGCAGCAAATGACAGAAACAAAACCTGCCAAATCCCTAATCTATTCCACAATCATAGTTAAAAAACATAATGGAATAGTAAAATAAGCGTAAGTAACTCCAATAATCCAATTGAAACGAGATATATAAAGAATATATTTTATTAAAAAACACGTGTGAAGGGAACAAATAATGTTGACAGTATCCCTCTATGGGATGGGTTATTGGATATCCTCAAATGTCTTCAGCTTTTGTAGAGTCTCTCTCCTCTATAATGTGTAAAACCCAACAAATAAAATGTTTGAGCTAAGTGAGAACTCAAATGGAAAATAAAAATGGTGTGCGACAGTGATAATAATCAGAGTTACAACAATGAGTGTAATAATGAAAATAAGTGAAAGTGGAGAATGAATGGAAAGCCCTTCTAATTATAACAAAATATTAGGTTATCCTTGAATAATGAGCAATAATAAAATATTATTAACCTCACTTAGAATTAACCATTTGAAATATTTTATTATATTTGGTTAGAGGGAAAAAGTATGTAAACTTTTATTTAGAAATAATAAATAAATAAATGATTTATTTATCATCTCAAGAAATATGGTTAAGAAATAATAAACAAATAATAATTTATTTAATCATTCCTAAGAGATTTTGTGAAGGGAACCAGATATATAAAGAATATATTTTATTAAACAATACGTGTGAAGGGAACAAATAATGTTGGCAGTCTCCCTCTATGGGATAGGTTCTTGGATATCCTCAAATGTCTTCAGCTTTTGTAGAGTCTCTCTCCTCTATAATGTGTAAAACCCAACAAATAAAAATGTTTGAACTAAGTGAGAAAACAAATGGAAAAGAAAAATGGTGTGTGATAGTGATAATAATCAAAGTTACAAAAACGAGTGCAACAATGAAAATAAGTGAAAGTGAAGAATGAATGGAAAACCCTTCTACTTATAACAAAATATTAGGTTATCCTCGAATAATGAGCAATAATAAAATATTATTAACCTCATTCTAGAATTAACGATTTGGAATATTTTATTATATTTGGTTAGAGGGAAAAAGTATGTAAACTTTTATTTAGAAATAATAAATAAATAAATGATTTATTTATCATGTCAAGAAATATGGTTAAGAAATAATAAACAAATAATGATTTATTTAATTATTCCTAAGGGATTTTGTGAAAGTTGACAAGGAATAATAACTAATTAGTGGTTAATTAATTATTCTAAAGAAAAATAAGATAATTAATGATTTATCTATTTATTTTATAATTGGGTCAAATGTGACATGGAATATTAATTAAACAATCATTTAATTAATTATTCCTAGAAGATAATTAAATAAATAATGATTTATTTAATTTTTCTTCATGGGTTTAATTATAAATGACTTAACAAATATGGTTTATTAAGTAATTTCTCACAGTGAAAGCAATTTTACTATGGTAAAATTGTCCCTACATGGCATACTTCAATCCATCTAGTAAATTATGGCTAGATGATCAATTTTTTGTGATAACAAATTGCCCCCCAAAATACGAGTGTTAGGAGAAAAACATATGATTGAAGTAAGTTGTAAGGACACAATCCCTAGACAACGAAGTGGATTCGAGAGAGAGAGATACCAATGCAGTTGAATTGAAAGAGGATAGGGTTAGAGGGGGCGAGACCAAGGCAAGTCTCCTTTTATGATGTGGTACGAGATCTCGGTGAGGCAGGGGAGGCATAGCTATGCCCGCTGAGATAACTTAGTAAGAAAATAATGATGCACCCAGAAACATGAAGCTGAGAAACAAAATACATTATCGATGGTACATGAAATGCTGGCATAACTAAGCCAAAAAATAATACAACGTGTCCCATATACATAGTGCACCTGGAAAAAACATGAGACATGACTGAATACAATAAAATATTAGTACATGACATATCATGGCCCTTCCCTCAAAAAGTTGGTGGCAGGGAGCATATAACAACCAAAGAATCCATCTTGAACACTAAAGGGCTCTACAAACTGAATGGATCATCTTAAGGATACATGCATGTCATGAATGCTGCAAGTGGAAAGAAATGAACCCATCAAATATGTGAAACTACATCTAAGGCTATAGTATAATAGGAAGGCATCTGGCCATGTGGGGGGCTACCTGAAGGGCCACCCCCTCATGGGGTTTGAAACATCTCACACATACCCGGGAATCACTGGTATAATCTGCTGCATTACTGGACTATGAATTTTGTGAATCACAGACATGAAATAGTCAAGTCAAGGAGAAATTATGAGTCCCTTTGCTTGATCTAAGGTATCAAACAAGAGCGGAAGTTTGAACCAAGATCTAGGATGTTCTTCTGGAATAGACATGATGATGTCAACAAAATAGGGCCTGCAATAGGTGAGGGAATGATGATCCTCAACTAAGGCATGAGGGAAAATAGTAATGTCACTGATGGAATGACACCAGGAAAAATGGAGAAAATGGGATTATGAGACAAACAAATGGCCTCCCTTGTCAAAGCATAAAATTCATGGTTGACCTAGTAGCGATTGACTCAACTCCAGAGGGGATGTTGGACAGTATGATTGAAGGCCATGATGGACAACAAGGGATGAATGATATGAAAATATAAATGGAATACAATGACATGACACAATGTGATGCAAAATAGACTCCACGGATGCAAAGGTGACTCATCGCAGATGCTCTAAACAAGGGTGACTCGATGATGCTACCACACAATATAGTCCGGGTGGTGACCATAGAAACTTGAGGAAATGATGGTTTCACATGACAAAAATTGACACGTGAGAGGAAATGTGCCAAGGGAAGGTGGTCCCCAAAGTACAAGCATCGAATATGAAGAAACTCGATTTTGAGAGGCGACGAGGTGACCCTTCTAGGAAAAATGGCTTATGGTTGAAGTGTGAAATCATCAAGAACGAAGAGAGACCCATTATAGTGCTTAATGAAATATTTTGAAATGGAGTTGATGGTTTGTCAAATTAAGATATGTTTTGGTCGCAATGGGCGACAAAGAAACTGTGGGTTTTCCTATAAAAGTTTGTTTTACCTCCAATTTGAGAGGAGGAGAAGGCCCTAAATCTTTTTGAGATCACAATGAAAAGACCAACCATCAAAAATAGGATCTGCAATTTTTGGGTAAGTGGCCTTACTTGTGTAAATATGGCCTTAATGCCTCTTGGAATTATGGTTCCTGTTGAAGAATTAAGGGAAGATGCAAACATGAATGAACTACTAGTGGAAGTCTAGAATCATACTCATCCACAAAGTCAAACATGGAGACTATGTGGTAAAGTTGGTATGACATAGATTAGGATATTTGAAGATATGGTATCAAATATCTACGATATGCGATGTGAATATGGCTCACCGCAGAGGCCGGTAGGAATAGCTATCCAAAAAATGGGAGGATAATTGACCATACCTAGATTCAGTTAGATCTAGGCTAAGACTTATGTTAATCAATTGAGAAGATGGCTAAGGAAAAAACATCGTGCCCCTAAATATGGGATACTTCCCGCAATCATATGTGATGGAGGGGATTGATCTGGTATGCAAAGGTGGGAATGATTCCCCCTAGCAGGACGATTTTTTGAAGCTCCATTGTGTTTTGAGTGCTCAAAAAATGGATTCAAGCATCTCGCCCGAGCTTGGCATGAGGTCCTCCAAAGGAAGTATGCATGATGATGCATATCGTCCGAAGGGTAATCAGGGGTAGACATAGCTTCCATGATATCCTCATCAGAATGGAAGATGGGCAGACGGAAGGAATACTAACTACATGATGTGGGGTGATACCTGGTGCATCATCCCAAGAAAGAAGGTTCACATGCACATCACCTGATCTGGTAGATGATGAGCTAGTAGATGGAAAATCTACCAATGTTGAGACTTGAGCTTCCAACGAAGGAGGTTCAACAAAAGCACATGAAGACAACTGAGAATGGTTTTCTTGCAAGGAGCTCAAGGATGAGGACACATAAAGGATATGCACCATGGAGTCCATCATCTCGACAACGGGTGGAGGAATCACAATGGTGGGAGTAAAGTCCCCTTGGTCTAGTGTACTAGTGGTACCAGAATCCACAGTTAGAGGAGCATGTGATCCACTACGAGCGGCCTCGTATTCACAAAGTGCCTTAAGTAAATCATGAAATTCATCGAGACGAGGGCAAAAATGGGAATAATGGCCATAACGATCACACAAGGCATAAGGGTGATTTGTGTGCAATGTTTTTAGTTTCTTGGCTGGTCCCGGTAAGGCAACTTGGACCTCAAGGATACTTGACTCAGGGAACGTTTCATGAACCAAAGGTTTGAGATGAGGAAGCTAAGGATAGTTATTGGTGGCATGCCCAACCTCATCACACAAAGCACATGAAGGTGTCGGCTTTGGGGATTTGGTAGCGAAAGGTACTTGGAGAGCATTGTGCTTAGGTTCCTTTGTCTTGGCTTTTCCCACCTATTCAGATGCTTTCACAACAAGAGTGGGTTCCTATTGAGGTTGTAGTGGAACTGGAGTAGTGGCAATGGTCGTAGGGACCAGTTGAACCAAAGTCAAAGCATGATATGGACTGAGCTAACCAGGCAAAGTGTTTGCTGGGGGATCAATGTACTACACTAGGATCCCCAAATTTATATTAGGGAGGACAAACAAAGCCATGACAATGACATAAAATATTCTGGGAGGAGGAAACAAGAAAGGTATCTATCCTGTAGGGTAATGTCCTCACAAAACAACTCCTAGATGGTTAAGACCTGGAGGAATAGTTCATGGTGGGAATAATGGGGAGGCACCCACGAAAGGAGGAGGTCCTATAGGGTAGATCCAAATGGCTCAGCTGAGATGGTAATTATGGGGTGCTAAGGTGATGGTTTCAGATCAGATGTACTAGGCTACTTTTGAGCGGCCCATGATGCTTGTAACATAAAAAACTCAAAGAGCTAGGGTCAAAGATGGGAGGGGGAGGGTCGGCAAAAGAACCTAATAATGAGGAATCTTTATAGACTATGGGTGAACCACTGGTGAGAGGGGTAGAATATATCTTTTCAAACATCGGCGAGATAATGGACTGAGGGGAGGTCAAGGATAACAAATCATAGTATGTCAACTACTTGATGGTGACAATATTCCCTTCATGGGGGAATCACATCTTGCGGAGAACTGTAGACATGGTGGCTGACAATGAATAAGCGTAACTATGACCCAAGAGAATGTTGTAATCTATAGGGGCATCAATAACCTCGATGTCTACATGAATAATCTTTCCCTCAAGAGTCACTAGACAATTGTGTTACATGCCGAGAGCCTAGGAGGAGTGACTGTCCCAAGAATGCAAAGTGATGCTGGATGGGGACAACTCAGGTGACTTGAGTTGCTTCCAAATGATAGCGCACATCACATAGGTGGATGCACCTTCATCAATAATTCATCGGGAGATGATGGAATTATGGATTGGGACTGGTATTCAGAAGGCAATAAATGGAGGTAATCGAGGATGTTTTGATGTATCAAAAGGAAAAACAATCAAATGATCGTCAGAAGGATTTACTGCACCCAAAGTAGTTAGTAGAGCTTTATTTTGAGATGGGAACGATTGGACCACCTCCACCGTTGACATGGCAACAAGTGATTATGCCAAGTCATCTAATATACTGTATGTATGGGCAACGCGATTAAAAGTCGCATTACGGCGTAATGGTCCCTTGCGGATCTTGGGAATTGACTCAAATTTAGGTTGAGGGATCTATAACTTACCATTTGGTTAGTAGATGTTTTTGTTTTGGACTTAATGGTGGACGAAGTCAATGGCTTTTCATATTGACACGACCGAGTTTGCAAGTTGATATCAGAGGTATTGACCTCATTAGAACTCATCATGAGGATCTCGTAGTCACCAGGACCAGAAAGTTGGGGAGGATGGGCTGCTTGAACTTGGTGAGGTTGGGAAACAACAAATCCCTGCTAAAAGAAAGGACTTTTGAGCATGACCTATTGAGATGGTATAATATTTTGCGGTGGTTGCTGCATGGGCAGTTAACCTCTATAAGCTGCTTGGGCATCCCACATTTGGTGCATCTGGGGTAAGAGGGTACACTCATTAGTATAATGGCCATGTACACCACAACATTCACAGGGCTTGTTCATATGAATAGCCCTATTTTTCTTGGGCTCATCACGCTGTTGCTAGTTTTTTGTCTTAGGCTGGTTCCCCTGGGTTTCATTAGGTTGATTACCTTGATTACACTGCTTACCCTTGTTACCTTTCCCCTTATTCTTTTTCTTCAAATTTTGGGGATTGGTTGCACTATGTTGTGTGAACACTTGACCCTAAGGGGGAAGTGGTTTTTGGGGATGAGGATGCATGGGAGGCTACAATGCTAATTCCTAAGGGGATGGAGCACTCGAGGGTGCATAGGTATAAGATGGTGAAGGGAAAATGGTCTGGTAGACAGGTTGAACACAAGATGGCCCTGAGGTCTACTGATGTGGTTGGGTAAATGCATAAGAGGTGCTTTGTCATGAATAAATATTGTTGGTGAGAGGGGCATAAGTGTTGGAGGACCTCGAGCCCCCCTGTGCCTTAGGATGTTAAATAGATCCAAATATACTATTGAAGACATCAGATACCCCCGGTGCATTGGCACCACAAGGATGGGTGATTTTGTGTATAATGGTATAGACATAACCAGATTGAGCATAAATAACATCATATGTGAGAGCAATATAAAGAGCCTTTTCCTATGTTTGAGGAAAGTGAGACGTGACATATTTGGAAATAGGTGCTAAAAGAGTCCTAACAAACCAATTGAGGTATATGTGGTCTTCGAAGGGCGAAGCACGACACATGATCCTCCTTTTATGCCATTACTAAACATGATAGGGAGGACGGGTGGCAGACGACTGATGGAATGCATTCAAGCGCTGCATACCAATGTCGTATCAGAGAGGAAATTGAAAATAAGAAAGGAATTCTTTAGCAAGCGTCATGAAATTGGAAATAGAGGCATTAGGCTATTCAACATCCATTTCACAGCATCTCTAGTGAGCATGCGTTGGAACAACCAAAGATGGATGGAATCATCGGTGATGTAATTAGATGAACACCACATATGGAAGGAGCAGACGTGATTGGTGGGGTCCTCTCTAGAATTTCCCTCAAACTTGGGGATGTCTGAGGGAAGCTTAGCTGACATAGCTGGCCAAATAGCATCATGGTGTATAGGGTCATTTATGAATTGGCTAAAATCCAGGAGGCTTAACCCAACCATGAAAGGCAGCATAGGAGATGCCAAAACAGCTTCGCTAGATGTGATTACCAGGGTAGAATTGGAGCCAACACTAGGTTTGGTTCCTATACCGGCAATGGTCCTGACATGATGACAATATGTGGTGAAGGAGGCTTGGAAGCAGATGAAGAATCAGATGAACCATAAGAAGAGTCGGTATGGGGACTTGAGGAAGGTCTGAATCGAACCCTGTGGGGAGGTGTAATATGCCCAAGTGAACACCAGGGATGAAGGCCTAAGAGTCTCCATGAGAAACTCCTTGGTGATGCAATGGTTGTAAGACACAAGTGACACGAAAATGGCGAAGGGAGATAAATAAGATGTTTTTGTCTCTGTGCGGGGAGATAAATTAATTATGTGAAGACTTGGCTTGGCCATGTAATGCAAGTTCCCTTCACTTAAGGTGTGCTTGCGTGTTTAAGTGTCTTCATTAATTAATCTAAGATCGTGTTTGAAAAAACAAAAAGACTCTTTAAAAAAACTAGAATTAAAAATATAATATGAACAACAAATCAACTTTCTAAACCCCACCCAAACCGTTTTTGCAAATACTGTGCTCGTTGGTGGTGAAATAACTGAAATCACACGCAAAAGGGTAAGAGATAAAAGCGATGGTGTGGTTGGGATCAAATGACACTATGCTGCTGGAAAGTGGTGCAAAAACAACAAAAAACCAGGTAGGAAAACCGTTACAAAAAGATAGGGAGTTGGGTGTGAAACCTAGGGAAAACAATGGGACCCTAAGGAAAATGACCAAACAAGGTTTAAGTTGAAAATTTAGATGGGCACAACCTATCTTTGAAGGTCTGAAATAGGAAGGTACACATCTAGAAAATATGGCTGAAAGCTTTGCAAAAAACTCAGACTTCTTACTCATCTAAACTCCTCTTATACAGGTGGAAGCGTATTAGAAACCCTAAGGGGTTAAACTCAACTTTGATGACAAAATAAAAGTAGATCAAGGCCTGACCGAGGTAAGACAATGGTCAACCAACCGAGTAGACAGCTCTTGGAAAAACCTAGAAATAGATCGGAAAAAATTCAGAAACCTTAAAAATAGCAGGTATTGACTTGATTCCTAGGATATCACACTTTTTGGGCTATAAAGTGTGCTCTTGACTATCACATCGTACTTTTGGGGTAGAAAAGTGTGATATCTTCTTCTTCATTCTCGGTTGGCAAGTCTAAAAAATGGCGTCTTTATTGCAACTGGTCCCTGTGACCTACGGAAAAGAACAAAAAACTTACGGAAGTTAGAAATTTGACTGATCTAGTGTTAGAAAGCTAGTAAACAACAGTAAGAGACTGAAAAAGAAAAACCCTAAGCTAAAAAATGGAGGTCACCCAAGCTTTCGGATCAGAATTAAAAACACAGTGGAGTCACCAAATTGTTATCGTGTTTTCTTCTTGAAGGTGTACGAAAGGAAACCACTTTATTCTATGGATGAAAAAAACCCTAACAATGAAAATGGTTGCTAAACACTGTAGATCTTGAGTAAACGATAGAAATAAAACCTACCAAAGCCCTGATCTATGACATAATCATAGTTAAACAACAAAATGGAATAGTGAAATAACTGCAAGTAACTCCAATAATTGAATGGAAACTAGATATATAAAGAATATATTTGATTAACAACACCTATGAAGGGAACAAATAATGTTTTTAGTCCCCCTCTATGGGATGGGTTCTTGGCTATCCTCAAATATCCTCAGCTTTTGTAGAGTCCCTTTCCTCTATATTGTGTAAAACCGAGAAAATAAAATGTTTTAGCTAAGTGAAAACTCAAATGGAAAAGAAAAATGGTGTGCGACAGTGATAGTAACCAGAGTTACAATAGTGAATGCAACAATGAAAATAATCAAAAGTGAAGAATTAATGGAAAACCCTTCTATTTATAACAAAATATTAGGTTATCCTCAAATAATGAGCAATAATATAACATTATTAACCCCATTCTAGAATTAACCATTTGGAATATTTTATTATATTTGGTTAGAGGGAAAAATTAAACTTTTATTTAGAAATAATAAGTAAATAAATGTTTTATTTATCATCTCAGGAAATATGGTTAAGGAATAATAAACAAATAACGATTTAT
Source organism: Pinus tabuliformis (assembly GCA_031772625.1). Classification (NCBI taxonomy): domain Eukaryota; kingdom Viridiplantae; phylum Streptophyta; class Pinopsida; order Pinales; family Pinaceae; genus Pinus; species Pinus tabuliformis. Next base: position 802,213,651 of record CM062819.1, on the reverse strand, counting down.
TTAATTATTCCAATGGGATTTTGTGAAACATTACAAGGAATAATAACTAATTAGTGATTAATTAATTATTCCTAGAGATAAATAAGATAATTAATGATTTATCTATTTATTTTTCATAATTGGGTCACATGTGGCAAGGAATACTAATTAAACAATCATTTAATTAATTATTCCTAGAAGATAATTAAATAAATAGTGATTTACTTAATTATTATTCATGGGTTTAATTATAAATAACTTAACAAATATGGTTTATTAAGTAATTTCTCACATTTAAAGTAATTTTACTATGGTAAAATTGGCCCTACAGGGTGTACATCGTTCCATCTAGTAAATTATGGCTAGATGATCAATTTTTTGTGATAACAAAACCTACCCAATCTATGATATAAAAATAACAGTAGTTGTGACCTCTAACCAACAACTTGGTATGAAGAAGTTGTCTCGGATCGAACAAGCTTGCCTCTTGACGACAAACCTTCTCTTCCGGTTCTGCCCTGAGTTGAGATCTCTTTCTCCTTTTCCCGGAATCAATAACCTCTCCTGTCCTAGTGAAGGAATTGTTATGCCTCACTTTCCCTAGTAGACTTTCTATAATTACGTCCTTTTTTCAGGGTTCTTCCAATCCCCATAGCCTAGGCTTTTCCTGTTTTTTTTCTTGAAAATTATTAGTTTTCATCCTTTAAAGTTCGTATTTTTCAACTACGATGCTTATTCACCCATTATAGTGTTGTTTCCCCCGCACTAGATGAGCTTACCATATTTTTCTCTTCTTACATAGTAAATCACATGATTTCACTCCAGGGGTTTTTCTGAAGTAATTTGGAAAAGGTTTTTTTTTAATCTAATATATCCTTCCCAGATTATAGATTAGGATAATGATATCATTCCTTCATTTGTTATTTCTAAGTAATTTCTTCAAATACCGTATTTAATTATTTCAAATTCAAATAATTACATTATCAAGTTTTTCCTCCTCAAAGAAAATCTTGGCCATTATGACATTACTATCAGTACTTCAACTACTAAATAACAACATCAGAACTATAATAATTTTTGAAATACAGAGGCATTACATCTCCCCCACCAAAAATAAAAGAACATCGTCCTTGGTGTTTATTACTCAAGCATCTCTTTGTCAAACTAAGTTGGATAACTAGTTTCATGTTGTCTTCCAATGCCCAAGTGGCTTCCTCCAGAGTGAAGTGCCTCTACTATAGCTTAACCTAGGCTAGGACCCGATTAAGGAGCATAGTCTCTTTCTACTGCAAGATACAAAGTGGCTCTAGTAGAAAGTCTCCTTTGGGCTCCATCTGTAACACATTCGAGTCAACTGTATGAGAAGGATCATGAACATATTTTCTCAGTAACGATACATAAAATACATTATGAAATTTAAATGTCTATGCATAGCCAACTAGTATGCTACTAGACCAACTCAATCCATAAATTCAAATGGTCTACAAAATTGGGGTGCTAATATAGCACACCCTCTAGTTTTGAGCGTATTTTTATGAGGCTTAACTCTCATATATACATGCTCTCCTACTTTAAAATCCTTATGTGTCCTTTTTCTGTCTGCATAACTCTTATTTTGGTCTTGGCGAGTTTTAAAATTCTATTGAATTTCCTACACTATCTGCTCCTTCCTGTAGAACCTCAAATCCAAGAATCAACCTATCCTCGGGTTGGCTCCAACTCAGTGAGGTATGGAATTTCCTTCCATAAAAGGCTTCAAAGGGGCTCATATTGATGGTAGTTTGGTAGTTGTTGTTAAAGGAAAACTCAACTAGATGCAGAAAATCTTCCCAGTTAGTGGGCGTGTGCATCACATACATTCGGAGCATATCCTCAAGAATGTGATTCATTCTTACCATTTGCCCATCCGTCTATCAATGTTATGCAGTAATGAGGTTCAAATTAGTTCCCAAACCCTCGAACAAGGCCTTCCAGAAATTGGAAGTAAATTTTACAACCTTATGTAAAAGTATCATCTTTGGTATCCCATGAAGTCTGAAGATATCCCTCATGAAGATATTAGCAATTTGTGCAGTTCCAAAAGTGGACTGTACTGGATAAAGTGTGTTTCTTTAGTCAATGTATCAACTACCACCATAATGGAGTCATGTTGATGCTTGGTCCTTGGTAACCCTGTTATAAAATCCATGGAGATCACCTCCCACTTCCATTCTGGTATGGGTAGTGGATTCAATAATCTCGCCGGATGTTGGTGTTCCAATTTCACCTGTTGGCACTCTAGAAATTTGGCTAAATAATATTCCAACTCTTTCTTCATACCTGGCCAAAAAAATTGTTTTCTTAAGGCTGTTATCATTTTCTAATACCCTAGATGACCAGCTTATGGTCTCTTATGGTATTCATCCAAAACCATTTGTTTTAATAATGCTACATGAGGAATATAGAGCCTATTTCGATAAGTAATTATACCTCTTGAGTTTAAATCATATCCCAAGATTTCTTCCTGCTATATTTTCAACTACATTTCTTGATAACCCTGGTCTTGTTGCACTACTAATTGTATCTATTCTTCAAAATTTGTCTTCACACTGCATTGTACCCTTGCAATAAGAGAATGAGAATATCTACTTAGTGCATCAACAATTTTGTTCTCTTTTCCCTTAATGTGTTTGATTTCCATTTCAAACTCTCTAAAGAATGTTAACCATCTTGCCTTCATGGCATTTAGATAAATATGACTAAATAAATACTTTAAGCTGATATGATCAGTTACTAACACAAACTTCTTTCCCAGAAAATAATGCCTCCACATTTTCAAGGCATGGATTAAAGTAGCTAGCTCTAGGTCGTAAAAGATATAATTTTGTTCATGCTTATTCAGTTTTCCTTACTCATTGGCTATGACAACATTGTATTGTAGTAGTAGACCTCTTCGTCCTTCTATACAAGCATTTTTGCACACTGTAAAATCCTTATTTGGGTCTACCATCTTTAATATAGAATTTGTTGTCAACATTTTATCTAATTTATTTAAGTTCTCTTGATATTTATCCATCCATTCCAACTTCACAACCTTCTTCTATAAACAGGTAATGGGGTAGGCCAGATTCGAAAACCCCTGCAAAACTATTTGGTAGTACTTTGCAATCCCCATGAAGGACTAAGCTACTGATACATCTTTTCGTATTGGAAAATTATTAATGGCTTTAACTTTCTCATGGTCCACTACCAATCCCTCTTTGGTGATGATGTGTCATAAATATTCAATTTTTGGTTTATATAACTCACACTTAATTATCTTTACATAAAGTTGATGCTCTCTTAGTTTTTGCAACACCAATCTAAGATGCTCTTGGTATTCCTCCTCATTTTTAGGATACCCTAAGATGTCATCAATGAAGACTAACGCAAATTGGTTGAGGCACTTATGGAGCACAATATTCATGAGACACATGAAAGTTGCAGGTGCGTTAGTGAGACCAAAAGATAATACAACAAACTCATAATTCTCATACCTTATTCTAAAAGTTGTCTGATGTATAGTTGCATCCTTTATGCGCAACTGATGATATCCAGTTCACAGATCAATATTTGAAAAGATAGTTTCCCCCATCACTTGATCAAACATATCGTTGATTCGATGTAGGAGATATATGTTTTTAATGTCTAATTTAATTAGCTGCCTATATTCAATACACATTATAAATGTGCCATCCTTTTTATTAACAAACAGTACTGGGGATCCCCATGGTGACACACTTCGACTGATATAACCTTTATCTAACAACTCTTGTACCTTCATTTTAAATTCTAACAGCTCCTCGCTACTCATTTGGTACAAGGCTCTAGAAACACATGTAGCACCTGGCACTAAGTCAATCAAGAAATGTATGTTTTCCCATTCGTATAACTTGGGAATTTCTTTTAGAAACATATCCTCGAACTCTCTTATTACAGGTGGTTTAACCTTTCATATTTTGTCAGTTGTCTATCTTCTTCCACGTGCACCATATAAACATGACAACCTTTCCTTATTTTTCTTTTCAATTGTAATGTCATTATTTGTCTAACAAAGACTAGCTTTGCTTTCCCTCTTATAAAAAAGGATTTCCCCCATGAGTTAATGCAACTCACAGTCTTTTCTACAGAGTTTATAACTTTTTGTTGCTCCAACCAATCCATTCCAATTAAGGGGTCATATGACCCTAAGGTAGCGATGTTTAAGTTTATTTATGTAAGGTATACATTTAATTCCATTATACATTGTTTAACCACATGGGTCACTTTCCATTTGATACCAGTGGCTAAATGTACCAGCCAGCAACTTTGAATTTTTTTTTGATTTTAAATTACAATTTTCCAACATTTGAAGATTTATATATCTTAGGCTAGCCCCAGTGTCTATTAAAAGAGACAGGGTTGGTTTTGGATAATAACTTCAATATCAATCATGGTAGATTCATGTTCTACCCATTGCTCCTCCAATTGCACGTTAATTCTCAAAATTTTTCTGGCCACATCGTTCACCATAGAAGCTTCATGTGCCACTTGGACATACTGAATGGACCTCGTGTTTTGGGGGAAATCTCGCAGCATATGTGGTTCGCCACAACACCAAAATTTTAGTGGCTTCCTCTCCTTACTTCATGTGCCCTTCCTATTACCCAACTCTACAGCTTTTAAACCAATGTGAGATTGTGTTGGTTGACTTTGATCCCCTTTGTTAATTTTTTTCAACTAGTGGTCCTTACCAAATTTCTTTAAATAGGTCAGATTCTGCCTCCTCACCTTCAACCCCATATTTTTTTTATCCCTTCTTTGCTAAGGTCTAGAACTTTCACTTATATTTCTTAATTTCTCGTATCAAAGTCTGGCCTTCCTGACTGCTTCATCCATAGTTCAGGGATTATTGAATTCGATTCTTTCTTTATACACAATTGGTAGATAGTTCAAAAATATCTACACTTTAGCCTTTTCTTCTCTAATGTAGGGAACATACCGAAGTAAGTTGGTGAACTTGGTCACAAACTCATCCATGGTAAGTTTTCCCAATCTCAATTCATGGAACTCTTTTTCTCGGTCGTCATAATACCTCTTGCTTAGATAGTGAGCTTTAAATTTCTGTTGGAAATTCTCCCAAGAAACATTTTTCTCATCCAACAAATGTATAATTTTCATCTCCTCTCACCACAGGGTGGCATTTCCCTACAAATGATGAGAAAAAAATGTTGCTTTCAGGTTGCTTTCAAATTCATACACTTGAAATTACTTAACCATATTCAAGAGCCAGGCTTCTGCATCCTCCTCTTTTTCCCCGCCAAATGTAGGACATTTTATCTTTCAGATTTCGTATTTCCTTCTTCTTCTTATCCTTATGGGATTTAAAATCTGTTGTATCAGAATCTTCATCACTTTCATATTTTTCTAGCATCGATCCTATCAGTTTCCGTTTCGACCCTTCCAACTCAACACTCTTACGACTCAATTTCTCAGTCTATTCTCTAATCAGTTTCTCCTTTTCTTCAATAGATTTTATTAATTTCTCATTACTACTGTAGAGTTGTGTCAATTCCTGTTGCAAGTTCCTTAGTATCTCTACAAACTGAGCAGGTAGGAAGGTACAACCTCCCCCAATTCTAGGTATTGGGGGCAGCTCCTCCATTATTCATTCCAGTCAATCAAAACAAAACACAATTATCAGAGAATTCTCATCTAATATTAATTTTTCACAATAGTAACTAGTAATGGGCCTCTATTCATGCCTAGTGTAGAAATCTGGGCTCTCATACCATTTTTCATGAATCCTACTTGTACATTTTTTTTTATATGGTTAATGAGATTATTTGGCATCTCCTTATTTGATGGTCTAATATAATGTTATCTAGTTTTTGTTACTCTCAACTGAATTCATTGAGATTATACTTATGCACCATGGCCTATATAATTTATTTTATACATGCTTCTCCTCTCATAGGGTCACTAGCATTATGGTAATATATCTAGGTTACATATTTTCATTTGATTAGCATTGTATGCTACCATTATAATGTATTTACCTACCACTTGAGTGATATGAATGTAGTTGGCATTAATGTTAAGGTTTACATGCTTGGTATGGTTGGCGCTTGAGACATTTAACTCCATTTCATGAATTTATTATATGCCCCTTCCTACGCCCCTCAACTTCTATGAAGCCTCTTGTGCGCTACCCCATGTGACACTTTCCTACATTTTCCTGCCCTTATCCACCAGCGCTCTCCACGTGCTCGACTTCACATGGCACTGCACCTCATGAAGGTGGTTCAGTCCTTACTAGTGGAAAGGGACTTCAACGACCTAGATTTAACCCACCCAATTGACGATAATCCTTCACTCACTCCAACCCTAGCTACAATTAACCCTGTCTAGTTTCACAATTCGTCATTTGGTTCCCTCACGGTATCTTCTGGCTTGCCTCTGCTAGGGCTTATTCCATGAGTGGTTTTCTCTATAATTGTTGTGAACATTACACCCTCCATTATTTCCTATTACTCTCACCGTATTTTCTAGTGGCATGTATGGGTCGTGATGGCATTTTCATACTGGGGAATTCATTATTTGACCTCTTATCAGTGTTTCAGGTTATCTTCATTAAGAATGTTGAGATTGCAACAAGATGATGGAGCTTAGTGAAAAGAGTCGCCTTCACTAAGTGGGCCCGCAGGCTATTTTTGGCGCAAGTCTATTTTTAGACTATGTCTATTTTTAGACATATGGATCATGTCTATGTTTATGGATGATTGATCAAGTTGGGAAAAATAGATGGACTTCTATTTTTGATGAAAGTGTGAGTGATCACAGTGTGAGTGATCAAAGTCTATTTTTAGACTGGCTGTCAAAAATAGAAAAGTCAAATATTATTATCTCACAATAATATTTGGACTATAAACTTAATCTTATTCTCTTGGAGCACTTCAGTTTGAGCTACGGAAGTGGCACATGCAGCTGTCAGAAGGAAATTCGTTTTTCTTATGAGTCAGTTGAGTTGTTGCATGCATGACTTCAGTTAGAACTCAAGTGAGTTGAGTTTAGTGGACTGGAGGTACAGTTGATGGAGTTGTGTTCAGTTTAACTTAGTTAAACTGGTTGTAGTTAGTCTAACTGCAGATAGACTAATGATGAGTTGTTAAACTAATTATTAACTCATAATACAACTAAAGAATACATCAGTTAACTCAGTTGCATGTCAGTGCATGTTCAGTTCGACAGGGACAGGTGGTAGAGAATCAGATTGCTATCAGTTGTGACTATAGTTGTGCACCAGATCTTGCACAATCAAAGGATTGAGTATGCCAATGAGTTTGCTCACGTATTTGGCCCGCATTTTAGCCTTTGCTCACGTCCACAAAGAGTGAGTGACTATTTTGCAGGTGAAAATCGAGTTTGGGAAGCAATTCTCATCAGTTTTCAGAGCAGGTATTGAGCAGTGGAGGCAGGCAAGCAGTGGAAGAGATTTGGAGATCAGATCTGAGCTGTATTGTGTGTAAAAGAGGTGGAGATACTTGTGAGAAGTATTATGCTGTGTAATGTTACATGACTCAATCATTAATATACAGATAGTGTGGGGTTTTTAGCGAGATGCTTTCCCCGTGATACATACTGTGTTAATGTGTGAATGCTCTTGATGTTTTATTGTTATTGATGCTACTATATTCTTGATCAACGTAGAGGAGCTTATGTATTGTGTATGTTTTCCGCATTAGTACATGATCAGGATAATCTCCATTGAATATGTGTTAAATTATTCAAAATTTCTACATGGTATCGGAGCTAGATAATTGTAGAAAAAGTTTCTACATGGTATCGGAGCAGCTTGATTTGTAGAAGAGATTTTTACAGGATATCAAGCGAGGGTTGATCGGAAGCAGTTGAGTTGGTTGCTGGTGGAATTCGAATTTGCAGCAGTGTTGTTGAAAATGTCTTTCAACGGATTGCAAATGTTATTCCAAAGCAAGAACGACTTGGCGCTCAAGGATAAACTCAGTAACAATAAAGGTGAGAATGGATCTTCATCAAAGGTATCTGATGAAGAGAATTGCGCTTTGGCTGCCAAAGCAAAGAAAGGGAAGAACGAGAAAGCTTCTCAGTCTGGTGCAAAAGGCAAGAAGCAGGATATGTCCAAAGTGAAGTGTTTTCACTGTCACCAGCATGGACACTATGCCACAAATTGTCCGCAGAAGAAGAAGAACAAGCAAGCTGCTGGATCTGCAGGGGGAGAGGCTTTAGCTTCTCAGTTTGAGCTTGATTTTTCATTGATCGCATGCTTGGTTTCAAGTGTGATGGGATCAGTGTGGTTTCTGGACAGTGGTGCGTCTTTTCACATGACGGGAGATAGAGATTTGTTCTCTAATCTGGAGGACAAAGATCTTGGAGTGCACATCGAGATGGGCGATGATGGTAGATACAGTGCGACCGGTATCGGTACCATTTCCTTTGAGAGGGAGTCTGGTAAACCCTTTGTATTGAAGGAAGTCATGCATGTTCCAGGATTGAAGAAGAATCTCATCTCAGTGGCGATGTTAGAAGACAAGGGGTATGATGTTGTTTTCAGCGAGGGAAAGGCCTTCCTGCGCAGCAAGACAACTGGTGAGACCCGGAAGATAGGGGTTCGAGTGAGGAACCTTTATCAGTTGCATGTAGATGGATGCGCAGCAATGGCAGGCAAGGCAGAAGGATTGGTGAGCTGGGATGATGGCGAGTTGTGGCACAGGAGATTGGGTCACCCTCACCATGGAGCCTTGAAGATACTGCAGCAGATCACTACAGGGCTTCCTAAAGGCACACTTGCGCAGTCAGATCAATGCAAGGGGTGTACTTTGGGGAAGTTTGTGAAAGCCACCTTTCACGAGAAGGATAGTCGCGCCACGACGATCCTTGAGAGAATTCACACAGACGTGTGTGGACCTTTCTCAGTTGCTTCGACAGCAAAACACAGGTATTATGTGATTTTTGTTGATGATTTCTCTCGTAAGTGCTGGATCTTCTTCATGCAGAAGAAGAGCGAAACATATTCAAAGTTCTGTGAATTCAAAGCACTGGTCGAGAAGGAGTCGGGGAAGAAGGTGAAGGCTCTTAGGAGCGATAATGGTGGTGAATACATCTCGGACGAGTTCAAGGATTTCTGCAAGGCAGAAGGGATTCGTAGAGAGCTCATAGCTCCCCATAACCCACAGCAGAACGGGGTAGCTGAGCGGAAGAACAGAACGATTGTGGGTGCTGCACGGGCAATGTTGCATGATCAGGGCCTACCCCTTCACTTGTGGGCGGAAGCATGCAATACAACAGTTTATGTGCAGAACTGTTGTCCTCATAGGATACTTGGCATGAGTACACCCGAGGAGGCTTATTCTAGTAAGAAGCCTGATCTTTCTCATTTGAGGATTTTTGGTGCTAACGTTTACATGCATGTGACGAAGGATGCCAGAAAGAAGTTGGAACCGACTGCAGAGGTTGGGATATTTGTGGGGTACACTGATACGCCCCACAACTATCGTGTGTATTTGCCAGATAGTGGTAAAACTGTTGTGCGACGGGATATAAAATTTCAGGAGGAGAAAGCCATGAAGTGTTCGCTTGAGAGGGAGCTACACTTGCACGCAGATGAGGAGCTATTAGTTCCTAAGGATGAGCTTCAGGATGTGGATCAGCCACAGGACGAGGTTCATGGAGTGGAAGAGACCACTCATGCAGCGCCAACCATCAGAGGGCGAAAGCGCTTGATAGAAGCTGAGCGACTGGCTCAAGATGCAGAGAAAGTTGTAGGACCACCTACAGCCCAACGCAGGCAGAGATAGTCACCTGATCGGTACACTGGATACATGGCTCTTATGAGCAAGTGTGTTGTGACTGAGCCATCCTCTTTCGAGGAAGCTGTGGAGGATCCCGCATGGGTAGACGCCATGGTGGAAGAGTATGATTCTATTGTCAGAAACAGTGCATGGGAGATTGTTCCTAGACTGGAAGGGAAATCAGTGGTAGGTTCGAGATGGATCTACAAAGTTAAGCAGGCAGCTGACGGGAGTGTGGAGAAGTACAAGGCAAGATTTGTTGCCCGAGGCTTTTCACAGATTGAGGGGATCGATTATGAGGAGACCTTTGCACCTGTCGCAAGGTATTCTTCCATACGGACGATTCTTGCTCTCTCAGCGCAGATGGGATGGCACATTCATCAGATGGATGTGAAGACTGCGTTCCTCAACGGAGTCATTGAGGAGGAGGTGTACATTGAGCAACCCGAAGGCTTTGAAGTCTTCAGCAGCGAGTCGCATGTGTGCAGGCTCAAGAGAGCGCTGTATGGGTTGAAGCAAGCACCACGTGCTTGGTACACACGGATAGACAGCTATTTCACAGGACTTGGATTCTCCAAGAGCGAGGCGGATCCGAACCTATACCAGATTGTGGTGGAGGGTAAGTTGCTTATCATTGTACTGTATGTTGATGATTTGATTCTAACGAGTGATGAGCTGTTGATACTGTCATGCAAGAAGGATCTTGCTACAGAGTTTGAGATGAAGGATTTGGGCCTCCTTCACTATTTCCTAGGATTGGAAATATGGCAGCGCAGTGGTGGACTGTTTGTTTCTCAGGGCAAGTATGCTCGGGAGATACTGGAGAAGTTCAACATGCATGGCTGCAAGCCTGTTGATACTCCTCTTCCTGGAGGTTGGAGGAAGGAGGATGCCACTTCGGGAGAAGAAGTGGATGCCACTGTTTATCGACAGTTGGTGGGGTCGCTGATGTATTTGGTCAATACACGACCTGATATATGCTATGCAGTTAACCAGCTTTCACAAGCTATGGTTAAGCCTACCAAGCTCTTCTGGAAGGCGGGCAAGCATGTATTGAGCCACTTGAGAGGCACATCGGGATATGGATCTTGGTACAGGCAGGAGGATGCAGAGTGGGTAGGGAGCCCAACGGACAGAAAGAGCACATCAGGAGGGGTCTTCAGTATCGGATCGACAGTAGTTTCTTGGTACAGCAGGAAGCAGAGATCTGTGTGGATGAGGATGATCTTGGTTGGGTTTTTCGGGTCCAAGCACATCAGGTACCATCATATCAGAGATTGTGTGCAGCGGAGGATCATGTTACTTTCGTACATTCCAACGGAGGATCAGGATGCTGATATTCTGACGAAGGCTCTCACCAGGAGAAAATTCGAGTACCACCGAGGCAGGATAGGGGTTGCTGATAATCCATATCTTGTTGAGAGGGAGTGTTGAGATTGCAACAAGATGATGGATCTTAGTGAAAAGAGTCGCCTTCACTAAGTGGGCCCGCAGGCTATTTTTGGCGCAAGTCTATTTTTAGACTATGTCTATTTTTAGACATATGGATCATGTCTATGTTTATGGATGATTGATCAAGTTGGGAAAAATAGATGGACTTCTATTTTTGATGAAAGTGTGAGTGATCACAGTGTGAGTGATCAAAGTCTATTTTTAGACTGGCTGTCAGAAATAGAAAAGTCAAATATTATTATCTCACAATAATATTTGGACTATAAACTTAATCTTATTCTCTTGGAGCACTTCAGTTTGAGCTACGGAAGTGGCACATGCAGCTGTCAGAAGGAAATTCGTTTTTCTTATGAGTCAGTTGAGTTGTTGCATGCATGACTTCAGTTAGAACTCAAGTGAGTTGAGTTTAGTGGACTGGAGGTACAGTTGATGGAGTTGTGTTCAGTTTAACTTAGTTAAACTGGTTGTAGTTAGTCTAACTGCAGATAGACTAATGATGAGTTGTTAAACTAATTATTAACTCATAATACAACTAAAGAATACATCAGTTAACTCAGTTGCATGTCAGTGCATGTTCAGTTCGACAGGGACAGGTGGTAGAGAATCAGATTGCTATCAGTTGTGACTATAGTTGTGCACCAGATCTTGCACAATCAAAGGATTGAGTATGCCAATGAGTTTGCTCACGTATTTGGCCCGCATTTTAGCCTTTGCTCACGTCCACAAAGAGTGAGTGACTATTTTGCAGGTGAAAATCGAGTTTGGGAAGCAATTCTCATCAGTTTTCAGAGCAGGTATTGAGCAGTGGAGGCAGGCAAGCAGTGGAAGAGATTTGGAGATCAGATCTGAGCTATATTGTGTGTAACAGAGGTGGAGATACTTGTGAGAAGTATTATGCTGTGTAATGTTACATGACTCAATCATTAATATACAGATAGTGTGGGGTTTTTAGCGAGATGCTTTCCCCGTGATACATACTGTGTTAATGTGTGAATGCTCTTGATGTTTTATTGTTATTGATGCTGCTATATTCTTGATCAACATAGAGGAGCTTATGTATTGTGTATGTTTTCCGCATTAGTACATGATCAGGATAATCTCCATTGAATATGTGTTAAATTATTCAAAATTTCTACAAAGAATAGAAATTGTCAACTATAACCCCTGTAGTGCTGCCTAGATTGCACATTCACTTCAAATAATTTTCAATCTTAGTTCTTATATTTTCATATGTAGTTTTGGAATGTATTATTTTTTTCTCCAGCTACAATGGATAAATAAGGTGGGTGTGTGCAGGTGGTTGGGTATGTTTTCCTCGATAATGTCGGAAGAATTAGCAAAAGCAGTGATCTTGGTGATTCCTCTCCCTTCAAAACCCATGGCGTGAATTTTGTTTTCTTTATTTGTAACTGGGGTTCTGGGAGCAATGTACTATGCACCATATTTTCTACTTATAACACCATTTCTCAAATGGCCTGGTCGACATGTCTCCTACTTGGCTCTACCGAGTTTGCTAAGCCATGTGTGATAACCCCCTCTATAATTTCCTTATGGGTTTAAAGATTTTTTTGATGACTTTTCAGAGGTATGAGCCTAACAAGAGTACCTTTCTTTGATTGTGAATAGATACAGGTAATATCTCTAGTCTTGTTATTCCTGCTAGGCCCAGATCCTCTGTACTACGCCAGGGTTGACCTCTCTCTTAGCTCCCTCTAGGTTTGATTTCTGGCATAGATCTCTTTTCTTTTAAACGTCTTCAACCATATGAATTTTAAGAAGGAAAGAATGTTAATGGATGTGGATGGATACATTTGGGGTTCTCATAGTTTCCTTGCTCCTTGTCACCTGATGAATTTCATTTGTTTTCAATTTCCTGAGGATTGTATATCCTTTTTTCTTAGCTCGGCCTTTCAACATTGATTCTTCTCAAGATCCCTTTCTTTCGTTGTCCTTCCAAATTACAGTCCGCCATGAGCACTCATCACTGTGATATTTTTATGAATGTTATAATGGGATTATTGTTTAATTCCCTAGTTACACCAGTTATGAGGTTGGTTGGTTGAATTATGGACCTGAATTTTGGTCTCTGTATTGCAGGGTCATTTGTAAATTGGCCTTTCTTTCACTACTGTGAATGGTTAATTCATACTTTGGTTGTGGTCCTGTCACTATAGGGGTTGTCTACCTCATTAAGTTTTCTTTATGAGTTAACACACTGAGACCTTTATTTATTTTCCAATGTCAATTTCAATTTATTGTTGTTGTTGAACAACTGTATAAAATTTGGCACTGATAATTTTGTATGTATTTATTTTTTCTGATATGTTGGTAAGGTTAAGGCAGACTCTACTAGTGTTATTTTCTGATTGATGTAATGACCCAGTTTCTCGGATTGTCAACACTATTTATAAAGAATATTATTACTCTTTATATATTGTTGTTTCTTGTTCTCATGTGCACTGTGATACTCAAAATCGTGTTGACTTGTTGACCTTTGTGCCTATAATTTATGGTTATGTTGAATTCTATGACACCCTCCAGGAAAATATGTTGGATAATATCGTGAAATATGTGTATTAAGTCGTTTTATTCTATTGGGATCTTCATGCATTTATGTCTCATTCAACTCTTGTCTATGGCATTAATTTTGTAGAACCAAATGTATGCTAGACTGCTAATTGGAAACCATTAAATGAGTTTGAATTATAATTTTTGGGTTTGCGAGTTAAGTTGTGATGCTTTTATTTAAAAATATTTTATGTATAATTGCTACTATTCTGTCTCCTCTATTTACTATGTCTCAGTACGCATATCAATTGTAATATTAACTCCATTGATCCAATCTCATAGCGACTATGTGTGCATTTTAGTGTAGTAAAAAATATACTATACCCGTGCAATTGAAACTTTAGTTTGATTGAAATTTGTTGGTGTTTAATTTCAATTTATTTTACAATATGAAACAAGAGATTAGTTTTTCAGTACAGTTTCAGTAATTCATCCTTTTTATTTGAATCTATCTTTTTTAACCCAGAGTGCTCCTCCTGAGTAATGACATGCATTATTTCTCTTGTGTTAACTTGCGAAATGCTATTCCATCCAGCTTCGTGGTTCTTTCCTTCGATAACTTTGATGTTGATCATTCTAACATGTTTCCAGTCCTAGTTTAACAATTTTTTTGTCAATAATTTATGTTGTCGGAAGGTTTAAACTTAATATTATATTTCACTAAGTGGCCAACATTATTATAACCTCCTAGAGTACACTTGTAGAACTACTACTCAAATCAATAATACTTCTACACAAAAACCTTATTCCACTTCCCTTAACCACAAGCTTCATGATGTAAGTAAATATGGGTCTTCCAGAACGAGGTTTAGTGTTCCCCCCCATATATCAATATAGGTTATAGATTTTGGGAAAAACAAATAGATTATGTACCTCCTAAAGGAGATTTACCTCCTGAGGATCATTCCACAATTCGTGTTCAGACCCACCAAAACATATACAACTACTAAATTCAAATAATCAACACTAATAATTTCCCTTAAAATATTTACTTCACATTCTGATAAAAATTCAAAGGTACAACTTAAGTTGTATGACTATTCCATTTAAAACAAACCTACCCAATCTATAATATAAAAATAACAGTAGCTATGACCTCTAACCAACAACTTGGTACGAAGAAGTTGTCTTGGATCAAATAAGTTTTCCTCCCGACCACGAACCTCCTCTTCCAGTTCTCCCCCAAGCTGAGATCTCTTTCTCCTTTCCCCAGAATCAACAACCTCTGTTGTCCTACTGAAGTCATTTTTATGCCTCACTTTCCCTAGTCGATTGTCTATAATGATGTCCTATTTTTCTAGGTTCTACCAATCCCCATAACCTAACCTCTTCCTATTTTCTTTCTTCAAAAGGATTGTTTTTCATCCTTTAAAGTCCATATTTTTCCACTACGGTGGTTATTCACCCATTTCAATGTTGTTTCCCTTAGATTGGACGATTTTCCTAGATTTTTCTCTTCTGATCCTGTAAATCACGTGATTTCACTCCAGGGTTTATTCTAAAGTGGTCTGGAAAAGTTTGTTATTTTATTTTTATAAATCCAATATATCCATCCTAGATTATCGATTAAGATAATGATCTCATTCTTTTTTTTGTTATTTCAAAGTAATTTCTTCAAATACCATATTTAATTATTTCAAATTTAAATAATTACATTACATAGTTTTTCCTCCACAAAGCAAATATTGGTCATCATGTTATTACTATCAGCACTTCAACTACTAGATAACAACATATTAATTATAATATTTTCTAAGCTAGAGGGGCATTACATCCTCTCTCCTTCCTAGGATGCTTCCTAGGTCGGGTGTAACTGTGGGCATGTTGTTGATGATGGTGTATGTTTCGACATTGTTATTTCTATTGCCAGTGGTGTTGAAATCATCATTACTCTTGATAGTGGTGCCAACACTTAATACATTATTGGTGCTAACTATTGAAGCCACACATTTTTTTGTACTTGTTATTATGCTAGTGGTTGTAAACTCGAGCTTCCCTTTTCTAAAGTTTTCTTTGACTCTGATATGAATTCTGTTCGAATAGTTAATCTATACACGTCCAATATTCTCTTCCATTCTTTTCCTATTATAACCTCATAATATTGTTTGTATCCTATCTCTCCTTTCATGATCATGACAAGTTGATAGTTCACTCTCGGTGCTCCTTGAAAAGGCTATTTAGCATGAACAAAAGCTCAAAATGTTCTTTATATAGGTACACAATACTCTTCTCTTGTGATGTATGGTTTTTCTCTTCAAATTCCATTTGATTATCCTTAATGACCTTTTATTCATTTATAAATGCCTCTTTGGGTTCTAGTTTTCCATATTCACCACTGAACGATGGGAAATTATTCTTGTAGATCTCCTCACACGTAATTTTAAACTCTTCGTTTTTCCTTAGTCATGTTTTCGAATTTCTCTTCTATTTTTTCCCCAAAACGATGATCCTTTTTTAGTTGACTATACCTAGCTACCAATTAGTATTTGATGATATGTTCCTTTATGACTTCTTCTTTAGTCATATGATTAAGAAAATCTATGACTACTCTATTTATGATTGAGGTTGTCCTAACGTCTCCTTCTTCTCGCCACTTTGACAAGTTTGATCTACATCAACTCCAAATGCTCACAATGTTTACTTACTATCCTTATGATATTTTCCCAAATGATCTTCTTGGTTGTATTAAAAGAGGGTTTGTTGTAGTTTTATTTTTATAGAAGGACTAATTGAATTCCAATTTTTTTAATATATTCCTTTTCCTGCATGAGCTTTTCCTTAGTTTTCTCTAGCTTATGTATTCGATTTTAGAATGAATATTGTGGCTCTTCAACATTATCCTTAATGTTCCATGCCTCCACTTGCTTAAATAAATCACAGATGAACTTTTTCAATATAGATGTTGACACGAGTAGGCCCCAAGTACTCATGTCTGTGTTGAGACAACAACTCTCTTTGTCTTTTCGCTCCACCTTTGTAAAATTCCTTGTGGATGGAGAAACTATTTGACAAGGAAACATATTGGAGGCATTAGATGAGTTTATGGACAAACAAAGGGTTGATGTGATATTTAAGGTGTCAATTTGGTGAATGATAGGATCCCATGTGTCATGGAATAAGACAAACAACTTGGAAGGAGAGCCTTTTAAACTTTGAGCTTGAGAATGTTGACATGAGCATGAATGACTATATTAGGGTTTCTAAGCCTATGAAACATGGTTTTACAAGAGAGTAATATTAATTCGTTTTAATAACAGATCACAGGGGATAATTACATAGATTTAGAGAGTCCTTATGCTTGGGAAAAGGATTTTCTTTTAAAACAGGAGACATTTATTGCAATACATTGATAAAGCAGAATTCCCTTGAATTATCATGCAACTAGTCCATGATAGAAATAATTGGTGAGAATTTTTATTTTCTCACATTAATTTGTAGGGTTCATACTCAAAATTTACCGAATTTGGAAACTGTAAGGTTACTTGGCACGAGTTCGGGATGGAAATAAAGAATAGGATTTACTAAAAATGGAACCCTCATATGCTCTTATACTAGTTGGAGCATGACACGTTTGAGGATTCCTCTTGTAGGAAGTTTCAGTTGTCGTTAGGCTTATGTCAAAACGATGTGGGGCCAACCACGTTACATGCTAATAGTGCATGATGAACAGTCTTGGTACAAGTGATGTGTCATTTGACTAGGTAGCCATGAAGTCGATCACGTAGACAACTAACTAGGCATAGAGTGGGAACATTAGGCATGGAGACGTATGTGAATGTCATAAAGCGAGGGCACATTACATAATTTCGTGAGGTGTGAGCGGTAAGATTTGAAAGGAGTTGTCTTTAGTGTGACTTTTTGGACTTTTCGGTGCTAGAATTTGGCGAAAAATATTGAGGTGAAATCTTGATTTCTGTTATTTAAACTATGTTTTTGATTGTATATATGGATTCAACGGCCTAAAAAACCACTAGGATACTTTGATTGTGCAAGGGTTACCCATAAAGCTTGTGATTTCAATAAATTCCTACCAATTTTAGAGAAATTGGACCAGGAAAAACCACTGGAAAAGCTTCCAAAAAGTCCCACTAAAGACAACTCGTATTTGACACCCTTGAAGTCATTTAGGGTGCACTTGGAGGTGACACATAGTTCGTACCACACCAATCCAACGTGTTATCTTTCATGCATCTTTTTCAAGTGGGGCTCTCACAACTGTCAAATGTAATGGCTTCTAGATGGTTAGATCTGGGCAACATGCAATTCAATCAAGAGTCTTGGTAATGTAAATTTGTTGCAAGAAGGGGTGAGATTGGGCCATGTGAAGGTTGACCAGACAGGGGAAGCGTGAATGTGAAAAATGATCAAGTGAGTGACATGAAAAATGATGTAGATTCATGGATCATGAATTGGTAGGTTCCCTGGTGATGGAGCATGTAACTCAGTAGGGTACAACCTAGTGACTTGGGAGACTTATGTAAGGGGGAGACCACGCGGCAGCCTACTACATTGTTTGGGGTTTGGAATTTGAATTTGTTGGAGGCATGCATATGGAATGATATACTAACACATGGCTCCCTCTACATACCCCTGCCTAATTATCTATCGTGTGGCTATAGGACATGGATCTCTTATGGTCACCAAATGAGTAAGTCCCAAGAACATAAGATCTAGTAGTGTATAACTCCACCAACACCTTAACCCATGTGTTCTAGTGTGATGTGTCCACCAACAACTGGCTCCAAAGGGTTTTAACATTGTGTGTTGCGTTGGTTCTTACCAACAGTATAAGAAAGGCACCACTGCATATCAATGATAGTGCCAAGTCAGATGAAATCACACGTTTCTCCTTTTAAGCTTGAGTTGAACCAAGGTTGTGATCCTTTTTCCTCTTGACCCAAATTTTTTGCAAGGGTATTAGATTTTGATGGCAGCACTATATCACCTCACTTTTTGAAATAAAATTTGAACAATGCATTTGTAACATTAGTAAGTCAATCGGAACTCCATCAATATAGATATAGGTTAGATACTAGTTAGTGGAGTTTTGATGCCTAAATGGGGCTTCATAAGGAAAAATAATAAAACAATAGTTAAAATGATAATATAATATGTACAGATTTCAAAGTGTTTTTAAAGCCATGTTTTGGACTTATTTTCTTACACGATTTAGATTTTATTTATAAATCATCAATAGATGTGGGATTAAACACTACATTCAATGAATATCCACTTTTCATACTTTTAATATACCCATCATGATATAACCTTGAAATACGTGAAACAAATATGTTTCTTAAAACACATTTATTCATGTATCTAAATTTTATCTCATGACGGGTCTGTGAAAAGTGTGCAGAATGGGTACTAATTTTATGCAAGATTTAATCCCACGTCTAATTAGTGCTCACACTTGAAATGTGTGTAAACTTACAAGGAAATAAGTTAGGAAAAGAAAATAGATGGAAAAAAACAACTTTCTTTCTTGTCAAAACTAGTTACCATTTTTGTTGACATCATAATCTTCAGCCTTATTTACTTTTTGAAGTTGAACTTGATGCATAATTTGTTTCAGGCCCAATTTTCATCTAAAAATTCTTCTAATGTGATTTGATAATCAGCCTATGAGCGACCTCAGTAAACATTTATTTAATAGAAGGTATTACAGACTCATGTGCTGGTGTGTGTGTTCTGTGGTATTGAAACAATGAATCGATCAGGTTGCCAATACACAGACATTTTGAATTAAAAGACAGCAGAGAAATGTAGTAAGCAGACACAAAGACACAAGCAATTTTTAATAAGGAGTTCACCCTGTGCTCCAGGGCTACGTCTCCGGTCTAGCTTCAGTGGTGGCCTTGTTTTATTATATCTTTGAGTAGAGAAAGTACAATATAGGGACTCAACATGAGTTCTCCTGAAGCAGAGTTTTCTTGGCAGGTTGGTTCTTAGATTCCCCAAGCCACTTGGAGTACACAGACTCTTGTTCTTCCTACCCTCTCTATGACCCTCCGTCTATAGTGGAAAGAGCCAACTCTGATGCTCAATCTAGATAGATTCCTGTATGGGAAGGCTTGATTCTTCAAGCTCTCTGGTGCTCGATGCTGCCTGTGGTCAGCTCAGCCCTCTATCACCTCTGCTTGGCTTTACTGCTCTCTGTGTTCAGTCCTCCTCTCCGGGTTCACCGTTCACTGTCTCTCTTGGTCACTTGGACTCTTCGATCTGAATCTCCCTTCTGATCTCTAATCTTCCATTCGACTGCCTCCATTCATGGCTTTAGTCATTCGATCCTTGGCCTGTTCATTTCCTCTTCTTCCCGCGTCGATTCACTTGTTTCCCGTGTGCTTGGAATTCCCTGTTCAGTGTTAGCATAACACTCAGGAAGTAGCCACGTATCTCCATCAGAACTGCCCCAGCCCGCTTGTCGATTCGTTTCTTTCTGCACCATGGCGGTCAACGGATTCCAAATCCTCTTAAATCGCGTCTTTATCCCCTATCAATTCCGCTCTGTCTATCAGGCGCAATCTCAGCTGTCCGATTTTGGCTCCTCTAGATCCAATGTCATTCGCATGTTGAGCACGGTTGACTTGCTTGATCGATAACGCACGATCGCAGTGGTTTTTCTCTCTCCTCTGCTTCCATGCATAGATCACTGATTGTGATCGCTCCACTTCAAAACCTCTTACCATTCAAGGGCATCCCGATCAAACTACCGGTTTCCAGGCCATGGGTCCCACCATCATACATTGGCACTTTTTCCCTTTTCTGCCCGCAATCCTCTGGCTCCCCAATGTGACTGAGTGCTTAAGCCCTACCATTTCGGCCCTATTTGCCCAACGATTGTGCTTCGAAAACTAGCTCCTTTTCCCATTCTAGGGCTCCCATGGGCTATTTTGACCTCCTCCACAGTCTCCATGGGCCTCGGTTAGTGCGCTTTGACCGAGGTCCTCATTGTTCCACGTCAGCTGCCATGGCCACTGGTTTAGGGTGTTTTCGATTGTTGTTTTGGATTCTTCGAGGGTTTGTTCAACCTGTTTTAGTCACGGTTCTATGACAGTCGTTTATCGATCCATTTCACAAAATCGTTAATGTTTGTCCTAAGGCATGTTAAGGTTTTTTTCGAATTTCAAAATGAGATTGTGAAATGGGAGGATGAGGTTATCGAAGCGGGAGACCTTTTCACATATCGCAATTTCATAAAGTTTTTATAAAATAGTAATGTGGAAAATCATGATATTCAATTTGCGATATAAGTTTCCCCCTTAGCTTATTTTGCAAGGTTTTTCTATTTTTATCTTTAGAATTAGAGATTATTATTCTAGGATTAAAATTTTTAAAAGGGTCCCCATTTATAACTCAAATTCTAGCTATTACTATTTAAAATGGTGGGGGATGTTTCATAGTACAACACTTGGTTATCTAATATTTTTTTTAAGCACTATCTCTTTTTATTTCTGTTCCTACTTGTTGACCATGCAAATAGTCTATTTGCACTTATTGTGTTTAGATTGAAAAAGGAATTGTATTTTTTTCACCTCATTCAACTATGTTACCTTTATGCTTTTCCTACTATAAGCCTTATTAGACTTGATATTGGGATACCCCACCCTGAGGATCATATGATAATTTTTTTTGGTTTTGGTGTGATCTTAGTAATGTGTAACCATTACTAATTCTTGATCTCTATGTGAAATTTGTGGCCTTAAGAACCATATTCCATAGAACTTATGTGTGTCTCAACTGTCATTTCTTCTCACCAATGTGAAGTGTTTAATATGGTGTACCAATCCTAGAATGAAAATTTCGCACACCTTACTTCATATCAGATATAAAATTATGTTGTTGCTTCTGTATTTATCCACCTTGATCATAGATCCACATAGACCCTATGTCTTACCTCTAATGTAAATGACAACTATATTGCTAAGAGGATTTAATATGAGATTTATAATTGGAGATGGCTTGATCCATGGGCTTAATACTTGTGGAAACGTTATTATTTTTCCTATTTACTACACTTACTTTATAAGTATGAACTACCCTTCATTGTTTTATTAACACATCTTTTCTTCGTGTAGTATAGTTTCTTGTCGCATACAACCATTGAGCGCGTATCTCCCAAGGTTCTCATGCAATGATCCTTATGCTCTTTATTATAAACTTAGTTAAGTTGGAGCATAAATGTATATTTTAGTAACATCATTCCCTAAGCTTAGGATTTCTCTGGTATCTATCACACGCTCCACTGCACAAAGTCCCAAAAGGCACACACCACTTTATACCTACCAATCCCTCTCGGATAACTCATCGAATGTCATTTTCACATCACATGGGTGCTCAGTCATGGGTTTCTTGTTTTCTTTGGATAGTTAGGATGGATCAAATCGATCCAATGGTTGGCATGACAAAAAATCGAACCATAAAATCTCGATCCAAGTTCCCTCTTATCACTTTTGAGACGGGTTATACTCTGCATGTCATACAATGTGTTGGGCTAGTTTATTGACTAAATGAACACAAGTATTTAATTATCAATCCGAGTTTGTAAAACTTGGAGGCAAATCCATTGTATATGGACATCAGATATAATCATGTTTAGAAGATAAAATTTGAAGAATTAAGGAAGTACATATTACAAATATAAACCTATTTTAACAATTTCTAATTCATTTATGTAATATATGAGGGAAGAGGCTCCTAACTTAGGAGAACCAAGTTGTCCTTCCCTACAATACTACTTTCATGAAGATAAATTTAAGAGCACTAATTAACAATGGTTTATGATGTAGAAGATGTAGAAGAAGATCCTCCTAACTAAGGAGGTCCAGATTGTCCTTCTTCACAATCCTACTATATAACAATCACCATTGCTTCAAACCAGAAATGCAGAAATAAATTCAAATGAGAAATGGAGAATGAAATTCAGTTTTAGTTAAAGATCAAATAGAAGGAGAATTTAACTTAAATTCCTTTGTGTCCCTTCATATGTAGATTAGAATTAAACCAATATTCATTCAGCAATCATCACACATCTAAATACATTTGAAACAAAAACTAGTCTATGAAAATTATGAAAATTGAACCAAGAAGTGTACTTAGCTTGGTGTGGGGGCCCTCCACCCTTGCCTTCCACACTTGAAGAAATCTCAGCTACATCAACTTCAGTAAATCAACCAAGCATGAACAAAAAATTGGAATGAAACAAGTTCTTCAAATTAGCTCCCAACTCCAATTATACAAAAGTTACATACAAATTCCCTTAAAAAAGCCATCAAAGTCTTGGCTTTAAATAGAGGTTTAATGAAACAAACTGATCTATATTATCTATAACTCCCATATCTACTCATATCCACCTATCTAACTCGAACTCATCCAATCCATCCCAAGAAATATGGTCAATCCCATAAAATCTCAAAACTGCCCTATTTCCTAGGGATTTTCTGGTGACTAGTCATGTTTGACCAGCCTTGACCGGGCCTAATAAAGCTTGTTATGGCCTAACCAAGTGGAGTTAGCTTAGTCCTAGTTCCCAAGCTGTCCATCCATGCATCAAAATCGAGCCCAAGTGTCCTACAAATATGTCATCCGCATAGCTATTACGGGAATTTCTGATTCAGTCCAAAATTGCACTTGAAACTCAATTTTCATAAAAACTTCTAGAAATTGCAAAATTAAAATTAAACACCTGAATATGCATAAAATACATCAAAATTAGATGGATGTGATGGAAAATGGATGGAAAATATAAGGATTAAGTAGGTTTCCCTAAGCAAAAATAGACCAAAACTAAGGGCCAACACAATGAACACAAAGGCATTATAAGATATTTTGGTGAGTTGTGCCACTTACCATAGCATCAAGGCATCACATTATTATGTTGTCACTTTCTTGGAATCATCAAAGTTTTCATGGTTCAGAAGGAACAATTAGTAGCTGGTTTTTTAGCCCAATTTTTATGGTTACCTCTTCCTCATGGTTTCGCCCATGGCTATCACTAGTAAGAGAAAAAGAACTAGTAATGCATATCTACTTTACATAATCATTTTATATGAAGTTAGAATGATCATAACATTATTTTTTTCATCTTCATTTAATATTCGATGACTGAAATCGCCCCCCGTTTTATTGCTATGTACAGTTCATTTTCCAAACAGAGGTTTCAGGCATGTCTACTCCTGGTACTTTTATAGGTAAACCGTGACTATTGTTACCTTACTGAATATGAACCTAAATGATTTTTTGTTTAATGATACATGAATACCAACTTATTTTTTACCTCCATGCTTGACCTAATTACTCTGGACATGGTTCAATTTACAAATATGGGCATTTGTCGTGAAGAGGTGGTCGATACTTGGGGGAGCATACAGTTACTCTGGAATTCACAATTCGAAGTGCTCTTGAATATATTTTAGCTATACCCCACCTTGAAGGACTAGATTCCATCACCACTGATGGTTTTTTGTAATCTTAGAGGAAGGATAGAGGCTTTAATTAAGCACCCATTTTCACGACATAACCTATGCAATTTCTAAAGTTTCATTCTCTCCATGCAAATACTAATCATTTCTCTCATGCAATTTCTCTTTTGTCACATTCATGGTTTCAAGTAATGTCATTCTTATGTCTGCATAGTCATCTCCCTTTGATGTCAATCCAAAAATAAGCACTAACTTTGGCCTACTAACCTTCTGTTATTCGCTCAAGTTGTTTTTGCCTTCATCTACTTCTAGAAGAGGTTATGGGATCATAGGCAGAATGAATTCCTTTTGAATTTGTTTGATTCATAGTTCAATTTCTTTGTTCACTCATATATACAAAAAACTAGGAACCAAGGTTCCTATCGTTATCAAATTTGTTGTATTTTCACATATTAATAGGTTTAGGAAAGGGACTAACAATGTACCTTACCATGATGTGCCACACATTCTTCCTGATATTTCTAAGTTTTGCAAGTTCGAACGAGATTTTTATCTCAACTTCTTGTTTGTACAGTGTATGTATTTTATTTAATGGAATTATAGAATATATCTTTTGAGAAACACATTTTATGTATTCGTTCTTGCTTTCTCCACCTTCAGTTTTATCTTGAAAATTCTCTCTATAATGGTTAATAATTGATATATTTTTACCTATGTTCTAACCTCACTCAGTTTATGGTGTTACGTGAAAATCCGTGGTATACGTTTAGTCTTTTTTCCTTGGACATTATTTTTATAATTGACCTCACAACTTTATCACATGGCTAGGTTGTAGGAAATTTCATTCTGGTTATTTCAAAACACCCTAACAAGTTAGTCATCCCCTTGGTAATTGTTTCTCATTCAATTCCTACCTCACACAATATAGTTTTGACATCTGTTGGCGTTCAAGATTTTGATCGCATAACCCCCTCTCTGCTTCTCTCCTTTTCTACTTGGTGTGAAAATGTTTTTATTATTTGTAGCTTCCATAAAGAAAGTGATCATTTCAGGTTTAACCACTTAATTTACCAGACACATGGTGTGGGCAAGTCATTATGGTTCCTTGGTAACTATCCCACCTAATACTGTTTCCATATTATCGTCTTTCATTATCCTTTCCCAATAAATTGAAACAAATTAATAAAATATTGATTGAAGGGCTAATCCATACCACTCCACACATGTTCTATTTCTTTTTCCATCAAAATAATTATAATTCATGAATAACAACTTCGAATCCTTTCTTTATGATTTATCGCTAATAAATAAGAATACTTGCATTATGAGCATAAAGTCAGAAATGAATATTTATTTTTCTTCTGGCTTATTTTCAAATTACAATTCAAAACGCTTAGTAAAAATAAAGATTATTCCAAACCTACCTTCACTTCACCCTACTGTATTATTGTTCTCAACATAATATATATATGCACAATAATACTCCTACCTTCAACAAAACTAACTGGATAAAATTAAACGCACAACTACATATAAATTTATTATACTTACAAAGACAACAATTAATTCTCATCAAATCAAGTACTTGGAATTCTCACACTTGTTTTCGACCCTACCAAGAGCTGCTTCCTCTACTTCTCCCTCAAGTTGAGAAGCTCTTGCCCATCTAGGGCATCAAAAACCCCCTTGTTGATCCCTTTAACATGTATTTAATAAATTTCTTTCATGATAAGGTTTCCTTTAGTGGCATCCCACTTTTTTGGATTTTCTTATACCATTGCCTAGGCTTTTCCATAAAAGCTCACCTTTTTCTCCCACGACGCTTTTATGTTTTTCCAAGCTTAGCATCTTAGTCCAACTAACAAACTTAATGGATCTTTCTGTCTCATCCATTAAGATTATCTAGAATTAAATTCTAGAATTATTATCATTGTTATAGATCCATTTAGGCACATCAAATCCCAACATTCAGATCAATGTTTTAGGGCTCATCAAACCCTAATTTCAGTTGCTACATGCCCTAAACAAGTCACCTCTTTGAATGCCTCCTTCCCATAATGTTTCATGACCTAAGACATCCAGAAATGGTCTCTAAAGGGACCAGCGCTGGTAGATACATTGCCAGAGTGCTCTGTAGAGTAGGTAGATACACTATTAGGGTGATTTGCAGAGCACCTAAGCCCTCTTTAGGTTGTGCTGGGTGAATTTGAGCAAAATTAAATTGGGGTTTGGGGAATATTCTTATCTCTTGGAGTCATCTAGAAGACTCCCTCAGTTATCTACTCCTATGAGCTTGAAAATGAATGAGGATTGAGTTAAGGTGCATCCTATCCTCCTATCCCTTCCTCCATGGAACTAATTCTAAGTATGGAAGGCCATTCATTGCCACCATTTATGAAAAAACCTCCTTCATCCTCATATAAATTGACCACTCATCTAAGTGATCAGAGGCCAGCTAGCTGGCTGGATTATGTTGAATTGTAAGGAGATAATGTTTCTATGAGACTTGACTTTTGAGCAAATGATGTGATGCCACGAGCTTCTCTTGCTTATGACGTGATGTGCATGGGATCCAAGCTAGAGGAATGACCTTGAATCAGACACTAATGGTTGTATTTCCTTCTGCTATCTAATAAAGTGTTTGAACCTTTTTCCATATGTTGTGTTCTTTCGTAATTCTTATATGTATGAATTGCTTTTGATTCCTTTCATTTGTATTCAACGGATCATATGCTTTGATCAGTTTTCATCTTCTGCTGTGTGGACAGGGTACTTTTCAAGCAGATTAAGTATGGGAAGGAGCGACAGAATCGATACAAGGGAGACGAGAGGAAAGAGAAACTGCAGGTACACCTTCTATCGTCTCTTATTATCTATTGCTTATAGGAAAAGTCTAAAACATTTTAAACTGTTCTTCTAGGCATATCTACTTGTCCAGTGAATTAGTATTTATCCGTAGATGCTAAATTCTCCAAAACAAATTGGCGACTCCGTTGGGGATGAATCCTCTTTCCTAATAGCTTATCCACCTCCTAAGACATGTTTGTAGACTTTATTTGTGTTCATTGACTATATTTTAGCTCTTTTGCATTGGATTTTGGTCAAAAACTGAGGTTAGATGACTCTTGAGTGGCATCTCAGAAATCAGCGCAGGCTCGGTTAGGGGACAATGCTCTGCAGAGCACCCTTGAGTGAGACGCAGTGCTCCATAGCACAATTAGGCCCTCTTTGACCTATGTTGATCAACCTTAGGTCAAATTCCACCATTTGGAAAGCGTTTTTGCCAACTTTTCTCTATTTGTTTGCTTGTTGATTGATCAATGAATGTCATGTCTCAGAGAACAAATTTGTATCTCCTTTTCCAGCCCTACTTTGATTTGATTGATTAATGTTTCTTTAATTTTTTTCTTTATCATTATCACTCTATAGTAAAAGTTAGAATATAGTGATTAATCTTCATTCGAAAGAAAGTGTCGTAAAGTCTTCTCTTCCTTCGAATTATAATTGTCGTAAAAGTCTTCGTTCTTATGAAAGATTGATTGATTGTATGTGCATGTTTCCTTTTTGTTCATGATAATGTTAAGGAATTCGAAAAGAAAAATTTGCATCATTCATATTGTAGTTTGTGAATGCTTGAAAGGAATAGCTATGGAAATTGCATTAGATGTGCTCTTTGCTCTTTGTCAAAAATCTAATTGCTCTAACCCTAATAGCTAAGGATTTTCATCGTTAAATTGAATGGAAAGAATGCTTATCATATTAGTTGTATTTTATGAATTTCAAACATACATCATGTGATGAACCTTGAAAGGAAAATTCTAAAGAAGATCAACTTAAAATTTAGTTAAATGTACCTAATGGAGCATTGTCACCTAACGAAAAACATTTAGAGGTCTAGGCTAGAGACGTGTTCCGATGTCGTAAAACAAAGCAGCTATCAGTAACTTGTCTGCAATACATCCCAAGTGTGATACCTCATTCCACGTACGTGAGTATATCATAGTTCATCCACATACCTTCAGGTATAGAGGGCAGTGTTATAGTACGTAAAGTATATGGTAATGCTCTCACTATGCGGTTTTGCATTAGATAGCGCTTATACAGACTGGGACTCCACATACCTTCGGGTATATATAGGAGAACAACTCTAGGTTTATATCGATCCTTAAGTAACCAAGTCGGTCACCTTGTAACTATGATACATCGAACACATCATGCGGGGACATTGCCTGCCCATACTTCTTAGTTCACCGGGAGGTATTTTGCAATTCACAATTGCTTGGTAAACCTTTCACCTAGATTATCCCTCTTTTGTTTTGTTCTATTACTTTTATTAAAATAAATTTAACTGACTGTGATTAACATCCTCCATGCTCACTACTTAGTTGATCTTAGGTTGAAACATATGGCAACAAATCTGGAATCTACCGATGAAGGAATTCCTTTTCCTCCTTTTCCGATGGGAATCCTAGTCCTTTTCCTCCTTTCAGAAATATTGGTTCTCCTTATATGGCTACATTATCCCTTCTGGGATTTACCATTGGCTTGCCAGTATGGTTTTTTTCAACCTCCTTGTTTCAAAATGTCATGATTTCTCCACAATCTAGTACACCTCCAACTGGACAAAATGAACCTCCAATTGATCCAAAAGTTGACACTTTGCCTTCTTCCTTAGTTGTTTCTTCATCCCCTTCTTCCTCTTCGTCTAGTGAAAGTATTGGTACTAGTAACTGTTGGCATTATGATTCAGGTGTTGTCCTTGATGGCAAACCCATTCAGGTGATAAATCAAGAAGGACGCAGGAAATATGTTCAGCAAGTGCGTCCCCGCAGGTATACCATACAGAACCCGCGTCCAGGGACGCCGGCCAGCCGTTCAGGAGTTGCGTCCGCCCAGTGCACACATTTCAAGGCAGAGAAACGCACGTGGGGGTTTCTTGCGTGGTATCTAGCCGACGGTTTTGTGTTTCTATGGTGTCGGCTCGTGGTATTGTTCCATGTTTTGGGGAGAAGCTTGCCTATATAAAGCAAAGGAGTTCATTTGGATTATGCATCATCTTGGTTGAATATCTTTTGGTGAGATCTAGTCCAGATCTATGAGGGTGAATCTTCTAATGGACTGTGATCTCTATGGCGCATGATCAGATCTGTGGATCTGAGTGTTTGGGTTGGTTCTGAAGTCCTCATATCTTTTATATCTGAAGGGACGCAGGTTCAGTGAAGGGCAAGTGCGCCGGGACGCAGAACAGTAAAGGCTCAGGTGCGTCTCTGAGGCAAAGGACGCGGCGCGACTGTGTTATTGGGTGCGTCTCTGAAGCAAAGGACGCGGCGCGACTGTGTTATTGGGTGCGTCTCTGAAGCAAAGGACGCGGCGCGACTGTGTTATTGGGTGCGTCTCTGAAGCAAAAGACGCGGCGCGATAGTGTTTCGGGGTGCGCCGGTCGCAGCAAAGCATAGAGGAACAGTGCGTCTGCACGCAGAACAACGGAGGGTAGACTGCGTCCAGTCGCAGGCCACAGAAAGAAAATATGCGTCCCTGTCTTAAGATGATCTGTTGACTGTATATTTCTGTTCATAAGGTGTTCTGGGTTATTTCTGTAATTACTGATCTGATATCTGTAGTGGACTGTATCTGTTATATACTTGTTGATCATTTGATTCTTCATGAAAAGAAGTAGGGGGTTGTAGCTCCCTTCCAGGAGAAACTGGAAAACGAGAGAGAGTTGTAGCTCTCTGCAGGTTGCAGCCTGCGTGCTGGTAAAGGACTGCACCAGTACAAAATCATTGTAAAAGATTTTCTTGAAAGAAGATAGAGACATATTGCAGCAGGTGGTTTTCTCCCGCATTGGGTTTCCACCTTACATCTTGTGTTCTTTGGTGTGACTGTCTTTTTCTTTATTCAAGCTCATTATTTTATGGTACTGATATGCAAGAATAATTCAAAAGATCAAATAAGGAAGATTTGGTAAATTGCTTAATAATACTGATTCACCCCCCCCTCTCAGTATTATTTCCAACAATTGGTATCAGAGCAGGTCCTTCAGAAAAGCTTGATCGCTTGAAGGTAGATCGTTCATCATGAGCAACTACGAGAGAGAAGCATCAATCAGGCCACCAGTTTTTGATGGGACAAACTTCAATTATTGGAAGGTAAGAGTTACTGCATATCTTCAATCTCTTGGTACTGAAGTTTGGGACATTGTAGAAACAGGCTATGCTTTTCTTTCAGCTACTCCTACAGATCCAGCTGAGAAAAAGAAGTATGAAACAAATGCAAAAGCAGTCAGTACTCTATTAGGAAGTATATCCCAAACAGAATTCATGAAGGTAATGCACTTCAAATCAGCAAAAGAAATATGGGACAAAATGATCACAAGCTATGAAGGAGATGAACAGGTAAAACAAGCCAAACTTCAATCTCTCAGGATTCAATATGAGACTCTCAAGATGTATAATGATGAAAGTGTGGCTAATTATTTTCTTCGGGTAGATGAGATTGTTAATTGTATGAAAAATTTGGGTGAAGAAGTAAAGGAGTCCATAGTAGTTCAAAAGATTCTAAGATCATTATCCCCCAAGTTTGAATCCAAAGTATCTGCAATAGAAGAAAAAGAAAATCTCCGTGTTCTTACTATGTCTCAGCTACATGGAATTCTAACTGCTTATGAAATGAGAAAGGGAGGACCATCAGACAGAAGGGAGGCTGCTTTTAAAGCATCAGGCAAAGAAGATTACTATGAAGCAAACCATGATCCAGAAGAAGAGGAAGAAGAATCAAATTTTGTCAGAAATCTTCAAAGAGGTTCTGGAAGGTTCAGAGGTAAGCTACCCTTCAAATGCTTTGCTTGTGGAAGAGTAGGTCATTATGCTGCAAAATGCTCTTATAAGGATAAAGGAAAGGAACCAGTTAGATGGAACAAGAAACAAAGCGCAAATAAGAAAAGCTACTACACCCATGAAGATAGTGATGGCTTATCAAACAGTGATGAAGATGAACAAGGTAATAAATATAGGTTGTTAATGGCATTTGAAGATGATGATTATGAGGATGCTGTAGATGTGGATAACCTTTATGATGAAATTACTAGACTCAAGAGATGCATAGAAGAAAAGAACATGATTATTGATACTCTACAATTCCAAATTGATGAAAAGGAAAAACATCTTGAAAAATTAGAAGGTGAAATTGTTGGTCTTAGAAAAGAAATTGAGAAAACAAAAACTATTAATCTCAAGTTTGTCAAAGGATCTGAAACTTTGGATGAGATTATCAGTGTGCAGCGGTCTCCACTAAATAAGACAGGTTTGGGCTATAATGGAGAAACTTCTCAAGCATCCACTTCAAAAAGTTATCTTGATGCAGCAAGAAGAAATGAGCAAGAGCACAAGGAAGATCATCAGGTAAAGCAGGGACAAATGTCAAACAGAAACTATCAGGGGCAATCCAGCTTAAGGGTGAACAAAAGCCACAACCAGCCACAGGTAAAATCTTCTCAATTTGGTTCAAGAATAGATGAAAATAGAAATTACAATCAGTTGGCTGGTAGATCCAATAATCGCAGAAGCTTCTTCAATGGACAATGCTTTTCTTGCCATAACTTTGGTCACAAAGCAGCTCAATGTGTTGCGTATAAAACAATCATGACTAGGGAAGCTCAAAAACAAAGAAGTATGACAGGGATTACAAAAAGGACCTATAACAACTTTTCAGCTCTTGAAAATGAAGTTGAATGTTCTATTTGCAATAATTTTGGACATAAAGACTTTGAATGCAGAAGCAGGTTTCCGGAAAGAAAGGTACAAGAGCAGAAAAAGGAACAAGCCTCAGGCACCAAAACATGGAGAATAAAGGAACCTCAAACAGAAAGATGTGGGATAGCATTTTATGCAGAAGGACAAGAAAATCTATGGTACATTGACAGTGGATGTTTGAAGCATATGACAGGTGATAAAGAAAAACTTGAGTCTTATTCTAATTTAGAAAAGGGAAAGAAAGTCTCTTTTGGAAATGATACTCCTGCAACTATAAAAGGAAAAGGTATTGCTCCTTTAAAAGAAGATGTTAAGGCTGGAAATGTTTTGTTTGTTGATGGATTGAAGCATAATCTACTAAGTGTCAGCCAGATGTGTGATCAAAGAACCGAGGTTATATTCAGATCAAATGGATGCCTTGTTCGTGATCTTGATACAGGTAAAACAGTTCTCAAAGGAAAAAGAACTCCAAATAATCTATACATATTTGATGAAGGACAACAACAATGCTATCTAAGCAAGGATGAAGAGCACTGGCTATGGCATCGAAGGTTGGGACATCTAAGCTTCTCACAAATAAGGAAAGCTTGCAAATATCAGGCAGTTCGCGATCTTCCAGATATCAAAATTCCTGACAACACCATATGCAGATCATGTCAGTTTGGAAAACAAACCAGAACTAACTTTCCAGAGAAAGAAGGATCAGCCAGCATGCCTCTTGAGCTAGTACATACAGATGTATGTGGACCATTCAGAAAAAGAACACCTAGAGGAGAGGAATACTTGATATTATTTATTGACGATTTCTCCAGGTTTGTTTGGTTAGGACTTATGAAGCACAAAGATGAAGCATTCGAAAAATTCAAATCCTTCAAAGCCTTGGTTGAAAATGAATCAGGTCACAAAATTAAGTGCCTCAGATCTGACAGAGGTGGGGAATTTACTTCAAATGAATTTTTCGATTTCTGTGATGAACATGGGATAAGGAGAGAATTTTCTACAGCTAGAACTCCTCAGCAAAATGGAGTAGTTGAAAGAATGAACAGAACAATCCAGCAAATGGCTCGTGCTATGCTTGATGAATCAGGAACCCCTGCAACCTTCTGGGGTGAAGCTGCACATGCGGCGGTTATTATTCTCAACAAGACAAATGTCCGAGTGAACAGCACTCAAACTCCTCATGAGCTCTGGAGTGGTAAAACTCCTTCGGTAAAGCACTTCAAAATCTTTGGGAGCAAATGCTATATCAAGAATACTGAGGAGCAGCTTGGTAAACTTGATCCTAGAGCAGATGAAGGTATTCTTCTTGGCTACTCTCCACATAGCAAAGCATACAAATGCTACAATAAAAGACTTGGCAAAATTGTTGACAGCATTGATGTAGTGGTTGATGAGAAGGGATACATTCCTAGGCAAATACATCGTGAAGACATCGAAGAAGATGAAAGCCACCCTCAAAGACAGAATGATGAAGAAGAAGAACCGCAAGAAGAATCTCAAGAAGAACCTCACGAAGAAGCAGAAGAACGAACAAGAATAGAAGAAAAGACTCCATCCAGATATGTTCAAAAGAACCATCCAGAATCTCAGATCATGGGACAGAAAGAAGCAGGTATACAAACTAGAAGAACAGTTGCAGAAGCTTCAAGTTATTTGGCATTACTCTCCTCTACTGAACCACAAAATGTGAAAGAGGCATGCAAAGATGAATGTTGGATGAAAGCAATGGATGAAGAACTTGAGCAAATCGAAAAGAACAACACTTGGGAGCTGGTTCCTAGACCAAAGGATAAGAATGTTATCGGAACAAAATGGGTATTCAAAAATAAATTGAATGAAAATGGAGAAGTAATTAGAAACAAAGCCAGACTTGTTTGTAAAGGATATGCACAGCAAGAAGGAATAGACTTTGAAGAAACTTTTGCTCCTGTTGCAAGACTTGAGGCCATCCGAATGTTCCTTGCTCTCTCAAGTTCTCAGAATTTCAAAGTATTTCAAATGGACGTAAAATCAGCCTTTCTGAATGGAGACTTGGAAGAAGAAGTGTACATTGAACAGCCAGATGGTTTCATTCTTGGAAATGATCCAAATCTTGTATGCAGATTGAAAAAGGCTCTCTATGGTCTCAAACAAGCCCCAAGGGCTTGGTACTACCGGTTGGACAAATATCTTCATCAACAAGGTTTTTCAAAAGGTTCAGCAGATAGCAATCTATATATAAAAATTGAAAATGACAAATTGCTAATACTTGTGGTGTATGTAGATGACATTATTTTTGGCAGCAATGAAGAAGCTATGAGTCAAAGCTTTGCCTCAGTCATGCAGAAAGAATTTGAAATGTCCTTGCTAGGAGAACTGACATACTTTCTTGGTTTGCAAATCCAACAAAAGGAAGGAGGAATCCTTTTATCTCAAACCAAGTATCTCAAGCAGATTTTGAAGAAATATGGCATGGAAGATGCAAAACCAGTATGTACACCCATGGTCACAGGATGCAGTCTCAGTGCAAATGATGAATCTGCAGCAGTACATCAACCAACCTACAGATCTATGATTGGAAGTTTACTATATTTAACAGGTACCCGACCAGACATCATGCATGCAGTTGGAATAGTTGGAAGATTTCAGGCAAATCCGAAGGAGACTCATCTTCAAGCAGTGAAGAGAATTTTCAAATATCTTCAAGGGACTCAAAATTATGGCTTATGGTATCCTAGAGATACATATCTTACTCTTCATGCCTATACAGATGCAGATTGGGCCGGAAGCGTGGATGACAGGAAAAGCACAAGTGGTGGTGCGTTCTTTATGGGTCCCAGACTGGTCTCTTGGTTCAGCAAGAAACAGAGTTCAATTGCCTTGTCTACAGCTGAAGCAGAATATGTTGCTGCTGCATCTTGTTGCACCCAACTCCTTTGGATGATGCAGACTTTGCAGGATTATCAAATCACTTGTACACCTCCAATCTCTATCTTATGTGACAACACAAGTGCAATCAGCATCTCAAAGAATCCGGTTATGCATTCAAAAACCAAGCACATACCAATCAAATACCATTTTCTCCGGGAACAAGTACTTGAACAGAAGGTCAAGTTGGAGTATGTTCCTTCTAAGGAACAAGTTGCTGATATTTTCACCAAACCATTGCCCAGGGACACTTTTGAATACCTCAGGCAAAAGCTGGGGGTTGTTGATGCATCATCTTACTGTTGATCATCTTCCTATTGGTGGTATAGGCTCAGGGGGAGCACATAATGCATTGTTGGCATTATGGAGAAGGAGATCTTGGAAATAGCTGCAATATGTCTCTATCTCCTTCATGATGGATTTCTGGTTACAGATCTGGAGATGCATGAGCATAGGGGGAGCATACCCTTTGCTCTTGATGTCAAAGGGGGAGAATGAAGCTGAAGATTATGTGGTTGCCATCAAGTCCAAAGGGGGAGATTGTTGGCATTATGATTCAGGTGTTGTCCTTGATGGCAAACCCATTCAGGTGATAAATCAAGAAGGACGCAGGAAATATGTTCAGCAAGTGCGTCCCCGCAGGTATACCATACAGAACCCGCGTCCAGGGACGCCGGCCAGCCGTTCAGGAGGTGCGTCCGCCCAGTGCACACATTTCAAGGCAGAGAAAAGCACGTGGGGGTTTCTTGCGTGGTATCTAGCCGACGGTTTTGTGTTTCTATGGTGTCGGCTCGTGGTATTGTTCCATGTTTTGGGGAGAAGCTTGCCTATATAAAGCAAAGGAGTTCATTTGGATTATGCATCATCTTGGTTGAATATCTTTTGGTGAGATCTAGTCCATATCTATGAGGGTGAATCTTCTAATGGACTGTGATCTCTATGGCGCATGATCAGATCTGTGGATCTGAGTGTTTGGGTTGGTTCTGAAGTCCTCATATCTTTTATATCTGAAGGGACGCAGGTTCAGTGAAGGGCAAGTGCGCCGGGACGCAGAACAGTAAAGGCTCAGGTGCGTCTCTGAGGCAAAGGACGCGGCGCGACTGTGTTATTGGGTGCGTCTCTGAAGCAAAGGACGCGGCGCGACTGTGTTATTGGGTGTGTCTCTGAAGCAAAGGACGCGGCGCGACTGTGTTATTGGGTGCGTCTCTGAAGCAAAAGACGCGGCGCGATAGTGTTTCGGGGTGCGCCGGTCACAGCAAAGCATAGAGGAACAGTGCGTCTGCACGCAGAACAACGGAGGGTAGACTGCGTCCAGTCGCAGGCCACAGAAAGAAAATATGCGTCCCTGTCTTAAGATGATCTGTTGACTGTATATTTCTGTTCATAAGGTGTTCTGGGTTATTTCTGTAATTACTGATCTGATATATGTAGTGGACTGTATCTGTTATATACTTGTTGATCATTTGATTCTTCATTAAAAGAAGTAGGGGGTTGTAGCTCCCTTCCAGGAGAAACTGGAAAACGAGAGAGAGTTGTAGCTCTCTGCAGGTTGCAGCCTGCGTGCTAGTAAAGGACTGCACCAGTACAAAATCATTGTAAAAGATTTTCTTGAAAGAAGATAGAGACATATTGCAGCAGGTGGTTTTCTCCCGCATTGGGTTTCCACCTTACATCTTGTGTTCTTTGGTGTGACTGTCTTTTTCTTTATTCAAGCTCATTATTTTATGGTACTGATATGCAAGAATAATTCAAAAGATCAAATAAGGAAGATTTGGTAAATTGCTTAATAATACTGATTCACCCCCCCCTCTCAGTATTATTTCCAACAGTAACCAAGTGGCTAAGAAGAAGAAGAAAGGAAAGAAGAAGAAGAAGATAGTTCTTTTGCTATCTCAACCTCATTAAAAAATGAAATAGGTCAATGAGGATAGTTCCTTGTCTTATGTCAACTTCGTTAAAAAATGAAACCAAGGAGTATGAGCATAGTTCCTTGTCTTTTGTAAAGCTCGTTAAAAAATGAAACAAGGAGTCTGAGCAGAGTTCCTTGTCTTGTGTCAAGCTCATTAAAAAATGAAATAAGGTCCCAAGTTTAAAGTCGAGTCTTTGACTATATCTCATAAAATCCCAGTCGATTCTTTCACTTGATCTCGTAAATGAACCTTCATTCCATCCACTTGATAGCCACAAGCAGTCTACTTAAGTGAATGTAATGAAGCTTGGAATGCATGTACCTAATGGTAATGTTAAGTTTCCCTGTAGGTTATGTGAAGGGAATCACCCCATTCATCTTTGTCCCTATCTAGATGAAGCCAAAAAGGTGTTGGATAACCATCCAACTTCACTGTAGCGACTTCCATCTGGTTATAAGAGAGTCTCCCTTTTATCATTCTAGGGGCATGTAAACTAAATTCGAGAATAGTTTTTCATTTCAAGATTGTATAAAAATGAAATGGAATCCAAGCATAGTTGTTCATTTCAAGCTTGTGTAAAAATGAAATTAAATCCAAGCATAGTTCCCTATGGTTCAAGAATGTCTAAAAATGAAACCATACCCATTTTAACCCTCGTGATTTCCATTCTATCAACCTTTTCTGTCATATGAGCTTTGGTTGTTTTCACCCCATCGCCACCATCCCTTTGGCCGATCATATGCTTTCACTTGGTGTTTTACCCTTTTTTGAGGAACAGTTGCAATGAGTGGTCTTATTAGCCAACCCCTTCACATAAATAAACATGTTTTGAGAAGTTCAAACATCATCGGAACCAGTTGCTACCCTAGATACCACTGGTTCCTCAAAATGGAGTCCTCTTTAAGCTCTTTTTAGACTCTCTAAATATGAAAAGGTTGTCGAGCGCTTATCCTTTCTGGCTCGTTAACGGATTGGAAATGATATCTCTCTTGTATTATTTTACGGTTTTTCGGAATTGAGAGATTAATTTATGAAAAAGAACTTGTGGAGTTTTCATTTTTTACCTTTTCAAACTCCTTAAACATGAAAAGGATTGAGTTATCTTTGTCGTTAAACTCATTAAAAACATCAAATAGCGACAAACTTGTCCATCTAGACAAGACCGAGTTTCACCTTCGCTAGACTCATTAAAACATCAAATAGTGATGGATTCACCCGAAGGGTGAAATTATACAACAAGCATATGTTATCCTCCTCAAGCTTGATAAAAATAAAGAGGTACTAATCAGCAATGACTGGGGAAAATGGGAAAAGGGGAAAACCACTTTATGGTAGCAGGTCACTCTTAAACATGAAACTTTCGCTTCATCACAGTGACTATTTGGGTTGGGTTACCTTCTTGATGGTTATCATACCTATGATCTATCACACCATCCATCACTTTTTGTTTTGGGTCAATGTTGCCAATTCATTCAGACTATTTGGGTTGGGTTGTCTGCTTGATGGTTATCACACTATGGTCTATCACACCATCCATTACTTTGGTTTTGGTTCAATGCTGCCAATTCATTCAATGTCACCCATATGTTCAAGAGAAGTCATCCTTTACAGTACCATAAACCTTCATTTTCATGACCGCCATTCCTGAACCTTGTGTCGTTAGTCAAATTCCATCTATAAAATCACTACACTCATTTCGTATCATTTATGTGGGACACATCAAGGCCCTCCTCTGACGAGTCGCTTCTTATCGACATCAACTCATTATCCAAGAAGTTGACTTAGAAACACCCATTCAACACCTTGAGGATTCCATGCATCAATGGCAGGTTTCTTGCTTTTGACAATAGGCATACATCATTGGGCGTTGACCAAAATACTTCGTATGGTGATCAACATCAGATCATCCGTTCACACAATGTAGAATGTACTATAGTACCTTGAGGGTCATTATCATTATCGGTGATTTCTCTTGCATCTGTTAACAACTTACATCATTGGCTGGTAATCATATGGTGTCTTCCCATGTTCGACTTCATATCACATATTCACATGGTTAGACTCGTACTTGAGAAAATGGTTGAATGAGATTGAAGACCCCGAATCTAGTTTCATCCATCTAGACTGCGATATCAGGAGTACTAAATCATATGTACAATGGCTTTACATTGATAGTCATTCTGATGATGGGTCTATACCTGTAGACAACTGTTTATGTACATGTAATGATAGTTTATACACTGAGCATGGGTATGCCTTCCATCGGCAATTCATGTAAAATCAAATATCATGATATATGTATTGTAATTGATGCAGGTCACCTTCCACTTCGATACTTCCTCATCACATCATAAAGCATTTCATTCGACATTGGCATTTTTCCAACTTCATGATTTAGGGGGCAGGTGTTACAGATCCATTTGGGCACATCAAATCCAAACATTCAGATTAGTGTTTTAGGGATCATCAAACCCTAATTTCAGTTGCTATGTGCCCTAAACATGTCACCCCTTTGAATGCCTCCTTCCTAGAAAGTTTCATGATGTAAGACATCTAGAAATGGTCTCTAAAGGGACTAGTGTAGGTAGATACACTACCAAGGTGCTCTGCAAAGCACCTAATCCCTCTTTAGGCTTCGCTGGGAAAATTTGAGTGAAATTCAATTGGGGTTTTGGGAATATTCTTATCTCTTGGAGTCATCTAGAAGCTTCCCTCAGTTATCTACTCCTATGAGCATGAAGATGGATGAGGAATGAGTTAAGGTTCATCCTATCCTCTCATCCATTTCACCATGGAAATAACTCTAGGAATGGAAGGCCATTAAATGCCACCATTTATGACAAAACCTCCTTTATCCTCCTATAAATTGACCACTCATCTAAGTGATCATAGGTTGGCTGACTGGCTAGATTATGTTGAATTGTAAGGAGATAATTCTACTATGAGACTTGACTTTGGAGCAAATTATGTGATGCCAGAAGCTTGTCTTGCTTATGATGTGATGTGGATGGGATACAAGCTCGAGGAATGACTTTGAATTAGACACTGATGGTTGTAATTGGTGGGCTCCAGTATTGTAGCAATAATGCTACAACTCCTGGGGCTTCTTTCTCTAATTTTATCAACCCGGTAGTTCGTAACAAACTTGGAAGCGACGGTGTTGTATGCACAAGTACTAGCTCTTGTCGCAGCTGTCACTTGGTCAGCTGGCACAAGTCTGCTAGGGCTCAAGCCAACTTCTATATGTTCTCAGAATAAGCTTTCTAAATGATGAACGAGGACTATCTCAAAGGAAATTAACCTACTTTGCAAGAATGAACTGAAAGCCAACCAAACATGGAAACCCTAGTAAACCCTAATCTGACTAGCTTAATCCTTACGATGCAACAATGGGAATGTAACTCCTAAAAATGATGCCATTACTTCTAGTGATATGAGATGCATAAATTTAAACTACTTCTATTGAAGAGAACATTGTTTTTATATTTTTGCTTAGGTGGTTGGAGTTATTATGATTTTGTTTCTTATTGGGTTTTGACTGTGCAGGGGTAGTTCGAAGGGAAGGAAGGCTTGGAAAAGGTCGGGAGGGCTAGGAGAGGTTCCAGGGGATTCCTAACATCATTCCACCGAAGTCCACACCGTTCAGGTGCTTGGAAACCGAGTTGCAGGCTTCTACAGGATGTCTGCAGGGGATCCTACAGGAAGCTCGGGATTTCTACAGGAAGTCTGCTAACTTCTACAGGATGTTCTACAGTTGGAGTTTTGGGTGATGGAGGAGTCGAGGAGCTGTATGGGTGGATAGGTAGGATGAAAAGGGAGCTTGTGATGGCTCAGGGACAGAGAGATAAGATGGAGAAAGAGTGGGTAAAGTTGGTTGGTGGATAGAAGGGTGGAAGCAATGAAAAGTAAAAAAGATGGAGCTACGTGAGAAGTAGAAGGGTTGGAAGGCAAACGAGCTGAATAGAGGATGAGTAGGTGACTTTAGGCGCGGTTGAGAAGAAGAAGAAGATAATAGAACAATGTTGCGCAGTGTAAATGGAACAAATCCTCTATGTCTTGCACAAAACCGAAAATTCCATCAACCTATTCTAACTGTGTTATTTAACCAACGAAAAGCAATGTAAATTGTGGAGAGAAATCGTGCATGGTGTTGGAACGAAGAAGTATGGCTCAAGATCAGAATGCATGGATGGTTCTATGACGGAAATGACTGTGTTGCAGCTTGCATGAACATATAATACTGCGTTTTTTGGTGGTTGGTACGGTCTACACCCCCAATCTCTAAACAGAGATGGCAGTGAGTGCACTATCAACCTTTTCTTGGAGCTCTAATGAATTCTAATCCTCCTACTCTAATCTAAACTGCTGACAGCACTTTAACCATAAACTAATCCTACTCAATCACATTGAAGAAATTAAATCAGCAGACTGTGTTTTCCAAATGCATGTCAAAACAAAGAAACAAAGTGCTGAAAGGAAAGACAAGTAACAATACAAAGAAAAGGAGGTCTATTGCTCTCAGGTTGGGCCCTAACTTGAGAGCTATAGCTCCTCTTAAGAACTCAAGATTGAATCTAAATCTGCCTGCCTTTATTAAAAGATCATAACCATGAGTCTAACAACATGCCAAAAATTGGCTTACAAAGGGGAAAAACAGAGCTATAGCTCATAATCCAAAATCTATAACAAAAGTTCAAGAGTCTCAGCGAAGGCAACAACCTTAATATTTATACATGATGAGGGCCAAGCTGGCCTCCTCAATTAGTGGAGCTTGGCTGTCCAACTGAAAGTGAACTGCTGTTCATGTAGAATACGTTGGCTGCCTTCTAGCTCGGTGGTCATAGCTGTTGGAGCTCGGAGTTGGGGTGGAGATCACGAGGGAGGTCATTCAAGGCTGTGGACAACCTCCCTATAAACCAGCAATGCCACCTTGGTTGTCTCCTTGTCTCCATTTGCATGGTCTTTGCTCCATTTAATGCCAAAAAACCTGAAATCATCATGTATTAGCTACGTAGGCATAATGACTGCCCTTCTTCCTACAAATAACACGAATATACTAAGAAATGATGCATAATTGATAAAAATATGAAGGGTTGAGCAAGGTAAGTAGGCCAAATGAGCCCAAATTGTTACCAAAATTTGGGGCTCATCATCACCCCCCAGCTAAAATATTTGCTCATCCTTGAGCAACTAGTCCTGGAACTCTTCATCATTCATTGCCTTTACTGCTACCCTTACATCCCAAGCCTCTGTAGTAGTGTCCTCTTTGCTGATATGAAACCCAGCCCTTCTATCTACCTCTTCCCATTGTTCATTATCATCTGTCTCTATGCTGCCTTCCATCAGTCCTAGCAGTAGTGGTGGGCTGAGTTTAAGGCCAATCCAGCTGGCCTAGAGGTTTTGCATGGATTTCTTGTAAAGGGCTACCCTTACCAGAGCTTCCCTCATCCGAGTTGGGGTATGGTACTCTCGGATTTTCAAACTGTGTGGCAATGTATTCCATCTGCGTGTGCATGCTTGGATAGCATTTTCTCCTAACAGTCTCTCCATGTCTTCAAAATGAGCTATGGCTTGGGCCTGTTGATCCATATATCTTAGTGAAGCTGTAGGATCAATAGACAAGTGTTGGTGTGCTGAGATGAGTGCAACTGGATCCTCTGGTTCTGCCCGAATGAGCAATGGCTCGTTCAATTCTCGGTTCATGACCGATTTTGCTTCTGCTGCTCTTTGATCCTCATGGTTCAACCATGAAGCGAATGCCATTAATTGCATATCTCCCAAGGCAGTATTGGGATCCCAGGAAACTACATTAGGCAAGGCCAAATTATGGAGGTAAAACTCCGCTAATTTGGCTTTATCCTCTGACGAACTAGTACTGCACAACTCAGAAAATTGTTGTGGGTCTTGGGTCTGAGAAATACCTCTTTGTGCTAAGGTATTTATTTGGAACTGCAGCCATTGGTATT
Organism: Pinus tabuliformis; assembly: GCA_031772625.1. Classification (NCBI taxonomy): domain Eukaryota; kingdom Viridiplantae; phylum Streptophyta; class Pinopsida; order Pinales; family Pinaceae; genus Pinus; species Pinus tabuliformis. The sequence goes on along the minus strand of CM062819.1, from coordinate 802,170,870 downwards.
TCAAGTACAAACCATAGGACTTGGCAGGTTGTCTGCACTGTATTTCCTCCATGGCCCAACTGGCCATGCAGGCCAATTGTCCCTCTTTTTGCTGCAGCTGTTCTTTTAGAGCTTGCACTTCAATTTTTGCTTGTTGTTCTTCTTCCTGTAGAAGTGTCATTGGCTCCCCAAGACCGATGATCAGTTCCTTTTTGCCTTGCTGATCTTCTATGGTGTCCTTGGAGGATGTACCTGTCCCTGCCCTCAACTCCTGTAGCTGCAATCTTAGCTTCTGGTTTTCTTCCTGTAGGTACACTCTTTGACAATTGGCCACATGTTTAGCCATGGCTAATTCACTCCTGGCCTCCTTGAGTTGCTCTTGTAAAGGACCTATGTCAGCCACGCCCTTTGACTTTGCTATCTTCATCCACGTGTGTGTACGGACTCTCTCTTCCTCCAATGCAAAAAACAGTGGCACAGTAAATTTTTGAGGTATAATTTTGCCAGCCTCTGAAAAGGTATAGTATGAACTCAGACTTGGCTGAGGGCTGGGCTCTAGAATGTGCCCCTTTTCTACCTCTTTGGGTGGCTCTACCTCGCCCTCCCTTGGTGGTGATGAGGGTCCTTCTCCTTCCATCTTCTCTGTTTCCTGTAGCCGGGCCAGAGTTTCCTGTAGAACATTTTCAGCATCCTGTAGCCGAGCTTTTTCAGTCAACAGGTCTAACTTTTCTTGCCACGTAGTTTTATTTGGGCTCCCCCTATCATAGGTGACTGATATCCTCGAGGGGGACTTTTCCTTGGGTGAAGTAGGGGCATCTTCAATAACAATCGGGTTGCTGGACGAAGGCTGTGGCTTGCCCGTCTTTATTCTGACACTTCTTCGAGCTTTAAAGTATAGAGGGGTCTCCCTATTTCTCTTCTCCTTTGGCTTAGGTGGCGTGCTGAGGGCGGCCAGCACAGCTGCTGCCTCCCTTTCATGAATATCAGCTTTCTTCTCCTTGGGTTTCACTTTTTCAGGGCTTCCTGTAGAAGACCCTGTTTTAGTCAATTTCGGGCTTCCTGTAGAAGACCCTGTTTTAGTAATTTTCGGGCTTCCTGTAGAAGACCCTTTTTCAATAATTTTCGGGCTTCCTGTAGAAGCTGATTTCGGCTTTCCTGTAGAAACAGGTGTTGCCGCCTTGGGTTGCTTTGTTGCATGAGTTTTGCTTTTTGACTTAGTTGCGATCGCTGTCGAGGCACTCTTGCTGATGTGGACCTTCTCAGCCTTGTCCACTCTGCCTTGCAACCTTTTCTCTCTTGCTGTCAAGATGGGTGTGTCATCTTTTTCTTTGTCATCCTTTTTCTCATGCTTCTTCTTTTGCTCTTTCTTCTGCACTGTGGTCGGGGTCTTCTGGCCTGTTTCTTTCTTTCCCACGGCCACTGGTTCTTTCTCCTCACTGCTGGAGGAACCACTTTCTTCGATCAACATCCTTATGTCTCCATCCCTTGTCAAATTTCTGAATGCTTCCCATGAGAGGGGAACCTTGTATGAATGAAGCGCATCCTCCACGAGAAGTTTGATCAATCCATGGTGGGCTACCTGGTCTGGTATGCCTTCTTTTAGCTTGGTTGAACACTCAATCAGAGACTGTAGCAGGAAATAGGGGATGCTCAGTTTATTTTCTACAGGAAGATCAATCTGGTGCCTCAATTCAGTGAGCAACCTAAAGTGATACCCGTACACAATGCTAAAACGGCCTTCGCAGGTTATATACTTCATGATCTGCAGGCTAACTTCATTCCATGGTGGCAGTAAACTGGTTCTACGCACCCCATTCTTGTCTTCCGAGAATTCCTCCTCTGGGGGAAAGAATTATTTCTTGGCCTGTTGGCTCAACTTCCTTTCTTCCTTATCCCATGCCAAACCCATTGGAAGTTCAGTAATTCGACTGATATATTGCGGGGTGAGCTTGAGGCTTAGGCCCCTGAAGTTCACGGTGGCCAATGTTTTGGATTTCGGCCTCAGAGCCTGCAAAAACTCTTCTGCCACTTCGTCGTCATAACCCTGCAATTTGTCACAAAAGGATATCCATTGTGCTCGTGTGAAGAGCTCCACCACCTCAATATTTTCCCTTAACTTTGTTGGATCAGTGGGTTCCCTTCTAATGAACCCACCCGGCATGATAAAAACTGTTGCTTTAGCTAGAGGTGGCGAACGCGGAAGAAATTTGGTCTACTGAGACAGAGCGTAGAATTACGCTTCTGTCATGCATATAATCCACGAAGCTTATCTCTGAGGACCTTAACACAGCTTAATTACACTGACATCCTGTAGAACGACAGTTTATGCACAGCAGACAACAATTGCAACAATTTTCTACGACCAGATTGTAGACGACGATTCTGCCACCTTCAAAAGTCAATTGCATGGAGAGTTCAGGTTTACCTTTTTAATCCACCACCTTTTGACGTGAGGAACCTGCCTTCCTGTAGAAACAACGTTCCTGTAGGAGCAGCGCGTGATTTCTAGGAAAGACTGCAGTTGTCTGCGCCCTTGGTGTTGCTTCACAGGTGTTCTGATGGCCAAAGGCTCGGAGTATCGAACTGCAGAGGGATCCGGATGATCACTCGAGTTTCAAACGGTGAATGATAAATGCATGGGCTGGCAATCTAGCCGATTAGATTTGAATCGGCAGAATCCGTGGCACGGGGGTGAGCTGTCCCTGTCGGACCGTTGGATGACGTCGTCCCATCATTTGCCTGCGAGTTCCCCTACTGCCGCATCATCCCCCCCGCAGATCCTCCACCGTCTCTTATGCTAAATACGTTTTTCCCGACGGGATTGCTCTCACGTGTGTGCTGCCCATTCCTTTTTTCATGGCCGCCACCCAAACATCCAACTAGACCATTAACTGGTCGACGTGGCCAGTCAAATGGCCATAAAACCACTCAACCCATTCACTTCACACTTCGCAAACAATTTCAAAGTAAAATTCATGCAATCTGATGGAAGAAAGGGTCGAGACACTTACCTGTGCGGCCGCAACACGATTTTTCGGTTTTTGGATGATGATGAGTGGATTCGTTTGCCGCTGAAGAATTTGCACAGGCCCGGAGGTTCATGTTTACAGGCTGCCGACGATGGATTTGATGCTTGGCTGCATGCGCCCGCGTTTTCATTGCATATGGCCAGCGCTGTGAATGGTGTACACTCTAGCGGGCTTAACTATTACAGGACTCCTGCAGGATGTCTTGTAACAGTTCTTCCTCCTCGGGTGCATGCTGCACGACGAAGGATTTGGCCTCACGATCACGCTCCCTGAGCTCATGGATGGCTGGGATGGATATGGTATGACATCTCAACATTTTTTTATCTTAAAAATTGCTTTCTCTTTGATAACTCAACGATCTGCTTTGCTGGTGCAGGTAACTTCATTGCATGTCGACAAGGATGGTAGAACGAGGTGATAGCAGTGTGCAAGGGTGACAACAGTAGCTTGCATGCATCCAAACTGATCCTTAGTCGTTAGATCTCCTCATAAAATGAATTCTGGGCCGTCCCGAACTTCTACAGGAAGTTTCCTGTAGAAATACAGAGCTTCTTGTAGAAAGTTTGTGTTTCCTGTAGAAAGTCTGCATCTTCCTGTAGAAAATCTGCATCTTCTTGTAGAAGACTCAAGCCGTGATGAAATTGTGCACATACCTTGGAGAAAAGGAGTATTCTTGGAGGAGGTGCTGGTGAGGTCTCCTGACAGCATGATAAGGATCCTTGGCTCTGAGTTGAGAGGCCTCCTCTCCTCCATAGAACACCTGCAACCTGCATGCAATTTTACATTATGAACTTGTTGTCCTTGTCTTTTTTCTTATTGTTTTTTCTTTTTTTCTTTTTTCTTTTTTTTTTTGAAAGATAACAGGGGCGCCTCGATGAGGTTTTCACCCTTGCCATCTGCCTTAAGCGCCTCAGAGAGGTTTTCACTCAAGGATCTTTTTCAAATCTCTTTTTTTTTTTTTTGAAAGACAATAGAGGTGCCTCAATGAGGTTTTCACCCCTACCACCTGCCTTGGGCGCCTCAGAAAGGTTTTCACCCAAGGATCTTTATTATTTTTTCTTTTTTCCTTTTTTTTTTTTTTTTTTTTCTAAATCCTTTAGGGTATGCCTAAAGCAGAGGCAGAACCCTTCTCTATGACCATCACTGATTTCTTCATAGTTTTGATGAACTCTTGTCTTGAGAGAGGCTTCCTGTAGATCTTCAAGTGATGCCCATTGACAAGCATGGGAATGGCTTCCTCATCAATGGTTTGAATAAGAACAGATCCATTGTCATGGCATTTTTCCACTGCATATGGTCCTAGCCATCTGGTTCTCAGCTTCCCCTTGAAATCTTTGTATCTGGAGTCATACAAAAAGGCCCAATCTCCAAGTTGGAATTGCTTGTCATGGAGATGTTGGTCATGCCACACCTTTCTCTGAAGTTGAACCACTTATGAGTGAAGGAGGGCCTGCATCCGGTGCTCGTCCAGTCCATTCAGCTGCAATAACCTTTCTTGTTGTGCATGGTTGAGATCTAGATCTAGCTAAGCTGCCATCCTCAAAGTGTTGTACTCGAACTCAATGGACAGCAAAGCTTTCTTCCCATAGACCAGCTCATAAGGTGTGAAGCCGGTGGTGGTCTTCCAGGTGGTGTTGTAAGCCCATGTGGCCTCAACCAGGCGATCTGCACAATCTTTCCTACTGCTGCTCACCACCTTAGTCAAAATCCCTTCCAATGCTCTATTGGTGACTTCCACTTTCCCATTTGTCTGTGGATGATAGGGGGTGGAAGTCCTATGCTTGATCTTGTGGTGAGCTAGCAGGTCTTCAATCAAGTTGGATGTGAACTGGCTCCCTTGATCGGTGACCAGCTCTCTTGGGTAGCCAAACTTGTAGAAGATGTTTTCTCTTAAGAACTCGGCCACCTTCTCTTCTTTTGCTGCCTTGATTGCTTTAGTCTCTGCCCACTTTGTCAGGTAGTCAGTGCACACAATGATGTAAGACCTTTGCCTCGAAGGAGGGTTGATTGGACCCACAAAATCCATACCCCACTTCTCAAATGGCTCAAGAGTCACTTGAGGTTGGAGAGGCATCTCATCCCTTGGAGTCGGTTTCCCCATTCTTTGGCATCGGTCACATTGGCTGATATATCTTCCAACATCTTTATGAAGTGTGGGCCAATAGTAGCCTGCCTGCAGGATTTTGAAGGGAGTCCTCTTTGCTGCAAAATGTCCTCCACAAGGCCCATCATGACAGGTGAGGAGGATATCAAAGACTTCCTCCTCCCTTACACAACGCCTTAAGATCTGATCAGGGCCAAGCTTGAATAGATTGCCCCCGATCCAAGTAAATGAGGCACTTTTTCTGATGATTCTGCTCTTCTCTCTTGAAGATAGGTGCGGAGGGAACTGTGCTGAAACAAGGTAGTTTGCTATATCAGCAAACCATGGAGAGAGTGCTGAGATAGCAAACAGATGTTCATCGGGCATCTGGTCATCCACTGTCCCATCCTCATCTGCAGACAAATCCAATCTAGATAAAAAGTCAGCAACAACATTTTCTTTACCTGGTTTGTCAACAATGGTCAAATCAAACTGCTGCAACAAAAGTAACCATCTAATAATCCGAGCATTCACATCTGGTTTATTCATTAAATATCTAATTGCAGTATGGTCTGTATGTACAAATGTTTGGTAGCCAGTGATATAATGTCGGAACTTGTTCAATGCATGGACCACAGCCAAAAACTCTTTCTCAGTTACAGTGTAATTCAGTTCAGCTTTGGACAAGTTTTTGCTAACAAAGTAAATGGCATATGGAAGTTTTTGTTCAACTTGTCCTAAAGCTACACCTATGGATTTGTTCGAGGCATCAGTGTGGATGTGGAAAGGTAGGGCCCAGTTTGGACCTTTCAGGATTGGGGCTGACACCAACTTGTCCTTTAATTCATTCAAATCCTTCTGACAATCGTCAGTCCATTTAAACTCCACATCTTTTGCCAACAGAACAAACAATGGTGAGGCTAGCTTGCTGAAGTCTTTAATGAATCTCCAGTAATACCCTGCTAATCCTAAGAAACTCCGAACATCCCTTACCTTTTGAGGAGGTGGAACCTTCTTGATGAGAGCAATTTTGTTAGGATCCACCTGTAACCCTTGGCAAGAAATGGTATGGCCTAGCACAGTCCCTTCAGTCATCAGGAATTCACATTTTTCAGGACTAAGGGACAGGTTCATCTCAATGCATTTGGTTAGGACCTTTCCCAGATTGGAAAATGCTTCCTGGAAGCTGGACCCATAAGGAGTGAAGTCATCCATATAGATTTCCACCGCATCATGGACCAGCTCCGAGAAGATGCTCAAGACAGCTCTCTGGAAGGTAGCAGGAGCATTGCATAGCCCAAAGGGAAGAACTCGGTAGGCAAAGGTACCCCAAGGACAAGTGAAGGTGGTCTTATCTTGGTATTCCGGGCTGATTTGGATTTGGTTGTACCCGCTAAACCCATCTAGGAAAGAGAAGAACTTCTTTCCTGCCAGTCCATCCAACACTTGATCTATGAAAGGTAGAGGGAAATGGTCTTTCTTGGTAGCTTTGTTCAGTTCTCGATAGTCCACACAGATTCTCCACTTCCCATTTTTCTTGGGAACCAACACCAGAGGGGACACCCATTCACTATCTGAGATGGGGTAAATGAATCCGGCATCCAATAGTTTTTGCAATTCTTCCTTGACAATGTCCTTAAGGGTTAGGTTCATTCTCCTCTGAGGTTGCCTAACCGGTTTACAATCCTCTTTGATGTATATGTGATGGGTACAGACCGAGGGATGGACTCCTTTCATCTCCTTATAGCTCCAAGCAAAAGCATCTAGGTGACTGGCCAACAGGCTACACAGCTCCTTTTCCTGGGAAGGAGATAGGGAGGAGCTGATCTTTAATGATCTCTCAGGGCTGAACTCCACATTCTTGACTCTGGGAGTAACAGGGTTGGTGGTACAAAGATCCACTAAGGTGTTGGCTTGGGCGTCCTCCACCACTTTCTCTAAGGATAGTGCACTGGAAGGTGGATTCTGGATCAAAGTCTCAATCAAGTCATCCTCGGTTGGGGGGTCTCTTCTAGTGGTATCTAGGGTGCACAGAGGTGCTGAGTACACTTCATCCTCTTCTCCTTCCTCCAACCAAAGTGGTAAGTCATGCTCTAAGGAAGGTTGGGCAGGAGGGTATAGGACTAGTTGCTTGGACATAGGACCATTTTTGATGGCCATGTTTCCTGCACGGCAACTGATGTAAGCATCTGCAGTGGCTAACCAAGGCCTTCCCAAAATGAGAGGATATCCAGTAAGCTTTGCCTTGGGTTGCAGAACCAGGAAATCTGCAGGGTATTCCCAAGGCCTTCCCAAAATGAGAGGATATTCAGTTCAGCTTTGGACAAGTTTTTGCTAACAAAGTAAATGGCATATGGAAGTTTTTGTTCAACTTGTCCTAAAGCTACACCTATGGCTTTGTTCGAGGCATCAGTGTGGATGTGGAAAGGTAGGGCCCAGTTTGGACCTTTCAGGATTGGGGCTGACACCAACTTGTCCTTTAATTCATTCAAAGCCTTCTGACAATCGTCAGTCCATTTAAACTCCACATCTTTTGCCAACAGACCAAACAATGGTGAGGCTAGCTTGCTGAAGTCTTTAATGAATCTCCAGTAATACCCTCCTAATCCTAAGAAACTCCGAACATCCCTTACCTTTTTAGGAGGTGGAACCTTCTTGATGAGAGCGATTTTGTTAGGATCCACCTGTAACCCTTGGCAAGAAATGGTATGGCCTAGCACAGTCCCTTCAGTCATCAGGAATTCACATTTTTCAGGACTAAGGGACAGGTTCATCTCAATGCATTTGGTTAGGACCTTTCCCAGATTGGACAATGCTTCCTGGAAGCTGGACCCATAAGGAGTGAAGTCATCCATATAGATTTCCACCGCATCATGGACCAGCTCCGAGAAGATGCTCAAGATAGCTCTCTGGAAGGTAGCAGGAGCATTGCATAGCCCAAAGGGAAGAACTCGGTAGGCAAAGGTACCCCAAGGACAAGTGAAGGTGGTCTTATCTTGGTATTCCGGGCTGATTTGGATTTGGTTGTACCTGCTAAACCCATCCAGGAAAGAGAAGAACTTCTTTCCTGCCAGTCCATCCAACACTTGATCTATGAAAGGTAGAGGGAAATGGTCTTTCTTGGTAGCTTTGTTCAGTTCTCGATAGTCCACACAGATTCTCCACTTCCCATTTTTCTTGGGAACCAACACCAGAGGGGACACCCATTCACTATCTGAGATGGGGTAAATGAATCCGGCATCCAATAGTTTTTGCAATTCTTCCTTGACAATGTCCTTAAGGGTTAGGTTCATTCTCCTCTGAGGTTGCCTAACCGGTTTACAATCCTCTTTGATGTATATGTGATGGGTACAGACCGAGGGATGGACTCCTTTCATCTCCTTATAGCTCCAAGCAAAAGCATCTAGGTGACAAGCCAACAGGCTACACAGCTCCTTTTCCTGGGAAGGAGATAGGGAGGAGCTGATCTTTAACGATCTCTCAGGGCTGAACTCCACATTCTTGACTCTGGGAGTAACAGGGTTGGTGGTACAAAGATCCACTAAGGTGCTGGCTTGGGCGTCCTCCACCAATTTCTCTAAGGATAGTGCACTGGAAGGTGGATTCTGGATCAAAGTCTCAATCAAGTCATCCTCGGTTGGGGGGTCTCTTCTAGTGGTATCTAGGGTGCACAGAGGTGCTGAGTACACTTCATCATCTTCTCCTTCCTCCAACCAAAGTGGTAAGTCATGCTCTAAGGAAGGTTGGGCAGGAGGGTATAGGACTAGTTGCTTGGACATAGGACCATTTTTGATGGTCATGTTTCCTGCACGGCAACTGATGTAAGCATCTGCAGTGGCTAACCAAGGCCTTCCCAAAATGAGAGGATATCCAATAAGCTTTGCCTTGGGTTGCAGAACCAGGAAATCTGCAGGGTATTCCCAAGGCCTTACCAAAATGAGAGGATATTCAGTTCAGCTTTGGACAATTTTTTGCTAACAAAGTAAATGGCATATGGAAGTTTTTGTTCAAATTGTCCTAAAGCTACACCTATGGCTTTGTTCGAGGCATCAGTGTGGATGTGGAAAGGTAGGGCCTAGTTTGGACCTTTCAGGATTGGGGCTGACACCAACTTGTCCTTTAATTCATTCTAAGCCTTCTGACAATCGTCAGTCCATTTAAACTCCACATCTTTTGCCAACAGACCAAACAATGGTGAGGCTAGCTTGCTGAAGTCTTTAATGAATCTCCAGTAATACCCTGCTAATCCTAAGAAACTCCGAACATCCCTTACCTTTTGAGGAGGTGGAACCTTCTTGATGAGAGCGATTTTGTTAGGATCCACCTGTAACCCTTGGCAAGAAATGGTATGGCCTAGCACAGTCCCTTCAGTCATCAGGAATTCACATTTTTCAGGACTAAGGGACAGGTTCATCTCAATGCATTTGGTTAGGACCTTTCCCAGATTGGACAATGCTTCCTGGAAGCTGGACCCATAAGGAGTGAAGTCATCCATATAGATTTCCACCGCATCATGGACCAGCTCCGAGAAGATGCTCAAGACAGCTCTCTGGAAGGTAGCAGGAGCATTGCATAGCCCAAAGGGAAGAACTCGGTAGGCAAAGGTACCCCAAGGACAAGTGAAGGTGGTCTTATCTTGGTATTCCGGGCTGATTTGGATTTGGTTGTACCCGCTAAACCCATCCAGGAAAGAGAAGAACTTCTTTCCTGCCAGTCCATCCAACACTTGATCTATGAAAGGTAGAGGGAAATGGTCTTTCTTGGTAGCTTTGTTCAGTTCTCGATAGTCCACACAGATTCTCCACTTCCCATTTTTCTTGGGAACCAACACCAGAGGGGACACCCATTCACTATCTGAGATGGGGTAAATGAATTCGGCATCCAATAGTTTTTGCAATTCTTCCTTGACAATGTCCTTAAGGGTTAGGTTCATTCTCCTCTGAGGTTGCCTAACCGGTTTACAATCCTCCTTGATGTATATGTGATGGGTACAGACTGAGGGATGGACTCCTTTCATCTCCTTATAGCTCCAAGCAAAAGCATCTAGGTGACTGGCCAACAGGCTACACAGCTCCTTTTCCTGGGAAGGAGATAGGGAGGAGCTAATCTTTAACGATCTCTCAGGGCCGAACTCCACATTCTTGACTCTGGGAGTAACAGGGTTGGTGGTACAAAGATCCACTAAGGTGCTGGCTTGGGCGTCCTCCACCAATTTCTCTAAGGATAGTGCACTGGAAGGTGGATTCTGGATCAAAGTCTCAATCAAGTCATCCTCGGTTGGGGGGTCTCTTCTAGTGGTATCTAGGGTGCACAGAGGTGCTGAGTACACTTCATCCTCTTCTCCTTCCTCCAACCAAAGTGGTAAGTCATGCTCTAAGGAAGGTTGGGCAGGAGGGTATAGGACTAGTTGCTTGGACATAGGACCGTTTTTGATGGTCATGTTTCCTGCACGACAACTGATGTAAGCATCTGCAGTGGCTAACCAAGGCCTTCCCAAAATGAGAGGATATCCAGTAAGCTTTGCCTTGGGTTGCAGAACCAGGAAATCTGCAGGGTATTCCCAAGAGTCGATAGAGACCAAGACATCCTCCACAATCCCCTCGGGAGTCACAGTGGAGCGATCTGCTAGTTACAGTACTGTCGAGGTCTTCCTCAAGGAACCCTGAAGATTGAGTTTGAGCATGGTATCCCTGGTCATCACATTAATGGCAGCCCCCAAATCAATCAAGGTGTGAGGTATGATGGTGCCATTGATGTGGACATCTACTACAGGACTCCCAGGATCTAGATACTTTGGGCAGATGACTTGTCCTAACATAAGGTCAGACAGTTGTCCTAAGACATTGATGGTTGAAGCATCTCTCTTTCGCCTGCCTAGGTGTTTGAAACACTTTTCCTTAACCAGTTTGTTGTATATTGGCACATCCTTGATGGCTTGGAGAAGTGGTATTTTCACACACAACTGCTTGAGCTCACCCAGGAGCTCATCCTCCTCTGGGTTGGGTTGTGTGGTGGCTGTGAGTCTCTCAGGAAAGGGTGGAATAGCCTTTGGTTCACTTTCCTGTTTATCTTCCTCATCCTCTGGGGGAGGAGGTTGGCGATCCGGAAGAGTCTTTCCAGATCGAAGATTGATCTCCTGGATCTCCACAGCATAAGTAGGGCATGAGGTTTCCCCAGTGTATACCTGTTGGGCCTATCTATTGTTGGGGTTCGGGTTCGGTTGAGCAAGTATTTGAGGTTGCCTTGGAGGAGCAGGAGGTAATGGTTGAGGTTGAACTGGTGGTGGAGGCAAAATGGCAGGAGGAGTGTTGTACTGGGGCCTCCACCCCGACTGAGGTGCATTCCACTGAGGCTGTGGCTGGGCATGTGAGTGATAGGAATGAGTAGTGGGTTGAGTAGGGTACTGAGGTGGGTAAGACCATGGAGGAGGCATAGAACAAGAAGGATGAGCAGGGGGACCCCAGGAAGGCATAGGAGTCGATTGGTTGGGGCTGTAATAAGCTTGGGGTGCCCCTTGCATCCCTTGCTGGTAAGGTCTGGGTCCTTGTAGCCTCCTTTGGTTGAGGAAATAGAGAGGTTCAGTGGGAGCTTCTGTCCCTTGGTACATGGCTTTAAGTCCAGGTAAGGTTGGACATTGGTTTGTGGGACGGTCCTCCTCACAAACGAAACACACTTCAACCGAATGCAATGGGCATTCGTTCTTAGGGTGTCTCCTTGTACATCTAGGGCAAAAGATAGCCAAGGCTCTCTCTGCTTCTTCCTTCTTCTGCTGGATCCTCAATTTGTCTAGTTGCATGGCAATGGTCTGTCTCACCTCACTCTTAAGATCTTCTAATTGATTTGCAAACTCATGTTTGGAGAAAGGGACACCAGTTGAGAGGAGGTTTCCTCTACCTCGTTTCCGAGCTGCCCTGGAGTGGTTTCTAAACACAGTCTTGATGTCCTCATAAGGCAATTGGTAAATATCCCCCCCAGCTAACATGTGAAGGGTATCTAAGAGGTCTTCAGGGACTCCTCGGAGCAGGACCAACTTGAGGGATTCAGGGTCAAGTGTGCACCTGGCCCGCTTATAGCTAAGTTGGAACCTCTCCTCATAATCCTCTAAGGACTCATCATTTCCCATAGTCATCCGAAAGATTTCTCCCTTGGTTTCCTTGGACCTACAGTAGTCCCGGTACTTGGTATTGAAAGCTTGTTGCATCTGAGCCCAAGTAGTGATACTATTCCCAGGTAAGCCCATGAACCAGCGTAATGTTGCATCCTTAAGAGTTGAAGGGAAGAGTTTCAGCTTCTGCTCATCTTCAGTATAATCATAGGTTCTACAAAGGACAGCAAACTCAAATAGGAAGGTATCAGGATCTTCAGTAGTCAGTCCATGGAAGTGAGGCAGAGCGGAGGGGCTAATGTTTTTCATTTTCATTTCTCCATTGGTTTCTCAGATGGGGAAGGCACCTTCTATTCTCTCATCTTCTCTTCTATTGTCAGCCATGGCTTCAGATGGGATGATCTCTAATACTTCTTCTGCTATAGGATCTTCGTATATCTCAGGAGGTTCACCTATAGGTTCTTTTGGATCACTGTCACCTAAGAAGAGAGAAGGGTGACTCAGTGATGTGGTGGGGGTGTTGGGTAGGAATTTGCCTGTTTTATCTCGGTTCCTACGAGGCATGAAATGGAAAGACTTTTTGATTGCTTTTGTTTTTTTTTCTGGTACCTGCAAAACTGAAACAGATTGATCTACAACTAACTATCTTGCTGAAAATAAAAGTGCAGAATTGAAATGAAAGCAGGAAAAGACTAATCTACTTTGCTCAAATGAAATTGCAGGAATGGAAATGCTAGTCTACGCTTGTAGAATTGAAAGGCTAATCTATGCTTGCAGAATTGAAATTGCGGAATTGAAATGCTAATCTATGAAAGCAGGAGATGTCTATGCTACTTTTGCAGAATGGAAATGAAATAAACTACTTGGCAGAAGGCGAGAGTAAGAAAATAGAAGAAAAGCAACAATCACCAATACTCTGACGCTTCCCCGGCAACGACGCCAAAAACATGGTGGGCTCCAGTATTGTAGCAATAATGCTACAACTCCTGGGGATTCCTTCTCTAATTTTATCAACCCGGTAGTTCGTAACAAACTTGGAAGCGACGGTGCTGTATGCACAAGTACTAGCTCTTGTCGCAGCTGTCACTTGGTCAGCTGGCACAAGTCCGCTAGGGCTCAAGCCAAATTCTATATGTTCTCAGAAGAAGCTTTTTAAATGATGAACGAGGACTATCTCAGAGGAAATTAAACTACTTTGCAAGAATGAACTGAAAGCCAACCAAACATGGAAACCCTAGTAAACCCTAATCTGACTAGCTTAATCCTTACGATGCAACGATGGGAATGTAACTCCTAAAAATGATGCCATTACTTCTAGTGATATGAGATGCATGAATTTAAACTACTTCTATTGAAGAGAACATTGTTTTTATATTTTTGCTTAGGTGGTTGGAGTTATTATGATTTTGTTTCTTATTGGGTTTTGACTGTGCAGGGGTAGTTCGAAGGGAAGGAAGGCTTGGAAAAGGTCAGGAGGGCTAGGAGAGGTTCCAGGGGATTCCTAACATCATTCCACCGAAGTCCACACCGTTCAGGTTCTTGGCAACCGAGTTGCAGGCTTCTACAGGATGTCTGCAGGGGATCCTACAGGAAGCTCGGGATTTCTACAGGAAGTCTGCTAACTTCTACAGGATGTTCTACAATTGGAGTTTTGGGTGATGGAGGAGTCGAGGAGTTGTATGGGTGGATAGGTAGGATGAAAAGGGAGCTTGTGATGGCTCAGGGACAGAGAGATAAGATGGAGAAAGAGTGGGTAAAGTTGGTTGGTGGATAGAAGGGTGGAAGCAATGAAAAGTCAAAAAGATGGAGCTACGTGAGAAGTAGAAGGGTTGGAAGGCAAACGAGCTGAAAAGAGGATGAGTAGGTGACTTTAGGCGCGGTTGAGAAGAAGAAGAAGATAATAGAACAATGCTGCGCAGTGTAAATGGAACAAATCCTCTATGTCTTGCACAAAACCGAGAATTCCATCAACCTATTCTAACTGTGTTATTTAACCAACGAACAGCAATGTAAATTGTGGAGAGAAATCGTGCATGGTGTTGGAACGAAGAAGTATGGCTCAAGATCAGAATGCATGGATGGTTCTATGACGGAAATGACTGTGTTGCAGCTTGCATGAACATATAAGACTGCGTTTTTTGGTGGTTGGTACGGTCTACACCCCCAATCTCTAAACAGAGATGGCAGTGAGTGCACTATCAACCTTTTCTTGGAGCTCTAATGAATTCTAATCCTCCTACTCTAATCTAAACTACTGACAGCACTTTAACCATAAACTAATCCTACTCAATCACATTAAAGAAATTAAATCAGCAGACTGTGTTTTCCAAATGCATGTCAAAACAAAGAAACAAAGTGCTAAAAGGAAAGACAAGTAACAATACAAAGAAAAGGAGGTCTATTGCTCTCAGGTTGGGCCCTAACCTGAGAGCTATAGCTCCTGTTAAGAACTCAGGATTGAATCTAAATCTGCCTGCCTTTATTAAAAGATCATAACCATGAGTCTAACAACATGCCAAAAATTGGCTTACAAAGGGGAAAAACAGAGCTACAGCTCGTAATCCAAAATCTATAACAAAAGTTCAAGAGTCTCAGCGAAGGCAACAACCTTAATATTTATACATGATGAGGCCAAGCTGGCCTCCTCAATTAGTGGAGCTTGGCTGTCCAACTGAAAGTGAACTGCTGTTCCTGTAGAATATGTTGGTTGCCTTCTAGCTCGGTGGTCATAGTTGTTGGAGCTCGGAGTTGGGGTGGAGATCACGAGGGAGGTCATTCAAGGCTGTGGACAACCTCCCTATAAACCAGCAATGCCATTTTGGTTGTCTCCTTGTCTCCATTTGCATGGTCTTTGCTCCATTTAATGCCAAAAAACCTGAAATCATCATGTATTAGCTACGTAGGCATAATGACTGCTCTTCTTCCTACAAATAACACGAATATACTAAGAAATGATGCATAAGTGATAAAAATATGAAGGGTTGAGCAAGGTAAGTAGGCCAAATGAGCCCAAATTGTTACCAAAATTTGGGGCTCATCAGTAATCCCTTCTTCTATCTAATAAAGTGTTTGAGCCTTTTTCGATATGTTGTGTTCTTTCGTAATGCTTATATGTATGAATTGCTTATGATTCCATTCATTTATATTCAATGGATCATATCCCTTGATCAGTTTTCATCTTCTGTTGTGTTGACAAGGTACTTTTCAAGTGGACTAAGTATGGGAAGGAGCGATGAAATCAATATAAGGGAGACGAGAGGAAAGTGGAACTACAGGTAGGCCTTTTATCCTCTCTTTTTATCTATTGCTTATAGGAAAAGTCTAAAACACTTTAAACTGTTGTTTTAGGCACATCTACTTGTCTAGTGAATTAGTGTTTCTTCGTAGATGCTAAATTCTCCAAAGCAATCATGAACACTTATCCAATCTCATTTGCGAATGAGATTTTATTCATTTGTCTTGGCAAGAATCTCATCTCTAGGTGTCCCATTCCGAGGTAAATACACTTCATTTAATTTTTCTCTAGTCATTATTTAATTACATCATTGCTTCAATATTTTCCATGGCCTTTCCACCAACCTACCCAAAAAAGATTATGGTGATGGAGGGCTACTACATTCTCCTCCCCTTTAATTAACAGCATCCTTGGTGTTTGTTATACATATTTGTTTTCTTTTTCATCTCCATGAAATCCTTCTCGATGACTTTTCCTCTTTTCATATTTGTCCTTTTTTATGCATCATTACACTTTTACCTTGAGATACAACTCACTCCAAAAGCTAGATCTCTTTCCCAATGTAAGGTACCACGAGTTTTTCCAGATGCTTCCCTTGATGTTATTTGTAAAAAAATTCAATCAATCAGAATGAAATTTTTCATGTACTTGTTTTACAAGTAACAACCTATATGAAAACATTATAATTTTAAATATGACTAGGAAATACTAGTTAGTATGCTACAGGTTCCAATTCTACTAGTTCTACATAGTTTTAGCATCCTGCAAAACCCTTTGCATTGTCTGAGAACTTTCCCCTTCTCTTCACCAAAATTTAGTTGCTTCCTCTCTTTCCCTACTTCTCATGATTATAGTTTTTTGTTTTTTTTTTCCATTTTAGTGACAACCCAATTAAAACACACCTATATTTTTGCATTCCTTCCATACCGTTTCAAGCATATATGTTGAATATGTCTTACATAACTTTCTTTTCATTCAACATACTATTTACATGCAACCAATAATGTCAAAATCATTACTACATACTACCTTAATAGGCCCAAGGCCATGTAAATTATCATAAATATCACTCATTTATAAACCTCAAGATACAATATGGTATCTTTCTTTGCACATTTCTCATAAGAAAATTTCAATGAACAATGAACTATTTGTAGTAATTTATGATTTAGCTATTAATTTTTTTCTTCCACTTACACATCTACAATTTCCACTGAATTGTTAGGTTATTCTTATCATATCCTGCTGGTGGACTCTAGAATGCTCATTCGCTAGTGATCCTACTTAGCAATGCTAGTGGTTAATCAGTAACTCATTGTTCACCCACAATCAACAACATGTGTTTTACACTTTATGATATCTTGTTTTATTTATTTCTTCAGTGCTACAAGTTTCTAGTTTCAATTTTTTTTTGAGATTGTTCCATTCTTATCTATTCCACTAATTCAAGTTGGTTATCTCTGTTAGGTCCCTATAATACTAGTGTGCCTTTAAATTATTATTGTTAGGTAGGATTGGTTATATTGTGACCTCTTAGACTCTTATATATAGAAAGGAGGTTTTGTCATTTGAATCATCCAAGAATTGTTCATTTGTGTAATGTAAAGTAGGTTTCCCCCTCGAAGAGGTTGAATTCTAAAACGTTCAACTGTCTTTTCTATCTTTTTGTGAGCTGGTTTCATAAAATTTGGTATTAGAGCTTTGAATTATAGGGTTTCACTACTCTAAACCGGTCATCATGGCATCTGCGCTATAACTCTTTTTCTGCAATGTTTCAGATGCTAAAAGAAAAACCCATTTGGGCTGAAATCATTATGAATTTCTGGTCCCAATTTCAGAGCTTTTTATGCTTTATTTTCGGAGATATGATCTTAGGAAGTTAGCCTTTTTCCAGACTCCCAAATTTCATTCCAAATAGGTGACCTAGGGAAAATCGTCATAACATTTGTTTTGAAAATCAGGTTGAAATTTAGTAAGAAGCTACATAAAGAGGATGGACGGTAGTTTCCTGTATACATTTTGTAGATACTAAGGTCAAAACGGTGACACATGGCACTTCATACAAGTTCGCTCTTCTAGAAATTTCTATAATCAGGTCATCTTGGGAGATTGTGCATAACTCTGTCTTGGAGAATCTAAATTCAAGCCAACTAGTGGCATTGGAAAGAGGACACAGTGGGATACTAAAGTTCACAATTTTAGAACTAGATGATTCAAAATTACAGAGATACATCAGATTCAATATCGACCTCCTACAAAGTGAAGAAAGGTGTGTAATTTTTTTTAAATTTTGCATAAGCTTGGTTTGAAAAATTAGTTTGAAGGAATTCAAAGGGAATAGTAAAGTATTATTATCAGTAATTGATGCCCTGAGGAAAGAAAATGCAAACACCTGTAAGCAACCTGAAAGCTCTAGCATGACTCATGAAGAAGAGGAAGAAATGCAACATGATATATCAAAATTACGAGACCAAGTGCAACAAATGTCACTCGCACAAAAAGTAACATAATCTAAGATGGATGATTTAAAGAAAGGCATAGAAGCTAAGATGAATGATGTGGAAGCTAAGATGGATGGCATGGAAGCTAAGATGAATGGCATGGATGCTAAGATGGATGGCATGGAAGATAAGATGGAAGAATTGAAGATAAATTTGAATAAGTTGCTATGAGAAATGGTCACTAATGGTGAAAGGGTGGTACAAAAAACTCATGATGAGAACAAAATAAATGTTAATCATTATTTCATAGACTATAATGTTGGATTGAAGACCCACCATATTCTAAAAATCGATATGAGGAAGTTTAATGGCAAGGATTCCGCAACATGGATACTACAAATGGAGCAATTTTTCGATCTCCATAATGTGAAAAGCACACAAAAGGTACATATTGCAACTTTATATTTGGAACCAAATCAGTTTGTATGGCATCAATGGCTTTGTTCTCGTAAACAAATTGTCACTTGGGTGATTTTTACGGAAGAAATCACAGCACATTATGACGATACAAAAAGCAACACTTTTTTTAGCCAATTGATAAGTGTCAAACAAAAGGGTTCAATGATGGAGCACATTGAGGAGTTCCAAAAATTGAACATAAGGGTAAAATATATTCCAGAGGAGCATAGGATTGATGTGTTCATAGGGAGTTTAAAGGATAATATCCAACATGATGTTCACCTTTGGGAACTTGATTCATTGGAGAAGGCATTCAAGTTAGCAAGAAAAATGGAAAGCAAAATTATGGCAACCAGGAAGCCTACCACTCACAACTATAAAGATGGAAGTGTTGTTGCCCCTGACCTTCCACAACCTATAAGGTTGGCACCACAACAATTGGAAGAAAAAAGAGAAAAAGGGCTTTGTTACAATTGTGATAGAAAATACACTAAAGGTCATAAGTGTGCTAATAAGAAATTATTCTAGATAGATTGTGAAGAGGAAGAAGAAAAAGAACAAGAAAGATCAAAAGAAGAGGATATACTCCAGGAACAAAGCCTAGATAAAGAAGAAATGAATCGGGCCATATCTTGTAATGCATTGGTTGGAATTACCATTCCTCAAACCATCAAAATAGAAGGATATATCAAGAATAAAAAGGTAATATTGTTGATTGATTCAGGAAGTACCCACAATTTTATTCATTGTAAGATAGCAAAAGGATTGAATTGCTTCCTATATCTAGCACCAGAGTGTCAAGTGATGGTTGCAAGTGGAGGAACAATAATTTGCTCTGGAAAGTGCCATAATATCAAGCTATCCATTGGGGAATATGTATTGAATAGCACAATGCTTTCCATTCCAATGGGAGGTGTTGATGTTGTACTAGGAGTCCAATGGCTACAATCCTTTAGTACAATAGCTTTTAAATTTCAAGAAATTTTCATGAAATTTTCTGCGGAAGGAAAGGAAGTTGAATTAAGGGGTATTGCAGGGAAACTGACAAAGATAATCAACTCTAACAGTATGACAAAGATTCTAAAAAAGGAACAATGAGGTGTAATTGCACAATTATGTTCGCTAGATGTTTCCACATCGAAATCATTTATTTCTCCAGATATCCAAAAAGTCTTGGACAATCATTCCAAGGTATTTGAGACTCCCAAAGGCCTCCCACCTATTCATGATCATGATCATGCTATTTCATTTGATTCCAGGAAGTGTTCCTCCAAACATCAGGTCGTACAGATATCCCTATGACCAAAAGAGTGAAATTGAATGTATGGTTGCAGAAATGCTAAAGGCTGGTATAATTCAACCTAGCCAAAGTTCTTTCTCTACTCCAGTAGTTTTGGTGCACAAGAAGGATGGATCATCGCACACGTGTTCGGATTGTAGGGAGCTCAACAAGCTCACTATTAAAGATAAGTTTCCCATTCCTATCATTGATGAATTATTGGATCAATTGCATGGATCAATTTACTTCACCAAGTTGGATCTTCATTCAGGATATCATCAAATCAGAATGAAGACTAAAGACATTCTGAAAACAACATTTAGAACTCATGAGGGTCATTATGAATTTTTGGTCATGCCTTTTGGCCTTACCAATGCACCTTCTACATTTCAAGGTTTGATGAATTCCATTTTCAAACCCTTCCTTAGAAAATTTTTGTTAGTATTTTTTGATGATATACTAATCTACAGCAAATCTTGGAAGGATCATGTTGAACATGTTGACAGGGTGCTACAACTATTGGAGGAAAAACAGTTATATGCAAAAAGATCCAAATGTTTCTTTGGAGTACAAGAGGTGGAATATCTGGGTCATATTGTATCTCATGAAGGAGTTAAGGTATACTCTAGCAAAATTAAAGCCATTAAGGAATGGAAAATTCCCACATCCATAAAGCATCTGCGAGAATTTCTCGAGTTGACAGGGTATTATCACAAGTTTGTTAACAATTATGGGAAAATAGCAACACCTCTAACAACATTATTGAATAAATATGCATTTTCATGGACTCCTGAAGCAAAAAAGGCCTTCGAACATCTTAAAGAAGCAATGTACCAAGCACCAGCCTTAGGTACACCAGACATCATAAAAACCTTTATTGTGGAATGTGATGCTTTAGGAAATGGAATTGGTGTTGTTTTAATGCAAGATGAAAGACCCATTTCTTTCGAAAGTCATCCAATAAAGGGAAAGTATTTACACAAAGCTATTTATGAGAAGGAAATGTTGGCAATACTACATGCACTTAAGAAATGGCTACCCTACCTAATGGGAAGACACTTCAAGGTAAAAATGGATCATGATAGCTTTAAATACCTTTTAGAACAAATATTATTCTCTAAAGAACAACAAAAATGGGTCACAAAGATGTTGGGTTATGACTTTCAAATCATATACGAAAAAGGGAAGCAAAATGTTGTGGCAGATGCACTCTCAAGAAAGGATGAGGATGTGGATGCATTGTTGTGCGCCGTTTCTATTATCCAACCATATTGGATAAATGAAGCAAGGGAGGAATGGAAGAATGATGAAGAAGTGTGGGCACTTATTCGAAAGTTACAACAAGATTCTAGTACATCTCATACATTTAGCTGGAAAAATGATTTGTTATGGTACAAAGATCGCTTATACCTCTGTAAGAATTACCAACTCAAACAAAAGATTCTTCTGGAATTGCACGCTTCTCCCTTAGGAGGGCACTCAGGTTTTTTAAAAACTTAACACAGGGTTAAGAAGGAATTTTTTTGGGATAGCCTTAAATCAGATATTCAAAAGTTTGTGGCAGAATGTTTGGTTTGACAACAAAATAAAGTTGAAACAATTAAGACACCAGGTCTATTACAACCTTTATCCATTCCAAGCCAATGTTGGGAGGAGGTTTCAATGGATTTGATCACAGGTTTACCCAAGTCTGAGGGAAAGAGTGTCATCATGGTGGTAGTTGACAGACTGACCAAGTATGCAGACTTTTGTGCATTATCACATCCATTTAAAGACTTTTGTGCATTATCACATCCATTTAAAGACTTTTGTACAGTTTCTGCTACATTTATGGAAACAATTCAAAAGCTACATGGAAACCTAAAGATTATTGTAAGTGACAGAGATCCCATTTTTACTGGAATTTTTTGGACAAAATTATTTTCTTGTCTTGGCACTCAGTTAGCTTGTAGCTCATCTTATCATCCTCAATCTAATGGGCAAACTGAGATAGTAAACAAATGTTTGGAAGGATATATTCGTTGCTTTGTATCTGATAAACAGACACAATGGGTCAAATGGTTGCCTCTGGCTGAATGGTGGTATAAAACTTCCTTCCATACTACAACAAAAATGATCCCATTTATGGCACTTTTTGGATATCAGCCACCATCCATCACATAATATTTAAGAGAAAATTCTAAGGTTAAAGCAGTGGAACATCACATCAAGCATTAACAACAAGTTCCCCAACTCTTAAAGGATAACCTCGTGTTGGCGTAGAATAGAATGAAACAACCAGTAGATCAACATTGCAACGAAAGAAGTTTTGATGTAGGTGACTAGGTATTCCTATGGCTACAACCATATAAACAAATTTACCTCAAGCAAGCTAAGAAGGATAATAGATTATCACCAAAGTGTTATGGTCCGTACAAGGTGTTGCAAAGATTGGTACTATGGCATACAAATTGGAGCTTCGTGCAGCTTCTTGAGTGCACCCAGTTTTCCATGTTTCATGTTTAAAGAAGGCTATAGGCAACAAGCTCCCTGTTCAACCAATATTTCCAGAAATTCAAGAGGAAGGAAAAACTATATTGGAACCAAAATCATTCACATAAATAAGAACTCAATAGCTACGAAATCGATCCATTTCAGAGTATCTAATCAAGTGGAAGAACTTATCCGATGAAGATTTCACATGGGAGGATGAGAATTTTATACAGAAGCATCCACAACTACTCAAGCATTGAGGAAAAAACTTTTTTGAATGAGAGGGGCATGTTAGGTCCCTATAATACTAGTGATGCCCCTATTACTATTGTAGTTGTATTCCTTATTAATATTGTTTTTCCCCCATTGTCCCCATATTATTATTACTATGCCCCATAGAATCCCCCTATTGTTATTTTGTTCCTTTATATTATTATTGTTAGGTCAGCTTGGTTATATTCTGACCCCTTAGACTCCTATATATAAAAAGGAGGTTTTGTCATTTGAATCATCCAAGAATTGTTCATTTGTGTAGTGTAAAGGAGGTTTCCCCCTCGAAGAGGCTGAATTTTAAGGCGCTCAACTATCTTTTCTATCTTTTTGTGAGTTGGTTTCATAACAATCTCTTTTTAATATCTAATATTATTTTTCATCATTATTTTAATATTTTACTATCTCTTCACTGAGATCTAATATATTTAAAAATAGAACATTTTACACATAGATTTCTTGCTGATTTTCTTCTAGGGCTAGTTCCAACCACTTCTTATATTACTACCATTCATTTCTAGCCCTAACTTTGTCATGATTTCCCTTATATGTCTCCAATGGTAATTATTTTTTGAACTCCTTAACTCGAGAAGATTTAACTCGAGGAGATTACTTAATCCAACTATTTGTTTTTTTTTTGTATAAAATCACATTTTCCTTGAATTTTATCAATTTCTATATCAATTTCAATCAATCCTCCTTGGTAGTTTAATTCTCCACCCAAAAGGTGCACTATTGGAATATAGATACGATCAACATTTATTGCCTGATAGATGTATTTCAATTTGATTACTATAAGTTTCTTTTTTTCTATACGTGTTTTATGTTATTAATGAGCTTAATAATTCTTATTTTTTCATCTCCTCTCTAGGTTTATATATCACAATGACTTATCTTTGATCATTGTATTGTATTCTCCTCTCTTGCTTAATCACTTTGTTCAACAAAATACCAAGTATTCCCCATTTCCAATTTACATTCTTGATTATCTTACTATGAGAACCTAAAGTAGATTTTATGTGTTACCCAAAAAAGATAACATTGATTTTATAATATTACTATTTCTCATTGCCACTTATTAATGATTCCTACCTCTGGTAGATTTATTATGCATTTCAAGCATATTCCAGCCTTCGTTTCTCTTGTAGAAATGAGTCCAACATCCTTATCTTTAAGCTAACCATTTTTCACAACCCATTTCATGAATTTGAGAGTCTTTCTTCCCTATTTACTTATATGTGCCTTATATTTCCAAGGCTTTCAACCTTACTGAAGACTGTAAGTAAGAACGGAAACTCAACTTTTGTTCAATCTAGATCGAAAATCCAACAATTTATTTATAGTTACATATATTTATATCAAACATTGACACACACTTCCTTAGTCTTAGTATTCAAAAATAATTCTCTAATCACCTTATTCTCATATAGAGTAAATCATATCCTCCAATTGTACACATCCTCAATTGGTTAGAACAAATAATGATTCTCACCTTTAAGTTTCAAATAAGAACAAGAAATTATATTTCTATAACTTGGCATAGGTGAGAGTTAACCTCCTCTTAAATATAGAATGTATATTATTTGTGATTGAAATCAAGCTCATGTATTTAGAATTTCAATTTATGTGATCTTCTCAAACAGAAAAAAATCCCATCTATAGGTTTTTATTTAAAACTATGACCTAAGTTCAATTTATTTCCTATAACATTTCTTAACTCCTAGTTTCCTTGTCCTTTTACCAATACTAGTCAATTGGTAGTGGAAAGATCGTTAGTTTGTGAAAAATACGTTACTAATATTGTTTTTGTCTATTCTCGACCTCTTCTCTCTATATGTATATAGTAAGTTTAAGTATTTTCTTCCATGGTTTTGTTGTACCCTTTACACTTTTGTCTCAAATCTTTATCATTTGGTTAGACTACTCCTATGTTTTCCTATTGCATTCTTATTTTATCCAATGATATTGTTATAGTTCACCATCTCATAGTTCTTTTTAATTCATTTGTCTTCCAATATTGGAATTTTAATCATCATTTTATTACATCTAGTGCGAGGTGCCAATCTTAAAGAAGTCATACCTTTGCAAATAGCACATTGGTATACATGTTGAATCTGTGCTACTTAATTTTCACTTGCATTAACATCTTATCCACATACTTTGAATATTATAAGAAACATTAATATATGAAAATGTACCATTTTCATGGACTTTTCTTAGTTTGGAACTGTAGGATAATTACACACACACACACACACACACACACACACACACACACACACAAACACATATATATTTTTATTTTTTTCTTTCTAGTATAAATGATGTCACATGTCTTTTTTTTTTGGTAAAGATTATTAGTAAAGTTATCTTGGGTAAAAAAGACAAATCTCCTTCCTTTGATTTTTTGTGTGCATGGTTGGGTTTAACACCCACATGTTTTTATATACCTTGAAACATCGATAAAAGTTCTTATGAATTGTTTGCTTCTTTTTTGAGTGATG
This sequence comes from Pinus tabuliformis, assembly GCA_031772625.1. Lineage (NCBI taxonomy): Eukaryota > Viridiplantae > Streptophyta > Pinopsida > Pinales > Pinaceae > Pinus > Pinus tabuliformis. The sequence continues at coordinate 802,146,014 of CM062819.1, read as the reverse complement.
AATCCTAGGTGATTTCTCACTTATATAAAGGTAATATCCACTCATTGGATACTACATTTTATCCTACAAATTCACCTTCAACTTCACCAAGTTTGTTCCACACCTAGATTTCACCCTTCATCATTTCGCACTTGGCTCCCACGTCTTGACTAAATCATGTTTATAGTTTCTGCAATACTGAGTGTCAATAGTTATGCATGCATATCACCCTCTTTGCAAATCCTTCACCTATGTGATTATCCATTCATTTCCAAGCTTCTTCCTTTCCCATATATAGGTCAGAAGAAGATGTTAGCAATAATCTTTTATCCCATCACTGTCAATAACTTAAGCAATGTTTTCTTATAGACCAATGAAGATACTATACCCCTGATATTTGTTGTCTTATCCCCAAGATTTTTTTATTTTTTTTTCTATATGCTTTTATTTTAAAGTTTTAATCCTTTCTATGCTCACCTTCAAGCAATATTCTTGGTGTCAAAGTCCAATTATCTTTGACTATTCTCATGAACTTAGAGATTATTTAACAAATCTATGAAACTATGTGGTTATAATCAATTTGGAGGGAATTGTATTGAATGATACTTATATTCATCATTTAATTCTTAGCAGGGTCTATCACTTGATGTTAGTAGGATCATAATACTTCCCATTATACCATATTTTATAGGGACATGATTTTGATGTCATTATATATATACTTTGTTTCATTTTTATATGACATAAATTTAAATTATTTCATATCTATCTCTAGATGCATTATATTGACCTATATTTTAAAGACAACCTATAGACTTCCTCCTTCCTAACCCCAATCCTTTTGTCATTTGTTTATGTCAATACTTGGTACTTTTTTTCTTCTAATTCCATTCCTTACCTTTCTACTATCACCAACTTCCTAGTAATACTAGGAATCCTTAACTGTATAGATTGCTTAACTGTTCCTTCTAAACAACAATCACTTTGTACGCAATGTAATTTTGTAACACCCCTTCATTGTTATCCTGCCATACCAAAGCTAGAATTAATGTAATAGAAAATCTAGGTCTGAGGGGTAAAAATGTGACAAAATACTTTATTACCAAATAAACAAAACATAATTTAAACACTTGTAAAATGATACACCGAGAGATGAGATTCTTGCCAAATGAAATACCATGGGTGAATGGGAATAGATAATTCTTTCATGATAAGGATTGTAGATCAAATTCTAGATAATATTAATGGATCAAAGATAAATATCCATTAAGTTTCTTAGCTGAAGAAGGATACTAAGTCTAGGAAAAACATAAAAGCCTCTCGAGAGAGAAAGGTGAGATTTTATGGTAAAAGCCTAGGAAAGTGGATAAAAGATTGCAAAAGAGGACACTGCTAAAGGAAACCATATCATGAAAGAGGGAATTAAATACCCATTGAAGAGATCAACAAGAGGTATTTGATAAATTGGCAAGAACTCTTAGCTCAGGGGTGAACTAGAGGAATCCAGTTCTAGGTTGGGTGGCAGTGTTCGATTTTCCAAGTGATACTCTTCCAGTTAATATGGTTTGATTTAATTTCATAGGATGTTTTTGATGTTTTTGTCCCTTACACTTTATGTTTTTTATTATTTTAGAATATTAATATATTTTCATGTGATCTGATTGCCTATAAGATGATTAAATAGTTATGTATGTGACAACTACTGAATATAAATTTAAGACGAAGTTAATTTTTACTAATTGGAGGATAGTAGTTGTTTGTTAGTATTGGGTCAAGGAGGTATGTGACAAATGGTATCAAAGCCTAGATTCAAATATTGAGGCCTATCGGGCAACGCACGTTTGTAGGATATGAATGAGTTGTAGGTTCTAAACTAGGCCTAAGGGAAAACCACAGAGGAAGAAAAAATAAATAAATAAGAGATTTCACTGAAAGGTTCGGTCATAAATTTTCTATAAGAAAAATATTCCAATGAGTTTTAGAGTAGTGCCATAAGGCTAGAATCCATAAAGGTTGAAACTAAATCTTAAAATTATTATTGGAGGACTTTGAAGCTGAAGGCAATTTTGAATTGAGGTTGTTTGATTTATGGATTCTGAAATAGCTAAGTTTTGATATTTTAATGTGAAGAGTGAAATCTCCTATATTTCTTGACAATCATGTAATTATTCTTATTTTTAATTGAACAAGGAATCACTTAAAGACATAAGTAGTTAGACACCGTCATTTGGACCAGGAAATTTTGGGACTTAATTCAAAAGTAAAAATATTCCCTGAACTAGTTTATTAGGGAAGAAATTAATGCCAATATGTTGTAAAATAAGCACAAAAGTGACCCAATCATAAAAATATTGATTTAGATATGAAACCCAACCAATAATTATAAATTCATAATAAGAGTTCCATTATGTTGAGCAGATTGGAGTAATGGTTATAAGTGCATTACTACACAACCATATAATTAAACCATGAATTTTTACAATGATGGTTAGTGATTGATCTCAATGATGAGCTCAAGGAAAGAAACTTCCACCTATGAAGGTGTAAGTGGTTCTACCCCATATATGTATTTTATGGATTAGTGATGCTATAGACTAGTAAATATTGAAGATAAAAGGGTAGAATCAGTTTAGAAGTTATTATTTAGTAGTTTACATACCTATACTGATTTATTTTCAAGAAAACTCAATTAAACAGAGATTTGATTGCTAGTAAATACAAAATAAACATGAAATGTCCATACTAATATATTTCCAGGTATATGTTACAACGTAGTAAATTTCATATGTTGGTAAATGCAATAAGGATGTCTCTCAATACTCCACACAGCTACTGGATTTGAAAATGGGATGGGCAACAAAAGTAATTATTTTTCTTTCGGTTGGTGATAGAGTAGCTAAAAAGACTTTTGATCTGTTTTTGATCTGTTGTTAATATTAGATATATATTTATCTTTTATTTATGGAAACATATACGAAATTTTGGAAAGTTAAGTTAACGGTGGATTTAAAATCATTGAGGATGCTAAATCTATAAAGATAGGGATTTGAGAAAAAATCCTTTCCCAAAATCATAACAGTTATAACATTGAGTGACTGGGGAAATTTATATTTTTTTAATAAAAATATCATTTCCAAAATGATCATATTCACAAAAACAATCTCGATTGAGGAAAATAGTATTTTATAATAAAAATCAAGCTTTTGAGTCAATTCAAGGAATTAGAATCCTAATAAAATAAGGAGATTTAAATTAACTTAAAGTTTCCCAATTGTAAAGATGTTGCCAAAAATCAAATGATGAATAGGTCACTAAGAAACAAAGAGGTGCCATGTAATAGGTGTGCTCATCAAGTCCGATATGGTATCGTGGTGTCTGGTCAGAAAATCTGTTCCTAACTCCTTTTGTGATTAATTCTAAATTATGTTGACGCATCTGAATAATGGTTTTTTTTTGTTACATATTAGTATTGTAATCATTTTAACTCATGTGAACTATGCCATGAGGCCTGATGTCAATGGACTTCAAATGTTATTAATTTATCTTGCATGCCTATTATGTAATCGTTTTCTGGTGAGTATATTTTTTGGGTTTTTCTACTCTAAATGATTATATAATTGATGGATAAATCACTGTGTTTAGAATCACTTACACATACCGTAGTCAAAATCTAGAAGTATATCTTACTGCTGAGAGTCATTGTGGCCATGTTGATCTTAGGAGATGGAGTCCATACAAAAATTAGATCATTGTAAGAATAGCCTGAAGCATGCGAGTGAGATCATTTGAATGTAGCGACTGTGAATCGTATATTAGATCATTGTAACCATGAGTGATATTCGATTAAAGTCCTGTAATTTATGCACATGTGGGTCTTGCATTCGTAGCTATGATCCCTTATTCACAATTATCAAGAGCGAATATCCTGAGCCATACAGGAAGCGACTTTATCAAGAGCGACAATCTGGAAGACTCACGACCGAAACTACAACTACTATGTTGTGGGAGTATTCCTATATGGGTCTTGCATTCACAGCTATAATCCTTTATTCCCAATTATGAAGACGAGTTACACGTTCGAGTTACACGTTCACTGATATGGAGTCTGACAACTAAAGTGTTAAAATCCAAAATTGTATTAGGCCCTTCCATTTCTACCTACAAAGAGTATGAGGGCACGACTATCGATGACACCAATAGAAGAAGACAATAGAACCTTGACACAGTGTAACTGCGCTCCATTTCCATGGGTTCCTCTACTTTAATCATGCGCAGATTCATTATCCCAGTTTCAATACCCACCTTCCTAGGAATCTCCATCACAATATATTTTCCTCTTTTTTCACATAGATGGTCTTCGAGAGAGTGAGGATGATAATAGATTCAGACGTGGTGGGTAGGATAAAAATGGAAGAAAATTTCACATTGACTTCTTCTAGTTTCTTTCTTATGAATCACCTCGAATCAATAACCGCCTTAACCAAAGGCCACTTCTGTGGGTTAGATCTACAAGAGGCTAATTATCTATAACATCAACAGATTTGGTAGATGTTTCAGTTATTTCGATCATCCTTATCATCACGAATTCCATTGAGGATGGAATCGAAGTGTTTATATCAATGTCAAAGGTTAAGTTTCTGATAATTGTCTTCGAGTTTGCGAAGTCACATGTATAAATGGAATAGATTCCAGTATTTCGTCATTTTAATTATAATATCAACCTAAAGAAAGAAAATGTGGGATGAACCACATTAAAGAGTCAATGTGTGTGCACTTGGTGATTGTGGTTTTAAAGTTTGAAAATGTGGAATGAACCACATTAAAGAGTCAATGTGTGTGCACTTGGTGATTGTGGTTTTAAAGTTTGAGTTTGATTTGGGAGTTTTCTCCATGAATTTGGTCCTCCCACGATCATTTTAACAAGGACAATAGACAACCAAGACATATCAGTTGTGTGCACTCAGTGGGATTATGACACTGACAGGAAATGGGTTATTCACGATAAGAGGGAGCTCTTGGTTGCCAACATTGGGGGTAATTGCAAGACCAGAGAGCTGCAACCCTATGTTGTGGTTGACAGTCATTTAGTTTTAGCTATTGGTTTTCTTGATTTCGTTGAGGATAGTTTTTCAACTATTATCGAGATTCCCATTAGTTTTTATTTCAGGGACGAGGATCCTTCTGCAAAAATTAGTATATATATATATATCTATATATATATATATATATGCCGATACTCCAGTGATGGAGGAAAGACTAGTGATGAGGACAAATTCCTTGAACTGCATGCCTTTATTCGGTAGCAATGTAGGGCCGTGTGGAAGTGGTTACAAGGCTTTGGTTGGAAAACGATGATACTGTCATAGGAATAATATTTTTTTATTAAAACCCATTTTAAAATAGGAGAACTAATGATTTCCTTTGACACATTTGAACTTTGACACATTTGAACTACAACTAGCGGTCGCATGTGGATCGAATGCACGGGTTGACAAATGAATTTGACTCACTAATCTGGTTTAGTATAATGAAGCATAGATCATTTTGAGTCCTCTGCTAGTTATTTCCAATGGTTTAGTGGGAAGTTGAAATCATTTTTGAATTCATTCGATTTGTAAGATTATGCATGTTATTTATTGATTGTAGTTATAAGTTTGAGATACATCATAGAAAATATGATTATGTAAATTGTAATATAGAATGGCTCAATGAACTAACGATGACATTGTTATGTGAAAAGGAAAATTCATGCATAAATTAATGGAAGGATGCAGCTAAACAGTAAAAAGGGTAGATTTTAAAATACAAATTACCATCTTCACTTCCATATTTAGATGAGGTTGAATTTGACCATCATCTTTGGATCACTTGACATATCTCATTGATTTATGTTTCACAGCCATGTCTAGATCTTTAATATTTATTGTGCTCATGCATGTGAGATCTCAAAACCTATATTTATACATAGCATTGTTCTTTCCTACATAGAGCTATTGACTCTCCAGACTTGAATGGGTATGGGTACTCCAGGTTAACCCAAATATTCTACCAGTTTCGTTGTGGAATCCTACCACTTTTCTAGATTCTAATGAGGGTAGGAAATTTGAGTACGGTTTGAGGAGATTAAGATGGATACTAAAGCAATTATATGGATTTGTCGCCATAAACATATTCCTACCAATTACATGTATTTTTGTCCATGTCGTTTGAGGAAATTTTGGTTGTGACTTTCCACACTAAGAGCATCACAAGTTGCTTTTGATTGATCTTGGTGTCTTTTCTCGGCAAAAACCTTTAACTTATCAAATTTGGGTGGTAGGATACTGAATACGGAGGTATGTCTTCAACGAAAAAATGTTGAAATAGTTGTTCTTCGCAAATAATACCATGCCCATCTTCGTCAACCTTCACTATTTAAAAATATGTTTCTCTCAAATTTTATGCATAAACTTCAACACCCGTTGGTTGCTGGCAATTATCAATCCTTATTCTATAATTCCAATACATAATTACATTATAATACTTGCACCATAGGATTTTGGGTTCTGATCATATGACTCAAATTTCTTGATAGCTATGCAATTATTCCATCTATGACTCTTCCTCCCTTAGACATTTGCAGGAAAAATAAAACTCCCACGATGTTGTTTCCATGCCAAACATTGACAATTAAGGAAGGTGCAAAAAGTGTAACTAGGAAGTTGGATTTTGCATATTGTCAGATAAATGCATGTAGGGACTTTGCCTGTTAAGCTTTGTTATGACCATAAGATGTTTTGGCAATGAAATTTTCTAATGGATTGTTTGGATATTGAACATTGGTAGGTAGCAGTGCATATCAAGGTTTCCATTCGTAATTATATAACCTGGGTTATTACGATATCTCACTACTAGGCTGAGTTTGCTATCTCTTTAGGGCACATAGAAGATGGTTGTTGACTAACGGGATCTTGAAATCTAGTCCCCTTTTTCTTTAAGAAACTATGCCTGATCCTTTGGGGAAAGATGATTTGAAGAGTGTCTCGGGTTACTGGAATTGCTATGAAGAAAATTGCAAGATGATAGACCACAATAATTGAGAATTCATAAGAAATCAGTGGGGACCTTTCAAGCTATGTTGAGGACATGGTTGCAACATGGGCATGGAGTTACAGTTGAGTTCCATCCTTGGCAAGCTTGAAATCAATAATACAAATTCACACAACACAAATAATGATTTAGGGAGGCGTTGAGACATACGATGGAGAAAATAGTCAGCATGTGAGATATACAATGGAGAAGATATAAAAGGAATGACCAATGCACGGATACAATAATTATATGATCAACATATCTGAGAAAAATCGAAAAATGTATGTGTCTCGAACAGGAGTTGTGAGACTTGGACATAAACCGATTAATAGATTGTTTATGTTTGGTATGTTTGTTTATGAATTCAATTAGTAATCTCCTAACACTAACTTGATTATACTCTGTAATATAGGATCTTTATTGAATGTCTTTATTTCATAAGAGATTAATAGGCAACAAAGGTTAATTCCAGTGAAGACAATAATTCCACTGTATTATTATAATAACTCTCAATTCTTGGCACAAAGCACTAATATTAAGTGTTTTGAATACATACACCATCACCATTATCTACGCATGAAAGAAATAAATAAATGAGTGGACCTGGACAAAAATGACAAGTGGTATAAATGGTTTCCTAATATGGATGTCATACCCAGTTGTGTTTTAGAAATGCATAAAACTAATGGAGCATACCTGTCCTCCAAAACTATATGTATAGATATGTTTATATACCTATATATTAGTAAGAAATAACTTTCACATATCACAAAATACTGGTGAGGGGGTTCTTTCCCTGTCACATGCTTCATTGAACCTTAGTGCTAGCTATACATTTCCTACTAAAAAAAAGCATTTAATGGAAATCTAGGGGGAAAACGCTATTGGTAAACAACTTTAACATTAGTGATATATTTCCATTGCCTTCAAAAAAAAATTAAAAAACCTTCAAATGAAATCTAAGGGGGAAACGCTATTCGTAGATAACTTTCACCAATTTAGACTTGTGTAATAATGAACAAGCAGAAAGTAAGTAGAGAGAGAATAATAAACCATACAACTAGTTTGGACGGGTAAGTAGGTACTTGGAATGGGGATTGTTATGCGTAAGGGAAATTGGTTTCAATAAAATGACATCTAGCAATCTATTTCAATTGATTGTATAATCTAGCATGCCTATTTCATATGACTATTTCCTACCAAGCAATATTGGATAAGTTTCCCTATCAGATTGCATTGATATTACTATCACATTTTTGGTATAGCAACATAAAAATTATTGCATGAACTATTCTAGAATCTATTTTATTGAAAATGATAATTGATCATATTCTTTTGTCCACTAGGTTGTGATCTAATATTTAAGGTGGGGTGTCAACATGTTGATAACCTAGGTTTAAACCGTGGTACCCATAGTGCCCTGAAAATTAAGAGGTTGTGGAGTTGAGAACATTGTAACCTTCGCTTATGATTCATGTATAGGAGGTGTATGTATATGCATATTGATTGTTTGATTTTTTCATGGCCCAACCAGGCATTGGAGTAGTGTTAGAAAGACAAACCATGAATTCATGAAAAGACCATTGCAAGGGGATGAAATCATCTCACATAAATGAACTATGGGTGAGGTACTTTTGAGTACAAATAAATTATTTTCTCAGCTAAGGACATGGTTAAGGTTGTCATTAAACTGAAAAAAATATAACGTTTGAATCCATACCAGATTAATTATCAGTGACAATGGCATGCTTTATTATTTGATGGAGGTCATGGTTCTTGTGTCTTTATGACCTCGTCTGGTGACAGATTCAATCGCAAAACCTAAATTTGTTAGTATTGTAAGTTGTATTATGCATGATTACCTCTATGTTTTCATTTTCTCTTATTGTGTTTAATTTTCTTGCAAACACAAGATATGTGAACATGATTAGCTCAATAGAAGCACTTAAATACTTTGACATGAATTTCTTCAGTTATTCTTTGGTTGCAGAAATTGAATAGGTCAACTAATTCTCTATTGTCCAATGGAGAAATTGAGCTTGGTTTGATTGGACTTGCCTAAATGTATTTGTGAGTAAAAAATTAAAGGAACTTTGGGCTTTGACTTGATGTTATGTTAATAATAGTAACATCATTTGAAAATATGTGGATAATGTGACTAACACAGGAACATTTTAGGAAGCAAGTGTTTGGCAAGAATACAATGCATTGAAAGGACAAGTAATTATTCCTATTATGTAGCAATTGAAGGAGAGTTACTGGTAGATTTCCATTGTAATTTATATCGTGCGATATTTGATTTAGGTGGTAAGGCCATGGGAGCCTGTAAATTTAGAAACAACTACGTGAGAATGAGGAAATAAATTATGAAATGCATAAATATACCTAGGACGGTGTGAATTTAAGGGGGGGAGTATGTAACACCCCTCTGTTGCTATATTACTGGACCAAATCTAGATTGACATGTAACATAAAAGCTAGGTCTGAGGGGTAGAATTGTGACAAAATACTTTATTACCAAATAAATAAAGATAATTTAAATGCTTGGAAAATGAGACACCTAGAGATGAGATTCTTTCCAAATGAAATCCCATTGGTTAATGGGAATGGATAATTATTTCATGATACGAATTCTAGATCAAATTGTAGATATTATTAATCGGTGGGAGATAAATATCCATTATTTTTCTTAGTGTGAGAAATATGCTATGTTTAGGAAAAACATAAAGGCCTCGTGGGAGAGAAAGGCGAGATTTTATGGGAAAAGCTTAAGAAAGTGGATAAAAATATCCACAAAAGTGGGATTCCACTAAAGGAAACCATAAAATGAAAGAGGGAATTAAATACTCATTGAAGAGATCAACAAGAGGTAGTTGATCAATGGGCAAGGACTCTCAGCTCGCGGGTGAACTGTAGGAAGCCAGTTCTAGGTTGGGTTGTGATGTTGGATTTTCCAAATGATACTCTTCAAGATAATCTGGTTTGATTTAATTGCATAGGATGTTCTGGATATTTTGGTACCTTACACTTTATGTTTTTGATGATTTAATCATATGAATATGTTTGCATGTGATCTAATTTCCTGTAAGATGGTTAAATACTTATGTATGTGACAAATACTGAATACAAATTTAAGACATTTAATTTTTACTGATTGGAGCATAACAGGTGATTGTTAGCATTGGGTCAAGGAGATATGTGATGAATTTACACATACGTGACGTTTCTTGCAAATATATTTATTTACTATCCTAGTACCTCCTCTTTAACCTGGTGCCCTTAGGTTCGAGGGTTGATCCTATGCTTTCATACCACTTGTCATGTACCTTGATTATACAAAGTTTTTTTTTTCTTTTTTTAAAGCACTATCTCTTTTTATTTTTATCCCTACTTTTTGACAATGCAAATAGTCCATTTGTGCTTATTGGTTTTAGAGTGACAAAGGAATTGTATTTTGTTCACGTCATTCGACTATGTTACGTTTATTCTTGTCCTACTATAACCCTTATTAGACTTGATCATATGATAATTTTCTTGGTTTTGGTACGATCTTAGTAATGTATAGCCATTACTCATTGGGATCCCAGTGTGAAATTTCTAGGCTTAAGAACCATAGTACATAGAACTTATGTGAGTCTCGGCTGACATTTCTTCTCACCAATGTGAAGCATTTAATATTGTCTACCATTGCTAGAATAAAAATATCACATACCTTATATTGTATCATCGATAAAAGTATCTTGAAACTTCTATTTTTATCCACCTTGATTGGATGTCCACATAAACACTATGCATTACCTCTAATGTAAATGACAACTATAGCATCAAGTAGATTTACTGTGAGATATACAATCAGAGATGGCTTCTCCATGGGCTTAATACTTATGGAAATTTTCTAATCTTTCCTATGTACTACCTTTACTTTATAAGTTTGAACTACCCTTCATTTTTTATTAACGTAACTTTTCTTTGGGTAATATAGTTCCCTGTCGCATATAACCATTGAGCATGTATCTCCCAATATTTCCATGGAATAATCCTTCTACTCTTTATTACAAACTTAGTTAAGTCGATGCATATTTGAGTAACATGCTTCCCTAAGTTTAGGACATATCTAGTATGTATTACACGCTCCACCACATAAAGTCCTAAAAGTCACAGACCACTTTATACTCGGAAGGACTAGCTTCCAATCCCTCTCAACAAGCTCATCAAATTTCATGTGTGCATCACATGGGTGCTCAGTCATGGGTTTCTTACTTTCTGTCAATGACCAGGATGGATGGAATCAATCCAACAATTGGTCTAGCGAAAACTACAATCCTAAACTACTGATCCAAGTTCCCTCTTACCGTTTGTGAGATGGTCTATACTCTATGCAATATACAATGAAGAAAGAGGCATTCTAATATTTTTTGTGAGCTATGTCAATTACCTTGCATGAAGGCCTCACGTTATTGTGTTGGCACATGCTTGGAATAATCAATATCACACTAGAATATCATCATCATGGTCCCAAAGGAACAATTACCTTGCATGATGACCGAAATCACCCCCACTTTTATTGCTATCTACAATTCATTTTCCATACAGAGGTTTCAGTCATGTTTACTCCTGGTACTTTTATAGCTAAACCTTGATTATTGTTACCTTACTGAATATGAAACTAATTTTTTTTTTCAATGATACATGTCTCCCAAATTATATTTTACTCATGTGCTTCATCAGATTACTCTGCACATGGTTCCATTTACATATTTGGGTATTTATCTTGGAGATGCGGTTAGTACTCTGGGGGGCATACAGGTACTCCACAATTCACCATTAGAAGTGATCTTGAATATGTTTTAGCTATACCCCATCTTTAAGGACTACAATCATTCACCACTGATGGTTTGTTGTAATACTACAGGATGGACGTATGCTTTAATCAAGCACCCCTTTTCACCAAGTAACATGTGCGATTTCTAAACTTTCATTTTCTCTCCATGCAACTCCTAATCTGTTTCTCTCATGCAATATCTCTTCTATCACATTGACGGTTGTAGGTAATGTCATTTGTACGTCCACATAGTCGTCTTCGTTTGAAGTCAATCAAAAAATAAACACTCCTTTCCCCTACTAACCTTCTGTTATTCGCTAAGGGTAGTTCTACCTTCATCTACTTCTGGAAGAGGTTATGCGAGCGTAGGAAGACTGAGCTCTTTGTGAATTTTTCTCTTCACAGTTCAATTTCTCTTTTGGCTCATATAAACATAGAACTACAAACCGAGCTTCTTATGGTTATTAAGTTTGTTGTATTTTCGCATATTAATAGGTTTAGGCAAGGGAGTGATAATATACCTTCCCATGATTTGGAACATTCTTCTAGAAATTTCTAAGTTTTTTTGAGGAGATTTTTATCTCAACTTCCTTTTTTGTACAATGTATGTATTTTGTTTAATCGAATTATAAAATATGTCTCTGTGATAGGCAATTTACGTATTTTATCTTGATTTCTCCACCTTCAGTTTGATCTTGTAAGTTCACTCTATAATGAATTATAATATTAATCCATTGTGTTTAATATTATTCGTTTAGGTTTATAATCCCTTAGGTTTTTCCTATTAATTCTTTGGATTTATTACTCCCTCAGATTTATAATATCAATCTCTCAAGTTTATCAATATAAGGGTTCATGTTCCTAGATATAATATTATTCATAGAGTTTATAATATTAATCCATGGGTTCAATAAAAATCACTTGGATTTATAACCATGGTCAACCATGGTGCAACATCAGATTGTAACAAATATTGTCTCAATATGAAAATCAACCATGGTCAACCATTGTCTAATGCCTCATTATGATAAATATGTTTCAATATCAAAATAACCCATGGTTAACCATGGTGAACCACGTTTATTTTAGGGTTTATAATATTTATATTACAGTTTATATACCTTGGGTTTATAATATTAATCCCTTGGTTTTAATATTATTCCTTTAGGTTTATAATCCCTTAATCATGGTCAACGAAGGTCCAACATCATATTGTGACAAATATTATCTCAGTATGAAAATAAACCATGGTCAATCATTGTCAACCATCATCAACCATGTACATTCACGTTCAACCATGGTTCAATGTCACATTGTGAAAAAATTGATTCAATATGAAAATAGACCATGGTCAACCATGGTCGAACGTCACATTATGAAAAAGATTGTCTCAATATGAAAATCAATAATGGTTAACTATGGTCAACCTAATATATTTTCACCTTTTTTCTGACTTCACTTGATGTATGGAGTTCTGTGAAAATACATGGTATTAGTTTAGTTTTTTGTCCTTTTACATTACTTTTATAACTGACCTCACCATTTTGTCAGATCGTCAAGTTGCAAGAAATTTCATTATGGTTACTTAAAAACATTGTAAGGAGTTAGTCATCCCCTTGGTAACAGTTTCTCATTCAATTACTACCTCACAAACTATAGTTCTCAATTTTTTTGGTGTTCTTGCTTTTGGTCATGTAAGCCCCTCTCCGCTTATCGCCTTTTCTACTTGGCGTGATTTTTTTTTTTTACTATTTGTAGCTTCCATAAAGAAAATTGTCATTTTGGGTTTAACCATTACATTTATCAAGCACATGGTGCTGGAAAAAATTTTGGTTCCTAGGTAACTACCCCACCTAATCTTTCTGCCATATTATCATCTTTCATTGTGCTTTTCCAATAAATTGAAACAAATTAATAAAATATTGACTAAAGGGCTAATCCCTACCCCTACACACATGTTTTGTTTCTTTTTCCATCAAAAGAATCAAAGTTTAGAAATAATCAATTTGAAACCTTTCTTTATGATCTATCACTTATAAATAAGAATACTTGCATTATTCGAATAAAGTCAGAAATGAATAACTATTTTTCTTTTGTGTTATTTTCACACTACAATTAATAACATTTAATAGTAGTAAAGACTATTCTGAGCCTACTTGCACTTCACCCTACTGTATTATTGTGCTCAATATAATATATATATGGACAATAAAATTCCTACCTTCAATGTAGCTAATTGTATAAAATTAAACGCATCACTACATATAATTTTTTTATACTAACAAAGATAACAATTAATTGTCATCAAATCAAGTACTTTGAATTCTCACACCTATTACATATAGTTCATTTATTTATTCTCTAGAAATTATTTAATTACATCACTGTTCCAATAATTTTCGTGGCCTTTCCACCAACCTACCCAAACAATATTATGTTGATGGAGGGCTATTACACAATGTTTCTCCCATCCTCTTGTGAATTCGTTGAGAGTTATGCTTGCACACATTCTTCTTTCAATTTATTTATTTTTTATCTTTAGGAGAAACATTTCATTTCTTGTCATATGGAATTTTGCAAAAAGTTGTTTTCTTGGAGACTTATCCAAAAATTTTCACTCTCTATTTAAAAAAAATACATTGTAGCCATTTTGCATGAGTTGTCCAATGCTTATGAGGTTATGCTTCAAACCAGGGACAAAATAGACATTTAAAATGAAGTTCTTCTCCCCCTTGTTTTTTAGAATGTTAACTCTCCCTTTTCTCATTAAAAAGACTTTATTATCAATTCCTAATCTCACTTCATATTTCACACTTTCATCTAGATTAGTAAACATTTATATGTTCCCTTTCATGTGATTGTTGCACCCTAAATCTAGACCCCATGCATCCTTTTGTTTTTATTGTGATACATTACAAGCTAAAAATACGCTATCTTGGTTTTCATTTTCTTTTTTTTGAAATTTGCATTTGGTTTGCTGGTTATAACATGTCGTTTCTTTCTACATTCATTTGCATAATGAATATACTTGTTACAATAATGGCATTGAACTTGAGATTTATCATACCTCTAACCTTGTGCTTGATTTTTTCTTGGGCCTTGAATTAGGTTTTTATTACTGCACCTTCCACTTGAGTTCGAAGGGTTTCCTCTTCCACCTTTGTGTTGGCTTCTTCCTCATCCTCTAGCATTTGATGTTCCTCTGCCTCCACCTTGACCAAATGAGAATTTTTTCTTGAAGGCATGCTCCAGTGAGGATTATGTTGCACTATTCAATCTATGTTCATGAGAAATAAATGATGCATGAAGCTCATCCACTAAAAAATGTGTGATATCCTTTGTCACTTCTATGGCCACAACAATTGCATCAAATCTTAGTGGAAACTTTCTCAAAATATTCCCAACTATTCTCCTTAGTCAAGTGTCTCACCATGAGACCTCATTTAAGTATCGAGTCCAATTAATTGCATAAAAAAGAGTCTATATTATCAAACTCTTTCATATAGGTTGGCTCAAAATCTCTCCTTGGGATTTCTAGTTTTTTTGTCTTTACTTTTTCCATTCCTTGTGATCCATATAATTTAACTTTAAGGATGCATACATAATTTCATAATAAAGATCATGTTAACAAACCAACTTAAACACATTGAAAATAAACAAAAATAATAAATAAACCATGAGATCAAAGGCATAGATCGATTTGATTATAGAGTTCACCAAGTGTGGACTACATCTTCGGGCCCTGCTCAAAGTAGGGAGGAATCTTTCATTAAATAACAACAAAAAAATGAATTGAAATCAACTTTACATAAACAACCCTTATACCTCCAATTTTTGTCATGGATGAAAAATCCAAAGCTTAGATGCAAAAATGAACATCACCATTTGATTCATGATGCAAAATCATGCCAAAAAATATAACATTCACCATATACTAAGTAAGTGACTTCTCGAGCTCGAAGAAATATTTATATTCCCTCAAGATTCCCTACAAGAATATTCTCCCAAGATTATTTTAGATATCTCCATTTTCGTGCCCCCTTGGGCACGGTTCTAGCCTGGGCACTCCTAGTTCCACTGGTAAAATGTTATGCTCTGTCTCGGTTCCACTAAACTCCTCCCGGTCAAATGGAATGCTCAATTTATATATTAACAAGTCAGTGGAGGTACCATTGCTAAGTTGTTGGCTTATTGGTGGCAAAGGAAAATAGGTCGGGGGAGAACTGGGTTCAAAACTCATCCCGCCCTAATTAAAGGTTCATTTTTTTTAAATAGTCAGAATTTGTTAATGTTGTCCATTTGGTAATGCTATTGGTGGTAGGGTAGCTGATATGCGGGCTGGTTGGCGGCCAGCGCAAGTTTGATACTCATCGGCCCTATTTTAAACGATGGTGATTAACTGGTGGATTGGTCGAGGCCTAGGTGTACAGTGTCCCAGCCCATTTATATGTGTTATATTAATAATATCATTAGGCCACCCCCACCATTGCAAGTATATATATATATATATATATAGTTCAAATTTGGGTGAAGGTTTTTTAGGGCCATTACTAAAATTAAAGAGGCAACAAATTCAGCCTTTGTGATCATAGTTTTCCATGTGTCATCCCTTCACCAAATTGTTGTCTGGTTAGTGACTGCATTTGGCCTAGTTTGACCATAACTTTTACTGACTATATATTGAGCATATGAACCTGGATTTGAGTGTTGTTCACATCGTTGGAAACAATATCATGGCCACAACAATCTGGTCCTAGTTTCATTTTAATATGATGACTTTGATTTTTTCACATTTTCAAGACCATTTCTATTTCTGGAGCCACCTGGATCATTCCTCCCCTTTGAGGAGTTTTTGGTCCTTCAAAATCATGAACACATCCTGCAATTTGCATGTGTCCTTGTCACGTCATACTTTCAACATCTCGTACATTCTTTACATTACATACAAAACCACACATGACTCAGATAATCAAATACTTGTGAAGAGTTCAAAGCACAAACTTCGTGGCCAATTTTACATCATAATAGAAACTACTACCCGAAGTATCAATAAAAGGCCAAAACATCATCATTTCTTAATAAGCGATAGAAAACACATCATCACTTTCAAAATTATATTGCAACATATGATTTACAAAATGTGGCCACGACACACTACTATATCTTGTAAACCATCTCTTACTTAGCAAAGTTCATGGGTCATCTCCCTATTGCAGATTCACTATTTGAACATATTCACAAGTTGCTTCCTTTATAAGTTCTTTCTGGGCATGGAGCATCTAACATGTGGCTCTTTGGTGTCCAACCTTGTTGTAGTGACTACAATGATTCTTTCTCCTCCAAAAATTTTAGATCATCTTGGAGCACTTATTCCCGATGTGCCTCTGATAAGTTCTCGTGGAATCCTCGCTATCACTAGAATGTGACGAAGTGCTCCCATCATCTGTCATTGCTTGGTCACTGGTTTTCTTGGAGCATTCCCCAACCTATTTTCTGACATATCCAAGTCCTGCATAACGAGGCAATTCCTCCACTTTGATGGGATTCACAATGCCTTGGCCATTAATTCTGAGTCCCTTTCCTTGATACCCCATTTTCTTCAACAATTTTGATCCAATTCGTGTAGTATCTTTCTTAAAAGAAGCGAAATCATCATCATTAAAAGTACATGAAATTGACAAATCACTTTTTAGCATAAAAAGCCTCCTCCTTGGCTTGTAACTGATGTTGCAGCCTCTTCTTCTCCTTCTCTGCTTCTTGTAGGAGTCCCCTTAGTTCATAATTCTTTGTTTGAATTCTTTGGTTGAATTCTTCAAGTTCTTGTAGCCATGTTTCATTTGGTCCCCTTTTCATTTGTAGCATAACATGTAGTGAAATATTTCTCTCATCACCTAAATCAGAACCCAATTCAATGGGTTCATCTTCTGCAATCCAAAGAGCGACATTCTACATTTTGTCACCTGAGTCTGATCCCAAGTCAATTGGTCCAACAGCTAGAAATCCTTTAGTTGTGATCTTCACATCATCCTCTTATTTAGATTCTTGGTCTTGTTGCAAAGTTGCTATATAATTTCCTATAGATTCACAAGATCATACAATGTACTAAAGCAAAAGATAAGAATCTACTTCTACTTTCAACCAGCGGAAGCCAATATATCGATGAAAACAATACTAAACAAGAGGAAGACAAATCAATAACACATAACACAGTAAATGTCCAAGGAAAGCCTCAACTAAAAACCCCCACTATATGCATTGCATTAAGTCAGAAATCCAAGATGATAATACAAAGCTTGTTCTCATAGGAACAATCCCAACACTCATTATAATCAGTCCTCAGCTCACAAGAAATCTCTTGACCAACACTTAGCCAATTCTGCAACTATCTAAGCCTCTATTTCCTTGCACAATTCCTATGGCTGAATAGTCCATATTAATGGGAATTTAGTGCATCCAAAACTGCACAATCCATACTAGGTTCAATTACTGATTTCACGCATGATCTATACAAATTAGTAAATCAAACAACTAATAGTACATTATCCCTACACTCTAGTCTCAACTCGGTCTTTCTCACAATCGACATGCATGAGTTTGTGAAGAGGGAATCTTTAGTTAACTGGAGTAGAACTAGTGGATACATTAGTGCACCAACTCATTATTAACTCTCTATTAGTTCCACAAATAGTTTGGAACTAATTTAATTGAAATTAACTTAGTAAACTAAGTTATTTAATTACAACTCACAATTAAACTCATACTGGGCCCCTAAAATATAGGGAGAACATATACATGACTTCATAAAGACTTCCAACTCAAAATTCCTAAGCTAATTAAGTTAGTTAAACTTAATTAACTATTTACAAGTTGCTATGAGAATATAATTCGATTTTAATTCTCAGTTTAATTCAAGGAAAAATTAAACTGGAATTATTTGTTTCCATTTCTCAACACTCCCTCTCATCAACAAAGGGATTATCAGCTACCCTGGTCATGTCTCTGTGAAACTCGTATTTACATTTTGACAATTTGTTTGTCAAAATGTCAACATCTTTCTCCTCTGCGGGAATGTACTGGAACACCATAATCTTCCTCAATACACAATCTTTGAGATGATGATATTGAATATCAATATGCTTGGACCAATCATGAAAAACTAGACTTTCAGAGAGTTTGATACAACTCTTATTATTGCAGTAAATCATAGTTCGATCCATCTGCTGACCAAACAAACCAACTAGGATCTTCCTCATCCATGTGGCCTCACATGCTCCCTGACTCACAACCATGTGCTCTGCCTCTACCAAACTTAGTGCAACTGATCTTTGTTTCCTACTATAGCAAGAAATTATCGCTGACCCAGTACTGAGGATCCCTCCTGATGTGCTCTTCTTGTAGGATGGATTCCCTAACAAATATGCATTAGTGAAGCCTTGAAGCTTCAATCCATTTATCTATTTGTACCATAATCCATACTGAGAAGTGCCCCTAATGTATCTCAATACATGTTTTTCCACTTTCCAATACAGCTTGGTAGGCCTAACCATCACTTGACTAAGCTAGTTAACTGCATAGCACATATCTGATCGTGTGTTCACCAAGTACATGAGGGAAACCACCAGTTGTCTATAAATGGTAACCTCCACTATCTCCCCTGAATTAGAATCCTCCTTCCTCTAGTTACATTCCAAAGGAGTCTCCATGACTTTGTTGCTCTCCACATGGAATCTCCTTAGTATCTCATTAGCATACTTTCTTTGAGACACAAACAACTACCCATCTCCATGCCATACCTCCATGCCAAGAAAGTAATGCATGCGCTCCATGTGCTTCATCTAAACTCTATTGCAAGGTCCTCCTTGCATGATTTGATCAGTTGATCATCACCTGCCAGTATGAGATAATTAACACAAAGTAAAATTATCAACAACTTATCTTCCACCACTATGTGGTACAAGTTCGCATATGCATCATTGTTCATGAAGCCCAACCCAACGAAGTAGATATATATCCTTGTGTACCAACGATGGGGTGCTTGCTTCAGCCCATACAATGCTCTGTTGAGCTAGCACAAATGTGACTCATGGTCAAAGGTTTCAAAACCTTCAGGCTACACTATGTACACATCTTCCTCAATCATTCCATTAAGGAAGGTTATCTTCACATCCATCTAGTGTATCTTCCAACTGATCTGTGCTGATAGTGCCAATATAGATCTGATTGATGAGTACCTTGCAACAGGAGAAAGAGTCTCATCATAGTCAATCCCCTCTACGTGTGAAAATCCACGGGCCACAAATACAACCTTATGCTTCTCCACACTACCATCTATGCCATGGTTTATCTTGTAAAGCCAACAAGAGCTCACCACTGACTTGACCTCCGGTCTCGGGACCACATCCCAAACACTGTTATGAACTATGGAGTCATACTCCTCCACAATGGTATCAAACCAAACTGGTTGTTACACTACTTCCTGAAAGGAAGATGGCTCTGTCATAACACATTAGCCCATAAGAGCCATGTATCTAGTGTACCTCTCAGTTGACCTCCTATACCTGCACTAAGAACTGGGTGCTCCCACATTTTCTCATGAAGCATCCAATAATCTGTCAACCTCTCTAGTATGCTTTCTTCCCTCTTTTGAAGACTCTGCCCGAGTGGATGTCTCCACTCACGGATCCTCTACATGTGGATGCTCCACATCAATATGCGCTCCTCAATCTTAGGAACTAAAATCTCCTCATTTGCCTATATCTCAAGCTCTCTCTCAAGGAAAACTCGCATGGCATTCTCCTCTTTAAATCTGACATCCTTGCAAACCAATGTCATTCTACTGATCGACAAGTACACCCAATACTTGTGAGGTGTATCAGTGTACCCACAAATACCCCCAACTCTATTGTCGGCTCAAGCTTCTTCCTTGCATCTTTGGTCACATGGAAATTTATTGATGACCCAAAAGTCCTGAAGTGACTAACATCTAGCCTCTTACCAGAATAATCCTCCTTTGGTGTCCTCATCTCAAGTATCTAATGTGGGCTATAGTTTTGAACATAAACCGTTGTGTTGCATGCCTCATGACGCAAGTGTAGTGGTAGGCTATGATCATGCAACGTTTCGCTCGCTGCCTGTACTATGCTTGTTTTCTTTCTCTCAGCCACCCCATTCTGTTGAGGGTTATGGGGTGCCATCAATTCCTATTTAATCCCTTCTACTGCACAGGAATTCTTAAAATTATTAGAGACATGCTCACCACCATTATCACTCCATCGAGCTTTAACCTTCTCGCCCGAATCTTTCTCCACCAATGCTTTAAACTGACAAAACGTTCTGAAGGTTTGATCCTTTTTCTACATGAGAAATATCCATCGTTTACGAGAATAATCATCAAAAAATATAACATAATACAAGTGTTTTGCCATGGATTCTATCTAGAATGGTCCACACACATCTCAATAGACTCTCTCTAAAATAGCCTCTACTTGAATGTATCTATCGTGAAAGGAATACTTGGTGTATTTTCCCAAAGTACACATGTTGCATGTATCAACTTGCTCAAGTGTATGTTTGGGAAGACCGATAGAGATCTATTGGAATATATTCAAAGCCACATGATGCAATTAGCCAAATAGCCTACGCCAGAACTTGCGAACGTCTCGTCTCTACACCCTTTTTTCTTTTGTGCTCAAAGCAGCACACTACTCTACCTCCAACTTACAGAGATTATTCACTTCAATCCCTATATTATTTACTTGAGCCATGGCTATGTGTCAAAGGAACGCATTTCCTTTCGAGAAGATCACATCATAGCCTTTATCCTCAAGCATGGCAATAGATACCAAGTTCTTCTTCAACCCGAGCATATACATAACATTCTTCAATATGAGCGGAGCTCCATGCTCCCTCTAAAATGTAATTGTGCCCAATCTAGTGACACTATACTTCCTGTCATCACCCATCGCGATATGCATATGGAGATCTTTCTCCAATTCACTAAATAACTCTTTGTTTCCAGTGATGTGGAATGGAGCTCCACTGTCAAAGTATCATACACTTCCCATAATTGATGACACCAAGCATGCAATGAGCAACAAATCCAAATTGAATTGAGAGGCCAAAGCCTCACCCACCACTCCTCCTGAGGACTTCTTCTTTGACTTCTTGAGTGGAAAATTTGTAGCAAAATGGACCAGATCATGGCAATGAAAGCACTTAAATTTTTTCATGTCTTTCTTCTTGCCTCCATGATAAGAATCCAGTTTGGAATGGGAAGCTTTCCCTTTCCCCTTCTTCACCTTAATTCCTAAGGAACAATTCTCTTCATCATCTATCTTTAATGAAGTGCCATGCCTGGTGTTTCTCTTGATCTCCTCCTACATCAAATTCAACCACATTCATTCACAATTTGGAAGCTTCTCCCAACCAATTACAAAGTCTTGATAACTATGCCAACTCTTTGGGAGCCCTAAAAGAGAAAGACTCACCACATCTTCCTCGGAAACCATGATTCCAACACTTCCAGGTTCATCATGAAATTAAGTGAACTTGGTTAAGTATTTTTAAATAGTCATGCCTTTCTCCATTTTGGTTTTTCGAAGTTTGTCCTTTAGTGCCAATTTCCTTTGGTCACCGTTATTTTGATACAAGTTCGTCAATGTTTTCCACATAGCATACAAATTTTCCTTTCCATGGAGGCTAATGATAATGTGGTCTCGAAAACCCTCAAGGATTACCTGCCTTGCCTTCACCACACACTTCTTCCATTCAGCAAAATTTTGTCCATCTGACGCTGCTGGCTTAGGAATTTCTTGATCAATGAATTCCTTTAAGCCAGTATCCTCTAGCACAACCTCCATTTTTTCACTCCAGGATATAAAATTTGAGTTGCTTTCCAAGGCATGCTCGAACCACAAGCCGTAGAACGCCATCTACCAAACGTGAAGTATGTATTTCAAATTTGAATTTCACCTGTAACCCAGAACTCAAAAATTCGAAATATCCTCTAGTATATTGTTCGCAACTTTGATACCATGTAGAATTTCGTGTAGATTTACAAGCTCATGCAATGTACTAAAGAAAAATACAAGAATTTACTTCTACTTTCAACCAGCAAGGGGAAGCCTTAGCTAAGAACCCCCACCATCTGTATTGTATTAAATCAGAAATCCAAGATGATAATATGATGCTTGTTCTCACATGAACAATCCCATCACTTAGTATAATTAGTCCTCAGCTCACAAGAAAGCTCTTGACCAACACTTAGCCAATTCTACATCTCTCCAAGCCCCTATTTCCTTATGCAATTCCTATGGTTGAATAGATCATATTAATGGGAATCTAGCGCATCCAACACTGCATAATCCATAGTAGGTTTAGTTCCTAATTGCATGCATGATCTATACAAGTTGATAAATCAAACAACTGATAGTACATTATCCCTGCACTCTACTCTCAAATGGGTCTTTCTCACAATCGACATGCATGAGTTTCTAAGGAGGGAATCTTTAGTTAACTGGATTAGGACTAGTTGATGCATTAGTGCACCAACTAACTGTTAAATCCCTATTAGTTCCACAAATAGTTTGGAAATAATTTAACTTAACTTAACTCAATAAACTGAGTTATCTAATTACAACTCACAATTAAACTCATATTGGACCCCTAAAATATAGGCAGAACATATACATGACTTCAAAAATGCTTCCAAATTGAAATTACTAAGATAATTAAGTTAATTAAACTTAATTAACTATTTACAAGTTTCTATGAGAATATAATTCGATTTTAATTCTCAATTTAATCCAAGGAAAAATTAAACTGGAATTTCTTGTTGCCATTTCTCAACAGTTGCGATTGTCTTCTTCTTCCATTTTCTTTCATTCCTTTTTGGCCTCGATTCTGGATGCAATTTCAAGCGATGCTCCTCATCATTCCGCTCTTTTTCACAATGAGTACAAGAGGGTTGTGCTCTCTTTCTCCTGCTTTTTCTTGTCCTCTTTGTGTAATCTTCTTGGTCATGATTCTGCCTACTTTCAATATGTATAACCTTGAGACTTGCTTCATCAAGAGTCTTATATTCAAATAATAACAATGAATGACACAAAGCCAATATATTTCATTAATGTCTCATAAATGTCTACTGGAACATTCAATGCAATGCTTGTTTTCTAAACTCCTTTGTAAAATTTTCAACAATTTCACCTTTACTTTGTTTCAAATATTTCCATTCCATCATGGCTTTTTTTCTTTCACCCAAAGGGTAAAACTATCCTCTTATAGAAGAGACAAAGTCATGACTTCAAAAATGCTTCCAAATTGAAATTACTAAGATAATTAAGTTAATTAAACTTAATTAACTATTTACAAGTTGCTATGAGAATATAATTCGATTTTAATTCTCAATTTAATCCAAGGAAAAATTAAACTGGAATTTCTTGTTGCCATTTCTCAACAGTTGCAATTGTCTTCTGCTTCCATTTTCTTTCATTCCTTTTTGGCCTCGATTTTGGATGCAATTTCAAGCGATGCTCCTCATCATTCCGCTCTTTTTCACAATGAGTACAAGAGGGTTGTGCTTTCTTTCTCCTGGTTTTTCTTGTCCTCTTTGTGTAATCTTCTTGGTCATGATTCTGCCTACTTTCAATATGTATAACCTTGAGACTTGCTTCATCAAGAGTCTTATATTCAAATAATAACAATGAATGACACAAAGCCAATATATTTCATTAATGTCTCATAAATGTCTACTGGAACATTCAATGCAATGCTTGTTTTCTAAACTCTGTTGTAAAATTTTCAACAATTTCACCTTTACTTTGTTTCAAATGTTTCCATTCCATCATGGCTTTTTTTCTTTCACCCAAAGGGTAAAACTATATTCTTATAGAAGAGACAAACTCAGACCAATATGAAAGAAGTTGACGACTATTCTCATCACCTTTTTGTAGTTTTCATTCCCAGTGGATGAGAGCAGTGTCACTTAATCGAAGGGATGGTAGCTAGATCTTGGCTTCATCCTCTTTGATTTGTTGTATGCGGAAATATACTTCAATCTGCCTTATCTAGTTATCTTTCTTGTCTACATTAGATTCTCCACTAATATAGGTAAGTCAAACATGACATCTAGTTGGAAAAAAGGCTTTTTAGATGCATTCCTATGATGTTTGTTAGAATGACGAGAAGTGGAGGAAGAAGAAATTTCGCTGGAGGATGGAGAGGGACGAGGATTTTATCCTCCACCTTAAGGATTTATGAGGGCATGATCATCTAGTTCTTTCTTCTTAGGCTTGATTGTCTTCTCATATTTTGCAAAAAACTTTTTAACTTTTTCTGCCATGGTGAAGAAGATATTGTGATATTTTTTCTCTTCCTCCATTTGAGCTTCCTCATCATCTATGTTCCATCTTCATGTTGCATGCCCTGCTTCAGGATCAAAGGATTTGAGTTTTCTTCTCCTCTTTGGAGCTTATTCTTGGTTAGCATTCACTCAAGCATGAATGAGACCTACTCTGATACCAAACTTTATCAAGATATTTTAACTTCAAGGATGCATACATAACCGCATAATAAAGAGAATGTTAACAAAATAACTTAAACATATGGAAAATAAGTGGAAATCATAAACAAATCATGAGATCAAAAGCACAAAACGATTTGATTACGAAGTTCACCTAGTGTTGGCTACGGCTTTGGGAACTGCTCAAAGTGGGGAGGCCTCTTTCATTAAATGATAGCAAAACATGAATTACAATCAACTTTACATAAATGACCCTTATACCTCCAATTGATGTCATGGAAAAAAAATGCAAATATGAGATGCAGATATAGACATGACCATTGGATCCGTGGCGCGAAATCATGTCAAACAACTATAAACTTGACCATATTCTAAGCAAGTGACCACTAGATCTCCAAGGAATTTTTATATTTCCTTAAGATTTCGTGCAAGAATATTCTTCCAAGATTCTTTTAGAATCCTTCTTAGTTTTCATGCCCAGCTTCACATGGTTTTGACATGGGCACTCTTGGTTTAACCTACAAAATGTTCTTCTTTGACGTGGTTCTGCCACGCCCCCTATCGGTTGAATGGAATGTTAGATTTATATATTAACAAGTGGGTAGAGGTACCAATGTTGAGCCATTGGCTCGTTGGTGGTGGAGGCATATAGGTCGAGGATGAACCAAGTTCAAAGCCTGTCGCACCCAAATTAAAGGTTCATTTTCTTATAAAATACTCGACAATTGGAAATGTTCTTGGTGGTGTTTCCATTTGGTAATGCTATTAGTGGTAGGCTCGACGATGGGTGGGCCAGCTGGCTGATGGCTGGTGTAGGTTTGATACTCGCTGGCCCTATTTTAAACGGTGGTCATTAACTAGTGGGTTGGGTGGGGCTTGAGTCTACGGTGGCCCACCCCTTTTATATGTGCTATATTAATAATGTCATTGTGGGGTGGCAGGGATGGTGGCTCACCACCGCAAATATATTTGTTTTTTTTTTTATTTTTTTAAACACAATAGCTAAATTTTGGTGACGGTTTTGAGGGTCATGGGAAAATTAAGTAGGTGACAAATATTCCCTTTCCAATTGTCATTTTCTGTGCACCATCCCTTAGCCAAATTGTTATGCTATCTCGTCAATGACTACCACTTGGTCTAGTTTGACCAAAGCTTTGACCGGCTATATCTTGACTCAAATTTGAGTGCCATTCACACCATTGGAATCATGATGATTAGCAAAATGATATGGTCCTGGTTTCACTTCAATCTAATGAATTTGATTTTTAAGCTTTTTCAAGGTCATTCCTATTTCTAGAGCCACTTGGATCACCTTGGTAGGATGTTTGGAGGGTATCCCATGCTTGTTTAAATTTTATTCCTCCTACAACTCCTTCACCAACTAAAACTATGAGTTCTTACTGAGATTTACACTTCACTGGGAGTTACGGAGTAACTCACTGTAAAAATCCAATAAAAAGTAGTTTCTACGCCTACAACAAATTGCTCCATGATTGATTTTCTCTCATTGACCTATTACAATTACATAAAAAGTCAATAACAAGTAGTTTAACAAGTATTTTTTACATGGCTACACCAAATCGCTCCATGATTTTCTCTCCAGAGGAGAACTAAGAGCTATCAAACTTTGACCTATTACAATTACATTTTCTCTCCTTGACCTATTACAATTACATAAAAAGCCAATAACAAGTAGTTTAAGAAGTAGTATTTATGTGGTACACCAAATTGCTCCATGATTTCTCTCATTGACCTATTACAGTTACATCCGCCATAGCAAAATACTTCTACATACTTGTTTTGTTCAAAACATACATTTCCATTTTTAATATTTTAATATATGACAAGACAAAACATTTAGAGGCAATAATAATTAGTTTTTACTTGCCTCCTAGAGAAAAACAATTATATGCGTAACATAGCAAAAGACTTCCACATACCTATTTTGTTCAAACCATACATTTACATTTTTAATATTTTAATACATGATAAAATAAAACATTTAAAGCCAATAACGAGTGGTTTCTACTTTCCTGCAAATTGTTGCACGATTTTCCTTCCTTGACCTATTACAATTACATGCGCAACATAGTAAAAGACTTCTACATACTTGTTTGGTTCAAAACATACATTTACATTTTTAAAATTTTAATACATTACAAGACAACATTTAAAGCCAATAGTTTTTACTTTCCTACCACAAATTTCTCCACTATTTTCTCTCCTTGACCTATTACAATAACATCCCCACATAATAAAAGATAGCAAAATACTTCTACATCATTTTCCTTTTTGTTCAAAATATACATTTACATTTTTACTATTTTAATACATGACAATGACAATACAAACCATTTAAAGCCAATAATTTTTACTTAGCCTACGACAAATTGCTCCACAATTTTCTCTCCTTAATCCAGGTCCTTTAACTTGCAAACAAAAAACTTCTCTGAAAAATCATTTTTGATTTGTTGTTGTACTCCAAAAGATCAAACAGATGGTTGTTATTAGTATCATGAATGTGGTGGTTGAGATTAATTTTCCAACCATATATACAATGTTGAACCTTGAATCATTCCATCACTCTGCATCTTCACTGTAACGAAAACATTGACACTGAAAGCATATTTCAACGAATTCTTGGTAAAATATAACAAAAGGATTATTCAAAGAAATAGGATGGACAAACAAAACTCTTACAACAAAGCAATTTACTTATGTTGGTAATTGACAACTAATTAATGTAATATTGGGTAAAATTGTATTAGTTAATGACAAGTTAGTTTCATACCGAATCAACAATTATGTAACTATGGAGGCTCATATAAAATTGACCAATGCCCGAACTATTGTAAGGAGAATCATTTATTGATTGAATAGTAATTCTAATCCCTTGCCCCGTGGATGTTTCCTTGACACCCTGTCAGGGTTTTACCATGTAAATCTTCAATTTTTTACTTGTGTGTTTGTATTCAGTTTCATTTTATTTCTTATTTAGTAATCTCTTGTAACTACAAATGGTATCAGAGCAAGGTTAAAGAAATCTGTTGCCATCACAGCTGTGAGAAAAATCCACCAGAGAGAGATGTTGTTGCAGTCGAAGAGCAGTGTTTGACTCAAGTTAAATGCACTAGATCTGTTGATTGTTGAAGAACTAAAGAAACTGTTGATCAAAGAGCAGAAACTGCTGAAAATTGCTAGAGTGCCGCAGAGGAGCAAGACAACAACTTTTTTTTTTCAGGCAGCAAGTCGTCACCAATAAAATTTGATGTTGCAAATGAAAAGAAAAAGGGGATAAACTGCTGGAAAGAGTCGTGGTAGGGAAGCCCATTTGTCTACCCTGTGAAGAGAATGCCACCAGCCCTCTACGTGTGAGGAAAAATGCGACCGCCGCTACTATCCATTGTTTGAGCCACGCCTCAAGAGAAATGCGTTGTGAACCCTTGTCAATGTTATTGTAAAGAGAAATCCCCTGCTGCCATTATGAATGGAACATCATTTCTGCATAGAGACTTTGCCACTGCAGCCATTTGGGAAGAATGTTTTGCATTAATCCATTGTGGAAGATCTGGTTTTACAGTGAAATAATTTGAAAGCAAATTTTTCCAGAAATATTTTGGACTCAAAAAAAAAAACCAGTGGAAATTTTTCCAGAAATTTGTTAAAATTGATGGGAGAAGAGTAGGGTTTCATTAATTTGAAGGAAAGAAAAAAAATTTCCTTTTTTCAACAAAATCTATTGAAGGGTTTCTCTGTTTGAAAAAGGGGGGCATTTTTTTAAAAATAACAGAATCCAGAAAATTGAAATAAGTTTTTTTTTTTAAAGGGAGATTGAAAATTTTGGTTTTACTCAGATTTCTGAATAAGGGAAACTAAAAATAAACCCTATTTGAAAGAAAAGAAACCCTAGGAGGAAGGATTTGTAGGAAAGAAATGGCTAAAATGATGAATGCAAAGTTTGAGGTGGAGAAATTCACCGTCCAAAACAATTTTTCTCTTTGGAAACTGAAAGTTAAGGATTTGTTGGTGTAACAAGGGTTGCACAAAGCTTTGGACAAGGAAAATAAGAAACCTGCTAGCATGAAAGATTCGGAGTGGGAGGACTTGGATTCCCGATCTCTCAGTACCAGCAGGTTATGCCTGGTGGATGAAGTTCTCTTCAACATTGTTGAAGAGAGTACAACTTCAGGCTTATGGGAAAAACTGGAAAAGCTATATATGACAAAGTCATTAACCAATAGAATTTATTTGAAAAGACAATTGTACAGTCTTCGAATGAAGGAGGGTTCAAAAGTTGCAGAGAATTTAAATGTTTTTAATACACTTATATGCCAATTATGAGATATGGAAGTTAAAATTCAAGAAGAAGACAAAGCTATAACCTTGCTGTGTTCTCTGCCCGAGTCATGGGAACACTTCATAACTTCAATCAGTTTGAGCACTGCTGATTCTTTGAAATTTGAATCAGTTGTGGGAGCTCTCTTGTTTGAAGAAGTACGAAGGAAGTCCAGTACTGAAACAAAAACACCAAAAGCCATGATAGCTAGAGGAGAGTCAAAGGAAAGAGGAGAAAAAGCAAAGGGGTCTTCTAGATCTAAATCAAATAGAAAGAAGTGTAAGGCAAAATGTTGGCATTACAACAAAATTGGACACCTTAAGAAAGATTGTTGGAAACAAAAAGAGTTTGATAACCTGGAGAACGAAGCAAATAAGGTTGATTCAGGTATGAAAGATGAAGTTTTATCTGCTGAAGAATTATGTATCATAGATGAAACTTTACCTGTATGTAATGTCTCTCAGGGTTTTGAAAGTTGGCTTTTAGACTCTGGTGCTTCTCACCATATGTGTCCACACAGAAATTGGTTTACTTCATATGAAGATGTAAATGGTAGTTTTGTGTTTATGGGTAATAATGTATCATGTCAAAGTATTGGGATGGGAAATATCAGGATTAAAATGTATGATAACGCAGTAAGAACATTAACTAGTGTTATACATGTACTTGAATTGAGGAAAAATTGATTTCTTTGGGAGTGTTGGATTCAGATGGTTATAAGTTTACAGGTCAAAATGGAGTGCTGAAAGTCTCTAAAGGCGCCCTAGTTGTTATGAAAGCAGAAAAGGTTGGAAATATTTACAGACTCAAAGAACGTACTCAAGTCAGTGAAGTAGCAATTGTGTCAAAAAAAAGAAGAAGAAGGTACTCCCCTATGGCATCAACAATTGGGTCACATGAATGAGAAAGGTATTCAAATACTAATGAAACATAAATCTCTTCCTGATCTGAAATCTTTGAAGCTGGATTTCTGTAAACATTGTGTGTATGGAAAATAGTGTAACCAGATATTTAAAACTGGAAATCGTAATAGTAAAGATATTTTAAACTATATTCATTCTGATCTGTGGGGACCATCTCCTGTTGTATCATATGGAGGTGCTCTATATTTTTTAATGTCTATTGATGATTTCTCGCATAAAGTTTAGGTCTTTATGCTGAAAAAGAAAGTTGATGTATTCAATATCTTTAAACAATTTAAAGCAACGGTAGATAAAAGAATAGGCAAATCAATTAAATGTTTAATAACTGACAATGGTGGTGAATTTACTTCAATAGAATTTGAACAATACTATAAGGATGAAGGAATTGTTAGACACAAAACTGTTATTTATACTCCTCAGCAAAATGGTGTTGCTGAATGTATGAATCAGACTCTTAAGGAAAGGACTAGAAGCATGATCAACAATGCTAACTTGTAAAAGGAGTTGTGGGTAGAAGCATTATCCACTGCTTGTTATTTAGCTAACAGATCACCTTCAGTAGAAATAATTATAAAATTCCTAAAGAAGTTTGGTCAGGTCAGTCTTGTGATTATTCACATTTAAAGATATTTGGATGTGATGCTTTTGCTCTTATTCCTAAAAATAAGCATTCAAATTAGATCGAAAATCGAAATGTTATGTCTTTGTTGGGTATGACTATGCAGTGAAAGGATACAGGTTGTGGAATCCTACATCGCGGGAGATAGTCATTAGTAGAGATGCAACATTTGATGAATCTTCTCTTTTAAAATCAACTGTTGAAACAATTGAACAGGAATAGGTATCACCAAATCAAAAAATTCAGTTGGAGGCTAGACCTTTCGGCGACAGTCAAAGGGAATAAGAGACTTCTGGAGAAAAAGGTGTTGAAGATACGAAGGAAACTGTTGAAGTTTCTGAACCAGTTCAGTAACTAGTCACTCTAAGAAGGTCTACAAGGGAAAGAAAAACTCTCAAAAGGTATGAATATTCTACTTCATCTTTTGATTTCATTAGTGAAGATGGGGAACCTTCTTGTTATTAGGAATCAATAGATGATCTGGATAGCGAAAAATGGAAAATGGATATGGAAAAATAAATGGATTCCTTAGCCAAAAAAAATACCTGGGATCTTGTAGAACTTCCTCAAGGGAGAAGTGTTGTTGGATGCAAATGGGCCTTCAAACTAAAATAGAAAGTTGATGGAAGTATCGAAAGGTATAAGGTGAGACTAGTAGTAAAAGGGTATTCTCAGGTTGAAGGTATCGACTTTCATGAGATTTTTTCACCAGTTGTAAAACTTGTTTCTATTCGTACTGTGTTGGCACTAACTGCATTACTTAACCTTGAGTTAGAACAGTTAGATGTTAAAACATCTTTTCTACATGGCGATTTGAATGAAGAGTAATATATGGAACAACCAGAAGGTTCTGTATAAGGTCGCAGCAGAAGATTAGTTTGCAAGCTCAGGAAACCATTGTATGGTCTAAGGCAGTCTCCCAAACAATGGTACAAGAATTTTGACTCCTTCATGGTGAGCCAAAACTTTATTAAAAGTGAGTATGATCATTGTGTATACTTCGAAAGTTTCAATGGCATATTCATTATCTTAGCTTTGTATGTTGACGATATGCTTATTGCAAGCAAAAGCATGGAAGAGATCAATAAGTTAAAGGCTCACTTCTCTAAGACGTTTGATATGAAGGATCTTGGAGCAGCAAAAACATATCTTGAGCATGGAGATACACAAAGACAGGAAAAATGGTAAGCTTTGGTTATCACAGCAGAAGTATGTGGAGAAAGTACTCGAAAAGTTTTGTATGAACAATGTGAAACCTATTAGTATTCCATTAGCTTCCCATTTTAAGCTTTCTTCGGTTTTGAGTCCTAGAACTGATGAAGAAAAACAGTATATGTCTCAAGTACCATATGAAAATGTTGTAGGCAACTTAATGTATACAATGGTATCTACAAGACCTGACATTTCACATGTAGTTGTAGTTGTCAGTAGGTTCATGCAAATCCAGGTGAAGAACATTAGCGAGCAATGAAATGGGTGCTTCGATATCTAAGAGGCATAAGTGACCATTGCATCATATTTAATGGTAGTGAAGGATCAGTCTGCAGATATGTAGACGCTGATTATGTAGGTGATTTGGACAAAAGAAGATCTACTACAAGTTATGTCTTTACTCTTGTAGGTGGAGCAATTAGTTGGATGTCAAATCTTCAAGAAACAGTTATGTTGTCCACTACCGAAGCAGACTATATATCTACTTCAGATGCGAGTAAAGAAGCAATCTGGTTAAAGGGTATACTTGATGAGATTGGAAGGACGCAGGAGAAAGTGAACATACTTTGTGACAGTCAAAGTGTTATTCACTTGGCAACAAATCCTGCTTATCACAGCAGAACCAAGCACATCGATGTAAGGTATCATTTTCTGAGACATGTGATCAATGGCGGAAATGTAGCTCTTCAAAAGGTCCATACACGGGAGGATTGTGCAGACATATTCACAAAGCCAATCACAGTAGTGATGGTGTTTAGCTTCTCTTGGCTTGCTGAAAGAGATGATGAAAGGGCATGGACAAGGGATTAGGAAAATTGTTGTCAAGGTGAAGTTTGTTGGTAATTGACAACTAATTAATGTAAATTTGGGTAAAATTGTATTAGTTATTGACAAGTTAGTTTCATACCGAATTAGCAGTTATGTAACTGAGGATGCTCATATAAAGCTCATGAATGCCCAAACTATTGTAAGGAGAATCATTTATTGATTGAATAGAAATTCCAATCCCTTGCCGGTGGATGTTTCCTTGACAACCTATTAGTGTTTTACCACATAAATCTTAAGTTTTTTACTTGTGTGATTGTATTCAGTTTCATTTTCTTTCTAGTTTAGTAACCTCTTGTAACTGCAACTTAATGGATTTCAATCTCTCCGACTTTGGCATTGCATTCCGGGAGAACATTCTTCCCATTATCGAAGGGATTTCAATCCCTTTGACGCTGTGATTGCATGCGTGGCAACATTTAAAACTGGAGGAAGAGAATTACAAAAGTGTTACGCCGTGATTCCATGTGTGGCCAACATTTAAAATTGGAGGAAGAGAATTACAAAATTACAAAAGTGTTACGCCGTGATTCCATGCCTGGCAAACATTTAAAATTGGAGGAAGATAATAACAAAAGTGTTCAGAATTAATTTTTTAATCTCGGCGTATAGAATAAGGTTTTCTAAGAAAATATACTCATATTTTGTGCGTAATCTCGCATGCAAGTTATTGTACTGCCATGCCATGTTTCGCTGTGGATTGCTTTTTAATTCCTTGTGGCAAAATTTAGTTAGAGAATGAGTTGTTGTATTCTCTATATTCAAATCCACACAGAATATAAAAATCTCACAATTTCAATAATTGATTGTACCTCGTTCCGTGAATATCATCAAAATCGAACGGCATTTCAATGCTTTGATTATAACTCGTCCGGAGGGGATTACTAAAACCGAAGGCAAGTGTACGGTAGTCACCAAGATTGACTATAACTTTCAGTTTACTCTATTTTGGAAACATAATATTTGGAAGGCCGTTGTCTAACTATTTGGAGATTCTGGCAGGCTTTTTTGCTTTATGTTTTGCTTTTTTTAGATTTTGCCGGGCTTTTTTGTTTTTGTTTTTTTTTGCTTTTGTGTTTTAAATTGTATATTTTTGGCCAGAAAAGATGCCAGAAAACACTCAAAAAATCTAAGAGAGAGCCTTATCAATTTGGGAAGGCATATTTTTAGCTTAAAGCTGAAAAAGCTTAAAATTCTGTGATTGCAGTTAATTGTTTCAAGTTTTGATATTTTTACTGTTACATCTTTCATTAGCTTTTCCCCCCAAAAAATCAGTCTAACTATTTGTTGGAATAGCAGGTTTTAGCTATTAATCCTGACTAAGCTGAATGTT
Organism: Pinus tabuliformis; assembly: GCA_031772625.1. Lineage (NCBI taxonomy): Eukaryota > Viridiplantae > Streptophyta > Pinopsida > Pinales > Pinaceae > Pinus > Pinus tabuliformis. The sequence goes on along the minus strand of CM062819.1, from coordinate 802,111,375 downwards.
CGAAAAAAAAAATGGAACATTATATTAATGCAGCTTAGATAAACCGAAATTACAATGTGGCCGCAATTTAACCTGAATGTTCCATCTTATCACTAGTTTTTACTAAAAAAAAATTCAGTCAATGTATTTGTTGGAATAGCAGGTTTTAGCTATTTATCCTGAATAAGCTGAATATTCCAAAACAAATATTTGGAACCTTATATTAATGCAGCTTAGATAAATCGAAATTACAATGGCACAGCAAGTTAATCTGAATGTTCTAAATTTTATTGGTAATATTACGTTCATTTACATTGGTAATATTACGTGCATTCACGTCTTAAAAACGCAATTTAGATAAAAGAAAGATTACAACAACGAAATTTCATTAAAAAAATACCAAAAGAGTTAGACTACAGCAATGGAAAGTATGACTCATAAAAGTCTCCGGGATCGTCGATGCGATAATCATGAGTCCTTTCTGTAAATTCATGGATTGATAGTTCCGAAAAGCTCATCCATACTTTTCTATAATAGATAGCCCAAACTCATGCCATTTGTACGGCAGTTATCACGCTCGTAAAGTCTAACTTTCAGTTTATTTTATTTTATAACATAAAATTCAATGTATCATCTTATTTTAAACCATAAGATTCGTGTGGCTTTGTCGCAGCCTTTTTGGCATCATCTATTAGGTAAGCATGAAGTACTTTCTTTGAATGCATGAATAATTGACTCGATAAGCATGTGATGGAGGGACCTGCGCTGTATTATTTAAATAAATCCCAAGGTCGGTTAAATTTAAAATTTCCATCAACGTGGGACTATTTTCGCAGAGATTCTGTTTGTATTTTGTGCTTTGCAGATTTATTTTAATTTGCAATCGGAATGAAAAATGACTTTTGATTTGAGCGGATGCAGGCGCTGAAATGCGAAGTCTTCGCGGGCGCCATTGGCGATTGTGAATCAGAAGGTTGAGGAGAGAAACAACATATATGGCATAATTTCCATTGGCCTTACCAGCCAACGCCACCTATGGCTAAGATGTTGAAATCCCACTTGTTGCTACTTTTTTCTTCTCTGCTACTTTTACTGCCTCTTGTTCTCACTCTCAACTTCTTTCTAGTCTTCCACGCCCATCTCACCCCAAATCCTATTTTTGATGCACAAAATCACACCTCCCCTAGAATCGTACACAGACACCATAAGGCCCTGCGAGAAGTACATGATCCGGAAGTATCCGCTGTCAAAATAAGCGTAGGATCAAAACCCTTGAGGAATGTTCCAAGCCTTGAGTACACCCCCGTGAACCTGACCAGGGAGGATAGAATAAAATGGTTCAGGGATAGCTTTTCGAGCTTCAAAGTCCTCCACTCGGATTCGATGTCGAGACAATTCCCGGCCAAAGTCAATGCCTTCTTCAAGCCCTGCAAGCTCCGCTTCTTCATAACATGGATATCAGAGCTCGAATCGTTTGGCTACCGGGAGCAGTTATCCATGGAGAGCGTCTTCAAGTGGAACCCATCGTGCTGTCTGCTCGTGATCTCGCGCACGATGGACTCCAAGGCGGGAGAAGAGATTCTGCGCCCTTTTAGAAACCTAGGGTTTCGTGTTATGGCGGTGGCACCCGATCTTCGCTACCTCTTCCACAAAACCCCGGCGGAGGAATGGCTGAGAAAGATTTTGAGCGGCGATATCGATCCTGGGGAAGTCCCATTCGCCCAGAATCTGTCCAACATCCTCCGCCTCGCCGTTCTTTACAAGTACGGAGGTATTTACATCGACGCAGACGTGATAATTCTCCGAAACTTTTCTGGCCTGAGAAACACCATTGGAGCCCAGAACACAAATCCCAAAACAGGGCAGTGGAATCGGCTGAATAATGCGGTTTTGGCGTTCGATAAACGGCATCCTCTGCTATTGAAGTTCATAAAGGAGTTTTCCCTCACGTTCGACGGTAACAGATGGGGCCACAACGGTCCTTACCTCGTCACTCGAGTTGTCACCACTCTCCCAAACCAAACACGCCATGACTTCAAAATCATGCCCCCCATTGCATTTTATCCGGTGGATTGGGGTCACATTTCCAGTTATTTTAGCAGTCCCAGTGACAGGGGACATTTGAAGTGGATAAGTGCAAAGATTATTCAATTGGAGAAGGAAGCTTACGCGATCCATTTATGGAACAAGCAGAGCAGAGGGGTAAACATGGAGGAAGGGAGCATTATGCATCATATCATCAATAAAAACTGTATTTTCTGCCTTTCTGCACGTTCAGACACCTGAATGAAGAAGGTGCTCTTTTCTTCTTCATCCCTGTACATTTAATATTTCCCCTATGATTACTATTGTCCATGGATTTATCTTCCTTTCTGTCAAGGAGTGCATCTCATTTTTTAGTCCAATCGTTTTGCGTTGTCTGAATAACGAATGGATTCTCCTTTGGAGCCTACGCATTCAGTGGAACGACGCCGTACTATACTTGTTCTATGGGAGCCGGTAGTTTTATGTAAGTGAGATCAGGAGCAGTGTAGTGTACATAAAAATTAAAAATTAAGATTGTCGCCTTGATGCAGTGCAACCTCAAAGAATTTCATACTGAAAATTCGGGTTTGTGTTTTTCTCTGGATTTTATGTCAAAACCGTATAATGACCAAGTTGGGTCTAGAATACTTACGATTGATGACACTGAAATTTCGGTGCTCGTAGTCGCGTGATGTAAGCCTAATGTCCAGGCGGACGAATTACATATTTTTTTTTTTGTCTTAAGGCGAATTGAAACTTCATGGTTTCTAATTTTAATCCAAGATTACGGTATAATCACTTACATATATCCATTTTTAATTTTAAATGTTGTCGAGTTTAAAATGATGGTAGGTAATGAAAATGATTCAAATAATACAGGTTATCATGTCGTATTATTGGTGATGAATTCGATCGGAATGGAAAAGATAATCATCATTCTTTCCATCGTTTAAAATAAATACAATTAACATACACGAGCATAATATTTAAATAGTATTTGATTATTATTCTATATGAATATAAGATTTAAAATGTGTTTTTTAATTATTCATTATAAAAGGGTCCTATATAAACGTTTAAATCAATAGTATGACTAAAATATACTCATCATTATTAACCATTTACTTTTTAATTTATAAGTTTAAAACCATTTTACACTTAATATAATTATTATTACTGGAATTTGGGTGACCTTTTGATCTTTGGGCGTTATCAAATCAGGGAGAAAAACATTCATTCTCAACATGAATACCACCTTCAATTTCTGGTCATGCATTTCTATAATTCTCTAGGTGATTGACAATCAAGTTGTAAAGTATTAGGTTCATTCCTCCTGCATCCTCGTTGTGGTCGACCTTATGATCGCTTTGTCGCAATAATTATTGCACTTAGCTTCCACATTCATCCCCCTTCACGCAGAGGTTTGATGAGGATAGAAACAACCATTCCAACGCACTTCGTGAAATTGTTTCCTAAAGTCTTCGCACTATATTTACTCCTTCACGGGAAAGAGGTAGCACAAGAAGGGGAGGTAGGTTTGATGAGGATAGAAACAACCGTTCCAATGCTCTTCGTGCAATTGTTTCCTAAAGTCTTCACACTATATTTACTCCTTCACGGGAAACAACGGTGTTAGAAAATTAGTAGAAAATTGTAAAGGCAGAAATAATTTTTATTTTGATAATTACTTGTGTTATTCTTGTTTATCTTATTACCGTTTTTATGTTCTTTTCTCTTTTTTTCAAATTGTAATCATCAAATCAAAACATGAAGATCAATAACACCATGTGTAATCACTTATCAAGGGCTAAAACCTCTCTCTCGGTAAACACCTAGTCAAACTCTTTCCCTAATAAAATTGAGATAGACTAAAACCTTAAACCTAACCAAAAGACCTTCCTCCTCCACCAAGTTAACTTTCTGATATGATTCAACAATCCTCAGTAGGATCTTCTTGTCCAACAGCTACAACCTAGCAAAAACCCGGAATTTTGGCCCGTAACAACTCTAATATTTAAGTAAGCCCTATTGCAGTTCCAGAATTTCAACCTCCCCAACCACTTCATAATTTTGCATGCATGAGAGTAGAGAGAGAAAATTTAACTTCCTTTTGCTTTTCAAAACCTTTGTTCATTTTTGCTAGGGTTTTATTCCCCTTCCTCGAATTTCGCATGCTTTTTGTACCTCCAGCGACCGTTGATCGAACTTGTTGTGGATGTGCTTCAAATGAGTTGAGTTGCTGCCCTTTTAAATTGGTTTCTGCCTCCCTAATTAGGCTGACTTGTCCATGTTGAGGCTGACTTGGTGGAGGAAGGTCTAAATGACCTATTTTACATTAAAAAAATATCTTTCTTGATTGAAAAAGCCCAAGAACGATCTTTTACATTATGAAATGGACAAAGACACTTGACATAAACTCTAGAAGCCCACAATTAAGACTTTGACCTAAGAAACATTGGCCCAAACATGAAACTCATGATTTAATAAGTCAATTTCTTTTACAATAAAATTCATTTTTCTTTCTTTTGACAAATACATTACATCATGACTCAAATACAATTATGGATATCGACACTAGTTACATTCTTCAACACTCCCTCATAACTAGGGAGGTATTCATAATCAAATATATATATAAAGGTACACGGCAGATCTCAAAGTGACATACTCTATGAAGAGTTCATAACACACACAGTTCTACATATTAGATGCTTGACTAGGGTACTCTAATCGGGTGGGACTAAGGTTTACTCAAGCCTTCGCCACTCTAGGTATTATATGGATTTTAAGCTCTATCAACAACCGATGGATTTTGGTGCATATCCAAGGTGAAAGCTCCATGACCAATGCCACCCTCCTTACTTCAGGATCTAGACACCAACATATTGGTCAACTAGATGTCCTCCCAAGCATCTTGTTTCCACAAGATGCTTCATCTCTCCTTATTGACTAAATCATATATATATCCTCTACTTCAAGCATGCTTCAAATTTTTGACCTTTTTACAGAGAAACCCTGCAATCACAACCCTAAGCAGTACTATACTTTTAAGTATAGATATAAGTAAACACAAACCTTCGGGGTTCTTAGACATTCTGATGTTACTCATATAATCATCAATTTATCTAAATACAACTTGTTGAAAGTTTTCTTCTTATTTCACTTCTTCGGTAGCACTAAATACAAGCTCAATATTTTTCATGAGCATCCATCTGTAGTTTCATTCTTTATTCAAGGTATTCACTGTGACTTTCATAATATTCCCTCCTTATGAACTATGGAGATGTGCCTTTTCTTATATCCAAACTACCTCTCAAATTAGGGAGATCAACAACATCCTTATATTACAATATTGGAGTAACTTTATCCTTTCAAGGCTTCATTTCTTTCTCGTGAAATCAAGGTAATCTTTGATTATCATCATTCGGGTAGCTTCCTTCATCATGCTCATCATTATGAACATCTTCAAGATCTTGAAGATCATGTATGTGCAAAACTTTAATAGCAAGTACAATCAAATACAAATAGATAGAAGCATGAAGTCAATCAAAATCATTTCATTACAATGGAAGCATCAAAACAATCAAACTTTAGACATCAAATACCTAAACCTAGTTAGGTTCATAATGAGCAAAGGTTACATCATTTTACATACTCAACTTCAACTTCTTGCTAGGGTTTCGTCAGAAAACCTAGACTCCATCTTTGAAACACAAATCCTAATATTCAATATAACAATCCAATCATAGTACTATACATTTAAGGTTTCAACAATATGGTTTTATAGTTACATGCCACACTCTACTACAGTTTGTTCCAAACCCTATACTTTCTCATTAATACTAAACTATACCAATAACCAAAAAACAATATCAACATGTCCTAAAATACCAATCTCTAGTAGGGTTTTTGTTAGAGACCCTAGATTTCACAAACTAAAACATGAGAATCAACAATTAAGTTAGCATACATGGATATACATATCTAGGATTTCATAATCATGCATTATCATTTCACAACAATATCTACTAAGTAAACCCAAGATTAATACATCGAAAAATTCAGGTCAGGATTTCGATCAAACATATGAATATATTCCTAGGGTTTAATTCATAGGATCTTACTTTAGTTATTACAAGGGTTTTGTTTATAAACCCTAATTTACCAAACCCTAAAGATCTAGGGTTTCATTTAGACATTAAAAACAAACCCTAAAGGACTCGGGTTTTTACATAAAATCATTAAAGCCCTAAACATAAAAAGAATAGGATTTATAGACTTCATCAACAATCCCTAGGTATACTAGGATTTCATTATTAACATCGACATACCCTTAGTAGCAAGAGGCTAGGGTTTTACAGTGAACCTTAAGAGTTAAGGTTTCACAAGAATGATCAAATGATAATATAACGATGGTAGATTTAATCTCATGATTTATCCCCCTAACAAGAATCTTGAAAATTCAAAACCATAGACATAACGATGTGATTAATGTAAAGAAAATTTCAAAAGAGGATAATAATATTGTATTAAGAGAACCTTGTGACAAAACTTGTAATCTAAGACATACATTGAGTTGTTCTTTAACAAACCTTATGGGACATCAATTCTTGAAGTGATTCTTTTGCAACATAACTTATTTCATGATCCAAGTCTTTCCTTTGAAATCTCCTCCAAAGCCTTTATGTATTCTGCAAGGTTTCCTATCAAGGAAAATTATGAATAAGAGGTTATTAGTATACAATACTAGCAAATCTCGATATGAGGAGGAAACCAAAAACAAAATATGAAATAAGGAACAATATACTTATCTTTTTGTAAAATTTTCAAGGCTCCCTCTTAATACAATCTTTTTGAGGGATACCTATGACTTATCAAAACAACTTCAAGAATTGCTAGCAAGGCACATTATATCTAAAAATATAAACATAAAACATTGCAAAACTTAGATTAATAGATTTAGAAGGATATGAGAGAGTAGACTTAATAGTATAAGTCTTTGATACTAGATTCTTCAGTATTTTTCTTCTTAGGTAGAGATTCATCGACAACATCTGCATGTTCTCTTTCTCTCTTCTTTTTCCTCGAATTCTCAAGACATTGAATTTTGTAGTTTACCATCTTATGACAATTGCAGCACTCAATCTTTGATAAATCAACTTTCTTCTTGTTCCTTTAAAATTATTATATGTTCACTTCTTCTTGTGATGAGAAGTGTAGGCATTTTTGGTGTTTTCTTCTTCATCCTCCTTCTTTTTACTTAATAATGAGATGCATGCTTCCTCTTGACTGCATGCATTTCACATTTGTTTAAAGGTAGGCATATCTTTCTAGCTGCTAATTCCTGATGCGAAAGCTCTTGAAGATTTTGGTAGACCTAGGAGTGCAACAATCACGATTTTTTTTGCGGGTACAACCTCATGTCTAGACTTGAGTTCATCTCTTATTCTAGGGATCCTTAAAAAATATGAAGAAACAGTATCATCTTTTGTCATCTTTATTGTTCTTAGTTCATTCATGACACTTGATATTTGACCAATATTCTTGATGGTGAACAACTTGGAGAGGGCTACATACATTTCTTGAGTGGAATATATTTTAGATATGTGTATGATTATATTATCCTTAACTCCATATACTATTAGATCCATAGCCAAGGTTTCAGTTTGCCTAAACTTCTCCTTTGCTGCATCATTTGTAGGTTTCTTCACTTTTCCTTGAACAAGATCAGAAACTTTATGCTTAGTAAGAATAAGATCTATCCTCTTCTTCCATGCCCTATAGTTGGAGGCTCCTTCTAGCTTGTTTGTGTCTTCATTATGGTTGACATAGTTTGTATAGATAGAAAAATTATCTTCTTACTTTAACCCTTTTAGTAGATCTTCAAGATGCTTTTTTTCTTCCTTCACCTCAGCTCTGAAACCATGTTAGAAAATTAGAAAGGAAGAAATATTTTCTTATGTTGATAATTACTTGTGTTATTATTGTTTTGTTGTTATATTCTTTATGTTCTTATTTTATCTTCTTTTCATTAAGAAATCATCAAATCAAAACATGAATATCAACGACACCAAGGCAAAAGCCCCTCTCTGGGGGAAAACCCAGTTAAACTCGTCCACTAATCAAATTTAGATAGAATAAGACCTTATACCTAACCAAAAGGCCTTCCTCCTCAACCATCTCAACCTTCGAATATGATTCAGCAACCTTCAGTAGTATCTTCTTGTCCAATAGCTACAACCTAGTAACAACCCAGAATTTGAACCCCCAACAACTCCAAAATTTCTGCCCTACTGCAGATCTAGAATTTCGGCCTCCCTAACAACTTTGGAATTTCGCACATGTGAGAGTAGAGAGAGAAAATTTGACTCCGTTTTGCTTGACAAAAAATTCCTTCTCCTTCATTATGGTTTTCTTCCTCTTCCTTTAATTTCTCACTTTTTGCTTCCAGCAACTACATATCAAACTTTTTGTGGATGTGCTTCAAACAAATCAAGTTGTTTCCCTCTTATAGTGGTTTCTTCTTCCCTAATTAGGCTGACTTGTCCAGGTTGAGGCTGACTTGGTGGAGGAGGCCTAAATGACCTATTTATCAATAAATAATAAAAATTCTTAATTGACAAAGTCTAAGAAGGGTGTTTTATATTATAACATGGAAAATGATACTTGACATAAACCCTAGAAGCCTACAATGGGGGCTTTGACCTAAGAACCATTGACCTAAGAATGAATCCCATGCTTTAGTAAGTCAATTTCTTTTAGAATATTTTTTTTTCTTTCTTTTGAGAAATACATTACATCATGACTTAAATATAATTGTGGAGATCGACACTACTTACATTCTTCAACAAAGAGCATCCTCCCTGCAATCCATGGCACAATGATCAGATGGAACTACTCGACCCTGAAATCCTTGTCCACATTCAATGCAAGGTATGGCCATTGGGTGGTCTAAAACTTACTCACGTGCCACCTCTTCACCATGGAGTTAACTAGAGAGAATGAAGAACAAAGGATGGGAGAGACAAATGTTGAACTCAATAGAACTCCCATTTGGATATGCAATCTATCTAAGTATATTGTCATTGAATTTTTTGCTACTTCTCTTTCTTCGACATCCTCAAGTTCCTTGGAGAACTCTAGGTACACAAATTATTCCCACCAGTTGGATTCCCCTTCTCCCACTAATCCCTGAGATGAATAAATATGTGGTATAGGTCCAACAATTCATAGATCTCCATGCCAGAAGCCTGAAGCAATTGCGAGGAACTTGAAGATTCCCATCACCAACACTTCCCAAGTAGTTATAGGAGAACCCTCCTGCAAGAAACAAGGTCCTATGGTTTCCTGATAGTTGAGGAAAAGAAAGACAAAGAAGGAAACAAAAAAGCGCATCATATTGCATCTAGCTCGAAGGGTAAGCAAGTGATTTGATCAAATGAAGGCAAAAATGGTAAAGTCAGTCCAGCAAGGTGTCAACTCAATCCAAATTCGTCTCCAGATATGATTTCTATCTAGGATTTACCTTTCTCAGAGGTTATTTTGTTGTTTCTTTCTTGTTCCATTGTCGTTCTAGTAGTTCCAATTTTGGCTATGTCCATTCTGAGTTTGTTGCCTATGTAATGTATTAATTTTTTTTCGAAATGCATCCAGTTTCTGAATTTTAGGAAAATTGCTTCAGCATCAAGCTTCCCATTTTATCTTTTTTCTATGGCCATATTATGACTCTCATGTTTTGTGGGAGACATTTTATTTTCCCTCTATTGGACCTCCCCTTCATCCATCTACTCACAGTAAGGTGTTGCACTCAAAAAAATCTATTCATGCCTCTAAGCTATGTATATTTTTTTATAATATAAAAAAACCTACTTACTTACCGAAAAAAAGTATTATTACTTTTCTAAAACAAAACTAAATTTTATAAATTTCTCCATTTATTTTATAAAAAATTATAAACTTTAATTTTAATAAGTAACATTACCAGAATCAAAAATATCTAATTTGATTAATTATAATATATATATATATTGTAAGCTTAACAAAACTTTTCCATTAATTTTAAAAAATATTTAGGAGAAACATAATCTGCATCCAGCGCCAGATGGTCCCCATTTTCCCATAGGGAAACCATGTCTGTTGACAATCTGGTTGCATTATAAGCTAACCAAAACTTGAATAGTTTAAAATTATCAAACAGTGCAAGGACAAATGACCATCTTTATAACCCCTATTGAATAGCAATCTATACTATATATGCAAAAATTACTTTCTATACATATAAATAATATTGAAATTTGACAACCAAAACATCACATTCAACAAGAAACATACTAATTATCTGAACATTCTACTGGAGTTGGGCCTTTGGTGCTGGAACCTCACAGCTTTGTTTGAGGTGAGCAATGAATATGCTTCTCTATATGGGCCAAACAAGCATTTTGTTGTTAGATCTAGTGTTGGATGAGTTAGAATTCCTCATGGATAATTTGAATATCTTGTATAGGAGTTGAAGTGGCCATAGTTCTCATCATCATAACCTTCACAATAATTCTTTTCACAATCTAGTATGTAAAAAGAGATTGCTGGTATTATGAACGATGAACATAGGTGTGGCCTGGGTCCAGGACTAAGACTCCCAATTCCCCTAAAATTTCATGGTCACTGATAGTGTTGCGATTTACAATGTTGGATTCCCACTCCTTAACTTTTTAGCGAGCCCATGGGTGGGCCATTATTCTATATGATATGGTTGTGGTCGAGATGGATAGAGACTTGGTCTCAAGCACACAAGCTGTTGGAGGACGCCTTCTCCCACCACAATTGCCCCAATCATGACCTCTCCCTCTAACTACAGGAGTCTGGCCTTGATGCATTTCGAAGGGAGTCATACTACACAGTAAATTAATATAAACCCTAGAAGCATGTATCCAGGTCGTTATTCTTTTTTTTCCAATTGCAGAGTTATGATCTAGAGGATGCCTGAAGAGGATTTGTTTACTCTGTGGATAAATTAAGGAACCTCCATAGGCTACGAGAGCATAGACATTATAGAAACATCCATTAAACCATATTTCTTGGAAACTTGCCCCATTTTCATCCTGGAAATGAGAATGACCCCCCTCTTAACATCTGTGAGGGTTCTTAACAAGAAACCTTTTAAATTCCAGATGCTAGTAGTACATTTTGTTCATTGTCCCTACAGGAGACCACTTGTTGGAGAATTGCATAAATATAGAGATATCAATAGAAAAATCTAGCTAGCCAACTATTGAGAGATGGGATATATCGACTTCCCTAGAGAAGCAGGTTTCGAAGTTGGTGGAATTTCTTACACTCCCCATGGAATTACATATATGGAGGCTCCCTATATTCAATATGGTATAGGAAGGGTGAGCTTTGTCCACTCCCTTTTTTCATGGGGGCATAAGGAGTGTAATTCCACATAGCGGGGACGAGAACAACTAAACTTAGCTATACATAGAACATAGAATTTGTTGTAAACATTGGTCTCATGGTGTGACCAATTTTCACATACCGAACATGTTTGAGAGGGATAGGAGGAGACTCCATGACCACTGGTAGAGTTGGAGCCATGGAAAATTTTAGGGGCTAATGTTCGCCCAGTGGGCTAATTTCCACGATTTTTCCACAAAAAAGATTCGCAAATTTCCAATTTTATAAAAGACGATTCGCCCAAATTTTAGAATATAAAATTATTTTACCTTAAAAATCGCCAACATTATATAAAGACTATATATAAAATCATTATAAATTTGAATAAGTTTACAAATATATCAGTAAACATTTTATAATTTGCATATTAGGGATTAGTGAGATTCGCCAATGTTTTAAACTTCAAGAAAATTTTCCATCCTTAAAATTTTCCTTGGTTGGAGCATTACTTCCCTTGCCAAGAGTTGCTTGATAAAAATAGATAGTGTAAACTATCTCCAGATACATTAATCAAATATCATATTACATATATACAGGACTATTGTTTCAAGATAAGGAAACTATCTTGGACATACAATCTGTTGGTTGAGAGAATATCTCAACCACACACCAAACTAGGAACATAGTTAGGAACAGACTCCTCTAGTTAGAAAGGCACAACTAAGACAAGTAGGAATTAAATATTCCAACACACCCCCTTAATGAGTACTTGTCTCGATATCAATCTGCAAAGTCTACATCTGGTCCAGTCTCGTAATTACACCTTGTACCTTGTTCATGCAATTGTCGATGTCCATATAAAGGAACAACCATCTACCAGAATGCATGGGTTCCCAACCGCTGCAACTGCTAGTCTACTAGGAAGTCCTTCACATACATGGTTCATCCAACCTCTTAATGAACTCCCCCTAGCTATAAAATTTCACCTCATAGAGCCTAAAACCAATATGGCCTACCCAAGTGTATCCATCCTGCATGACACACTCTTCCACGACGTTAAAACTCTTTTACTGATGGAACACATAACAAAGGGTATGCATTCCTCTCTGGGTCTTCCAGTACAATAGATACATAAAACATTTCAAGACCACAACTAACCATTACAAAGGAGTATATGACATGTAGATTTGTTCTAATTACAATATGTGACTCATACTACATGAATCCGTTCCACAAACTCACACTAATTCACACAAACTCAATTATCCATCATCCTCCAATCTCTGATGTTGCCATTTTCAGTATCATGTCTTCATAATATTTGGTAATCAATAATTCCTACAAATTTGTGTATTGTTAGAAGGCCCAGTTCCAACACACACTCATAATTGTGACAATAGTTGGTTAGACCGTTATCACTTCAATGACAACCTGAAATACCATGACATTAATACACGAAACAATGAAATACCATACCATGACATGAAATATTAATACACACAAGAATTCTTATCGTTGGCATCAGTGGTTTTGCACCAAACAATCTTGTCGTTGTAAGGTTTCCACCCCACCAATGCCCTCATTCTTATTTCAGAAATCAAACGGACAGTCATCTTTGGATGGGGATCAGGTTGTTCAATTGTTGAATAGGATGAACTCCTCATTCCCTTCATCTAAAAAAAGCTACTCCACCTTCTCGGGGTTTTGATCTAAACATTGCTCAAAAACCTTTAATCCCATAGATCAGAGGTCCCCAAGGCGATCAACAGTTCATTCGCAAGTTTGACCACTGAATTACTAGCTATCCTCTCATCCTTCACAGGTCCCTCTCATGATGCCCTCACATTGCTTAGAAATAGTCTCGTGAATAACTTGAATGCTAATCTCAAACGAGGATCCTTTACACAATGTATTAACGCTCTGGCTTTAATAATGAAACGGTAGCAGAAAGGTCAGCCAGTGGCTCCATGGGAAAACTTTTCTCAGTAAAATCTCTGGGGATCTCGACTTTAAAGACCCCACCTCTATTCGAACTATAAAGTATCAAAAAGCTTCTTTGATGAAGTCCCTTGGCTTTGAAGAAAAATCTATCGATAAACACTTGCCAACAATGATTGGAAAACCTAATAGTAAGGTTCGTCTCCTCTACGTCACAGGCTTAAGCAAAAGCCTGAATTAGCGAACCCCACAATGTCGTAAAGACTAGATGCCACTGATAAATATGGTAGCAATGATGCAATTCTTCTTCATCATCATTACTAGGAACCAGCCACTTCTCGCTTCTCTGCAGAAAGAAAAACAAATCCGGACATCTTCTAGGTTTGAAATTAGAGGTCTTCAAGAAATGATGAGAAGCAATCGAACGTTGCTGACACACAAGCAAAAAAAAGACGCAGTGGCCACAAGTACAGTCAACAGGCCCTCACCGACCTTCCTCATGCTCCTCATACTCAGGTAGTCACCGTCTCCCCCACGTAGGTGGAGCTCCCCTTACGATCCAGGGCTCTGCATTACAAGCTAGCTCCACATAGATTTAAACACAACTCACACCTCGTCAGATCCGGTAGCAGTTACAGGCTTCACGCCTATTCAAAGCCAGAGATAATTGTTCTCAGGTCAAATGCCCACACAAATTAGTAAGCTGACATCAACGAGCCATAACGACCATGCTCTAGCCACGATTTGATCTCTTAGACTACACCAGGGAAAATAACAGTGGCTCACAGCTGGCCACACTCACAACAGTGCCATCTCACCTGACTTAGGCACACGAAGTCTATTCAACACTTCCAATGTGGCGGTCACAAACCAACCTTAGACAAAACGGATCCTTTCAATAATTCTCTAGATAAAATTTGAACAAAATTGAAAAGAAGGAGATGTAGCTCTCAGGTGTGGCCTACACCTGGAGACTAAACTCACAAAACAGAGAGATCACTCTCGTACACTCTATTACCATCAATGAAAAAATTACATCATTAAATACCACTCTGGAAATCAGGAAGTTGCAACCACACTCCTAAACTCTAGGAACAAATCCTAAACTAAGGAGATACATTACAACTATGTAACCATTTCTCCATTAATACAAAATAATATTAATTATTTTCAACTCCCCCCCTTAATGGAGAAAGGGTTCTCCTGAACTCCTAACATCCCTCTAAAAAATTCAAATTTCACTCATGCAAGAGGCTTTGTAAAAATATCAGCCACATTGTCACAAGTTCTACAATATTCAACAGCAATTTCTTTTGACTATATTTTCTCTCTAACAAAATGGAACCGAGTGTCTATATGTTTGGTGTTTTTGTGAAACACTAGATTGTATGCCAATTTAATGGTGCTCTGGTTGTCGCTTTTGATGGAAGTGGGATTCTTCTGTTCTTTTCCTGCATCTTTGAGAAGCCTTCTCAACCAGATCGCTTCACATGTCGCTGCACACAATGCTTGATACTCAGCTTCACACGAAGACAAAGCTACAATACTCGACTTCTTGTTGCTCCATGATATGACCCCGGATCCTATGTTGATTGCGTAACCTATGATGGACCTCCGATCATCCAAGTTACCTGCCCAGTCCGATTCTGAGAAACCTGCTAGAGTAACATCAGATGCGTCAGTGTATAAAATACCATAATTAACAGTACCACAAAGATACCTCAACACGCCTTTTGCTGCTACCCAGTGACTTTCAAGCAGTTTCGACATGAATTGGCTCAACACACTAACAGAGTATGCCAAGTCAGGTCTGGTTGTTGTAAGATATATCAAGCTGCCAACCAGCTGTCTGTACATTGTAGCATCAACCTCTTTAGTGCCATCGTCACTGCTCAACTTCAGATTCTGCTGCAAAGGTGTCGCTGTTGATCTACACTGATCCATACCAAACTTTTCCAACAGATTTCTGGCATACTTCCCTTGGGTAAGAAAAGTTTGCCCAGTATCTCTGCATACTTCTAATCCCAGACAGTAATGAAGGCTTCCGAGATCTTTCATCTCAAAAACTTGTGCCATAAGCCTTTTGATTCCTCTGATTAAATCATCTGCATCTCCTGTTATAATCATGTCATCCACATACAAAGAAATCAAAATAATCTGCCCCTGATTATTGTACTTGGTATACAAATTTGGGTCATTTAAACTTCTATGAAAGCCATGCTCTAAAAAGAAAGAATCAACCTTTTCATACCAAGACCTGGGTGCTTGCTTTAAACCATATAAAGCCTTTTTCAATCTGCAAACAAGATGTTCCTGCCCCTGCTTTACAAATCCTTCTGGCTGTACTAAGTAAATTTCCTCTTTTAAATCACCATTTAAAAATGCATATTTAACATCAAGCTAGTGTAATTCCCAATTACATTTAGTAGCTAAAGCAATAAGAATTCTGATTGTATTTAACTTTGCTACAGGTGCAAAAGCATCATCAAAATCTATACCTTCCTGCTGTGAATATCCTTTTGCAGCCAGCCTAGCTTTTAATTTCTCTATGCTTCCATCTGCATTCATTTTTGGTTTAAACAACCATTTACATCCTATGGGTGTTTTATTCTTAGGCAACTCAAATAAATCCCAAGTATCATTTCTAAGAATTGATTCCATTTCGTCATTCATTGCAAATCTTTACTCCTTAAATTGACTAGCTTCTTTGTGATTAGTGGGTTCTACAATGTTCAAAACCTTTGACATCAAAGCATAGTCTGTCAATTTTAATGGTAATTGAGTCTTCCTACCTGATCTCCTTGGTAGGGGACTTAACTCAAATTTGTTTTCTTCTGCTATAACTGGCCTTGCATTATCACCTTCTTGATGTTCTTCTTTTTGCTCTTCTTTCTGCTCCTGCTCTCTTTCATCCTCGCTGCTTTCCTCCATCAACAATGGAATGTGCCAATCATCACCAACGTCATCTTTCCCTTCCTATACCTGTTCATGAAACACTACATCCCTACTTGCAAATGTCTTACGAGACTCAGGATTGAATAATTTATATGCTTTAAATTTTGTGCCATAACCAACAAAGATGCATCTAACTGCCTTAGGGTCTAATTTCTTCCTATCAGCTTTGGGTATATGGGCAAATGCTTTTGACCCAAATACTCTTAGATGGTTTATTGCTAGTTTAAATCCATATAGAGCTTCAAACAAAGATAAGGATTCCCGCGGATCCCCTTGAAGGTGAATTGGCGCGATCCTGAGCGAAAAACCCGCGCCCATATTAAATTGGAAACTCGTGAAGCACGGTGGCGCGATTAATGGCCTAATAGACGTGCCAGTTGCACTTTTTGGCGCTACTGTCAGCGCTAAAAGCGCACCAATCCCCTTCTACTCAGAAAATTAAAAAAATCATCTGAGTCCGAGCCAGGTGTTCTGCAGTCCACCTGCTCAATTGAGCACAAAGCTCTCGTGTACACGTGGCCACAAAGGCACCTCAAGCCACAGAGTCGATTCTGCCACAAAGGCAAGCTGATCACAAAAGCACTTCAGCCACAAAGACTCTATAGATGGTTTCTGGCTCACCACCAACCCTCACTTTACAGTGACAAAAAATGGTTTCAGGCTGACCATAAACCATTACAAAGTGGTTTTAAGATCACCACGAACTTTTAGATGCCTTTAAAACTTACATTTCATTCCACATTTTGGAGTTTCTGGTACATACAATGACCATTACAACAACTGGACTTGCTTATAACATGCTAGGGAGTCTATTCCACAAACCACACTAATTCAAACAAACATCTACTTTGTTGTCCACCATAAACGTTGTTGCTGCTCCTTTACCTCATCTGTTCACTGTTCACATATTGGGCATCTTTATAAAATAAATTCTTGGAACTCCATGCTTAACCTGTCATTCATTAGAGTCGCGAATTGTAACAAAATAACTTTACCTACATTGAGTTAGCTAGGCTCAATAAGGCTCAATAACTTCAAACATGATTCCAAGAAACTAAATAAAGCATAAATTCTTCAGGTTTAATTTCTCTGTCTCTGCCCATAGATGATTATTTTCCAAACGCGATCATCGTGCAGCTCCAACCACTATTCTTTTATGCCATTTTCATTGTCATGTCATCATCGTATCTGGTAGTAGATCATTCCTACAAATAAATTTGTCTATTGTTGGAATGGAAAATTCCAACATAGATTTATACTCGTGACAATAATTTGCCAAGCTAAATGTCACAATAAATAAATTAATTCTTTCAACCAGATTTACATTACTCACATGACCATTCTTAAAACAATATACAGCATGACATCATGGCAACACTTTTGATCTGCACCAAACATACTAGTGAATTGTAAACAACAAAAAAACCACGCAACAGACTGGCGTAGTAGCAAGGCATCAAGAACGTTGAGGAGATCCGCACACACCAACAGCTCACCAAAGAATTTACCCACGCTGCTTTCTTCTCCATGCAGCAACTCTTGTTGACTTCCCAATGCAGAGGACTCGAACTGCTCACAGTTTACTTGAAGTTGATCAATCACTGCACATCACTTTGATTGCATTGCTCTTAATGATCACTAAGCACCTTTCGCAACCAGTCCTGCTAACATGATTGGGTATTTCTTAGTTTGTATCTTTGATCTTCTTTCATGGGAAACCACTCACACGATTGCAGGTGGCTAGGTCACGGACAGAAGAAAAACGTCAGTGCTACTGCCACCACAGGATGATGGGGCAACCCTGAAATGCCAAAGCCTCCCGGAAGATCCCACCAGATTGCTGCTGCAGAGGAACTCCCCGGCATACATTTGCTCCACTCTCTTGTCAACATCATGAAGGAAAATATCTGTGGATCCTTCCTCCTTCTTGTTCCTGGCCATCACGGCTGCAGTGAAAATGGCGAACATTCTGCCCGGTGCGGGGCTAAAGAAACCACGGAGGGCGTCAATCATGATGACATCCCACTCTGTCTCGTAGATGAGCGTAGGCAAGTTTGTGAGAACGAGCTCGCATTTGGAGGACCTCAACAACCAGGTGGGGCCACAGGAGGATCGATTTTTTCTGTAGTTGCACAGCAAAGCGTTAGCCATGGACATCCTCGTTTGGTATTGGACGTGATAAGCTTCAATTCCTGATTGGATTTTCACAATTTCCCGTATCCAATTGGAGTCCTCCTCTCGAAAAATGGTGTTCCTGTGGGCATTCAAGGCATTCCACATTGCACTGTCGTGGCCGAGGCCAAAAACCAGGAAATTGTAGGGGCTTCTCACAAAAAGAACTTTGAGGGTCAGATCGATTACACCTCTGTTCTGCTGAGGGAGGATCCTGCTCGTCGCGTAGTGCACTAGCGCTCTGGCGGCAACATCGCCCAAAAACCATTGCTGGGCATTCTCAACCCCATCATATGAACGCGCTGAAGAATAAGAGGTGCAGTCTTCTAGAGATTTTACCAACAACGCTCCAGGCTTAGTCCTACACAGAATAGAACTGCTTTCTGATGGACAAACAAAAAATTTAATAAAGCTATACACACTCAGTAATTTATTTATGTATGCCCAGGAAGGGCCAGAGGCTTTTACGGGCTCTGAAGCTCTGATACCAAGATAAAATGTGAACAAAATTGAAAAGAAGGAGATGTAGCTCTCAGGTGTGGCCTGCACCTGGAGACTACACTCACAAAATAGAGAGATCACTCTCGTACACTCTATTACCATCAATGAAAAGATTACATCATTAAATATCACTCTGGAAATCAGGAAGTGCTCTTCTTTGCAGTATCCAATACCACAACACATCCTCTCTTCTCGCAGTCTTCTCCACGCAGCAGATCCCTCGTTTGGCAGCAACGTTCACTCACACAGCACGTCGTTTCAACTCACTGACACAACATTTCTCGGCACTCCATCACCGTTACTACAATACGGTTTCAAACTCAGATCAGGCTCCCACGCAGATCTGACACCTTCACGCGAACAACAAGACACCAGGCGATCTCCACCTCCAGGCTCCACGCAGCCACGCAGATTCAGGTGCAATCTGGCAACCACTATCCACCAGGCAGCACGTAAACTATGCCATACCACGGTTCTCCTTGTGCCACCACTCGGCCCGCAGCTTGCTCGTCTGCTCGGCCTCCAAAATTATGCCACCGAAACGCTTCACAAACGCAAAAATCAAAGATCCCCCTGAATCCAAATCTAGAGTCTCTTAACGACGGAAAAACTAAACACTAAAAAAAATACTCTTTTATTTCCTCAGCCAGGATGGGCTAAGCCCAGGAGGGTCCAGGCACTCAGGCCTCTGATACCATGATAAAAACAGATAGTGTAAACTATATCCAGATACATAAATCAAATATCATATTACATATATACAAGAGTATTGTTTCAAGATAAGAAAACTATCTTGGACATAAAATCTGTTGGTTGAGAAAATATCTTAACCACACACCAAACTAGGAATATAGTTAGGAACAGACGCCTCTAGTTAGAAAGACACAACTGAGACAAGTAAGAATTAAATATTCTAACATTGCCCTAGAAAGGTACAATCTCAATCTTATGAGATTATCTGGTTTTCCTACAGTAATTGTTCAAGCAGACCGAATTCCAAATATTCTCGAGCCTTTCTCCCACTAGAATTTAATTTCTCTATCATTCGTCCATGCTTGAGTCCGCATGGATGTAGCCATGCCACCACCCTTGGTGTACACTGATTAAGTTCATAATTATGAAACGAATCCCACCATTCCCACCCGTGTTCACCCTTCCCACCCGTGTTCACCCTGATCAAGTAAATTAATTTTCATCCACACTTAAAGTCAAAATCCACACATCATAAAATGATTCCCTAATAATAATATGACTTAAATAACATAGTCCCAAAATTAACTAACCTTAATTTTGTTTTTTATTATTTATAGATACATTGTTTCTCTTACCATACCTCTTAAAACTTATTTTTTCCAAATTTGTAAGTGCGTTGCTTTTCTTAAAATACCATTTCCCTATTGGTAAACAGTTAAAATGTTTTTTCCATTTCCTACAATTTATCATTCAAATTTAACGATGAACATGTAATGTTTCTCTAGATATATTTAAAAAGAAATTGTAAAATGAAAATTTCCTCTTTTAACTATTAATAAATATAAAAGAATAGTTCACATTGTATGCATTTTACTGTATCAATCTAGTAAAACACATTCTTCATACGTTTAATCATGACTTAATATATAACATGTTATTCCATTAATATCATTCTTTCCCTTTAGTTGGAATAATTCATAACAAATTAGACAAAGAAAAAAGATGTATAAAATAGGGTATATTTATCAACAAATAATAATTCATAACAAATTAGACAAAGGACGTATAAAATAGGGTGATATATATTTATCAACACATAATAATCGACAACACAATTTCCAATCAAGTAGATTTATTTAGCGTTTTTATATTTAGATTGAGAGAGTATTAAACTTCTAAATATATAGATAAGAATATTATATAAAACCTCAAACAATGTGATAAAAATGAACCGAATTTAAAGAAGAGATGAGTTTTTTGGAAAATTTTAATTTAGAAATATATTACATTTATTTTAAGAAATTTATAATAAAAATAAAATTTATAATTTGTTAGTTAATAAAAGTAATATATTAATTTAAATTTGAAAACATGAAATAGATACGAACTTTATTATTATCTTTTTGAAGCTAATACAAAATTTTTGTATTAATAGTAAAGAAGATTATATTGAGTACATAAAATTAACATGATGCCAAAAAGAATGACCTGGGAGATCATGCCTCCATACAGGTAAGACAGAGTAACCATCATTTCCACCTGTAAACATATATACCGACTGATGTGGTAAAGAAACGAAGGACAAAATATAAGATCAAGAAATTGACATCTTAATATATACATGGTCCAAAACCAATTTTGGCTAAAGAGGATCATTTCACTATATCAAAAATATAGTAAGGAATTGTCCTTAAACAAACGAGTACTAAACACTGTCAGATTCCTAACAAAATGTATCATTTTGGAAACTTGCAAAAAACGCGAGAAAGCAGTGTACGCCATCCCTATGTGAAAAATGTGACCAAAGTTCATGAATTTGCAAAAATAATATGACATTGACCGCCATGTTTCGTACAAGGGTGTTGAGGGTGACTTAAGAATTCCATGGAGCGAGGCCAGAGCAAGACCAAAACTGATCCATCCAGAGTTCCAGAGAAGACGACTGACAGAGAGACAAAAACGCATCCATCTATTCACCCATGAGTCTGAGATAATAACTCGAGGGATAGGTGAGGAGTTACTAGAAGGAGCGATAAGAGGAGGAGAGGGAGTAATAAGAGGTGGATTGATAAATGTAGGAGGTCAATGAGCTCCTCAGTCTCAGAGTGGGTTTCACAGACCATGTATCTCTTTATCTTACTCAATTGTGACCCAGTATCATCCATGTTGAAACATACATCGTGGAGAAGTCTTTTGATATTTTATTTCTCTACCAAATCAGTGTCAACTTGTCTTGACGATGAACCACACTGGTTGGTTCGAAACGCATCGACAAATAACATTCCATGTGATTTTCGCAGAAATCTTTCTCTAACATTAAGGTGCTTAAACATTGAGGTGGTTAACCACCAATTCGAAAGCCAACCCAAATGTTTTGTTATGAGAAACCAAAATGAAAAACGAAAAACCAAAATGAAAAACATTGACCCACTCTTATGCTTCCAGGACTGAATGAAAAGTGTTGAATGTATGTCGGCTTGCCAGTCACACTAGAACTAATGGAAAATTGAGCAAGGGAACGAAATAAACGTCCCATGCAACCCGAGAGAACCTCAATTAAGAACCAAAAACAGACATGTGAAGAGATGACCTCCCCACCACTCCAGATAACATCGTAGTGTTTCCAC